>OY292521.1:11480875-12089309 GCA_958496365.1 Subacronicta megacephala
TCCGAGTTCCGGACGCAAATCGAAATGTGTGTTGTTGTTCTGATATAGATCTATTAATATCGAAAGAGTTCTCGCCTCTAAATATGATTTTAGATTTTTTTTCAATATTTTTCGATTTTTAGCCTTCTACCATGATCTGCTGGAACTCGTGTCCGAGTTCCGGACGCAAATCAAGTTTTGTGTTGTAGTTCTAATATGGATCTATGAGAATCAAAAGAGTTCTCGTCTCTAGACGTTATGCGAGATTTTTTTTCAATATTTTTCGATTTTTAACTTTCTACCATGATCTGCTGGAACTCGTGTCTGAGTTCCGGACGCAAATCGAGTTTCGTGTTGTAGTTCTGATATGGATTTATAAGAATCGAAAGAGTTCCCGCCTCTAGACATGATAAGTATTTTTTTTTCAATATTTTTCAATTTTTAACATTCTACCATGATCTGCTGGAACTCGTGTCGGAGTTCCGGACGCAAATCTAGTTTCGTGTTGCAGTTCTGATATGGATCTATGAGAATCAAAAGAGTTCCCGTCTCTAGACATTTTGCGAGATTTTTTTTTAATATTTTTCGATTTTTAACTTTCTACCATGATCTGCTGGAACTCGTGTCCGAGTTCCGGACGCAAATCGAAATGTGTGTTGTTGTTCTGATATAGATCTATTAATATCGAAAGAGTTCTCGCCTCTAAATATGATTTTAGATTTTTTTTTCAATATTTTTCGATTTTTAGCCTTCTACCATGATCTGCTGGAACTCGTGTCCGAGTTCCGGACGCAAATCAAGTTTCGCGTTGTAGTTCTATTATGGATCTATGAGAATCAAGAGAGTTCCCGTCTCTAGACATAATGCGAGATTTTTTTTCAATATTGTTCGATTTTTAACTTTCTACCATGATCTGCTGGAACTCGTGTCCGAGTTCCGGACGCAAATCGAAATGTGTGTTGTTGTTCTGATATAGATCTATTATTATCGAAAGAGTTCTCGCCTCTAGATATGATTTTAGATTTTTTTTTCAATATTTTTCAATTTTTAACCTTCTACCATGATCTGCTGGAACTCGTGGCCGAGTTCCGGGTGCAAATTGAAATGTGCGTTGTTGTTCTGATATAGATCTATTATTATCGAAAGAGTTCTCGCCTCTAGATATGATTTTAGATTTTTTTTCAATATTTTTAGATTTTTAGCCTTCTACCATGATCTGCTGAAACTCGTGTCCGAGTTCCGGACGCAAATCTAGTTTTGTGTTGTAGTTCTGATATGGATCTATGAGAATCAAAAGAGTTCCCGTCTCTAGACATTATGCGAGATTTTTTTTCAATATTTTTCAATATTTAACTTTCTACCATGATCTGCTGGAACTCGTGTCCGAGTTCCGGACGCAAATTGAAATGTGTGTTGTAGTTCTGAAATAGATCTATTATTATCGAAAGAGTTCTCGCCTCTACATATGATTTTAAATTTTTTTTTTCAATTTTTTTCGTTTTTTAACTTTCTACCATGATCTGCTGGAACTCGTGTCCGAGTTCCGGACGCAAATCAAAATTTATGTTGTAGTTCTGATATGGATCTATGAGAATCAAAAGAGTTCCCGTCTCTAGACATTATGCGAGATTTTTTTTCAATATTTTTAGATTTTTAACCTTCTACCATGATCTGCTGGAACTCGTGTCCGAGTTCCGGACGCAAATCAAAATTTATGTTGTAGTTCTGATATGGATCTATGAGAATCAAAAGAGTTCCCGTCTCTAGACATTATGCGAGATTTTTTTCAATATTTTTAGATTTTTAACTTTCTACCATGATCTGCTGGAACTCGTGTCCGAGTTCCGGACGCAAATTGAAATGTGTGTTGTAGTTCTGATATAGATCTATTATTATCGAAAGAGTTCTCGCCTCTACATATGATTTTAGATATTTTTTTTCAATTTTTTTCGTTTTTTAACTTTCTACCATGATCTGCTGGAATTCGTGTCCGAGTTCCGGACGCAAATCAAGTTTCATGTTGCAGTTCTGATATGGATCTATGAGAATCAAAAGAGTTCCCGTCTCTAGACATTATGCGAGATTTTTTTCAATATTTTTCGATATTTAACTTTCTACCATGATCTGCTGGAACTCGTGTCCGAGTTCCGGACACAAATCAGGTTTCATGTTGCAGTTCTGATATGGATCTATGAGAATCAAAAGAGTTCCCGTCTTTAGACACAATGCGAGATTTTTTATCAATATTTTTCTATTTTTAACCTTCTACCATGATCTGCTGGAACTCGTGTCCGAGTTCCGGACGCAAATCTAAATGTTTGTTGTAGCTCTGATATAGATCTATTATTATCGAAAGAGTTCTCGCCTCAACATATGATTTTAGTTTTTTTTTCAATATTTTTCGTTTTTTAACTTTTTACCATGATCTGCTGGAACTCGTGTCCGAGTTCCGGACGCAAATCAAGTTTCGTGTTATAGTTGTTATATGGATCTATGAGAATCAAAAGAGTTCCCGTCTCTAGACATTATGCGAGATTTTTTTTCAATATTTTTCGATATTTAACTTTCTACCATGATCTGCTGGAACTCGTGTCCGAGTTCCGGACGCAAATCTAGTTTTGTGTTGTAGTTCTGATATGGATCAATGATAATCGAAAGAGTTCCCGTCTCTAGACATGATGCGCGATTTTTTTTAATATTTTTAGATTTTTAACCTTCTACCATGATCTGCTGGAACTCGTGTCCGAGTTCCGGACGCAAATCGAGTTTCGTGTTGTAGTTCTGATATGGATCTATGAGAATCAAAAGAGTTCCCGTCTCTAGACGTTATGCGAGATTTTTTTTCAATATTTTTAGATTTTTAGCCTTCTACCATGATCTGCTGGAACTCGTGTCCGAGTTTTTTTTTTATTACCGAATAAGGCCAGAACTATTCCTAAAAAGTATCAGGAACTATAGAACTCACCTGCATGTGAAAGGTACTTTCGTTTATTTTTGATCTGCTGAAAATGATCTGCTACGGGAAGTTAGCAGATCATTTTGTTAATTGTTTTTTTTTTCGAAAATAAGTCAGAACTATTTCTAAAAAGTATCAGGAACTGTAGAACTCTGCTGCATGCGAAAAGAACTCACATTAATTTTTGATCTGCTGGACAATGATCTGCTAAGTTCACGTACATCAAATTACAGAACTCAAAGTATGGGGATTTACAGAGCGCTGGACAGTTTGTAACATAACATAACATACCATCACGCCTGTATTCCCCGAAGGGTTAGGTAGAGGTGTACTTAATGTACACCCACAGTTCGCCGGTATGTTTGGGTCCCATGTAATAGGGGGCGAGCTTATTGCCATTCACCGGGCACAAATCCAGACTCCGAGCTGCTACTGAGAATTTCATAGAAAAACTCAATAACACTATGCTCGACCTGGGGATTGAACCCAAGACCTCTAGCGTAGCAGTCGCGATTGGGACCACTAGACCAACGAGGCAGTCAGTACACAGTAGACAGTTTGTAACACTATTAAATGGTACTGGTACTTGTATTTTAATAATATTCAAATGATACCGAAAAAGTGTTATTGTCATTATTGTCATCATCATCAACCCATTACATTGTCCCACTGCTGGGACCCCACCCATTATTGTCGATCTCAATTAATTCTAAATTGTTCGTGTGTGACGTTGAAAAATCCTTCAAACTTGAACACATTATACCTTAAAAGACATGGTTAGGATAAACCGACGTATCGTTAAAAATATGACGGGTCGTCAAGTGATGTAGAAACATCACAGCTTTGATTTTGGAGTAACCGATGCGTGTGCACTTTAACCGGTGAATAATCCGTTCATTTACTTGCAACGGGGGATTAAAAATATGGAAAAATCATAAATGGAGCATCTAATACTCCATTCGGAGAATAATTTTATGACGTAATTGTTATTTCAATGAAAAAGTTGTATTAACCTCAGTTATCTCACGGAAAATACAAAGGAATGTATCTAATTAACCATTTAAGTAAAATTTAATCAACAATACACGACAAATGACTATCGTTATTTCGCAATAATTTTGTGTTTTGTAATTTTTTAGGTATTTTATTTTATTTTTCTAAGCAAGTAAATGTAAATATTTGTGTAACCCACAGATATTTTTTTCTTGTCTTGGTGTACCCTGTATTCATTAATTTTATATTTTTTAAGTTCCAAGCAACACCAAGGCTTTTTCTCCGGTATAGAAGAACAGTATTTTTTAATCATGTAGAGAGAATGGATGAACGGAGATTGACGAAACAATTATATATGGCGAGTGCGGACGGACGAGTTGGAAGGGGACGACTTCGGCGAACGTTCCGCAACCAAATTGTGGATGGTCTTAAAAAAGGCCAGGTTCCGAGCACCCTAAACTGACGGTCATGCATGAAGAGATTAATGAATGTAGATAAAGCGAAAGTAGTGTGCCAGGATCGTGGCAAGTGGAAATCCATAGGGACAATATGTATGTATGTAATAAGTAAATCACAAACAACATTTACATACAGTTACCACTTAGCATCTAGAAGTTAAAACATTTGCAAACACTCCGTAACTCCTTCCGCACATGAACCATTTCCTTGCAAGTGAAGTTAATACTATCTAGTGACTATAAATCCAGGTCATTAGGAGAGCGGATGTGTTCCGGGCCGCTCAGCGCGGTTAGGCCGCGTAATCATTCGACGAATAATGGGTCGCAGATAAATTCTACTATAATTCTGTGAACAATGTAAGATTGAACTTATCATATCAGTTAAAGTCGGCGGCGGTAGCCTAATGGCTAGGGCGTCGGACTTGCGATCATGTGGTTGCCGGTTCGAACCCCACCCATTGCATTACCGACGTGAACCCACTCGTAACACAAGCATTTAGCTTAGCACGAGGGGTTAACAAGAATACTAGTAATGTGTGACCCACATTGCTAGTAAGTTTTAATAAAAAGATGTCACATTGCTTAACAAAGGCTTCTTCCACAAATTTCCACAAGGTTATATTTCAGATGGCATGGTCAGCACATAGGTAACTGTTTTTTTATGGGATTACTCGGCAAACGACCAGGCGAGCTACCTGATGGTAAGCAGTCAGCTCTGCCCATGGACATCTGCGAAACCAAAGGAGTTTCGACCCTATTTAAGGAAAAGGGAGGGGAAAGAAGAGCCCATTAGCGCAGTCATGAGACGTAATTCATACTTATAGATTTAAGCAGTTTTGTGGTAAGCTTATTTTTTAACCGGTATTTTATTTTCTATGTACTTGACACCTCGTATTTGCTCAAATAAAATGTTCTCTCTTTCTATCCTCGATTAGTTATTAGGGTGTGAAGTTCTCGGAAAACACAAACGATTAATTATACCAGAATAAATACTTTTCATGAAAATAGTTGCTTTATAAACCGTTATGCATATAAACGCCATAAATCGTTAACTCGTTAACCATAAAATTATGGGGGCAATATATTTACCATTTAATGACTCAAAGAAAAAGGCTTGTATAATTACATACATGTACCAATTATACAAGCACCTAAGTATATGAATATATTAATATGAAATAAAATTTGTGGGGTGACGAACATGTTTATTTTAAACCCTTTATAGAGTAGGTTGTTGAAACCCGACCATAGAGCAAGAAAGGTACAATATACACCGCTGATCCCCAGGCGGCAGACAGTCTTGGATTCAATTCACAGGTCGAGCAAAATATTTTTATGGAGTCCTATATAAAATTCTCCGTAGGAACTCTTGTATTTGTGCCCAGTTAAAAGCAATAGGCACGCCCCATTACGTGGGACTTCAAATTATCTGTTAACTACGGGTATACATCAATGGCTTCATCTCTGCGTAATCTTTTGGCGATAGAGGCGTGATAATATATAAATGTAACCTTACTTTGATTGTATCATGTTGAAATAAATTATATTCTAAGTTGTAAATCATTTACAAATTAAAATTCCGACACAAAAATTGGGGTGAGGGCACTTGTACCTCAATAGGAAGCGAGCCTCGTACACGCCCATAACATTATCATAAGCATAAACAACAATTTAGTATACTTACGAGCTCCTTGAAATGAAGCCACGCTACGTTTCGACTTTACCAGCTTATCGCTTTACCCTCAGTTCATAGCATTCGGTACATACATTACATATATTTTATCAAGGTTGATATTCATCAAAATTCTTCAAAATTAGTTTAGAGGTGAAAACTTTACAAATATACTGGTACAGCTATCTTCTCTTTTGAAGTATTATTTTAAATTGGATGGAGAATATCGATAAAACGTGTAATACATATAGGTTACTTAAGGTAAGTTTTGAAACTATAAACCTTTTGAAATTAGAAACTAGCTGACCAGGTTAAAACCTTTGATTTTTTCTCAGAAAAGACACAAAATATTATTCTGGAAAAAACTACCATTGATTGTCTAGAGATGTAGGCAGCTACTGAACCTTAAATGGGTTCGATTCCTAGGTACAGCTGTGTTATTGGGTTTTATTATTATTATTCTCTTACCAAATTCTGAGTAGCAGCTCGGAGTTTAGATTAGGGCCTGATAAATACCGTCCCGTATAACATAAGTTAATCATGGTATTGGTGAGTATACTTCTGCTTATCCTTCAGAGACAAAAGCGTAATGGTAGTCAATGGTGGACCTTTCTTTTTTAAATTAAAATACATTAGAAGCTCGTGAGTAGCCAAGCATCTGTCTCCAAATTCAAATAAGTAGGAGTATTTCGCATTCACGTTTTTCTTCGTTTTTATGCAAACGACCAGAAAAAGCGAGCCAACAATGTTGCTAGTCTACGCCAAAATCACATTAAATTTTCCTTTTCTCGGAACATCAGTGTATGGCAACATCTAGTAGCAAAAAGATTTTAACTGATGACATCATTCAATCTTACATCGTAGGTAGGTATATGAATGCTGGTGAAATAATTGTATAATTCTAGATAAATGTATACAGGCTGGAAGGGACATTGACGCACAACAGCTAACTATGAATTCAGTACATGATTCTAGACTCACTTTCATCGAAATTATTCTTCGGTTACTTAAAAAAACTGCGTTTTGATCCTGTAAGTAGGGAAAAGCAGATTTTTTTTATTAACCGACCAAAAAAAAGGGGTTGTGCGTCGAAGGCACTTACACCGTGTAGACACACAATTCGGGACTGCAAACTCCAAACGAAACTTAAATAAGGTGAAAGTCACTCATAGCTTCATTAGCCCGGTGGTCTTAAGCGCGACTGCAATGCTAGACGATTCGATTCCAACGTCGAGCAGTGTTATTTGGGTTTTCTATAAAATTCTCAGTAACAGCTTGGCGTCTGCATTTTTGCCCGGTTAATGGCAATAGGCCCATTCAGCTTGATTTATGTTCAACTTTTTAAGGGATCATAAAAAAAAAATATTCAACAAGCCTATCAACTATTACGCTAAACCTACCTATACAATTTCGTTGATACCATATCAACATCCATTTAGAGCCTACCTATCTCCAATTCAAACGCTACCAGGTGACATTAGCATCAATAATGACTCATTTGCGCACTAAACACAGCTTAATAGGCCATGGCTAATGTCCAATTAATATTATGGATAGGTGCATATTGGATTAGTTAATTATTACTATGGGACCCGATGAGACCTGATCCCCAAGGATCAGTCTCAAAGTTAAAGGCAAAGTCAAATGTTTTATTTAATACCATCACGCATGTATTCCCCGAAGGGTTCGGCAGAAGTGTACCTACTTAATGTACGCCTACAGTTCGCCGGTATGTTTAGAGGGCGAGCCTATTTCCATATTCCGAGCTGCTACTACGTACCCTCAGCTACACATCAAGCTATATAAAACCAATATAGGCTGGCCTTGACTTTTACGAAAAACCTTTACAATGCGAGGTCATTCTAAACTGGATTTGTATATGAAATGATGAAATGATGAAATGATATTTATTTCTGTAAATAGATCTTTTGAAGACACTTTTACAAGTCGTTTTCTTTTACATATTTCTTTTTTAAACTAGATGGCTTCGACATTTCCTATCTGACGACCTCTGAGAAGAAATGTCGAAACAAACTCAGAGAATCATGGTCTCTTTTAAAGTCCAGACAATAGTTATATCATAGGTATGCGAGTTTTACAATGTAGGGCAAAATCTGAACAGGCCTTTTGAAGAAAGAGCCATAACAGCTTTGAGTTGACCTGTCCTAACTGACGGCACGCATACATCAGTCCTCGTGTAGCTCAACCATTTTTTAGGGAGCTCAACTATCCGTCGCATGACGATACCAGATCAGCAAGACATTTGCGTAGGTCATGTGAAACACTCAAAGCTGTCAGAAAACTTGTATTATAAATCTTAATATTGTAGAGCTAACCTACATAGTACTCACATTTACATTTTTATCCTTTTTTTTTATATAACATAAAGACCAATGACAATGTTACAATTTACATTAGTACAGATGATAAAACTATGCAAGATAACTAGGACCTACAAGGCAACTCAGACCACTATAATGAAAAATAAAAATATATTTAAGACACAATGGCCAGCAAGTCGACCAGTCACCACAAGCAGCACCCGTTCACGAGTATAACGCACGGATCAGCCATCACCCCCCTCGCCATTTTAGAGGGAAGGGGGTGACCCGACCAATGACGCTACCGCAAGCAATGACATCTAAGGGAGCATGACGACATTGCAGCCAGGTGTAAATAATGTAACAGAAACATGTTGAACTGATTACCGAGGTCCCTAGTATCTGCATTGGCCAAAAAAAAAAAAAATATGATCACAATAATTTAAAAATTGTATAAAATAAATCAAATAAATCGGGTATGTAAATGTCAATTGTATACAGAGAATATGTCATAATCTAATAAATTGGGTATATGTCAATGGTATAAAGATATAATGTCAATAATAAATTACAAAAAAAAAATACCACAATTAATAAAATAATAATCAAATTTGATGTCAAAAATCAATAGCCTGGTTCATTAGAACAGTTCAATCCCAAGCATTTCTGTCGTCCATATAATCTTTCACAGTATAGAAACCTTTAGAACACAGTTTCTGCTTAACAATTGATTTAAATTTGTTGATGCTTAGGTTTTGAATGTTGCTTGGGATTTTATTGTACAAGCGTATACATTGGCATTTGAATGAGTTACTTATCTTCTGGAGCCTGGTTGCAGGAACTATAAATTTATTTTTATTCCTGGTATTAACATTATGCGTATCACTACGTTTTTTAAAGAGATTAATATTCCTGTGAGCATACAATAAATTTTCATAAATATACTGTGATGGAACAGTCATAACATTAATCTCCTTAAATTTATCCCTCAGTGAATATCTGGGACTTAAATTATAAATTGACCGAATTGCTCGTTTCTGCAACACAAAAATAGTTTGTACTTGTAATTATAGCTTGATGTGTAGTGTGTACGTTACGTTCTTGGAACAATTTCAAATTCCCAAATATACGACTGATTGGTACAACATTGTACATAAATAGTGCATGCTTGTGACTTGTGTCTACTGGATTTAGACTTGTTTCCGTTTACAAATCCAAGATATGTAGTACAATATACTAATTAACAGAATATTTGTAAAGAAAATAGTGAAGTACCTACTCTGAGAATGTTTAGTACGAATGTTTTCCTAATTATACACAGCATGTATACATTACGTAGGTATTATTGTTTTTTTTTAATAATTATGGTTTACGCATTCCTTGTCGACAAATCTAAATGACAAAATAATTACTGGTTACCTATGTACGAGTATTTTGTACCAATAATATTATCGTCGGTTAAATGTATAGATATGATTTATGTTTGAATGTTATCAAAGAAAGAAAGAAATTTATTTGATGCAGATTACACAACTTACAAAAATTAGGTACCTAAATGTACCTTACTTAATCACGCATAAATAAGTTATTTTTTTTTGCAAATAGACGTAATAATTATCTAACGTAACATACCATCCCGCAGCATGTATTGCCCAAGGGGTTAGGCAGAGGTGTACTAATGTACACCCACAGTTCGCCGGTACCTTTAAGTCCCATGTAATAAGGGTCGAGCCCATTACAATTAACCGGGCATGGAGATTTTCACAGGAAAACCCTAATCATACTTTGTTCAACCTGGGAAACGATCCCAGGAACCTTAGCGTAGTAGTCGCGTCTAATGATCGACAGACTAATGAGCCAGTTACAATTATGTATTACCTACATTAAAACAAAGGCATTATGTATTTAAAGTAAATAGATTTTTTTAAGGTGAAATACGAAAATAAAATGAAATTACTAAATAGAACTACTATTTAATTTAAACTTTATGTCAATGACATGCGAGACTTGTTGAGATAATTATAATGACTACAATTTAATAATAATCTTATCAAAAATAGAAATTGTCAAGATATTGTCATCAACTTTACTTAATAATGGGTATATAAAATCTGTTTACAGAAACGAATATCGTTTATTATTAAACCTACTAACATGATTGTCAAACATATTTTCTAAAAAGTAAAAATTCAGGGTTATGCAGTTGTATCAATAGCATCAAAAGCACACACAAAAATGTGGAGCAGATTTTTTAAACGCTGCATAAATTAATAGTTAGAAAACGGGTTTTAGAACAAAAATATACCTTTCAAGTAAAACGTTTGTAAAGGCATTCCGTACTAAAAGAACTAGCTAAGCTACATGAATGTGAATGCATCGTTAACGCCCTCTAAGAGCAAGACTGTGTACCTTTTTATACGAGATTTGGGATGTAATTTCTCTAATAAACGTAACGGCTGGGTAGAAAGTTAATAGAAGCCCTGAGCTCGCAAATGTTTAATTATAAGAATTCCACTTGAATATTTTACATGTTAAAGCAGGAATAATTCTTATGCTTGTCTTCTCGTGTGTGTTTTGGAGCGATAATTCTTTATAACATACCATCACGTCTGTATTCCCTGAAGGATTAGGCAGAATTGTACTTAATGTACACCCACATTTCATTGCCATTGACCGGGCACGTATTCAAACTGAGAATTTCATAAAAAAAAAACAATACCTAACACGTTGCTTGATACGTTTTGTTCACAATTCAAAATTGACAGAATGTCCAGTTTACCCTACTTTTCTTAATAAACACCGCGATAATAATGTCAGTATTTTCAAAGGAATCAGTGTGTCTAGTGGTCCAGCTCGGAGTCGGGATTTGTGCCTAATTACTGGCAATAGGCTCGCCCCCTATTACATGGGACCTAAACATACCGGCGAAATGTGGGTGTACATTGGTACACCTCTGCCTAACCCTTCGGGGAATACTGGCGTAACGGTATGTTATTAACATTAAACTATCTCCACTACCTACGTTAAGCACAAAAGAACTTATGGAATTATATTTCAAAAATATTGCAAAAATAATAACGTAACTTGTACAATCAAAATTCTACTTATTCATATTGTACCTACACAGCTGTCGTACCTACCAGTTGGTAGCCGTACCGCAATGCTCGATAATATTTGTCATGAAATATTATACATGTGCGAAATACGATGTGGTTTGCGTTTCGAGTTTCCGTTGTATAGTTTTTTTGTAATAAATAACTCTAACCGTGTAAATAAATATAACAATTTTGAATCGGTAATAGCCTAATGGCTTGGGCATCGGACTTGCGATCATGAGGTTACCGGTTCGAAACTCACTCATTGGACTACCAACGTGAACCCACTCGTAATACAAGGATTTAGCTTAGTACGAGGGGTTAACAAGATTATAAGTAATGTGCAACCAACATTACCAGTAAGCTTTTAAAAAAATGTTGTTAATTACGTTAGAAAAACAAAATAATGTGCAATTGAAATTGCATAGTCATCTTCTTATTTCTTCTAAACACCACTACCACTCCCGATAGATTTTTGTAAAGCAAGAGGCTCGAAGAAGACAGAATGACTCATCCATAATTATATTGAACGCGGGAAGCAAAGCTTAATGTATGTTATAAACTTTTACTCTAACAACTTTACGTTGAATAAAATATCTGCTATAATTATTATCTTCAATTAAACTTAAATATTTTCGCTAATAAAACTATTACGTATTGCCCTCAATCAACAAAGAGCTTGATAAAGTCATCGGCAAGTTAATGTCAGTACACTGTCATTATTCACGAGGCCTCGCCACAAGGCCGGCACAGCGCACACAAGCGTTTTGTATCACTAATTCATCACACCACAAACACAGCCCAATTCTATGTTTGCACTGAAGCTAAATGTCGAATAAAACGCAACCCGACATATTTTTATTGAACGTGTGTTATGGCGGGGTTGTTACTAAAATAATTATAATGTCTTTCTATAAAAACGTTAAACATTTTTCCTTACATGTTTTTGACTGCCTCATTAGCCTAGTGGTCCCAAGCACGGCTGCCAACTAGAGGTCCTAGGTCAGATTTCTAGTCGAAGCAAAGTGTTATTGAGTTTTTTTATATATTGTCAGTAGAAACTCGAAGATCGGATTTACCTGGATGTACCTGTTTATTATTAAATAGACCCTCAAAATACCTGCGTACTATGGGTTTACATACACCTCTGCCTTACTGGTTACTCATCACGCCTGTATTCCTTGAAGGGTTGGGCAGAGGTCACCTACATTTCTCCGCTATGTTTAGGTCCCATGTAATAAGGGACGAGCCTATTTATTTCCATTAACCAGCCACAAATCCAGACTACGAGCTGCTACTGAGAATTTCATAGAAAAACTCATTATCACTTTGCTCGGCCTGGGGATCGAACCCAGGACCTCTAGCGTAGAATTCACGCTTAGCACCACTAGACTAATGAGGCAGTCTGCCTATTCTTACGATCTCAACGTAATGGGTAAAATGTACCCAATAAATATTATTATTATGTCTCATATATCAAGTTATATTGAGCAGTTAAAACCACCCCCATACTGCATTAAAAAAATACTCAAAGCCCAAACAATCACTTAAAATAGATTCAAAGTGCACAAAAATAGCAACACGTATTTTAAGAATGTTGTTTGAAAATAGAATTTAATCTTATTCGTTCAATTCCTTTGTGTTTAGAAATAAATGTTGTTGTTGGATACGTATGGAAATGTTGTTGAACCCGGCTTATTCTAGATGGATGAAGCCCCCACGATGGGTTTCTGACGATCTAAAGAGACATTGAGATAATCTGCGTTATCTTTCAACCGAGTATTTCAGTTGTTTAAGCTTAACAAGATAATAATAAAAATCACATTACACACATGAGCAATTTTTGTTCGCGCTTAAACACTCATAATATATTTGTCATACAGTCAGTATACACGAGAAAATCCTAGTGTGTATCGATGTCGTGTAGGCAGAGGTGTACCGATGTACACCCAAACACCAGTATGTTTAGGTTCCAGATAATAGAGTTGAGTCTACTCCCAGTAACCGGGCACAAATCCAAATACCGAGACTCATAGAAAAACCCAATAACACTTTGCACGACCTGGGAAACGAATCCAGGACCTCTAGCATAGCTCATAAACATATACATCGCAAATTTGACAGTTTTTACAAAAACAAAAACCTGTTAAGTATTATTTTTATCAATAATTTTACCCAAAAATAAACTAGAGCAAACCCTCATTGTTCTAAAATCAAGTAAGACTTGCCCTTCGGTATTATGAGCGAACTGAGGTATCATTATCTTAATGTCTCAGAACAGGGAATATTCCCAAGCATAATAGGCCGAACAGTGAAACTGAATAAATGATGCGCGTCATAAGACCATCGTGATAAGCGGCGCGATAGCGGAAAAGTTTGACAAGTCTCGATGTCTCGATATCATTCGATATTAATAGAATAGAATAGAGTATCATAGAATAGAATATTCAAAGTCAAAATCATTTATTCAAAAATACTTATGCCAAGAACAATTTTACAAATAAAAGAATGGTACAATGGGTGGTCTTATCGCTGACAGCGTTTACAGACAACTTTTGGACGGACTGGTGAGAAAACGAAACGTGATACCTAAGTAGTCTTGCGTACTTCTAAAGAAACTTCTTTATATACTGCTTGAATGATAAACAAACAGCACAGCTGTAGTCCCTGAAGGGCTAGGCAGACGTAAATTTGGCCTTATAGTCAATATACACGAGAAAATTGAAGTGTGGAGCACCATACCATCATCACGCCTCTACTTTCCGAAGGGTTAGGCAGAGGTGTAATGTATACCCACATTCGCGTTAACTTTAGCTGCCACTGACAAACTATACGGAATAGAATCATTCCTGATACAAACTCGTCTAACTAAACAGAGTTAGTAATTTAGTCGCAGCAAATACGAGTGCTGTAGTGAGGTAAATATTGTACAAAATTTACGACACCAAGTACACCAAGCTTACGCTTATATAAATACGTGCAGCACGGAAACATAACATGAACCAAATTATATTTTAAAAAATATTTTAACTTTTTTTTATGGTATAACTCGGCAAACGAGCAGGCGAGCTAGCTGATGGTAAGTAGTCATCGCCGCCCATGGACATCTGCAAAACCAAAGGAGTTGCAGATGCGTTGCTGAGCCTATTTAGGGAAACTGGAGGGGAAGGAGAAAAAGAGAAGGAAGGGGACTGACGGAGAAATTGGGACTCCGGCGCTCCACACTCCCGTACGAAACGCAACAGTATGCATACTGCTACTTGACGTCAATATTCTGTGGGTGGGTAGTACTTCCCCGGTCGTGCGACCCATTCATGCCGGCATGTAGGCATTCAGCAGGCACTACTACTACTAAAAACTACTAAGTTTAAAGACTTTTAACGGCCCCATAAGTCTAGTGGTCCTAAATGCAACTGATACGCTTCGGTCTTGGGTGTCCAGTTCAATCAAAGTATTATTGAGTTTTTTTTATGAAATTCTCAATAACAGCTTGCAATTTTGGATTTGGGCCCGGTTAATGGCAATAGCCTCGCCCCTATTACATGGGAATTAAACATACCGGTGAACTGTGGGTGTACATTAGTACACCTCTGCTTAACCGTTCGCGGAAAACAGGCGTGATGTTATGTTTACTTATAACTATAACATTAACAAAAGAATCGTGTACGTAGGTAATAATGTAACAAAATTATATTTTTCGTGATTAGATTGATTAAGTTTTGTTAAAAATATAGGTCTATTGTATTTTTTTGTAAGATCCATTGTTTAGCGATACCATCTCCGGTTATGGAAACCATGGATACAATTGTTTCATTTTTATAATATAATCATTGTTGAAAGATTTTATAGATTTTTATATAGTCCGGTAAAATTGGATAAAATTTGGACTTAGTGGCTTTTAAAAATTGTAAGTAGTTACAATTTACATACCTATAATATAGTAATTGAAGGAATAAACGGTTTTCGTTCTCTTCGGCCTCACAAAGATTTATTACTTAACTAGCTTCTGCATGCGACTTCGTCTGCGTGGACACCTAAATTTGGGTCTAACTAAGCTAAAAAGTATCCTGTGTTAGTCCAGGTTATAAAATATCGGTGTGCCCTATATCATTCAAATCCATTCAACCGTTTTTTTTGTGATTGAATAAATGTCCACACATACAAACTTCCATATATCTACATAAAACAAAGTCTGGTTACGGATATCAATTTCTAGTGAAAAACTCCGGTTTGAGATCGTCTTTATTTTCACTAGAAAATGTATAGCTTTATACATATTTAGCAATGCTAAAATAAAGTCGGGTTAAATACACCATTTATAACTCAACAACGACTGGACCTGGACTATTGAAAGGAAATGTTACGAAGAAAATATATTAATTATTGTATACTTTTAAAATTACTAATGGCCGCTGAAACCGCGGTGCGCGGCTAGTTTATAATATTAGCAGACTATGTTAGACGTAGCAAGTGGCGGTCTATAGTTTCTGCCTACCCTGTTTAACATGAGTGTGTCGGAACGACCAGGGAAGCACTACCCTCCCACAGCGGCGGAGGCCAATTCCTGCCTCAGTCCCCTTCCTTTTCCTTTCTCCTTCTCCTGCATTTTCCTTTGCTCGGCAACGCATCTGCAACTCCTTTGGTATTGTAGATAAATTATCCATGGGCGGCAATGACTACTCATCTGCTAGCTTGCCGAGTTATCCCAAAAAAAAACAAACAAACAACTCGTCTCCGCCTATTACCCTGTCCTCAGACAAAATCAATGATGTCGCTGCGGCGCGATGATCGACCACATCATATTTAATGTCGCCTGTTAGCATAATGTCATGAATTAAACCGCTTGTTTTCATATTCTGCTGATATTTTGGTGGAACACCCCTCTATTTATTACCAGTGATACAAAATGTCGCAAGTAACTATACATCAAGCTTAACACGTTGACTGCCAACGTGCGAATATACTCGTGGTACAAGATCTGGGTCCCAAAGCGATTTCTAACCAATTCGGAAGAGTGGCAGTGAATGGATGGTTATAATTCTTTGAAATTTGAAGCACAACATTATTTAATTAGTAAAACCGTCACCTCAAAGACTTGAATTCAGAATGTGAAGGCAACTTTCGACCTGGCGGGTGGGACTCACGGTGGCTTAGTTGGTTATAGCGTCTGGTGTATTCAACCAGAAGACGTAGACTCAGATCCTGCACACACTTTAATAGGTTTTTTTGGGTGATTTTTGGGGACATCGCTGTCAAATCACTGTCAAACACAATCATCAAATCATACTCACAATTCACAATCACTTTTTTACCTTTTGTATGGTCGCGCTTAGGATCATTAGACGAATGAGCTAGTCACTGGGCACACGAGACTTAAAAACTGAGATCTCAAAATGAAACGTGAACTAAACGTGAGCTGGTATGATTGTTTGACATCTTATTACAATAAAAAAAGTCGAAAAGGAATCCTGTGCTTTTCGACTTAGTTTACGACTTGTGTTGATACTTTGTAGATACTTTATTGAACAGATTTCCATAAGCAATCTGATTAGGGAGTTGAAAAAATCGCACGCAAACTATTACGTAAAATGTTCGTTCAACTGAAATATCAAGTTTCGCAAGTACTGTGGCAACCTGGCCTAATTCTTGTGACCTGTTTGTACGTTCTTCGTCGAAGGACTGACAGCAAATAAGAAGAATTTGTCAGTGCCATCAACATGTTGTCTGATTACGTAATCTTACTCCGGGAGCTCGGGACATGTTCGCTCGGAGAATCGACTCGAACTATTTCTTTGTAAGATATTTTTTTATTATATTTATTTACACTTTTACTACATAAGTACTCCTTATTTTCTATCTGAATGGCCTATTGGGAACAAACACGACTGTTGAGTGTGAGGTCCTTGATCATCATTCCCAGGTCGGGCTGTGATTCTTGGTAGCAGTTCAGAGATTGGATTTATGCCGGGTTTATGTCAATAGGCTCATCCCCTGTTATTTAAAACCTAAATATACTGGCGATATATAGGTGCTTATTAGTTCACCTCTGACTAACCTATAATAAGAATTTAATAGAAGAACCCGATAACGCTGCTCAACATAAAAAAATAACCTAGGACCTCTAGCGTAAGTAGCAATCGCGCGACAACTAGAGTATTGAAGCAGTTAGTGATGGTACTGTAGGAGTTTGTAACAAGAAGTTTTTATGTGCGCGTCCCGGCACATAGAATATTTGAACAAAAAAAGTAAGTAGTGTTTGAAATATGTCTAGAAAATAATTTTATTAGAAATGTCATTACATTGAGAATTCTTCCATCAAGGAATAAACAAGTCGTGATTTTTCCCTGTCTGAGTTTGTGATTTATAAAGCCCCAGATATTATTGAAAACCGGTACCGCTCCAACATATGGCGGAGGCGCCGGCTACAGCAAGAATACAGTATTAATTGGTATTGTGAAAATTTTCAGAAAAAACATAAAACAAATATTCGACTGCGCCGGCTAGCAAGCCTGGACGACACGACGTTGGAGCGCATTGACGACTTCGACGATAAGGAAGGAACCGCTTAACCCGAAGATTCTTCCCGAGGAAGGAAGAAAAAGAAAAAAAAAAAAAAAGAAAAACAGGAACGAGTTTCAATTGTTTTTTTTCTTCTATAGTATATAAGATGGCGCAAGAAATGTTTTTCTTCTCCGGCACCGACAATGTATGTTTAGATGAGTTCCTAGTGCAATTTAGGCTGGTGGCCGCAATTAATAAATGGCCGGAAAGTGATTTAGCTCTGATAGTCGGGGCGTATTTACAAGGACCAGCCTTGATGTTTTTTAAATCCGTGTATCGCGAGGGGATTGATTACAAAACCATATGCGAGAAGTTGAGAGTCGAATTCCCTTCAGGAATTAATTACGTGGAGAAATTTTATAGCAATAAACAGGACGCGAAGGAAGATTCGATCACATATTATTATAGGTTGGCGGATTTAGCCGCGAAGGCCGATATTGTAGATGAGAAAATCTTTATAAAAACGTTCTTAAAGGGATTATTACCGTGCGACAAAGTCAAATTAGGCACCAAACTATATGCCACAAAAAATGAATTGCGTGCAACAATTCTACAATTAAGGGACATATTCGAGAATGACAATACACCCTCGATTAATCTGCCAATACAACCGCCCCGCCGTATATTATCAAAGGTACGCTTTGAACAACCGTTCAATATGACAACACCAAGGTCACCAACGCCGTCGAGAGCATCGAATTCGTCGATGACAGCGACTTCGACCCCATATCAATCCCCAGAAAGGAGGGATAGGGAAGAGTTTCACACTCCCCGTTATAATTTGAGACCACGGTCTCGTTTCACCTACACAAACGCTAACACCCCTAATAATTTTAGCGTGAGAAGGAACCCGCAGCACCCAAACTTCCAAGGACGCAGCCAGTAAATAAACATGAGGAGTTGCAGATGACTGCGTCCGAAAACCAAAAACTCCCAGAAGAACAGAAAAGTTTAGGTCAGTTCAGTCCTTTTATTAACATCGATATAAACGGGCAGACATTGGTAGCTCTGATAGATACAGGTGCATCAATCTCCTGTATCTCTGAGAGATTAGCAGCGAAGGTGAAAGCAAAATGTAGCAGTGACACATCAGAGAAGCGTTTTGTAAGGTCAATTTCCGGTGCGTGTTTAAATGTGGTCGGAGAGACATTATTGAACTTTACGATGGACTCGTGTCTTTTTAATAATAAATTTATAATTATCAAGGATATAAATCAAGAGATAGTCCTTGGTCAAGACTTTTTTTATAAAAATAATGCTATTATTGATTTCCGAAATAATTGTGTAACGTTGAAAGATCAATTTAAGATAAAGTTTCTTAGTAAGGCGTCTCTACAAAGCGGTACTTCTATGTCGCACTCCATGTTTTATAATGATCAACATGATGAAACTCAACAAAATAAAATTATGTATGATCATACGAAGAATGAAGAAAAAAGTCTGAATTCAATCACCAAAAATGATTACTTATATTTCCTAGAGCTGGCACAACGAAATGATGATAAATTTATTTTTTCGCTGGCAAACAATTTAAAAAATGTAAATGAAATTGACATAAATCCGGACTTATCTGACAATGACAAGATGTCATTACGTGAACTTTTTTCTTCATACAGAAAATGTTTTGCTTTTACAACTTCTGAGTTAGGAAATTGTGATTTAGTGGAAATTAGTATTAATACGACCGATGAGCAGCCAGTTCATCGACCTCCGTATAGAGTGTCCCCAAAACAATTAGACATAATTAATTCGCAAGTCAAGGATATGTTGGACACGGGAGTGATCCGTGAATCCAAGAGTGCTTATGCCTCTCCAGTGGTATTGGTACAGAAGCCTGATCAATCTTGGAGATTTTGCATCGATTATCGTAAATTGAATAAAAAGGTAATCACAGATAGTTATCCTCTGCCAATCATTGAAGATATAATGATTTATCTTTCGGGGGCAAGTTATTTTGCTGACTTAGATTTAAATTCTGGTTATTGGCAACTAGCAATTTCTGAGAGGGATAAACACAAGACTGCGTTTGTCACACCCTCAGGACTTTATGAATTTAATGTTCTACCATTCGGTCTTAAGACAAGTCAGGCTGTTTTCCAAAGAACAATGGATAAAGTATTAGCTGGCATAAAATATAAAAATGCCATTTGTTATGTGGATAATATATTAATATGGGGTAAAACCTTTATAGAATTTAGGGTAGCTCTAGAACAAGTATTAGAACGCCTTAAGAAAGCAAATCTAACATTAAAACCGAGTAAATGTAGTTTTGGTTATAACAAAGCTACGGTATTGGGACATGAAATATCAGGAGCTGGTATTAAACCTGATAATAAAAAATTAGAGTCACTAAAAAGGTTAAAACCACCAATGAATACTAAACAAGTAAAGTCGATATTAGGGTTGTTTTCTTACTATCGTAAATTCATTGACAATTTTGCACAGGTAGTGTTACCTCTCACTAAATTATTGAAAAAAGGTGTGCCATTTGTTTGGTCGCAGAAACATCAGGAAGCATTTGATAAAATCATAGCATATATGTGTAACCCTCCTATACTGAGTTTTTATACTAATGATAAAGAGGTGTTGACTCGTTTGTATGTTGACGCCAGCGGAGAAGCATTAGGAGCATGTTTAATGCAAGGGAAGGATGTCATGCATCCAGTTTCATATGCTTCTAGGAAACTTAGTGATGGAGAAAAGAAGTATTCTACAACAGAAAAGGAATGTTTAGGTTTAGTATGGGCATTAAATTACTTTAAACACTTCTTGTGGGGTATGAAGTTTCAGGTTGTGACAGATCATAAGGCGTTGTGTTGGTTAAGAGATAAGAAAGATATGAATGGGAGATTAGCTAGATGGTCATTGTCTATTCAGGCATATGAGTTTGATATAGTCCACTGTGCAGGAAGAGAAAATGTGATTGCAGATTTTCTGAGTAGAAACCCGTTGAGTCAGGATGATGAGAATCATAAGGAAGTAGCAGGTCAAAATGATGGTCTGGAGGTATATAAAATAGGTGTCACGGAAATGACAGATGAACAACGCGAAGATCAGATTTGTCGACAGTTATTAGATAGAATAGCGACTAGCGAGGAAAATGCATATAAAGGATTTAGGGTCATAGATGGTATTTTATGTAGGCAAGCTATGAGATTTAATAGTGTGAAGAACTTAGTGGTATTACCAGAGCGGTTAATGTCAGATATATTAAAAGAGTTACATGATGATCCTTGGGCTGGAGGACATCTAGGTTTAGCTAAGACTTTAACAAAATTTAGAGATAAATACTTTGTTAAAGATGCAGAGAAGAAAATTGAAAATTATATTAAGAGTTGTAGTTTATGTCAGGAGCGGAAAAAGGTTAGACAAGTAGCTCAGTTACAACCTGTTTTAGTGAATCATTTAATGGAGAAAGTAGGGATAGATATATTAGGTCCATTCAGAAAATCAGTGAGAGGCAATAAATATATAATTGTTTGTATAGAATATGTTTCTAGGTATGCAATTTGCAAGGCAGTGCCTAGGGCAACAGCCCAAAGAGTTAGCGAATTTTTGATAGAAGAGGTATTTTGTCGTTTTGGAGGGGTAAAAGAAGTTATTTCAGATAGAGGTTCGGTGTTTACATCACATCTAGTTAAAGATACTGTTGATTATTTTGGTGCTAAATCTCGCTTTACTACGGCTTTTCATCCGGCATCCAATGGTCTAGTAGAAAGGTTTAACAGAACGTTAACACAAATGTTGTCTATGTATGTTTCTGCAGATCAAAGGAATTGGTGTAGTTATGTACCCTTAGTGTGTTATGCATATAATTCGAGTAAACAGTCAAGCATTAAGATATCGCCACACATGATGATTTATGCTAGAGAACCTTTATTCCAAACTGATATGGTTGTTAATTCTGATAGGCGAAATTGTATAATTGATTATGTTGGAAGACATGATTTTCAGAATCTCCTATCACAAAAGGCTTTACATAATTTGAGAAAAGCACAAATAAAACAGAAATTAAATTATGATAGGAAAGTTAAAGTTAATAATTACTCGCCTAACCAGTTAGTTATGATTTATACTCCTAGGAGAATAGATGGTAAAAGTTTAAAATTGTGTAGGTTATATAAAGGGCCTTATCAAATTGTAAGAAGGATTTCTAATGTAAATTATGTAATTAGGAAAATAAATAATAGTCGACATAGAGATATAGTACATGTAAATAGGTTAAAGCCCTTTCATGTTAGATTATAGATAGTTTCATAATATTATAGTTCATTAATTTTGCTTGGTAAAAGGAGAATATTTAACACTAATGATTTTGTTCGTTTGTTTTCATATATCTGATGTGCTGTCTGATGTGCTGTCTGAACGAGCTGGGGAGAGGGAAAGAGATACCAATGCGTTATAGATGAAGACGTTATAGATGAAGACATTCCGAATATATTCAAAAAAAATTTAGAGGGTTTTTTTTTGTCTAGTAGGAGGGGGACCCTGCTCATGCTGTATCGACTTCGTGAAAGGGATATAATCCTTACGAAGGGTGTCTGAGTTGGATACATATGATTCAGCAAATATGATTTTTGATTATATAATACTAGTCTCGGAAATCAATTAATTATAGTTCGGAATGAATTCATGACAGGGTTAATATGATTTCTCAAGCTTTCCCTTTCTCTGACTCAATTGCGTTAGAAGAAGATAAAGTTTTCGAATATGATATTGATTCTTTTTATATTTAGTTTCATAAACCCTTAAGGTATGATGCTTAGCTTTCAATGTAATTAACTTTGAAGCGTCATTGGATAGGAGGCCGTTACGCATCTTTTACAGGCGTTTTGGTGCGTTAAAGTTTATGGCGTGTTGTGTTTATAAACTATGCTGAAGCTTTATTAATTTTAATGATAACTTAACCATGCACATGCCATAAACTATCCCATTATAAGGGACCAGCCTCACGCATCAGTGTAATAGGTATAATAAAGACTTCTTCGCCTGATAGTAATTTTTCGAGTTAGGTCTTAGGCAGGTAGTTAGTTACTTTTTTTGTTTGGAGTTGGGTAAAACTCTTTTTTTAAATTTCTATTGATTTGTTTTACCCAAATGCGGGGGCGTAGCTGATGTAGGAGTTTGTAACAAGAAGTTTTTATGTGCGCGTCCCGGCACATAGAATATTTGAACAAAAAAAAGTAAGTAGTGTTTGAAATATGTCTAGAAAATAATTTTATTAGAAATGTCATTACATTGAGAATTCTTCCATCAAGGAATAAACAAGTCGTGATTTTTCCCTGTCTGAGTTTGTGATTTATAAAGCCCCAGATATTATTGAAAACCGGTACCGCTCCAACAGTACATATATAAGGAATATTAATGAAACTTATCCCAAAACCGTTCTAACCAAGACACTGTTTATTACAATTTCGCCACAATAGACTGAAACTAAAGTGCCCTTTGAGCGTCATGCCCTTAAAACCCCGCCCTTAGCAGCTTTCAAGTTTTTTTCTATACGAAGACAAAAGATTGGTCAATACGTGTTTCTAGGCTAAGATGTGCCCTCTTGACATCGACCTCATTTTCAAGCTTATCGTCAATTTGATGCATTATTCATATTGATCATATTAATCTGGGTAGAATGGAAAGACACTTAAAAATCGCTGAAATGACCAGGGAGGTTAACAAGGCCGCTTTTAGTAAACCGTAGTATGATTCACCGTACCGCTACGGTTAGGCTACGGCTTAGGTTCTAAATATGAATTAATTTAGATGAATTGCTGAATGTGCTCATTTAAGGCCGGAGATTTGACTTAGGGGGCTTACCCTTAGTCAAATCTATTTATGATATTTAACAATTATCAAACCAGGATCGGTGAGCGATGAACGATAGATCGATGGGAACTGTGTTGGTCCAATGTTAACGACCGTGACTTACGAGTTGTAGGTCGTACGTTCGAACCAAGTCAGGTGCTTTCATCATCATCGTCATGTCAGCCTATTGTAGTCCATTGCTGATCATTTACTTTGTATAAATTATTTCATCACCACTGCTTCCAAAACGCTGAAGGAAAACATCGTTAGGAAACCGGTATGTCTTAGAACCGAAAATCTAAAGACATGACATCTAACAACCCGCATTGCACCAGCGTGGTGTATTACGGCCTACTCCCTCTTACCGAGAGGAGTCTGTGTCCCAGCAGTAGGCCGATTATGCTATGTTATGCTAAACCAGGATCAACGGTTTATCGTACAGTCGCCAGCACAATCTGGCTATACAAAACTGTCAAATTTCTCCAAATGATTTTCAACCTAAAAATGTTGATGTTTAAGTTCAAAATCAAATGAGAAAATTTTACATTTTGTGGCAACTTGATGTGCTCCACTGTACTTTTTGAGGCATGAAAAGATATCGGTGTGTGTTGCAAGCCCAGTTTAATTTATTAAGACATAAGCCGCTCTATAATTATAATAAATCTACTTTACTATTGTCACGTTGCCATTGCCACCTTATAAGTGTCCAAAAAGGTCCTACGTTCGATTGCCAGGTCAAGCAAAGTGTTAGTGGTTGTTTCTATGAAATTCTCAGTATCAACTCAGAGTCCGGATTTGTGCCCAGTTAATGCCATTAATTTTACATGGGACTAAAAGATACTGGTGAATTGTGGGTTTACAATAATACACCTCTACCTAACCATACATGAAATACAGTCTTGCACATTGCCATAAATTCTACTAACTTAAGCTTACAAGAAAATTAATAATGCAGTACGCTCACTTATTTGCTAAGAAAGCATCTTGAGTGCGCTACATCGTGGTACCACTTGGTTCTCGTCTTAAGTTTGCTAGCGGTTCAAATACTAGCGAATGCACTCGGCTATAAGTATGTCGTATATGCTTGTACTGCTATGTCGCTCTACAGTTTACAACTCCATGAATAGTGATTGATACACTTGAGATACTGTTGAAGAATAAATTTGCCTATTACCTACATAGAAGGCGGCTGTGATAAAAATATGATTCACATAACAAAAAATGCTATTCTTTAGCATGGATGGATTATAAATTACGAAATTCTATATTCACACTGCTACAAATAGGTATGAAATGTGCATCATCATCATCATCATCAACCCATTACATTGTCCCACTGCTGGGCACGGGTCTCCTCTCATTACGAGAGGGATTAGGCTATAGTCCGCCACGCTAGCCTACTGCGGGTTGGCAGACTTCACACGCCCTCAAGAAAATCTCTCAAGCATGCAGGTTTCCTCACGATGTTTTCCTTCACCGTTTAAGCGCGTGATAATTAATTATTAATACACACATGACTTCGAAAAGTCAGAGGTGCGTGCCTTGGATTCGAACTCGAGACCTTTGACTTGGCAGTCCAATGGTCATATCACTAGGCTATCACTGCACTGCAATGAAATGTGCAACTGCTACAAATAGGTATGAAATGTGTAGTATTTTGGCTATAATTTTATACTGAATTCCAGATTTGTACTTCCTTAATTAAGATCCTTTATTAAATACCTTATAACCTGCTAAGAGCATAGAAAATCCAAAAAAAGAAAACCTTCGAACTGAATTGACTTCATGAATAACGCAACTTAATAAAGACACTAATCTCGATATTAAATTTTTGTTCCATACCTACAGCTGACTAAAATTATTTTATTGTAAAAAATTCTTAATTAAAATCAGAAATTCTAAAACTGGGAACACAACTTCAAAGAAGGACGGCGTTGACGCATTTGCATCACTAATTAAAAAAAAAGCAAACGAGTCCTAAAAGAATCTGTGAAACTCGTGCGATGTGGTCACTACAGCTGCATGTAATTCCATATAAGGGCACAGTGACCTACATAGCGGAACTACGGATGTGATCTAGACTTTCCTCCCCGGTCTACGACGTACCTGATATTTCGTGGTCACAGTTTTGGCAATAGTCTCGCCGATAACGCCATTTGTTGCTGGCTCGGCTTTGTCGAGCCATACGTCAGAAATAAGCTTCCAAATAAATTTATTGGCTCGCTTCATTCATAGTTCGTGTGTCGGCACTGGTTTTGAGAATAATTTGTAGTGTTATCGGTTGCTGTAAATTTTAGCAGTATATTTGAATTTTTTACAACCATGTTAGAATTGGCTTCTATTGTGTCTGCAATACGGTCTTTGAAGGGTTCAGTTCCTCTTGAATTTTATCTCAGTATGACGGATGACAGAGGGATACGTTCAATACGTTCAGGATCCCGAAATGTCAACCTCATTGGTGTTGAGTTAGGTCCTGACATCCAAGGAACAAAAACATTATCATACGTTTCATAAAGACTGCAAAAACATACTAAGACGCGTCAGGTGTGTGACGT
The DNA here is from genome assembly GCA_958496365.1 of Subacronicta megacephala. NCBI lineage: Eukaryota > Metazoa > Arthropoda > Insecta > Lepidoptera > Noctuidae > Subacronicta > Subacronicta megacephala. Next base: position 11,507,265 of record OY292521.1, read on the forward strand.
GACAGCATGTTTCGCAATTGTATTAAAGTTTTTCAACCATTTCAGTTAATCAAGCATTAACTTTAGGTTCTCTTACATAGCTTTACTTTTTTATCAAAGATGTGTTTTTCTTAGCCGTTCAGAAGTAGAACATATGTCATGTTTCGTAAAATGTGTCCGGAAGACAGTTGAAATGGTTATTAGGTACTGTTTTATAAGTGTGACTATATTTTATGATCTACGTTTTGATTGTGTTAAAGCTTTGACCTTGTCTAAGACAGCCAAAACTTAGGCTTTAAAACATCTAGAAAACTTTGTGAGTATATTGAACAATCAAAATCATCAAAAACCAAAATATTTTAACAAAACATACACAATATTATTGTGGCTAAGCGATAGGTGTTTGCGCTATGAGTCACGGATTCGATTCCTGGAACCAATATTTGTTGAGCTCGCTGGCTAAAATCGAGTCATTGCTACTAATTTTCGAGGCAAGGCTAATAAAAAGATTACTTTCAGTCGGAAGCTATCCTCATGCCAATAACACTTACAAGTTTTATGCTGAGTCATGAAGGTTATTAAGTAAATAAGGTAGACTATTAAATAGTTCTTTGTAACATAATAAACACATGTTTTATACCTGGTTAAGGTTCATAGCTAAATACAAGCGAACTGGGTCGATCGATCTGTGATGTTAAGTTGCGCATATCCCGGTCATTTCTTAGATAGGCGACGATTAGATACGAATCGAATACCTCACCACTCATTGCCGGTAGTCAGAAAGAGGAACGTCGAAGATCGGGCTTTGTGGCATTCACTAGGAGAGGCCTACGTCCAGAACGGACGAGTATGGGCTGATGATGATGGTAATGTTAAATATTACATAATGATCCTTTAAAATAATACCATATCGATTTCGAATTAATATAGCATTCGTTCCTGTTTATCTACGTCAAAAAATGTCGCGATATTACATGTAATGTTACAGTAAGAAACTTGGCTACTGATCATGAGGTTCCAGGTTTGATTCCTAGGTCTATGAAATTTCTCAGTAGCAGCTCCGAATTAATATTTGTACTCCTATAACGACGGTAGGCTCTCCCCCTATGGAATATAGAATATTTTATATGGAATAAAAAATATTATTCACTGCTTTATTAGTCTAGTAGTCCTAAGCGCCGCTTCTACGCAAGTTCCTGAGTTCGATGCCCCAGTTCGAGCAAAGTGTTATAGAGTTTTTCTATGAAACTCTCAGTAGCAGCTTGGAGTTTGGATTTTTTGCCCGGTTAATGGCAATAGGCTCGCCCCCTATAACATGGGACCTAAACATACCGGCGAAATGTGGGTGTAAATTAGTACACCTCTGCCTAACCCTTCGAGGAATACAGGCGTGACGGTATGTTATTATTGTTGAAAGGAAATGGATTAATGAACTCAAAAAATTGCAAAAAAAAATTGTGCAAAGGGTGTTCTAACATTTTAGAAAAGACTTGGTGCCTTTAATGCCTTTTTCAGGCGCAACAAAAATGTACCTAGGCATATAATGAGGGGTTAGGTTAGTCAATACTGATTTTGTTTAGGTCATTGTGTGCCAGAGTGTACCAACCCAAATGAACTTAGTAACAGAGTTCTACAACCCTAAAAAATCTACGAAACATTATTAACAGACATATCATAGACATACATAATATATATATTTACTGAGTATCTACTTTGTACACCTGCAACAGGCCTAATGTTTTTTAAACGACTCCTATCCATCCAATGGTTATCTGTAAGAAATTGCATTTAGCGATCAGATCGCCAATTGTATGTACTCATGTACAAAAAGGGCAAACTGTGAGTTTACAACAATACAACTCTGCCTCTTCGGGGAATACAGGCGTTATGTTATGACGTCTACGGTATGACGTTTGAGTGATTTATTATTCCTATCAAAAGCCACACACAATTGTTTCGGTAGAATTCCATATCACTTGGACTAAAGCATTCAAATCTGTTCGTAGGTACTGTATTATGAACATACATAGTTGGAGAGCCAGCGGCCATTGTCTATGGAGTCCGTGACAGGTGGGGAATCTGATATGTAGTAGTACCTAGCAGTGTAGTGTAGTCCACAAAACGCCACGACGCTATACAAACGAAGCGGTATTTGGCTAGCCATGTAAGTTCTTTGTAAGATTAAATCTTGAATTTAAATTAGGTTTGAATTTCGTTAAATGCATTCGTTTGGAACCCAAGGTGAAAAGAATGAAGTATAGAAAATGTTATGCTATAACTGTATAAAAAAACGACTTCGATACTTTGAACGCAGATTGGATTCAATTGGCAGTGGTAAATATAGGTATGAAAGCAAAGCCTTTGCCCAGCAGTGGATCCACTGCATAAGTCTCTTTCCTTTTACGTCATTTATCCCTGCTTTATGCCAATTTTATCCAGGTCTTGCACACTTTAGCGCGTCATCCATTATCACAATTATTCTCATTGTTACAAAGTAATGTAAGTAAGTTTCATGAAAAAGTTAATTGATGAATAGACAAATCTTTATTACGAAGGTATAACGACTAGTTTGCCCTACACGGTCAACACACAACACCTATTAAATAGGTACGAGTAGAATTGGTAGCGTCGCCCCCTACAATTACACGTACGTTTGCCAAACAACTCAATACTAATTTAACGCGTGTTCGAACAAAGAACTTTGTTTGTCTCGTCACCGTGTTATGATATTTCTATACTCAGACTAATGAAACGAGAGGGGGATTCAATGAGATTACCTTATATCGCGAGTTTGTGCGAGATAACGAGCGATGCCACGGTACCTATACAACGTGATGGATGGTCGCGGTGCCTTAAGATATTGTACGATTGGACAGCTCCGCTTAACTGATTTGTGATCTGACGCACCTCTTAGATAACAAAATGACCTGGCTATGTTTCTGCGAACAAATTTCACGCTCAAAACATGATTTCTATATCGATAATCTATCTTCTATACCTATATATTATATAAATAAAAATGAATCGCCGAAATGCATGTACGCGAATAACTTCCGAAAAACTGCACCAAATTGTTTTTTTTTGTGTGCGTGTGTCAGGATTCAAACTTTTTTCATAAAAGAGATTTTTTTTTAATCTCATAATATGAAATATGTCGGTATTAAGTTCGCCGGGGCACCTAGTAACATTATAAAAGTAGGTAGTATTAAGTAGTTTTATTAGTTTGTAATCTATAAAATTCTGAAGCTACTGAACGGATTTTAACAATTCTTTCAACATAAGAAAGTAAAATTATTTCCGATTAATGTAGGCTATTTATTATTCCACGGGGTAACAGAGATCCTAAGCGGGCAAACCCGCGGGCAACTCTAGTATTTAATATTTTTAATAGCTCCTGTCTGCGGTTTGACTCGCAACCCGAAAGGATTTTTTGAGACAAAAGGTAACCCTGTGGCCTTCTCCAATACCAGACTGGGTATTATCAATTTGTATTGTAATCTCTACACCAGATCTCTACATCTTGAGCAGTTTAGACGTCGAAACCAGATAAACGCTCAAGCAGAGAGAATATCTTCTACGTTGATATTATAAGCATGGAGACTTAAACATTTAAGCTATTATCGCAGACTCGATCGACACGAGTAGTCGAGCAACCGTCGGCTGCGCACGGTTCACTCCCTGGATGAAATTATTTTTCAGTATAGGACTTAACGTACCATCACGCCTGTATGCGTGAAGCGCCTCCCTGAAGGGTTAGGTAGAGGTGTACTATAGGCCGACCGTTTAACTCGCGTATCGCCTGCGCGGTAAGAAGGGAGCGGGGGTGGGTAACGCTACACACGGAGTCAATAATCCAAAGATTTATCTCGAGATAGACATTGTTGGTAAAGAATAAAATAATAAGTATCAAGTATCCCATCCGCTAACATCTCCCCCCGCTCCCTTCTTACCGCGCAGGCGATACGCGAGTTAAACGGTCGGCCTATAATGTATGTACACCCACATTTCGCCGGTAGGTTTAGGTCCCATGTAATAGGGGGCGAGCCTATTGCCATTCACCGGGCACAATTCCAAACTCCGAACTGCTACTGAGAATTTCATAGAAAAACCCAATAACATTTTGCTCGACCTGGGCATCGAGCCCAAGACCTCTAGCGTAGTAGTATTGCTTAGCACCACTAGACTATTGAGGCAGTCGTAGTATAGGACTTATATTTTCAAATTAGTCAGTTGTTTTCAATAAATTTAACACCAGTCCACTACTTTTTCAACCGACTTCATAAAGGAGGAGGTTCTCAATTCGTCTGTATGTTTTTTTTTTTTGTATGTTTGTTACGCGATATCTCGGCCAGTTGTGGACCGATTTTAATGATTGTTTTTTTGTTTGGTAGGTTATACTTCAGAGGTGGTCCCGTTCAAATTTTATCGAAATCGGTTGAGCAGTTTTGAAAATATCAACAAAAATCTAAAAATTGTTTACATCGATGATATTATCGCTTACTCCGAAACATCGCTGTCGTATTCGAGCAGTGCGTTTAGTTGGCTAACAAGTATTTCTAAATAAAACTTTCCACTAAAAATTACAAAATAAAATTACTTTTAACAAAAAAGTTAAACCGCCTTCAAAAAATAATAAAATAATTTTGTCTAAAACAGTTTGGGAAGTCGGTGGCGAAAATAAAAGACCCACTCAAATAGAAGTCACCGACTTTCCAAACTGTTTTAGACAAAATTATTTTATTATTTTTTGAAGGCGGTTTAACTTTTTGTTAAAAGTAATTAATCTTAATGATAACACAGTATGAACAATTTTCACTATAAGTATTATTTTATTTATTTATATTATACTAATGTATATTGAAACCCTTTCGGCTGCAAGCCAGCTATAATGTTGCCATGTATATTAGATTTGCGTGGATCAGCAGAGGGTCTTAAATTTCCAACTGTAAATCCGTGCGATATGAAGACACAAACGTCGTGCGCCGGTCGCAAATCCCCGACTCAAGGATTGTATGTGACGTATCTGAATGCGAACATTTTATTTGAATATTTTATTCAATCAAATGCACACGGCTGAGAATTTATCTATGTCATTCTCAATCTGTTTTGAATTTGTATTCAGATGTATGTACTTATATTATTATGTAGATGTATAAAGAACATATAAACACGTTACATAAATACGCTCAATTAATAAACGTAAAGAAAATTAGCTTGTGAAGAATTGCTGACTGGTACTATAGTTACTAATTTGAATCCATAATTCATATTTTAAATACATATATATATGCCATCACGCCTGTATTCCCCGAAGGGTTAGACATAACATAACATAACATACCATCACGCCTGTATTCCCCGAAGGGTTCGACAGAGGTGTACTAATGTACATGTACACTTCGCCGGTATGTTTAGGTCCATGTAAATAGGGGGCGAGCCTATTGCCGTTAATCGGGCACAAATCCAGACTCTGAGCTACTACTTAGAATTTCATAGAAAAACCCAATAACATTTTGCTCATTTTAATAACAATCAACCTAGGAATCGAAACCAGTACCTATAACGAAGCAAAAATTTACAAGGAGACCGATTACATCCTGAAGATGTACACCATAAGACACACCGTACCGCTCTCTTTGGAGCGGTGGAAAGTGCATAAAGCTTTTCCAACCCCGTCAACAAAAAAAAGGAGAGAAACCACGGCAACAGCTAGTTATTATAAAAGAAAAGTTAAAATTCAATTTATTTAGGTTAATTCATACGTCATACGATTAATAAAATTTACGCGAACGCGTAGTCAATACAAAAGTGCTAAAATAGCCGATCTATACTAACACCGTTAAAAAAATACCTACCAGGGAAGGTAGGACAGTTGAGGCTTCATCATCAGCATAATCATCCATATCAGCCTACTGCCGTGCGTCATTGAGATGCTATTTTCCGTTGACTATCCTTAGACTTCGATTTTGAAAATGGAACAATAACTCAAAACACCATAATTTTTTTAATCATAATAATGAGACTGAATGACCGAACCTTATTAAGAGCCCTTAATCTTCTAAATAAACGAAAAAGTATACAGCTACCAATCTAATTGAAAGGAACGGTGCATGGTGAATGCTGACCCAATTCAAAATAACGAAAAAACGAGGAACGGTTTTTTAACTTATTTTGAACTTAGGCCTGTTTCCCAATCGCTGGCTCGGACCAATTTTTTTCTTTTGGCAGTTGAGTCGCTTGCGGTTGGCGATTATTCAATCGTTGAGCTTCTTGCTACCTCAAGAGCTTTCTTTGATTTTTTTAAGAATATCTTTCGAGGCTCTATTTATCAACCCCTTAATTTTATTGATGTATGTACCTTAACATAACCTTTTTATATTCAGTACCAGTTTTTCCGCCCGCGGATTTTCTCGACTTTTCTGTACTATGATATGTAAGTATTATAAACGTTCCTCTTGTATCACTCTATCTATTAAAAAAAACCCCATCAAAATCCGTTGCTTAGTTTTAAAGATGTAAGCATACATAGGGACAGACAGACAGCGGGAAGCGACTTTGTTTTATACTATGTAGTGAAGCTATTTCAGATATACGTTGAATTTTAGAATAGTATAAGGTATAACATATTGTAGGAACCTATCCATACTAATATTTTAAAGAGGTAAAGTTTGTGAGTTTGTAAGGGGAAATCTCTGAATCTACTGAACCGATTTTGAAAATTCTTTCACCAATAGAAAGCTACATTATTTTTGAGTGACATAGGCTATATATTATCCCGTAAAATGAAAAGAAACGTTTAGTCCACGCAGTGGAAGCCGCGGGCGGAAAGATTATTATAAATTATACTTTTGCTACTAATACTAATAATAGAATATACTTTTTTTAATTGACCTTAATTAAAATCAATAACACTATTAAAAGTAATAAAACCTATTTATAATACTTGTTAGAAAGCGCACAAGGTTATACAATACTATTTCTGCTCTATAGCTTGTTACATTTGAAACATTGTAACTCAATAGTAGCCTATACAAAACGAACACAAGAAAAAGCTTGCGGCAAATCTCTTTAAGAGGGGAATTAAAGTGTTCCCTTTGACACCGAGAGAGATTGGAAACGGTTGCATTCGTTTGTGGACCCGACTCGTAAATAGAGGATTGTATAAACAGCTACAAAGCCGTCCTGCTCTGTAATGTGCATAAATACATACATACATACAGTTATAACCTACATGGTTATGTAAAAGTTTTTCTTTTTTTTTCGAAGAATGAATTTGATTTTATTTTTTTGCTTTGCTCGACCTGGGGATCGAACCCAAGACCTACCTGCCTAGCGTAGCAGTCGCGATTGGGACCACTAGACCAACAAGGCCGTCAATATATAATACATTTCTAAAATAAAAGTAGCTTAAGTTACTCCTTATTACATCAGCTAGCTGCCAGTGCAAGTTCCGTCAAATCGGTCGTTTGAAACGGTTTTCAAAGATTAGCCGGAACAAACCGACAGACAAAAATTGAAAAAATGCTATTTTGGTATATCTACCGTGTATACATACATATGCATTAAGTAAAAAGCGGTTATTTTAATATTACAATCAGACACTCAAATTTTATTTATCTCTAAAGATGGGTTTACTCTTGACCTCAATCTAGCCGCCGATGCAAAGATGAGATCGACGATGGAACAGGCTCACCCAGAAGATGCCTGTTCACCCTACTTTTGAAGATAGTTGGGTTGTATACAATCGGAAACACAGACGAAGGAAGGGAGTTCCACTCCTTGGCTGTGCGTATATGACGTATATCAACAAGATACTACTAATTCATATTCTGTATTATGAAATATGAGACCCATACGAGGACAACACGATGCGAATTTGATTGACATATCCGACAAATCCTTGGTCAAGGTTACGGCGTTCTGATAAAATCCCTCTTGTTTTTTTTTTTCAAGACATACAAGCTGCTGATTAATTTTATTTATTTAGTATATTTGTACCCAATAATTTTATTACAATGCAAATAAAAAGTTATGTGTGCGAGCAATCCATACACTAATTTTATAAATGCAAAATATACTCTATCGTTTTATCTATGACTTTTTAATACTTTAAGATAGATTGGACTCTGACAAAGGACATAATGCTATCTTGTGTTTACACAAACATCCATACAATGCTTGTAATGCAAAGCTTGCAGTAAAGCCTTCGCGGTATGAGTAAAACCGCAGGCAATAGCTAGTATAATTATTATAATATAGGTTCATAATAATTGCCTGTAAAATTACATAAAACTTCATCTATGGAATAGATTCGACGTATCGCTAGTTTAAAATTTCGTAGTAACTTCGTAGAGCGCTACGAAGTGCAGCGAAGTCCTACGAAGTTGCTACGGCATACGATTTCTACGACGACGACTACGACGACAGGCTACGAGATATTTTTAATACTCTTACGTGCTATGTGTGACATCTGCAGTAAATCTGCAGACTGTTGTAAAGATTTAGATGCATATTGAAGGTATTCCCAATAGTGGTATTCCAAATGTTTTTGTCTTCTACCAGAACGAGTTGATTTGTAATTTAAAATGTTGCTACAACTGCTACGCTTTTGCGATCTAATCAGAAATATCATCCTGATGGACATAACGTGCAAAGCTAATAAAAAAAACAGTTATGACAGCCTCCTGTTCATGTTCATTATACTTACATATATGTAAGATAAAAGGTTATCTTGCCTGTATTGTGTTATAAATAAATAGTTAATATTCTCTCTCCAAGTTGAGGCAAAAAAATGTCGTGCCGTGCAACATGTCGTTTCCTAATATAACAAACCATAATAATATGTACCTATATAGTGAATTCAAAATATATTTGCGAAATGTGAATATAAATTGGTACATATGCTCTAACCCTTTAGAGAAATGTTGGAAGGAAAGAACTGGATGCAATTCGCAAAAATGAAAAGATCAGCATTTAGTTTCATTAGGATTGATAATTAAGCTTATTTATATGTTGACTTTCTACACGTGTTGGTACTAACTGTGAGTGTAGAGAGTAATTGAAATCGAAATAAATAAATAATGATGATGATAAATCGGATCTAAATAATTAAACGAAACAGGCGTGATTGTATGTTACGATAATGAATAAATTCAATCGAATGAATTCATAATATAATTAGCTACTGCTACATACCTGCAGACTGTGGATGTAATAGTATATCTCTGCCTAACTCTTCGGGAATACAGGCGTGATGGTGTGTTATAATTAGCTAGTTGAGTTAACAATGTGGCCCGCGTGTTCTTATTTATATTGACAAATGTTTCTCGAAGAAATAGCAGGTTACGGGCGGTACAAGTCAATGAAACATCTTGAATTATAAAGTGATAAACAACATGAATATTAAACACTACCGCTATAACTTGTAAACAACCTTAATATTCACTAATGTTTGATATTTGCTTTCCACAGCTTAAACTGTAATTAAAATCTTGTATCAATCAATCACTCTCGTTTCAACACCGAACCAGGTAAGGAAAATAAAACCGAATAAGTACATCGATATACTGTATTCCCCTGTTCAAAACTTGTAACATTGTGTAATATATCCGAGTGGTTGTAACAATATGACTGACAGTTTGTTGGCAGCCCCCTCGAGTGTAACACAAGCTGGCAATATGCTTATGAACAAAATTGAACGCTATAAACCACTTCATTAAGACTTGTTGCTAAGTAAATATTGGCAATACTTATATGTTAAACGTTGTAACACGATACCAGTATATAGAGACAGGTTGTTATGCTTTATGCAAATGTATGTAGGAACATGTTACAGATTAATTAAATTGGATAAGTGGCTAGTGATTAAATGCTGTATACCAAACTCTTTTTAGTCGCGTTTATAAGAAAAGATAAGATAGAAATGTTTTATGTAATGATTAGGGTGCGTTTCGCCAACACACCTCGCAGATATCTACGGCTTTCAATAACAAACGGCGACACTGTCCTTCAGTGACGTTAACCGATAGGGAATTTTACAAGTATTCCTCTGGATACGAATGGAACTTAGGACGATCGATAAGAAAAACGCTTCTATATAGACAATATCCGCCACTAATGTAATGAGAAGGTGGCTCGAGGAACGGGTCGCAGTAAACATCACGCGCAGTCGCATAAATTGTCTCCGGGTATTAATTCTATCGGAAAAACCATTATTTACTAACGGATTGGGTTGCCAGTGCGTGTAAGTGTTTACGCGTGGAGCCCCATGCGTGGTGGTGCGGCGCGGTACTTACGCGACGAGCGGCTGGGTCGCGCGGCTCGCGGGCTTCGGGGGCCGGTCACCTCGGGCACTCCATTGATGAGCTGAGGCGGCAAGCAGTACAGGCGCGGTCGCATAGAGGCGGTCGCGCGCGCGGGCCGGCGAGCGCGGCGGGACTGGCGGAGTGGCGGCCGGCGCCCGCCGCACGTGGCCGCTCAGGTATCAATCAATCGATGCGCGGCGTCGGCGCGGGCGCGTCGCGGGCGCGGCACATTCATGTCGCGCGAACAGCTGACGGCCGAGCCCCGTAAACATGAATCGGGAGACCTGCCCCCCTCCGCTCCCCGCGGCCCTGCGCCGCACCCCCCGCCCTCTCCTGTCCTGACCTACTCTGCGCAGGGCGCTGCCGAACGCGAACGCTTACACCACACGACATTCAACCAAACACGGTGGAATCTTTCAGCGAAAGTGGCTTCTTAAATGAAACATTTAACGAAGTTGGCAAAAATTCAACACGAATATCTGTGTTGGTATTCATGCTGCATAACTATTATTTAACAATAAGTACTATTGATTAAGTAAAGTGTGGCCTTTTTGGTTCCTGCCCCCTTTTGAGCGGTTGTCCATTTCACCAATAAAGCAAACCTATATCTCTTTAACAGAGTACTGAAAATCCTCTCACATGAATTTGATGAATGTCCTAACATTATCGCGAAGGGGCGGGCGGCGTGCACGGCGCGTGCGTGCAGGATATCGTCCTGTGTCGCTGCCTCCGCATCCCAAGAGCTGACAGTCCACCGGCGAACACCGAGAGGACTGGACCACACCAACATATAAGTATACTGTACATAACTATAGCCATGATAGATTACCGAAACAACGAAACGGGAAGTATCAAACTTTGAATAATTTTATGACTTGCAAATTGAATGCGAAAGTTTAGAGGATTATTAAGTGAACCGTTTCGATAATTAACATAATAGGGACCTACATGTCATCCGTGTGATAAACAACACTTTACACACAGAAAAATCCGTGAGCAGAGGTTATACGTTCTTAGAAAGCTGAAGTTTTATCTATTAAGCTGAAAGAAAATCCTCTCAGCATAAGCAAAACTGCAGCTCTATTCTCATTCAAACACCGCTTTTTCAAATTCGATTACCTATTCTTTGTTATTTGGGTTGTTCTATGAAATTCTCAGTAGCAGCTCGGAGTCTGGATTTGTGCCCGGTGAATGGCAATAGGCTCGCCCCCTATTACATGGGACCCAAACATACCGGCGAACTGTGGGTGTACATTAAGTACACCTCTGCCTAACCCTTCGGGGAAACAAGCGTGATGGTATGTATGATACTTTGGATCCCTGCTCAAAAAATTTTCACCAAATAATTAGGTTAATTTTAAACATAAATCGTTTACTTAGTGAATCTACCTATATCTATAAAATTTTCTTATTAATATATATAAACATTCCTAAAACGACATTTTTGAAAGACATTTATTCCATTATATAATTCTGTGTTTGAAACAAGTTCAGTCCCGATTTAAAATAACACGAAACTTCACACATAAAATCTGAATCGGCTATAAAATACATCACTACTCCGTCCATTTCTCAGCCAAATCTCTGTAGAAACTGAGTACATTCATCATGTGAGATAAACGAGAGTTTTATTTAATGTGTAATTGAATGCTAGCACCTAACCATCGCTAGCCCTGGACGGCAGCCAGGAGCAACAGTTCTTTACGAGGCTTCGATGCAATTGTAACAATATACTCTTTCTTTCAACGGATAGTTTGGCAGGAGATCGAGGTAAGGACTCCGCGATATAGTAAGCGGAGCGATACAGAAGCGGCGAATATTATATACTATGTTTATGTCCAATAAATAATAATCATTATTGTAAAACGTAGCTATAAGTCTTATAAGAGATTATGTGAAATCATTTTTGTATACATTTGTTGGGAGCTGGCGGTTCGAACCGCATCACCGGAGAACGGCTATATTATAAAGAGGTATAGGTTGTGAGTGGTTCTAAGGGGTAATCTCTGGATCTACTGGACCTATATTGACAATTATTTTAACAATAGAAAGATACGTTATTGGTGAGTGTATCGCCGCATTGTGTATCGCCTAAAGAAGTGGGTACGAGTCAGCTAGTTTATTTATAAAGATATAATTTGCCTAGTGTTATTGATTGGTGAATTTTGTCTGCCGGATCTTTCTTAGGTATACCTATATCGCTTCCCACTGTTTCTTTTATTTTATTTCACCGGTTTTTTTTCCTTTATCGTGAAACACAAATACCGAGACTCCCAACTATCTGTAGGTCATTCAAATATTACTTGCGTACGGGGATTGAACCCACAAACAGCGGCTCGGTAACCAAATGCTCAGCCCTAGTGTAGGATAGTGTCGCTCCTGAACCGCTGTCTATGAAGCAGAGACTCAACTCTTTAAATCGGTGTTTTATTAGAACATGGTCTATTTGGTAAGCGACACTCGTTTCCAAATCACCTGCAGAATGAAAGCGATACGCGGCATGAGAATGCGATTTATAGAGTAACGATAAATTACAAAGTTAGTTTCGTTTCAATTTAGACGAAAATTTCGGTGATTTAGTAAATTGTTTAATGGTAGTAGGGATCGTGGGTTGAAAAAAGTGCTTGTCATGATCATGAAGTTTGATAGGTACTTTTGATAAAGGTTCCCTCGTGTACCTTTTTTTATTCAGAAAGGAAACCTTTAAAAGGACCGACGGATATTTGGGGATAAGGCCGGGGTCTATGGGATTTTAACCCACTAAAACCACCTCGGTGACCACCATTAGCAAGGTTCCAGCTAAGAATACAAATCTTCCTCGCGACCCGCTGCGTGATAAAAAAGTCAGCAAATTTCAGCACGGTTGGTGGCAGAATTTAATGATTCGCCTAGCTTGGTAAGCGTCACGCTGACATGAGTTCTACTTCACATGACTGTAAAACCAGTGTCTAACAATTTTATTGTGTTCTGTCGCTTTTTCATGCCTAGTACCACGCAAGACTGGGGTCAAAAGATTTGATTTGGGCGTAGGGTTTTTAATATATCCACAACCTGCCTCATAATCGCAGAGTTCAGAGGTCCTGAGTTCTATGGAACAGTTCCTTTTTTTTTTTCAGAAAATAGGACTTTGGATTGGTGCCTTTAGTGGCACTAGACTAATTCCCCTGTTACATTACACATGTGAAATGTAAGTGTAATTTCGCCTCTTCCTAATAATTAGGGGATAAAAACGTGATGGTATGTTCTGTTTATATTTGTAATTTAGTTTGTTCCAGGACTAAGATAACAATATAATTATTCTAGGTACCCGCCTATCCACCGGTATCTAGGTACATAACTTCTAATCCTAAAAGCGTAAAACGAAAATATTCTATGGAAAAGCTTCAACATATAAGTATTCTACGTAAAGAAAGTACCTAATTTAGTTAATAGGTAGGTACAAGCGTTTTCTTCATCCACTTAAATTAATTATTAATGTGCCCATTAACAAGCGTGCATTCCTTCATGCATGGCATGGCATGTCTGTCATTTTAAACGCGACAGGCTTTTGACCTGCATAACCAAGCGGCAGCTTTTCAAGGGAGGTATTCATGACATAACATGCTAACAACTTACATGAAATCTAAAAAGAGAGGCCATGATTGAATACCAAATATAAGACATTAATTCGTTAAAGACACAGTTAGTATACATTTTCTGTACCTTTTTCAACAGATCCTTAGGCATCTTGAAAAATATTTATTGTAAGGTCATAGGACCACAGTTATTCGTCATCATGGTGAATAAATTACATAAAAATAAGTCAATAAATTAAATGATTGACTGACATCACCTGAAAGACGTAAATTCAAATTCGATTGGATTTTGTCCCAAGCGCGACTGCGACTCTAGAGGTCGTGGATTCGATTCTCAGGTCGAGCAAAGTGTTATTGAGCTTTTCTATGATATTCTCAGTAGCAGCTAGGATTTGAGCCCGGTTAGTGGCAATAAGCTCGCCCCCTATCGCAGTGGACCTAAAAAAGTAAAGTGTGAGTGTAGGTACATTGGCACACTTCTGCCTGTGAATACAGGCGGGATGGTATGTATTTACAGACGCCAGCAGGTCAAGGTATAAAAAACTGTCAAATTTCTCCAAATGATTTTAAACCTTAAATTGTTGCGGATAAAGTTCAAAATCAACAGAGAAAATTTTACATTTTGTGGTAACTTGATGTTTTAATAAAATATAATATTTGGATAAGTACTTTACTTATAAAATAACTCACCGTTTCCACCGTGACTGCAACCTGTAAAGATTAACGAACTTATGTTAGGAACTAAGTACATAATTACTTGATGTTCATAACTCATGTATCAATAGTGCTCGACAACTAGGGTAATTGCTTGTATCATGTTTGCCGTTTCATAATTTGTAAGGTAGGTACCTACCATTACAACAATGATGCCAGATAAAAATCAAAGTCAAAGTCAAAGATCTATTGTGAGACAGTGGTTACAGAGTTGTTATTGTGTTATTTTGGTGTGCTTTTGCACTGCTCCACTATGTTAGGCATACAATAGTTTAAACAGTTTGTGTTTTCCAGACGTACGTTTATGTAGTATTTATATCGATCCAAATAGACATTTTAATTGAAATAAAGACGTAGAAAGAAGAAAGAAGAAAGAAAATAATATTTATTGACACAGTCACGGACAATGCACACAATAACTTAAAAAAAAAAAACACAAATTAAAGAGTATATACAAAAAAAAAAGATAGACAATAAACAAAATCATTGTGTGCCCCACGGCTGTGCCAAATGGCCCAGTTCAGCTAAAAGCCAGACAACTGGTAAGCTGCCTGGCGCTGGTTTTCAACTGGACCTGGAAACCAAGTGCGTGTCACGGATGCAAACCAGTTTCATAACGCAGAATTGCATGTGAATAATAAATAAATACATAATAATACAAGAAAATACGAGAGCTAATAAATATAATTATAATAAAACAATATATGTAAATCAGTGGTATGTAATATGTAAATAAAATATAAGTAATACGTAAATAATAAATATTGACCCATCAGGTAGTTACCTACCTAATGGTATGTGTGTAAGACGGACGGTTCAGTTGCCAACTCGGTTTGTCTCTCAACAAAACCTGTTCTTGGCGAGGTAGGCCATTATAATCAATGCACTATAATTCTCGCGAGCGCATTTCATTACGCTGTGCGCAGCCAGCTAGACTGGTGGTACAGTCAGGTATCACGTCAAGTAAAAATCGTTAAGTAAAATTCATTAATAAATTATTATATTGCATTAAGTAATTGACATTAATAGAAAGATGGTAAGTGTTATAAACATACATTCAATTTTATTTAATTAAGTACTAAAAAAAAGGAAAATAGGACACAGTTTCATAAACATGTTTTTTTTTAGGTTTTTATTACCTGCATTTTTGCCCAATCACCCATCACATCGCCGTCAGATATTTATCAAGGAGTGGTGTTTTATATTGGATGTTCATAAATGGTACCTACTCCAACCAGCTGACCAAGGAAGCGTGCGTCCCAATGACAAGTAGGCCACACCCAAAAGGTAAGAACTACATGCTATAAATACTTACTAGAATAAGTCATTCAGACAATGCCCGCAACGGTGACGTACAACGTTACATCTTGGTGTTCTAGGCCTCCGCGAGGGCACTTCTGTACTTCGGAACGCACTGCAACCCCCTCCGAGTACAGCACAAGGGACATTGGATGTGATCAGAGGAATTTACAATTTACGATTATGCTGAAATTTAATGTATTATGTTAAGGTATTATTATATAAGTGAAGCATTCAGTTGTGTCATGCCTAGCTTTCGTTGCGCGTCCACTAGATACTGCCGTAAATGTCGTTTGAAAGTATCGATCGTGTTTTTCATTCTAATAGGTGGTGGTAGGTTGTTCCATACTTTGGACGCGGCATAACGGAAGCTACCTCTAAAAGCTGCTGTACTATGAGGCTGAATTGAGAGTTGCTGGGAGCACTGCCTACTTGCACATTCCCGTCTGCTAGTGACCCAACTGAGCTTGTTGTATAGGTAGTCTGGTTTCTGGTATTTAATAACACCGAAAATAAGGCAGGCCAAATGAAGCTTGCGTCTAGATTTCATTTTGAGCGTAAAGTTTTTATTAAGGTATGGGGTGACATGACTTCGGGGAGGTATTTTATAACAAAAACGAGCGCAAGCATTTTGTATCCTTTGTATGAGCCGATCTGTACGAGCTAGCAAACGTGGGCCATACACTGTGTCAGCATAATTTAATTTGGATAAAACCAGGGTTTCGACCAGCTGCTCCCGTAGTGTTTCAGAAAGGTATGGCCTCATCTTGTACAACACCTTCAGACGGTAGAAACAGTTGCGTACTGAGTCGGCTACATGTTTCTCAAAACGAAGGTTGCTATCAATGATGAGACCAAGGTTACGCGCTTCATCCACCCGATCAATTTGTTTGCCCATTAGTCTCAAATCAAATGCTAGCGGTAGCCTGTCCAGTTGCTGCCTTGTACCAAATACCATGTATTTTGTTTTTATCGGGTTAAGTGTGAGGCAGTTATTATGCGACCAGACGGCAATTCTATTTAGATCGTCGTTTAGATCTTTAACTGCCCTTTCATATTCATGAGGTCTAAAAGATAAATATAGTTGCACGTCATCGGCGTATATATGATACTGGCAACTCTGCAGACATTTAACAATGTCCGCACAATATAAAATAAAAAGCATTGGGCCTAGTATCGAACCCTGCGGAACTCCTCTATTTAAGGAAGTAAGAGCAGATGTCTGAATAAGACCGTCCCCTAAGCGTAATTCCACAAATTGCTTCCTGTCACTTAAGTAGCTATGAAACCATTGCGTAGTCTTGTAGTCAAATCCATAATAATTTAGCTTCGAAAGCAGTAAAGGAATATTTATTACATCAAACGCCCGGGAAAAATCAAGTAAGACCAATAGTGTACACATGCCTTTGTCTTGGGCAGATAATATATTGTCTGTAACGTCTAGTAAGGCTGTAGATGTACTGCGTAGTTTTCTAAAACCCGACTGCAGGTCGGGTAAAAATTTATTTGCTTCCAAAAATTTTGACAATTGGCTACTTACTACCTTTTCTATTACCTTAGAGAGGCATGGTAGGATGCTGATAGGTCTTAAGTCTGTAATATGAACTGGGTTTGAAAGTTTGGGCAAAGGCCTAACTGAAGCAATCTTCCATTGGTCAGGAAACGTTGATGATATAATAGAGCAATTTATTATAGCTGTTATAGTGGGTAAGCAATGGGGTAGGATCATGTTTAACATATCCAAGGTAATGTGATCAGGGCCTTCGGCGTTAGTCTTAATATTTTTAATGATACGTGATATGTCTTCCTGTCCTACTGGGGCAATTGAAAATGTTGCCTCGCCATGTCTGTGATATTCATAGAAGGTCATTAGTGAAATGCTTGCTTCAGAGTTACCAGGGACTTTCAAAAAACTGTCATTAATTATGTCTGGGTTTGTAAAGTGAGATGGAAGGTCTTGTCTTTGTTTAATTGGTGATAAGGTAGATTTAATGTTTTTCCATAGTAGTTTAGGGTTTTTAATTTTATTGTTAATATTATGCTTGAAGTAAGCCACTTTTTCATTGTACAGAGAACTTATCACTAAGGACTTAAACTCTTTGTAATATTCCTTTTTAGATTCCGACTTCGTTTTCCTATAATTATAAAGTGCCTTGTCCCGTAAATCCATCATAATTTTAATTGTGTCGGTGATCCAAGGGTACGACAGCTCCTTAATAGTGCTCGTTTTAAGTGGTGCGTGAATATTAAATAAAGAAATAATGTTGTGATTAAATATATTAACCATGTCATTTACATTACTTAGCGTAGAAATATTATCAATATTAAGAAGCAATAGATCCGTGTTAAAATTATCTATACATATATTTTTAAGTGGTCTATATTTGACTATAAACGGTTTAAACTTATCACGTTTTATACAAAATTCACAAATGACAACAGAATGGCCGTGAATTGAACCAAAGGGTTCAACTGCTGTATGTCTTGCTCTAAGATCAGTACATACTAGGTCAATTAGAGTTTCACTGGACTCTGTGAAGTGAGTGGGACTTGTGACTAGCTGTGTCATACTAACGCAATTCAGAAAGTCGTAGAATTTCTTAGTCTTAGACTCATTTGTGTTTAATAAATTTATATTAAAATCTCCCAGTAATACGTAGTGATCACAGCTGCCCAATATACTAAAAGAGTCTGTAATGGCATCGAGGAAAAGGTCAAGGTCAAACCATGGTGGTCGGTATGCTGTACCTATGGCAATTTTTTTGCCATTTAAAGTAAGCGTTAACCACATTTGTTCGACCGACTCGAACCTGGGATCGACAGCGCGACTCCATGTACGCGCGCTCAGCCCTTGACGTACATAAAAACCAACGCCCCCACCACGACCTGAGCGAACACACTCCGGCCGCGGCGCGTGGCGGAGTCGATAGCCGGGCACCACTGGCGCGCGCCCCTCCTCCCCCGGTCGTAACCAAGTTTCGTTGATAGCCAGTATATCAAAACAATGTTTGTCAAGTACGCCAATTAGATCATCATGCCCTGTACCCAATGAACCTGCATTTAAGAAACCAACTTTAAAATATTTTATAGCTTTAGGCATCATGATAATGACAATAATGATTTGCTATAACCCATTTGTTATAAGTTAGAATAATCATTATGAGTTGAGCAGGTTTTCTGAGTTGATCAGCTGTAAATATGTAAATAGTGTTATGTAAATTGTGAATAATAGTATACAAGTAGACATTTTCGAGATGAGGGTGTGAAATGGCAAAGTTCTTAAAAATAAGTAAAAAAACAAAAGTCTTCAATATAGGTAAATAAATAAACATCTTAGATATATGTAAATAAATAATATATGTAAATAATATGGTATTATAAAACTGATTTACATTAAATCCACTGCGAAGTGCCCCGCTGCCGTGAGACACACACCTAAATATATAAAAAATAATGACACTTCGGATTGATGTAACGGCGTTGTCGTAGTTTCTATGATCAATATAATAAAATAACAAAGTAAGTTTAACAATATTAAGATATATTTTTGCCGTCTGTATCTGATAGCGGACCAAAAATGCGCTGTATATCAGCGTCACAATAGATAAGGCAGGCGGAGTCCCCAGGTTTGTTTCGGGCAAAAACACGCCCTCGTTTTGACCATACAAACTGCCAACCCAAACGACCGCCAGCCTCACGCGCCCTCCGAAACAACTCTCGATTCAGCTTAGTAAGTCGTTCATTGACATAGAACCGTGTCGCAGGTCCGGCGATACCGAGGTCAGCAGAAGTCATGCCCCGGCGCACTCGCGCGCTCGCTAGCAGCTCATCGCGTAGATCGCGACGCGCGAGGCGCACAACTAAGAAGCGTGGACGGGTCTCCACGGGCGCTGTTGACTGCGTTGCATTTATACGCCTACCTCCAACGCGCTCGGCATTTACAATGTCGCGCGCTTCGATGTTTACACCCATCTTAGACGCGACCAGCATTATCGTGTGAACGGGGTTCTCGCCGCTGGTCTCAGGCAGATTTGAGATTTGCAAATCATTTGCGAGCAACTCCTGATCCCGGTCATTTATATCACTCCGCAGTTTTGTGATGGTGTCAGCCATGTCTGAGGGTACTTGGGGCTTTTGCCTCTCCATATCCGCCACTCTTTTCTCTAAGTCGCTAAGCCGGTCATTAGTCGCCTTCAACGATGTTCTCAGTTCGGCCAAATCATCCCGCAGTAAACCAAATTCAGTCCGAAAAGTATTAAGAAACTCTTCTCTGAAGAGCCTCATCTCCGCTCTAAACATGTCAAGGCTGAGCTCCTGCGTAGTGTCCGATGTTGTGATTCCTATGGGACTGGTGTTTATGAGGTTCGCCATAGCTTGTGCATGACCCCGTACTGGTGTGTCAGCCTGATTGTCCCTCGCTAATCCTTTGTTGCATTCAGGACAGTGCCAAGGGGTTGGCAGGGAGCCGGTGAGCTTCATGCCTACGCACAGTCTGTGATAGTTAGACCTGCATTTGTCGCATTTAGCGGCCTCTGTCGGCGAAAGAAACTTGCCACATCCACCGCACTTTGCCATATCGAATGTTTAGTTGTTGATCTTGGTATCGATCTAACACAAAGGTACAGTTAATAACAAAGAGATGGCGCTATTTTAAAATTACGTTTATGGCAGTTTTCAAGGTGTTTTATGGACCAGTATCACCATAAATGTTGATGCACAATTTCAAAGTTAAGGCACACACACTGGAACTTGTTCACTTGTTATTATTAAGTTTATTTAAGTTATTTTTTTTTTTGTTATGATAGCGGGTAGTAAATTTGCACTGTGAAAAACTGTTTACTATTTTCAGCTTTTTGTTATTTAACACTGAACAAAAACACAAGATACCAATGTTACTTATTTCTCGCACTTATAACTGTATTTTAACAATAAAGATAAACGATTTAACTGGTTGTTGTTTTTATTTATACTCGAGAAGTACACAGTGAGCTTTGGGCTGATTGACATCCGTGACGTCACTCCCCCGTCTACGTATGCACGTAGACGTTTGCATCAAGACATAAAAACCGTTTGGCACTAACTGATCACGAATCTGTCAGACAAAAATTCATGTAGGTACTGTATAATATGGTCTATTTGCCAAGAATTCATTTATTTTTTTCTTAAAAATTGTAATGTCTCCAATTTCACTTATTTGTTTAGGAAACTTATTATAGATTCGTGAAGACATTCCGAAGAAACTTTTGGAAAGTAGGGCTGTTTTTGAGGGCATATTAATTGCTATTTTGTCGGCATGTCGACGGAAGTGTAGTTTACCAAATTTTTCCCTGTTGGTTTTTACGAATGCAGCGACCTCATAGTTGTAGAAGGCAGGCAAGGTTAAAACCTTAAGCTTTTTAAAATATGCCATACAGCTATCTGAGGCACGTATGCCACAAACAGCTCTAAGACATTTCTTTTGCGCCCTAAAAGCGAGTTCCCTGAGTTCCAGATAATAAATTATATCTACTAAAATGGTATGAAGGTACCTGACTGACTGCTACGCTAGACTGCCTCATTAGTCTAGTGCTCTTAAGCGCGACTGCTACGCTAGAGGTCCTGGATTCGATCCCCAGGTCGAGCTAAGTGTTATTGGGCTTTTCTATGAAATTCTCAGCAGCAGTTCGGAGTCTGGATTTGTACCCGGTTAATGGCAATAGGCTCGCCCCCTATTACATGGGACTTAAACATACCGGCGAAATGTGGGTGTACATTATTACACCTCTGCCTAACCCCTCGGGGAATACAGACGTGATTGTATGATTCTATGGTATGTACCCACCTAGGTACTTACTTACAAATAAAACTATTTTTACGACTCATAAACCTATAGATGCCATTTGCATTTTAAGACATATAAGTACGTTCTTAAAAAAAAATTATCAGGGGTACCTACCCGAGGTAACATCCTCGTCTAATAAATCCATCCATCAGCAAGCGACCGCCATTTACACCACAATGTCACCAAAGCACTATTTAAATGTCTTTGCATTTAGTCAACAACCACTTGTAAAACGTTACTTGTTATCAAGGCGTGCGCAGAAACCAAATTGACCACCAATGTAATACGCATTTTGGCAAATTTCGAGACCGATAGCGAACGACCACACTCCACAATGTGACGGCATATTTTTGACTAGACCCGTTGCACGAGCTAACTCCAGACCAGAAATAATAAAATAATGCGGGTAGATTTAAATAAGATCAAGATCAACCTAAGTACAATTACCCACATAACGCTTATATAGGAAATCCGTTCCAAACATTTTGCTACAAAATATTTAAATCTACCCAGATACCTACTTATATTTATTTTTGTATTATTTTATTTTATACAAGTTTTGATGACGACACTGGTGACTTTTTATTAATCTGTGGAAAATATCGTTTGAAGCCATTGGAGAGTCAGTCTCTTTATGAATTATCTAACGTAAAAAAATCTATAATATGTACATACCTACATTTGTTTACATATAAATAGGCACTTACTTTCATGTAGGTACTGGTACATGAAAGTAAGTATATTCTACAGGTAGAATATTTTATAGCGAGTCACTGAACAGCGAAACTAACATGTATACCTATTTTTGAAATTAAAACGGCTCTGCTTATGACAAGTGGAAATCTACCGATGAACGAAACGAAACAAAATGTCTTTGGTATAGAACTCAGTATATTTAATTGATTTATTTTGTTCAAGTTTCGATTCGTTCATCAGTTCCAACTATAGATGGCATCTTGTGTAGAACCTTAGCTGCCTGTGTGAACCACGGAAGAGATAATGTGAACGGCCTGTCGTGTGAACACTAGGTAGGTACGGTGGCCCAAAATGAAAAATTTTCTCAGTTGATGTTGATTTTGAACTTTATGTTGAACAATTTAAGGTTTAAAATCATTTGGAGAAATTTGACAGCTTTGTATACGGTGACCTGCTGGCGACTGTACATACGTGCCGGGTCATGCATGCATGGCGCAACAAGTCGCCTTTACGTGCCAGCTATTAATTACGTCATAGTGCAAGGCAATCCCCTACCCCGTATCGTCTTACACCTAGGTAATTAGCATGTATGCATGCATGTCTAAATCTGTGCATGTAATCATGAACATGCGTTTATTTATAGTACTTACCTACTTAGACTTAGTATAGCATAGAATTCCTAGTCTCCAGTTTGAGAACTACCCCTACGCTGGTAAATTTCGTGCCGTGGCGTTCAAAAGACGGCAGTGGCTTTATAAAATAGGTAAGTCCCTAAGTACAGTTTGTTCGAAATATGTAATCGGAAGTTAGCCGTTCCGAACTACCTCGGTGATAAAATCGTATAATTAAGTGTTTTAATACATAAATATCGACTCTAATTATCTTTACACCGACTCTTTCTATGAAAATTTACCACTTCTAAACCACTTGCAGACAACTTCCGATCGGCTTACTTATTTCGAACAAACTGTTTATGGACGTGAAATAAAAAGGAAGCCTTGAAGGGAAGGAAGGAAAAATGTGCTAAACATGTGGTTGTTTAAGTAGCAATGTCCTGTTAGGTAAGGCTCCTCTTAGGTACAGCATTCCCTCTCAGCTCCCTCAAGCTTTTTAAGAGGAATCCAACCAACCCTTGACTTGATCGTGATTCAATCCGTAGTCGATGCTACCAGTAACATATCATAACATTTTTTTAAAACTCATCAAGCTGTAGCTACCTACCTATTGTTGCATTACAAATTTACCGCAATTACAACAGAATACGGGCGATCCAAATGGCAAACTTTCCTCGTAAACCTACCAGTGTTGAGTCGAGTATATTCTCAATTGTTCTCTTCAAGACCAGGGAAAAAATCGGGAAGTATAAAATAAAAAGCACATCTACAAAATAACATTTACTTAAACGTAACTTAACATTTACTTACAAGTGTCAGGTTACGACATACACACAATAAAACTGTTCGTCTTAAACCGCGTTGAAACGACAAAACATGTTGCAAACATCAATATAACTCTCAAAGAATGAGTGGGATAGGTTGTTTGCAACATGTTTTGTCTTCAGTGGGAACGCGGGGTTACCCATTCTCACAATTGTTACACACACTTAGCCTAGGGCTGGCCTAAATCAATTGTTACTCTTGTCGCCAGCACATCAGGTTATACAAAACTGTCAAAATTCTCCAAATGATTTTAAACCTTAAAGTGTTTATAATTAAGTTCAAAATCGACTGAGAAAATTGGTAATTTTTTGGTGACCTGATGTGCTAGCGACCGTACAGTACGTGAAAAAGCAGGCTTGCAATGTATTAAATTGTTAGTTTATAAACTTTATTCTTTATCCATCATTATAAATACTGCCCACCTGCATTAAAAGCATCATGAATATTAATAAAGTCATAAATTTAGGTTCGAAATAGGAGTCTAGAAAATGTAGTAGCAAAATAATTGCTAAGAGTCAATGCAAAAAGTATCGTGTGTGCTTAGGCTGCAGGTTTTGACGGCAAGAGATTTTCAACTGACGAATCATAAATATAACTAAATATATCTAACAGACATTAAAGTTGAAATTTCAAGGATTCGTATCTTTCATTATATACTTGTCTCGATTGAGCATTACAAACAAACGACAGCACAAACACGATATCCATCAGTCATTCAAATGACACTGACGTAAGTGAGAAGCGAGTCTACCAATTTTAGTAGACTTTATTTGGGCCGTTTGGGTACGGTCAATGTGGCATCTAGAGAGGTATATAATCAAAGGTTTGTATGTTTTGTTTTTGTGGCTACGACCTTAAACTTAGGTACATACGATTCCATTTCGTTCGTCTTTACCACGTACGTTCTATAGTTGCACACTTACTTAGCTGTATTAAAAATTATGGGTATGTTATGTTTCTTTTTACCATTGTGAGCACATTCAAACGACCCCGACTCTATATTTAGTCCTGCTTATTCACACCTACAAGGTTTTAACTACTCTGAGATCTTAAACAATCACGTCATACAAAATGAGTAAAACTATCACATACAACATTCAAATAATTATATTTTACTTTTGTAAGTAAATCTTTACAGGTTACTTTATAAATCAATGGTATAATTATATTTTTAACTCTACTATATATACAGGGTACCAATTGAAGGGTTGATTCTACCCTTCGTATTCGACAACTTTTGCTGTGCAACCCATATCTTATTCGAAAAAAATAAATACATCTTCATATACAAACATAAACATACCACTTTTCGGCATGTACGAAATTTGTAAATTTTTTCACGTACCGGAATTTGTTCCATAGGGAAATTTGGTCAGTATGACGGGTAGAAACACCCCTTTAACGGTTGCGGATGACTGCATCGGCATTCTGTATACTAGCCGATGCCCGCAATCACTCCCAAAATAGTTTTTTAGGCATAAGGCCTATGTCCTTTCTAGGGTCTCAAACTATGTCCATATCAAATTTCATCTAAATCGGATCAGCGGTTTAGGCGTAAAACAGTAACAGACAGACCAAGTTTCTGTCTTATTTATATAATATTAAAAGTATGGACATAATCACTATACTCCACTTACTTAGCATAAGACAAATAACGGCGAAATAACTACAGTTATTGTCTCATATTGTGGAAATAACTAAGGTTTAGAAGTTAAATTAATTTAGTAAATAGATTACATGTACCTATTTATCGTGAAATAATGAAGTTTATTAAGCACTGAAATCGAAATAACGATGGCGTTACAACATTATTTATCGAATGTTATAAATAAATGTAGTATACATTATACATGTACGGGACAATGAAATGGTATTATGTGAATACATCTTAATTAAGATGTGCTTTTTAGGGTTTTTTAACCACTGAACAAAAAAAACATAAAAATATTTTCCATCAGAAATCACCGTGTATAATTAAACCTTAGATTTTTTTAATAAGCAATATCCAGAATTAATAGCGCAGGACACGACAGAAAATTAAAATTATGCTATATTGTAATAGAAATAGTAACATTCCACTGTATCGTTTACAAACATTCTATAACTGAATATAAGCAAATTAACCTAATATTACTCTTTCATTAATTCATACTAAAAAAAGCTGGGCAGTTTCCAGATTGCCTTTGTCATAAGGTCAAAAAGTCTACTACCAAGACAATACAGGTAAATTATGTTTATTCGTAATCTGTATTGCTTTAGAAATTATGCCTATGCCATTATTTTTACGTAATCGTCTTTTAAGTAAGTATTGTAAATACCTAAAAGTTGAAAATATGCGAGGTAAATTTATAATACCGCAATTTCGACTTAACCGACCACTATTAAATTGTCGCTAAGTTTGTAGTTGATTGTTATATGTGTTTTTTTATGTTCTACTGAATTGGAAAACTTAAAAATGTTACAATATAATTATATTGTACGCACGGTTTCCCATCAGAGAACTTTATAGCTTGACCTGTAGCGGTGTTTACACACCGATCTATACAAATCCAGTGAAGGCTGGCCTCGTATTGTTAAGGCTTTCTATACAATAAGAAGTCAGCTTATACTGGATCTCATAACTTAATTCGTAGCCGTACATCGCTAGTTGTTGGAATTATTTTATTATAATTATATTTGCTTTAAACTGCGTTCAGTTTAAGTGGCGGTCAAGTGTCTAGTTAAGTTAGATATGCTTACGGATAAATAAACGAATGGAGTGTCTAACCTGGGCATTCCATTCAGGGCACGTTGTTTTTTTACGGTCTTATTGATACAAATTATAATGACTAATAAACCTATAGCTCAAATGTGTTTTATCTTGTATACACGTGATGTTTTGTGACCGGGAAAAGAAGATAAAATACAGTAAAGCTATAGGAGTTTAAAGCAGACGAATTATTTTTTTATCTATTGAGTTTTTTTCCTATTTACATTTCGAGTATCTTAGACTATAGTGTTATATCTATTTTCTAGAAGGCAAGAGTTGTAATGATTATAAGTATTGTGCACAGTGCCCGCATTTGTAAGAGCATAAAAACCCACGTAAGGTTAAAAACACGAAACGCGTTATCATACGAGTCTAATGTCAAAAATCTGTTTCATTTTTTTTCCACTAAAGGTGAGACATGACAGAAGAAAATTGTTTTTCAGGCTGATTTGCTATTATAATATTAAAGTACTTACAATATTGCTTTATCGAAGGGCAGAAGACAAAAGGGGGAATCGTAAGATGTACTTTTCGAAATCTATAAGTACCTAATGTTAACAAGCTCGAGTTTTATAGTTATATCTTTAAACCGATCACATTTAGGTACCTACGACTATTCCTATTTAGAATTACAATTGGATTAAGGTTCATTAGGAACAAGGCTCTAAGTCGGCATAGTAATTTACGGAAGTATGGCTGGGGATATTACGAGTAGCTGCTCATTCAAACACCCTCAATTAATCCAAATACCAACTGTCGAAAAATAAACGCATCAAACAACGGACCATTTCTCCCGATGCAGAAATTATCTCTCCATTTCTTATTACTCCATGACAATCAGCTAGATATACCCTATCGGTACACACTTAGTATAGCAAGACAGACTTGCGATTGGCTTTTTACCTACTATTCATAAATGTAGTAGATCGTCCCTAAAATTACATGCCAATTTAATTTAATACAGTAATACCCCGACTAAGGTTCAAACTTTGGCCTGATTGTGATTACTATAAACTAAGCAATAAACCCATAAACGTCTTGCATATTGTGCTAATCACAAAGGAACACTATTAGTCATCTTCTCACTCGCTGTACACACGGCACGAGCTATACAAATCCAGTTTACGCTGGCCAATTATGGTACGAAAAGACTACACAATGCAAGAACAGCTTAAAAAGGAATTGTATACGTTGACCTGTAGCCGTTTGTACCAGCGCGTTGAAGGATATTTTTGCCGCTTGCCGCTTTACATGCAAATAACGCCATCCTTCTCTCAAAACCTCTTTGAGATTGTGCCGGACTTATTTTGAACCGGCCAGCGTAAAAGTTTTCAATCAATATATACATATATACCACACAAACCCTCCAAAAAGTACCTTCGCATAAAGCAGTCGCTGTTTTCGTTTGTCTTTTTCTGCTCTAAACTTCTCTTTTCTAAACCATGCAAGTGATATTGATGCCGGATTGACCGTCATTTAGAGATTTTTCGAAGATTTGTAAGTAAAAACTGCGAAGCCAGATTGGGTAAATTATAATATATTTTTTGTTTATTTATTATTTTTCTTAAAAAGATTATTCGTGATAACCTCAGTCGGGGTATGACTGCACTTAACATTTTTAACACCATATTATCTACGATGAATAATCACTAAGATAAACGGGTATTGTGTGACGCTCAGTAGTCAAGCGCCCACTCGTTTTCCTGCAGAAATGCGTCCACTACCTCCTTCATAGTAAAGTTGGGGATCAACTGGTCCGCCGTCAGCTTGACTCGGGTAACCGGATCAAAATGGCCGACACGCTGTGGAATAATGGAAAGTTTTATAATATATTATTATTATTAAACTGGTCATTAGTATGGCTATGTACTAGCGTAGCAGTCGCGCTTAGGACCTCTAGACTAATGAGGTAGCAATAAATAGAAAGCATGCTAAAATTATATTAAAGTAAGTATTACCTCCAAATGTTCTTCTATATCCTTCTTCTCATAAGTGATGCCACTGGGCGTTATCACCGGTTCATTCAATATCTCGAAGCTTATCTTTCCACATAAATAGTCCGGAACATCACGTTTCTGAACAGAATATACAAAAATGTTGCTATTTTGCTCGTAGATATATAAAAAAAATGTGAGTGCAGTGATAGCCTATAATACCATTGAAATCTTGAAATTAAATGAAATGATATTTATTTCAGTTAATAGATCTTTTTAGACACTTTTACATGTCGATTTTTTTTTAACTAGATGGCGTTGACATTTCCTATCTGACGACCTCTGAGAAGAAACGTCGAAACAAACTCAGAGAATCATGGTCTCTTTTAAAGTCCAAACAATAGTGATATTATTAGATATGCGAGTTTTACAATGTAGGGCAAAATCTGAACAGGCCTTTTGAAGAAAGAGCCATAGCAGCTTTGAGTTGACCTGTCCTAACTGATGGCACGCATAGATCAGTCATCGTGTAGCTCAACCATTTTATAGGGAGCACAACGACCCGTCGCACAACGATACCAGATCAGCAAGACATTTGGGTAGGTCATGTGAATGTACTGCCAAGTCCAAGGTTTTGAATTCGAATCCAAGGAACCTCTGAGTTTTCGAAGTTATGTGCGTATTAATAATTAATTATCACGCGCTTAAACGGTGAAGGAAAACATCGTTAGGAAACCTGAGAGATTTTTTTAAAGACTTGTGATGTCTGCCTACCCACAGTAGTGTGGTGGACTATAGCTTAATCCCTCCCAATCTGAGAGGAGACCCGAGCTCAGCAGTGGGACATTTTAATGGGTTGATAATGATATGAAATGAACATGATATAGAAAAAAAAATCATTTTAGAAAATAACATACCCTTCTTCTTTCGTCCATTTTAGAAAATAAACTATTCAATTCACTACTATAGTTATTCTGAAAATGATGAAACGGATAATTTAAAATGTGAAAACCGAATTCAAATTACGAGCAGTATTTTTTGCGTGATCCACGTGCAAATATACAGACAGAGACAGACAAACAAACAGAAAAACTAAAGTTGTTTTGGCCACTGTTGCTGTTATAAAGATCCCAGATGTTTTTTTACGAGTTACAATTTTATTATATCAGTATGTTAAAATATTTTTCGTTATTTTTAATTTAATTCAGGATCATAAACGGATAGTTTGTGTTGCCAATGAAAAATATTTATAAAATCAATAATCACTTACACATTCATCTTCAATTTTCGATACCTTAGTGGTAATATCCTCATCATTACTATTATCTAATTTCAATGCTTCTATTCTACGCTGCATATCCTCAGTTATTAACCTGCAAAAAGATGTTGCTAATTGAATTAAACGGAAAAAACTTATGGCATCGATGTGTTTAGAGATGGGTTTATGGCCGGACATTTATTTTTTATGCCCGTATTATTTATGCCCAAAATGCCTGGGCAGAAACTCATATATAAGACGGGTTTGTGCTGAGCACTTATTTTTTTGCCCAAATCACCTCCGCATAAACCCGTCTCTAGTTTAGATCCAAAGCTTGCTTACGACAACATACTAACATATCATGTCACTTAATAAGTACAAGACCTGCAAATAGTACATTTTTCCTGAAGAAATAATTATAATAACTGGAAATTATCGCCACCTGACGAGTTAAGGAAAACTAAATCTTATTTCAAAGGAATAAAGACGTATTAAATTTTCCGCCTGCAGACGCACACAATACCATTCATTCATTATTACTTGACCAACTGATGATCTAGGGGCCATGATGTAGCCTTTACCTATTCAAATATGATTGTAGTTCAATCTCTTGTGATATTCTTTTCTCTTCTTGTACATTCCATCTCTTTTTCCTGGCTATACGGATTTGTGCTGCAATGTCGTCGCCGAAGTTCAACTTCTGTTCACGTGCCAAATCACTTGCTAAAAACATTTAAAAGTTAGAATTGCTTAATACTTACAAATAAAAATTATTACATTACTTATTAAAATATGTCCAAAACTGGCCTGACATTCGTAATTCGATACAGATTCACAATTATTTTTTAGTTTTTCAGTGATTCAGACAGTACAAAATAGTTCAATGCGCTATTTTACGAAAATATCTGAAATAATTTACTTCTGAACCAATTTTTGAATCATTCTTTTATACCAGGCAGTTTGCCAAAATCATGTCAACCACAACACACAGACCTACATTATGCATTATGTATTACAGATGTTTCACAAATCCATTTTTATTAGAGCAGATTATGGATGTGTACCCCATATCATAATGAATATAAATTGGTTTTGTTGAAAAACAAGAACGAAATTGCATAACTTCCTACCTTTCCAATCTTGAATCCATAAGTTTACTAAAAATAGGCGCTGGTTTGACGCCGCGGCGATGCCCTTGGTTTTATAATTTTAATACTTTCAGTAATTGGATTAACATTTAAACTGAATCCTGACTGTGAATAGAATCCACAAATTGGACTAACTGATGTAGCTATTTATATCAGAATAGTTATGTCATGATCAACCTATAACAGTCCCGTATGTAGATATTGGTTTCCTCTCAGGCTGAGAGTTTATGCTGTCCTCTCGTAATTAATATTAAAATGCACATGATTTAAAAAAATAAGAGGCCTTGGATTCGAAGTCGAGATGATAATGTGCCAGCCCAATGGTCATATCACTAGACTACCCATGCTATTAGAATAGTTAAATGATAAAACTACATCTTTTATTTGTTATAACCACAGCTATTCATAGAATATTGAAGATTTTTTAATTTGAAAAATCATTTATAAAAAAGAAGAATCATTAACAAATAATAACTTAATTAAAGTATAAACTGATAAAACTGGTTCAGGGCTATGCCATTCAATTTATTACCTTATAAAATAATACTTTTACCTATTCTTCTTGTATCAAAGTTATTTACAATAAACTTAATACAATATACTTAAGAACTACATATTATAAGAACAAAATCTGACAAAGACATGAACACCTGCCTACAGAGCGCCAGTATATTTACTTCCCATGTAATAATGTGCCTGGTTAATGGAAATAACCCCCCTATTGCCAATAACCAGGCACATATCGGAACTCCGAGCTGCTACTGAGGATTTTGTGGAAAACCCCAATAAAACTGGTCAACCTTGATCAGATACCCATGTCCACGAGCTTAGCATTCATGCTTATGATCAGTAGACCAATGAGGTAAGCAAAAATGTAGAAAATCTGTAGATGTTTTTTTAATAAATCATATATTTAATTCACAACAAATGTTTACTCATCTGATATATTTGTAAACACATCCTGAATAAAGAAATAATCTTAGTGTGAGGCATGTTTGTTTTTGTTTAAATGCCTTAATTATTTACAGAAACACACTGGGTAAACATTATTATTTATTGCTTTAGTTCCTTTTAAATACATATTCACCAAAATTGTATATCGGCAATATATAATGAACTAGGATACATTTTAGAATTAAAATCCAATAATATCTAAAGTGTTTATTCCGGCTTATCTTCAAAAATGTTTGGACTGACTTTGGTGGGACTTTCACTAACAGATAGCTGATATAAAAATACGATGGACTATTTAAATTCACGCTATAACCTTAGGAGCCGAGAAAAAAATTAATCAAATATTTTGGTGAAATTGTAGGGTACAGCTAGTTGCAAATAAGAAAATAGACCAAACAAAATACTATTTACCTCGGTGTAGATGCTTGATAGCTTCATCATAACAGTCCAGCTCCACTAATGCCTGGCCTAGAAAGAAGTGTCCCTTGACTTGATTGGTGTCTATGTCCAGGGCGCGGCGACAGTCCTGGCATGTGGCCTCCCATCTCTTCATCTTCAAGTGACATAGTGCACGGTTTGTGAAGTATGTCGCTACTGAGGGATTCTTTATCTGAAATTTTTGATCATATATTGTTTAAAGCAGAGTTCATACAAAGCAAGTAATGCTGGCGCCAGTCCTGCAGACAAGCCAGCCTTGGCCTGGCCCCTGTTGTTTAGACAAGTCTATTCATTCAGGGGTATGCGGGCATAGGTCACTGGCTTGAAAAATCTGACTATTTTTCAAGCTAGTTACCTCTGCCCACTCTGCACTCTATCTCGCCAGCGTTGCCAGTCAGCACTGGTTGGCATGAAAAACTTTTACACTATGCAAATACCAAGCCAGCGATGGCCTCGTATAAACTAAGCTTTATGGTTAGTTTCTGAGTCTGTTACAAAAAAGGTTTTAAGGCTGGATCTAAATGAAGTAGAAATCCAATGATATGTGTGAAAGATGATATGGCAAAAAAGGAAGTATGAGATGTGATGATGAAGATGTTGGAAAACATACTGCACCAACCATCGGTAAATTAGGACAAGGTCATGGGTGAATGAATATCAACTGAATGCTAGACCAGGCCAGGATCATCATCATCATCATCATCATCATCATCATCATCATCATGACCAGGCCAGGATATTAGATCGAGGTAGATGTAGGTAATGACTAAATACAAAAAGTGTAAAAAAGCAAAGCTACAATTATTACTTGTCTATTATTGAAAATTATTAATAGGGGCATTGAATTTCTGCACTGCACAAATAGAATAGAATAGAATAGTTTATTTTCTCACCACAAAAACATTACATGATTAAAACTATCTAAGAGGATACATTATTGGTCATATATCGTTCTAGTTGTTACAATAGGACAGCGTAGTGAGCATTGGTTGTCATTAGACTAAGTCGCCCTATCCACTCGTACTAGTTAAAAACTGTATCACGAGCGGATAGTCTTCCTCGCCTTCAGATCAACAAATTTACACAATACCTCAAGGAACTTATTAAGCTAATAACCATTATAAAGTGCCAGTAAATTACATGTATAGTGTAAGGTATGACGATGTTTTCAGTTAGTTAATAGGGTAAGTGTATTTAAAAAGATGTATGTGTAGTTTGTGTGTTTATGATGTCAGTCAATGTGCTTACGTGTTTTTTAGTTTTTATGTGCCTCACTTATTTATATCAGTTTTCAGTAGATTTTCGGTCGAATTATAGTCCAACAGTTCCAGGAATTCATGAATAGTTTTCTTTAGGGTGTAACGATTTTTTTACAATCGTCACATAGTAGTCGATTTTTAGTTCGGATTCCTACCACATTAGTTTTTTCGGATCAAATAGCTGTTACCCAGGTTCGTAATAATCAATGACAATGATAATTCATTAAAAAGTCATCTGTCAAAAATCTATGACAGCTTCACTCTACGACCTCTTCCGACTATGGCCTGATCGTTCTTTTCGAAATTTTTGTTATTTAATTTTAATCCGGCTTCATAATGCCGCGATTCTATTCAAAAGTGAATATTTAACTTTAAATCAAAGCCGCATGGCTTGATTACTTGTGATGGATCCATATTTTATTGGTGAGTCGAATATTTTTATTGCTAATGTGTTCGTTGCATTCGATCATCAAAATTTTGTTTCAATGTTCTACATTCCGCATTTTTTATATTGTTTCAGGCATATTTTAGCCGATTTATCCACAATGGTGGACACATAATTCTTTGTTTGTTCGAAAAACGGTAAGCGATTGTGATTTACATTACCACGTTTCGACATATATTTTTAGTTTTCAAGTTTCTAATCCAGGCTTATTTCTTTACAGCCTCGGCGTTTTTCACCATAGTTCAAATTGTCCGTAAGGATACCTTTTTCACCCTACTTATATTTTTCACCACAATTTTCGTATGTATATTTTTCATCATACTTTATATTTTTTATTCCTCGTCTGCGTCACGCCTCGCGGAGATGTCAGGAGGGAGGCATTTATAAAATAATATTTTTTCTAAAATTCTAACAAGATGCAATAATAATAATAATTATATCATTAATGGCAATTTATTTTTAAATTTAAAATTTAAGCCTTCATTTATTGTCAATTTTTGTATGCAGCCTACAGGCAAAATATAGACAAACAAAAGAGCTTAGGCCTTTTATTTGTTTCCTCCCACCGGCAGATTAAAAGCCAATCTCTCCGTTGGTTAGTTTCCGGTAGCATATTTTTAGGAGTGAGCTTCTGGCGCCCGAGTCTCCATTATGGTATAATTTAATTGTTTTATTTTGGAGCTCACTCACATATTACACATACATTTAAATTCAAATTCATACACACCCAATTTCTCTCTTTTTTTATTTTTTTTTATTACAATTTGGCGCTTGCATTCAGGGACATGAAGTAGGTTTGCCTTGTATTCTTACTTGTTTTGGTATATTATTGCATCTTGTACTTTGTTATTATATTGTTTACAAACCCTTTTGTTTGTTAGTTTGAAACATTTTTAGTAAATAACTTTTATTTACATCATTAATATTATAATATAACCTTGTAAACAATATAGCTATTGAACTTTGTTGTATCTTGTTTATAACTATTTGCTATTTTAGCATAATATGTGTTTGTTCTCTTTAGCAACAACAACATAATTGTATGGTGTAGACCGTGTTTATTATCGTTCAATTCTTGTAAACATATTGAGGTGTAACTTTTTATAAGTTAATTTAACATTAAGTTAACAGTGTTTATAATTCTTAAGATTGAATCTTGTAAGTTATTATTGCATCTTTTCAATTTAAAAACAATGATTATTCCTTTGAATAATATAACTTAACTTCAACAATAACTTTAATTTAAACTTGATAATTATCATAACTTTTTGAACTTTTAGTTCTTGGATTTTGTTTTGAAACTTTTAGTTTTACTTTGCTTTTTGGATTTTCTTGCTTTTCATCATGGATAAAGAAGTTCAATTTCCTCCACTTCCTATATCTGAGGATAAACATGTTTCAGTTGGTACTAGCATGGTTGCTAATGCTAATGCTGCTGGTATGGTTCAGGATATGATAAACTTGACGGAAGTGCATAATCCTTTTGACAATAATGACAGAATTGCTCATTCTTCTTCAGCCTTTGTTACAAATGCTTTGCCTTCTTTTAATTCGATGAATGCTTTTGTTAATGAACATATTAAAAAGAATTTACCTTCTTTTACTAAATTGCCAGATTTAAAAAAAAGTAAGATTAGTTTTGATGGTAAGTCGTGTGTTAGAGAATTTATAACTCAAATAGAAGAGTATTTTTTGTATAAAAATTTTAATGAAATTTTGCTAGTAGGTTCTTTTTCTGACTTGCTTAGTGGTATTGCACTTAAATGGTTTCGCACAGTTCGGATTCGTATTGCTTCTTGGCACGAGCTTAAGCTTCAATTATTAAAGCGGTTTGATAAGCCTCATTTTGATTACTTTTTGGAATATGACCTCCGCACAAGGAAACAAAAACTTTCTGAATCTCTTCCAGATTTTATAACTGAGATTATGGACATGGCTAGTCGTCTCTCTTCTCCTCTATTTGATTCAGTGTTGGTTAATATAATTAAACATAACATGTTACCTTTGTACACACCTTTCATTTTTCACATAAATATTGATTCTGTTGAACAATTTCTTGATCTTTCTAAAGAACTTGAAGTTGTAGTCAATAGAAAACCACTTAAAGATTCTATTAAATTTGAAAAACCATCAGTGAAGTCTAATGCTGTTTCCACTGATTTTATTTGTTTGAAATGTAATAAATCTGGACATCATTTTAAAAATTGCCCAACTATACCGGGTGTAGTTTGTTTTAGATGTAAAAAGGTTGGAGTTACATCTAAGAATTGTGATTGTAGTTTGGAGAAAGAAAAATCACAGGACCAAAAAAACTGATTAGGCCGCATCGAGCACCAGTTTATGATAAAACTTCAAGTGTCTCGATGTCGAAAAAAATTACTTATAGTCACAAACCTGATGATGTTACTCGCAACAAAGAATTCCATGATTGGCTAAATTATTTAAAGACATTTTTTAACATGTATAGGTCAGCTCCTATTTTGTTTTTAAAACGTAATGATACTAGACCCTTTTTAGAATTTTCAGTAAATAAAATTAAATTTTCAGGCTTACTAGACAGTGGTTCTAATAGGAGTATTCTAGGATCAAATATTCATAAACAATTTTTACTTTTAGGTTATAAAATTAAACCTGATTCTGGTTCTGCTTTTACAGCTGATGGTTCTTCACAACAAGTTATTGGGACTATGGAATTACCAATTACTTGTGATAATTTAACTAAAAATATAACATTTCTCATTATACCTAACTTTCAATCTCAAATCATTTTAGGATTCGATTTCTGGTTACAATTTGATCTAGCTAAAGATTTATGGAAAAATATTACCTTTGTTAATTGTAACGATACTCAAGTTAGTACAGTTACTTCTGCTACTGAACTTTCTCCTTCTGAGAAACATAAATTAAAAGAAACTATTTCTCTTTTTGAAAACATTTCTTATGAGAGAAAAGGTTTAGGTCTTACTCATCTTGTTGAACATAAAATTAACGTTACTAGTGAACCATTTAAGCAAAGATATTGGCCTTTGAGTCCTGCTAAACAAAAGGAACTTTTTGATGAAGTGGAAGTTTTATTGAAGGAAGGTATTATACAACCCTCTAAATCCCCTTGGTGTTCACCCGTTTTGGCTGTAGAAAAGAAGGATGGTAGTATAAGATTGTGTTTAGATTCAAGAAAATTAAATTCAGTAACTATTAAAGATTCTTATCCTCTTCCTTATACTTCTAGAATTTTAGATAACCTTAGAGGTGCTAAATATATTAGTTCGATTGACCTTTCCAAAGCATTTTTACAAATTCCCCTGGAAAAATCTTCTAGAGAGAAAACTGCTTTTGTTGTACCCGGTAAAGGACTTTACGAATTTGTTCGTATGCCATTTGGTCTCACAAATGCACCAGCTGAGTTGCAGAGACTAGTAGATAAACTGTTTGGCCCTGAATTTGATAATGCTGTATTCTGTTATTTGGATGATCTTATTTGCGTAAATTCAGATTTTAATTTGCATATTGAATATTTACATAAAATTTATAATATATTAAAAAATGCTGGATTAACAGTAAATTTGAAAAAGTGTAATTTTTGTAAAGATAGACTCCGTTATCTTGGTTATATTGTTGACAGTGATGGTTTGCACACTGATCCTTCTAAATTAGAAACTATTAAAAATTTTCCTCGACCTGAAACTGTTAAGAATCTTAGAAGTTTTCTTGGATTATGCTCATATTATCGTAGATTCATTTGTAAATTTGCTGATATTGCTTCCCCTTTAACTAAATTGACAGCTGGAAGTAAAAATTCTAAAAAAACTCTTGAGTGGAATGATGAAGCTGAAAATTCGTTTCAAAATTTAAAAGAAACTTTAGTTACTTCTCCTGTTTTACAATGTCCTAATTTTGAAAAACCTTTCCTTTTACATTGTGATGCTAGTTCTGTTGGCATTGGTAGTGTTTTGAGTCAAGAAGATGAAAATAATGAACAACATCCTATTGCATTTTATTCAAGATCACTTAATAAGTGTGAGCGTAATTATAGTACCACAGAACGTGAATTATTAGCTATTTTAGATTCTATAGAACATTTTAGACCTTATGTCGAAGGAATGAAGTTTACAGTTATCACTGATCACGCTAGTTTAAAATGGCTTTTGGGTCTTAGTAATCCTAGTGGACGCTTAGCACGTTGGGCCGCTAGAATTTCACAATTTACTTTTGATATAATACATAAAAAAGGTTCTTTACATTTAGTTCCAGATGCCTTATCTCGAATAGAAACTGCTGCAATTGTTTCACAGAATAATTTAGTTTTACCTGACGATGATATTTATGATCCTTGGTATAGAAAAATATTTGTTAATTGTCAGAAATCTCCTTGTAAATTCAAAAACTTTAGAGTTGAGAATAATACTTTGTATAAATTTTGTAAAGATAAATTTAATCCTAACAGTCGTCTTAATTGGAAAATTGTTATTCCTAAAGAACATATTTTAGATACTATTAAATCAAATCATGATGATTTTAATTCTGGTCATCTAGGTATTCATAAAACTTTAAAGAAATTAAAACAACATTATTTTTGGAAAGGAATGTTTAATGATGTTCAAAAACATATTTTGTCTTGTGATACTTGTAAAGCTTATAAACATACAAATTCTCCTCCTTTTGGTATTATGGTTAATCCTAAAAAAGTTGATAGCCCTATGCTAATGCTTTCAGTAGATATAATAGGAATTTTACCTAAATCTTACTCAGGTCATAAATATATACTCTCAGTAGTTGATGTTTTTACAAAATATTGCTGGATATTTCCTATGATTAATGCTACTACTAAAATAATTAATAAACTCTTTGAAAAGGAAATATTTCTTAAGTTCGGTTGTCCTAAAATAATAGTTTGCGATAATGGAACACAATTTACTTCTAAACATTTTGTAGACTTTTTAAAAAGTTTTAATATCAATAAAATATTTTATAATACTTTGTACACTCCTCAGAATAATCCTGTAGAACGTTATAATAAAACGGTTGAAACTTGCGTTGCTTGTTTTGTAAAAGATGATCATAGAACTTGGTCTAAATTTTTACCTCATGTTCAATTAGCTTTGAATAATAGTGTTAATCTTGCTACAGATTATACACCTAATTTTCTTATGTTTGGTAGAGAACTTATTTTTGATGCTTCTTTACATCATTTTAGTAATTCTATTGACAACTTAAATCAACTTGAGTTTGGCGATAGGAATATTTTTGCTACTTCTCTTAATTCACTTAGTGACATTTTCGTGAAAGTTCAGGCTTATTTATTAAAAGCTTATAAGCGAAATGCCACTTATTATAATAAGGGTCGTAGGGTCATTTCTTTTGATGTGGGTGATGTAGTGTGGAGGAGAAGTTTCGTTCAATCCCATGCTCCTGCTTATTTTTCGGCAAAACTTGCTCCTAAGTTTGTTAAATGTAAAATTATAGAAAAAGTCTCAAATAATGTTTATGTATTGAAAGATTTGACTAAAGGTTCAGTAGGCCGTTATCATGTTAAAGATATAATTAAAATTTAATTATTATTTGGTTCTCAAGTTTGAGCCTTGATTTTGATAATTTCGATGAAGCGAACTTTTATTAGAGTGATGAATGGAAGGTTTATAGTTCTTTGTATGATGATAGTATGTCAGGTAACTTCATATCAATTTATTGATCTCGATGTCTTGAACTTTCTAAAATGTAACTTAGGAAATTTTGGTTAACTTTTCAATTAGCTTCTTCCACCCATGCAACTTATATTTTCTACATCAAAAGATCTTAATATAATTTT
This sequence comes from Subacronicta megacephala, assembly GCA_958496365.1. Taxonomy (NCBI): domain Eukaryota; kingdom Metazoa; phylum Arthropoda; class Insecta; order Lepidoptera; family Noctuidae; genus Subacronicta; species Subacronicta megacephala. The sequence goes on from OY292521.1 coordinate 11,547,083, forward strand.
TTTTGTTTATAAGATAGATAATGTTTTCATATTATAATATTATCTTCTTATATTTTTTATATCTCTTCTGGAGATTATTTGTTTTGTTTGTTTTGGATTAAAATCTTATTTTCTCTTAAGATTTAATAATCTTCTTTTCTTTAGTTTAATTAAAATCTTGCTATTTGCTTTAGGATTAAATAAGTATCGATTTTTAATTAACAAAACTTGTTGTTTATTCTACTTTGTAGAACTTTAGTTTGTTTATTCGTGTTTCATGGATATGACTTTTTTTATTGAGCTCAACCTTGGATTTGACATCTGAGGAGACGTCCTCATCTCTATATTTTTTCTTTTGGGATATTCTACCGGATTGTTGTAGGATTCCTGATTGTTTAATGGATCTTGGATTATTATCCCTGATTTAATTTTTTTTTGCTATTGTGCTCGGAAGTTCGGTGATGTTGTGCCGATCACAATATGCATTATTTTTTTTGCACTTACTTTTGACGTTGTGTTCGCAAGTTCACTACGTGCAAGTATTTGTTTGTTTTCCTTTTTCTATTGTGTTCGGGAGTTCGGTGGTGTTGTGCCGACCACAATATGAATATTTTTTACAGTTATTTCTATAGCTGCTTATTTTTGGAATGCTTGTGCTTGGAAAGTTGGTGGTGTTGAGCCAATCACAACATTCAATAAAATATTTTCCTTTTTCTATGGGAATTTTCACTTCACAAGTTTGTTGAAGTGGAGGTTCATGTGATGTGTCTTGGGCATACAAGATGTCCGATATGCATTGTTGGGTAGTGTGCTAGTCAGTGGCGAGGGTGCCTAACTGAACTCACAGATGTTAGTTGTTAGTCAGCGGCGATGGTGCCTAACTGAACTCATGGATGGATAGTGTTAGTCAGTGGCGAGGGTGCCTAACTGTACTCACGGATGTTATTGTTAGTCAGCGGCGATGGTGCCTAACTGTACTCAAAAGTAGGTGTTTGTTTTTAGACTTAGATTTTCTAGTTTATTATTTTATTTCATTATTTGAAATTTATTTTTTCTTGGAATTTAAGGCTTGGCAGGTTTATCCCTTGCAGTCTTGTTTCAAAGTTATAGTTTGTTTAGTTTCACCTTAGTATTTCAATACTATAGGTTTATTGTTTGTATTTATATTTAAAATATTTTTTTGAGAACTTTTGCTTTTCTCTTTTGTTTTGTTTTTTTTTTGTCTTTGCCTTAGTGCATAAAAGAAAGTTCCTTTCTTTTATTTTTTGGGGAGGGATGTAATGTAACGATTTTTTTACAATCGTCACATAGTAGTCGATTTTTAGTTCGGATTCCTACCACATTAGTTTTTTCGGATCAAATAGCTGTTACCCAGGTTCGTAATAATCAATGACAATGATAATTCATTAAAAAGTCATCTGTCAAAAATCTATGACAGCTTCACTCTACGACCTCTTCCGACTATGGCCTGATCGTTCTTTTCGAAATTTTTGTTATTTAATTTTAATCCGGCTTCATAATGCCGCGATTCTATTCAAAAGTGAATATTTAACTTTAAATCAAAGCCGCATGGCTTGATTACTTGTGATGGATCCATATTTTATTGGTGAGTCGAATATTTTTATTGCTAATGTGTTCGTTGCATTCGATCATCAAAATTTTGTTTCAATGTTCTACATTCCGCATTTTTTATATTGTTTCAGGCATATTTTAGCCGATTTATCCACAATGGTGGACACATAATTCTTTGTTTGTTCGAAAAACGGTAAGCGATTGTGATTTACATTACCACGTTTCGACATATATTTTTAGTTTTCAAGTTTCTAATCCAGGCTTATTTCTTTACAGCCTCGGCGTTTTTCACCATAGTTCAAATTGTCCGTAAGGATACCTTTTTCACCCTACTTATATTTTTCACCACAATTTTCGTATGTATATTTTTCATCATACTTTATATTTTTTATTCCTCGTCTGCGTCACGCCTCGCGGAGATGTCAGGAGGGAGGCATTTATAAAATAATATTTTTTCTAAAATTCTAACAAGATGCAATAATAATAATAATTATATCATTAATGGCAATTTATTTTTAAATTTAAAATTTAAGCCTTCATTTATTGTCAATTTTTGTATGCAGCCTACAGGCAAAATATAGACAAACAAAAGAGCTTAGGCCTTTTATTTGTTTCCTCCCACCGGCAGATTAAAAGCCAATCTCTCCGTTGGTTAGTTTCCGGTAGCATATTTTTAGGAGTGAGCTTCTGGCGCCCGAGTCTCCATTATGGTATAATTTAATTGTTTTATTTTGGAGCTCACTCACATATTACACATACATTTAAATTCAAATTCATACACACCCAATTTCTCTCTTTTTTTATTTTTTTTATTACAAGGGTTTGTGTATTAAGTTGTTTTAGATTTACATTTTTACTTACGATGTTATATAGGCTTGGGCCAAGATAGTTAAAGAATTGTTGCGCAAAGGAAGTCTTTTGTTTCGGTATCTTATATACAATATCTGTTCTTCGCCTTGTTTCAAAGTGTGGTTTAACTGTATTCTGTTTGAGAATAATCAATTTAATAAATAATTTTCGTATTGTGAGGACGCCTAATTCCGAATATAATTGAGTTGTCGGATATGTATACTTTTTACGACGCATAACTTTAAGTATCATACGTTGGGCTCTTTCAACTTGTAGCATAGAGGTTTTTGAAGTGCCTCCCCAGACACTTAGTCCGTAGGCTAAAATAGACTGGCAAAGGGCAAAATAGACGTTGCGTAGTAATTTTATATCACATGTGTTTCTGATTGTCTTAAACACAAAAATTAGTTTTCTTGCGCGCTTGCTTAGGTTAATGATATGTTCTTTCCAGCTTAGGTTTTGGTCTAGTGTTACTCCAAGGTACTTAATATATTCAGTTCTAGATATTGGTTTACACTGACAGTTACTAGTATTGTCACAAGTATGTGCTTGTATTATGATTGAATTTGGAGGAGGTTGTGTTTTAGCGTTTATAGTGAATGTAATAAGTTTTGTTTTCTCGAGGTTGAGTGTTAACAAATGATTATCCATCCATGTGGTTACTGTGGCAAAACCCTGATTTGCCGCTTCTGTCACATCCTTCCAAGTGCTAGAGTTAAACAATAAAACCGTGTCGTCAGCAAATGTTATTATTTGACCATCATGTAACTGTAAGTTACAAAGGTCATTAATATAAATAAGGAACAGCGTAATTGATACCATTATTGTTAAATATAGCATTTTTTATAGCATACTAATACTGGCTTTAGAAAATTGTCATTGGGTACATGCATAAATGACACATAACAAGTAAAATACACAAATTGTCCCACATTTTGTACCAACAGATTGAACCATGCCTCAAAAAAATAAGTACTTGTCATAAGAAAAAAAAATAGTGGACATGAAATTTCAGAGCATTTACAGAGGATAAAGGAATTTACCCATAACATTAGAATAGTTGTAAATTTTTGGATTATGAAATCAGTACTTGCTTTATTGACTTTAAAATACATAACATAATCACAACACAAAGGTAAAAACATTTTAATTTTAGTGGCTTATTGAATGCGGTACCTATAGTTTAGTACAAAAATAGTAGAATTACTTACAATAGCCTTTGTGTAGCAGTTCATAGCATCCTCAAATCGCCTCAGGCTGAATAGTCTGTTTCCCTGCTCCTTCAACTCTTTATCAGAGAGGTTCGCAGTAGAATACATATGTTTGCTCATTGTTCTTGCTGTAATCTCACTACGTTTAAGTCAATTTTGTAATATATACCATTATTTAGCTCTCATGCAACTAACGCTAGTTTACGCAACTATTTTATTTGCACACGATTGAAATTCATAAGATTATTTTTCTTCTAGAAAAATATGTTTGTCACTTTTGGTTTTGTTTGTCTGTCAGTTTTGACATTGACATTTGGATGCATTTTTGTTTTTGATAGCCCGTCAAGTTATGATTTTTTAATATACATATTGAATACAAGCTTTTTAGATACCATCAATTCCAATGTTATTAAATTAATTTTACGATTGGGAGTATTTATGTAACTGTTTCATTTCCTAGGTCGAAAATTGCTGTTTGTAATATTGTAATAATATTCAAATACGTAATTAATGTGTGGGACGCCCTGCGACACGATGGAGCGACGATTTAAAGGTGGCTGGCAGCGGATGGATGCGAGCTGCCCAAGACCGGGATGGTTGGCGCTCTTTGGGGGAGGCCTATGGTCAGCACTTCAGCAGTGGACGGCAATAGGCTGACATGACCTAATTAATGTTAGAAATAATGAAAAAAGTGAATGAAGTAATTAATAAAAGTCATTATTATAGCAGTCACTATTTAATTAAACTCGTAAACCATGCTCTTTTTTTATAGAGTATCACACCTCTGGATGTTGGAAGGTTTGAAATGGTTCAGCTGTTCTCTTCCTTATTATGACGGCCCTGGATTTACGTAAGAGGGTATTTTGAAGACACGGTAGAGAGTTGAAAGGTCGCGAGTCCATAGGCTGTAACGCTTTGTTACTTCTTTTGGAACATGTACGAAGTTACATTCCGATACATTTCTTCTTGGCTGCGCCGAAGTGCTGCAAATAACAATTATTGTCAAATACTTAGTAATATACGAGGGTCCCCACTGAATGGGTGCCTGAAGATGGAAGGCGCCGTCGAGGTCAGCCCAGAAAGACGTGGCGAGATGATTCGGATGCGTACCGCGAGAGCTGGTTCGAGATGGCGCAAGAAAAGAGCACCTGGACGGAATTGGGGGAGGCCTTTGCCCAGCAGTGGGACAGTAACGGCTAGAGAAAAAATAATAATATACGAAGCTCTCGCTAGAAAGATAAATTTTGGTACCTACCTAGTTAGGCGGACCGTCCCTCCTTGGGCGCCAACATCATTTCGTTTTGGTTTTTCGCAAAATATACGTTTCTAACAAATTCTGGAGTAATATTACAAAAAATTGCGACATAAACTAAATCTCATTTACAACTGAGTAAAAATTTACTTAAAAAATGTTATCGTTGTGTATACATGAATAAGATTGTGATTCAGCAAAATTAGAAAAGTTTACCGAAAAAATGAGGGGTAAATATACAAGAATAATAAAAATTACAGCTGAGAAAGTACATACAAAATGAGGTGAGATGTGTTGCCCCTCCAACCAAAGGGAGGATCCTACAACCAGGCAGTTGTTTTGCCTGGTGGGCTACGGCCCTACAGTTTATTTCGGGCGGTTGTATTGTAGTCGCGCTGTAAATTTCTCTTGCGCGATTCAGGGTTTGCTTCAACGCAGTCATTATGTAGCGTAACATAATAACACGTTGTTATCAAAATATACAAGGGTACCGTTATTCATATTAAGAAAGAAAGAAAGAAATTTATTTGATGCAGGTTACACAACTTACATACATACATAGGTACTAACCTCATAATTGGATCCTTATAAAGTGGAGGAATAAGGGGTACATCCATGCTGACTTTCATTAGAGGACATGGAAAATGCAAGTTTCCCAAAGAGAGGACGCCGTCCTCATCTTTTGTTCTCTGGGGAAAATTACTAATTGAATATCTATAAGTGGACTAACTCATAAACGCACTGCCCATACCTAATGTTCAATCTAGCTCATCATCAGCCTTACTTGTGCTAGACTCTAGACGTAAGCCGGACGTAGTGAACGCCGCAGAGACCGATCTTCGACTATCTTCATCCAGTCACTGCAAACTGCGTTCCGAAAATCGTCACTCCATCTGGACGGCCGGCGCCTTACACTACACTTTCCAAGATGCGGTCTCCACTCGAGAACTCGCTTGCTCCAGCTTTTGTCAGTTCTCTGGCAAATGTGACCGGCCCGTTGCCATTTCAGCTTGCTAATCCTTTGAGCTATGTCGGTAATTTTGGTTCTCTATCAAGTTCAACTATATCAAAACGTAGGATACAACTTGGGCGACTTATCACATCTACATTGACCATATACCATGACCACTATCGAGAATGGACTGGTTGCATTAGCGTTTGCTCAATAAAAACTAAGCTAAAATCGGTTTTATAAATTTCAGCCTATGTTTAACTCTATTCTCTACTCTATCCGCCCCATCTAGTTTAACTAAGTACGACAAGTATGTAGTCAAATACTTATATCTACTTACTTCTATACATTTATTAATTCTCCTTGCATGTGCCAGGATACAGTCGCACCATTTCCAGATGTTCTCGTCAGCTGCACCTCGTTTCTCTAGCCTCTCTGTTAAGTCTAACATGTTGCGTATCGGTTTTTGAATCTACATTAAAAAAGGACAGCATTTAGGTAAACTTATCTACGACAATCATCAGTGGCAGAAGTCTGGAAAGCCTGAATACTTAGAATATTGGTACTATCTAATAGCACCTCAATTTATTGCTGATATTCGAAGAATGAATTGGACGTCTGGTGGCAGTCGCTTTGTGTTGAAGATCTTAAATTCGACTGCATCTCGTTTGACTGGAAACCGACCCCAATATAGTCGGGTAAAGGCTGAAGAATGAAGACGGGTTATATGACAGCTAAGGTTTTAATTGAAACTTATGAACACATCCAGGATCACCCCACAATAATTTGATCAAGTTTAGAGAGGAGCGATCGTATTAAATCACATTGGAGATTTCCAGAGTCAAAGAGTAGCGAGTACATATCTATTTTTTTAATGTCAAAACTACTCATAACGAACTAGCGAACATCTAAGAAACCATGAAGGCATTGCCGTGGCTAGGGGTTTTTCCTATCGGGGCAGCCATCCAGCAAAACTATTCCAGTAGTTAACACGCTAGTACTTAGGTAGTTAAATTAACACTGTAAATTTGTCTACTCCTACCCTACTAGTGGCTACCGCATACAAAGTTCTGTATTAGTAAAACAAACGTACAATCATCGGCTTGTTCAGTTTCCCACCCATGAAGTGTCTCAAGGAGTACGCGCCGCCGGACTTCTCGCTAGCTTTCATGCTGGGCGGCGGTTGGCGGTTCTTAACCGATGGCGCATTGCTTTGGCCCAGAGAACTCAGCTGGGCAACTTGATCGTTGGGAAGAACGAACAATTCTAAGCTTGTATCGTGACGGAGCAACATCTCCTGCAAACCAATAAAACCCCAATTCATTAACAGCCCAGAGCCTGAGTACGTCTGTGCAACCATGATTTGGAGCATTTGAAGCTGCGCGGCGGTAATGTGCGACCCACACTTTTTTAGCAAGCTTCAGACAAATGATAAGTCAAAGTTTATATTTTTTGGAGATCATTAAAAAAAGTCAGATTATAATTTTATTATTTAAGTGTAGGTAATTTTAATGGTGATATTAAGTATATAGTTAGTTTACTAAATAAACAGCACCGCCCGTCTTAATAACGGAACTAACGTAAAGACCAATAAAACTTCATGCGAAAAAATATCGAGAAACGCGAAGATTTGCCCGCCCTCCTAGACAAGTGACATCTTGCTCGCGTTAATTGATACTTTACGGAGAGATGAAATGTATTTACTTAACAGGTTATGATTATGATTATGATTAAGCTTATTCGTTACGAATGAATGCCTATAAGTGTCACTAGTCTAGAAGGGCAGAACAGTTACCTACATTAAGTCTTTCCAAGTCAGCGTTGATCTTGGTTCTGGCTGCCTGTTCAGCACGCAGCTCGTCGACAAGGTATGCCCAATACTTGTTTACCCGGGCATAGTCCCCGAGCTGTGCACGGGGCAGGTATGACAAGATCCTCTTACCGACAGACGATGGTAAGAGTTGCACCTGGGAACACAAAATATTAAAAAGAAAATTGATATGGGTTCCAAATATGAACTAATTCTTAATATGGTAGCCTCTCCCACTATAAGTAATATTTGCTAGAATGTTCAATATCATAGACTAACGAAGTCCACAGTTTCGACCACCTCCGGTTTGGTTCGGTTGACCTTCCAAATCTTTCTCTTACTGCCATCATTGAAGGTCATCTCTATTTCTTCCAGTTTCAAACTGTCACGCATCGCTTTAACTGTTGCATTCCAAGCAGCCAAGTTTTCATCCAACTGCAAAAAGAAAGTTTTTAGGACTAGGAAAGAACTAAGTACCTATTTAATGTGGGCTCAGGAGCTTCAGCTTAGCTTAGCTTCCTTTCAGAATGAGGCCAGCAGAGACCGTGTCATACACTGCAAGATATCAGCAAAGTAATGATCACAGATCAATAAGTATAGGTTCGTACAGATATATTATATGATAGATCTACCTGCTATGTGAAAGATAGGTTTTCTTCTATATTTAGACAAATAGTTCAGGTTATATTTAGACAAGTAGTTTACGTTCTTAGAGTGGGACGTCGCTACATATCCTGCAGGTTGCCTTGCGTTGTTACGTGCCTGATAGTATAAGAACGCAGTGCGGTAATCGGTTTAAGCGGGTTAGAAAAAACTTTATGTCCATGTAATAATTGAGCGCGATAGAACGCTTTCGGTGACATGATGTGACAAACTTGACATGTGAAAATTACGTAATGAACGTGATTTTGCATGCCCTATTGGGTGCGTATTACTCATGTTTGAGAAATAAACGATCTTGTATCCTTAATCGGCTTGGACGACGCGGCTCGACATCAGTAAGCAACGTATTTGCATCAAGGCGATTCAGCCTCGATGACCGCCGCTTTACAAGCTTGGCTACAAAATAAGTCCTAAAATAGTTTTTTTTAAGAAAGTACAACATAAGAATCCACTAACTGCTTTTTGTGCTTCTCCCGGAAGCGACGTGTTCTGCGCAGGCTCAGTTGAACCAGCTCCATTGACGGCGGTGACCGGAGATGCTGCTTTCTTGACCTGTATCAATACAGGTGTTGATAAAACACCACCATAAAACACCATCACCAGGTGTTATATGATCATCACACCATTAATTGTCTCGCTTGGCACACGTCCTCAGATTTAGGCATCTACTACACTGTCCTAATTCTTTATCCTAATTGTATAATTGTGGTAGGCTTGTCCTAATTCTTTATCCTAATTGTATTATTGGCTATATGCGGTCGTGAAAGTCTCACAGGCATTCATGTTTCCTATATATTTACGACTTTTTGCCAGTTATTTCTGTTCCACAGCTGGGCAAAGGGTCAACTCCTTCCATGTAATATTGCCGCTTCAAAACAGCCCTCGCTGCACGCATCATGACACCTCCAGTCTGGGCCGGCCTCGACGACGCCTTCCATCTTTAATTACGACTAGCGACGCGCCACGACTTCGTACGGAAATGCTCATGAATGTTACCCTTCTTAGATAATCTCTATTATTGAAAAGCATATGAATATCCATAGGTAGTAGGTTTCCATAATTCATAATTAATTAATGCAGGCATGTGTATGTAGTAAATTGTAAGTACCTAATAAATTGAAATATACCTCTTTATCACGCAGCGGGTCATTGACAACGATACATTCTTGTAAATTTTTCATCATCTGATCTCTATAGCGGTCATACAAATGGCGCGCGCGTCGCAGCATTTCCCACATGACTGGCCCGCCCGCCACAGTCAGTAGCTCCGACAATACAAGAGCTTGAGATTCCTTGAAGAACGTTGTAATAATTAAAAAAATATAACATACATACATACATACCATCACGCCTGTATTCCCCGAAGGGTTAGGCAGAGGTGTACTTAATGTACACCCACAGTTCGCCGGTATGTTTTAGGTCCCATGTAATAGGGGGCGAGCCTATTGCCATTCACCGGGCACAAATCCAGACTCCAAGCTGCTACTGAGAATTTCATAGAAAAACCCAATAACACTTTACTCGACCTGGGAATCGAACCCAAGACCTGTAGCGTAGCAATCACTATTGGGACCACTAGACCAAAGAGGCAGTCCGTCAGAAAAATATAAGTAACAGTAAAAGCTAAAAAAGGTTTTCTTGTAATGTAATCTTGAGCTTAATTTCAAGTAATACAGTTAAGTAGTGTAGAGTAATATAAAAACATTATTATAAATATTATGTTACTTTATAAAAAAGACCTCGCTGTCGCATTGGGTGACAACCAGTTATGATAGCTGTAAGGGAGATTAAATAAATAAATAAGTTTACGAACCGGATCAAGCGATAGGAACCAAAGGCGATCGTTTTTCATGACTTGCGCAAGAGTAAAAACAGGCAAAGCGGTTCTGTTGTGATCCATCGGCACTTGGTCATAGCTTGAATACAGTACTTTTCTGAAGAAAAAAAAATGTAGACACATGGACATGCTGGCATTAAAACATTTTATTTTACACGTTTAAACAAGCCTACGATAAACAATCCTAGACGAAGTTAGGGAGGCCTTTGCCCACCAGTTGGACACAAAAGATTCTACAAAAAAAAACCTATAGGTATATTAAAAATCTAATGAAGATGTTTTGGCTCCGAGTCTCCAACTGCACCTATGTGCACACATCGGCCAATTTCAATTAATACAGACTGACCTGTGAGATACTAAAGCTACCCCCGATTTTTGTAGGAGAAAAATAGAACACACTGATAGCAATAGTGCAACGCACACGTCCTGAAAGTTGGTCCGATATAAAATCGGCGCATCCCGTACTTTCTTTTCTCTCGTCTGTTCTTCAAAAGCCAACGACAAACCTTCCTCTGTAAATCCACCTTCCTCCTTATATTCATGAGATTCTCTCTTTCCATGACGTGCTGCTCGCTCGATAGCTACAGACAAAGTGACGGACGCAGGCGTTGACTCGACTACAAAATCGGTCCTAAGAATCGGAGGAAAAATCGGTCCTAAGAATCGGAGGAAAAATCGGCCTCATTATCTGTCCTACAAAAAGTCTGACGTGGGCGGGCAGCCTTACGATACTCGAGGACGTGATATTCGGCGATCATAAGTATATGAAGAAAGAAAATAACATTAAGAATAAAATATAATTAGCTATAGGCTACTTAGTAAAATTAACCGAAAGTTAAGTAATTAATTACGCAACGAATGGACGCGTAAACGCACCTGCTGCGCTATCAACACAGAATAGGTATTTAGATCATTATCAACACAGGATAGGTAGTTACTTATCTATGTGTCACTGAATCAACGTTATCAGCGTCGCGCATCGGCAATGTATCCACACAATATTAATTTACTAGCTTTCCGACGACCGCTAGCCCGCGTGGTATCTCGGCTTTTCTGCATTTATTTTTTTCCCGTTTTTGGAACATTTTTCATTTATGCTCCGCTCCTATTGGTCTTGACGTGATGATATATAGCCTTCCTCAATAAATGGGCTATCTAAGTGAAATAATTTTCAAATCGGATTCGTAGCTCCTGAGATAAGCGCGTTCAAGCAAACAAATAAACTCTTCAGCTTTATAATATTAGTATTGATAGGGCAATATGATTGTTTAAAAATTAAATAGGTGCCTATTTTTATTACATAATTAGGACGAGATTGGAATACCTATCGTCAGTGTCTCACCACTCACCCTATAAAAGTGTCCAAATAATTGGTTCTTAGTTTTTGTTGCCACAGGCTTCTAAACTGGTTTGTCAACATAAACAATAGTTAATATCATCTTACTCGCTGACGGAAAGTACAGCATCTTTAGGACGGCAGTTCCACATGGACTTGAGGAGTAGAGACAGCGCCCACGCACTCCTCACGTCCTGCAGCAAGGCGAGCAAGTACCGTTTCTTGTTGGCACAGGATATGCGCGCGAACCAGTACTTTGTAGCCAGAAGATGCTTGCTAAAGGTCACGGCTTCTTTTGACGTGTCGATATCCTCTATAACAATGAACTTAAATTAATTTTATATAGTATTGAACAATTACATGGAATGTACCTAAATCTTACAGAACTCGAACTGTGAATTTCGATCAGTAAGAAGACTTCTGCTAACTGTTTGGGCAATCCAGTCGTGATGTTACCGTGTATTATTTTATGCTAGAATCGCCTTCGCTTTCGCCCACATAGGAACTGTTATTCCGTGAATAATAAATAGCCTAGAATTATAGGCTAATAATAAAGCTAGGTACAGTATTCCCGAATAACAAATCGGAAATACGAATTTTAGTTTCATAGAAATAAACTAAGTAAGTATAGCTACTTAAAGGTAGAAAAATATTCCTCAAAATACAACTTCTAAACATACCGCATGTCATATCAGATATAATCAGATCGTTAATTAAATGTACTTGCTTCGTTAGCTCCGCAAAGGATGTCATTTTAGTAGCCTTGTTATGTTCGAACATTGTTAAAAATATTATTCGTAAATAAATAAAGTTACAAAATAATCTGAATGTAGGCAGTTGTCACTGTCATAACAACTTTTTCTTTGAAAATTTGTTTACTATATTTACTACTGCCAGTATTCTAAGTTATTACATAAAAGCACCTGGAGATAAATAGGATAAGCGAACATAGTTCAGGTCATAAATTATATTGCTGATTGTAAGCAATTTGCTTGCCGGCTGTAACAACAGGGTCAAGATTACAAGCACGACACAGTTCGTATACCTATGTATAATGTTCCAGTTACAAATCTCCGCCGTCGCTCTGTCAGTTAGAAGCTGCCATGACGCGCATGGACACGCGGATTTCAACACAAACGGTATCAATCAAATCACGTCCGAAAAGTGCCAATTGCTGTAGATTCTTCTCTGTTATTGCGTTTGCAGCATTCGTCGCTGTTGCATACTTCGTTATCAAAAGACCTGGTGACTCGTTAGGCGATCCATCTGATCAGTATACTGTTAAAAATATACCCAGACTTTATACCAGGTTGGAGGGCGTTGATCCTGAAGAAAGGGATGTGTTTCAAGGGTTCCGTACGTCTTTTCTGCCACCTGAAGAGATAGTGCTTGCTCGTAAGAATTCAAAATCTAAGCGGGAAGTTTATGAGGGTAATGTGACTAGTGATATCCTTATATGGGGTGCTTCGGATAAGGAGCATGGGACGCCGACCAGGGTGAAGCGAATGAGTCATTTTACGTTCACTTCACAGGATTATGAGTAAGTTTTCAAATGAAATCAATATAAAATATAAAAGTTTCTTGTACGGTGGCCAGCACAACAAGTTACCACAAAATGTCAAATTTTCTCAGTTGATTTTGAACTTTATTTTCAATAGTTTAAGGTTTAAAATCATTTGGAGAAATTTGACAGTTTTGTATACCATGACCTGCTGGCGACTGTATTTCTTTTTTCAACAACGCTCCACCCCTTATGATCCTAAAGTTGTTTTCTTTTGAAATAACAAGCCATCAGTAAATTTCGGTTCGTCCCAAATATATCTTGTGGAATTGGAACGTTTTTTTTTGTTCATCAACAATTTTAATTGTAGTCAAGAAAGACCTCGTCGGAAGCATAAGGATGAGGGTGGTGAAGATAGTGACGAGGATAATGAGAGTGAAAGCGAAGCTGAAGAGGAATATGAAATCTCAGACTCCAGCGATCAGTATGACGATGAAGATAATATTGAAAGGTAGCCCAGTTTTCCATTATCACTATACATAAAAGTTAATTTATAGATCTTTAGTGCATCCGTAAAAAAAATAGGTATTTAAACAAGAAATAAAACTATTGAACAAGTGAGGAATTTTATACCAAAAAATGACAATATTATAACCGTATATTAAAAAATGAGAATATTCTAGTCGTAATGAAATTCTAACTGATAGTTAAACCGATTTTTCTCAGGATTCAAAAAAAATATTTAAAGCTGACTTTAGGCAAAACAAAACGTCATCATAATCAACCCGTATACCGCCCCACTGATGGGCACGCGTTTCCTATTAGAATTGGATTTGGCACCAGACTGACCATTGGGCGGGTTGTAAAACTAGACAAAATCTATAAAATCTCTCAAGCATGCAGATTTCCTTACGACAGTTCCTTCACCGTTTAAACGCACACTGGAAACCATCACTGCTTCTAAACGAAACGTATTAGCAGTCAGATCCAAACTGTAAAAGGGAAACAAACTAGTATAAGTAGGTATGTAGTTTGACACATTGGGTTATTTCAACAGCATAGTTCGTCCTGAGTTGCACGTGGATAGGGGGCCATTTGACGACGTGGTAGAACAAGTTCGTGGCCAGCCTGAACTTGAAGAAGGCGAGATGATATCTTCGGCACACCTATATAAACCGTCCAAATCGTATGCAGGTATGTATTTATTCAAAAAGACCCGTTTAAGTGTCACTAAACTAATATTGAATATTGTTAAACCTTTAGATTGCTTGGTTTAAGTATTGGCCTACGCAAATGTCCAGCTTATTCTTTTGGTCGTCGTTTCGGCCTCTCGGGTCGGTGAGCTGCACAAGATGACTGATCCATTAATGGCATTTGTAATGACCGGTAATTCTGAACTGCTATTACGCGACTATTTTCTCTAATATGCATTCGTTACTCTAAATTTTTACTTACACTGAAACAAAATCGTTGTAAGAAAAATATTTGTACGCTTCACGTACCTAGCGCGTTCCAATAATATTTTTTTATTATTTTATTTAGTTAGCAGCATCAGCTGCTAACTAAATTAATTCCCCTCTTCCCCTATTTAATTTAATAAACCCATTATACACAATTCTCCTATCAGGTACGATAGAGAACTAAATCAATTTGATAATAGGTTTGTAAGTACTTACATACGCTTTGTCAGGAATTATCCAATTGACTGCTGTCCTAAATGAGCCAAGGTTAGTCGGCCATCGCCGTGAATGGTGAACTTTGATTTTGTTGAATGCCATCAATCAACGTTCACTATTATGAATCTACGTCTACTTTAATGTATTAGAATTCTACTTCAGTCGTATATTTTCTAATAATGAGTAGTTATAATATTCTATGCTAGCCTGGTATGGTTAGTATAATATTTACTTAACACCTTTCAACTTCTTAATTTGAACAACGTAAGCACCAGTACCAGCCTCCATTATAGGATGATAATCCTGAAATGTTATCGGTATTAATGCACGTATACACCTAAACTTATATTTTTCATGTAGGTATTCATGCTTTTTGGAAAGGTCAAGGTGATCGAAAACAAATCAGGAATACTCAGGCAAACATAATGAAACAATACATGGACGCTGAGGCCGATCCGTGCCACGATTTTTATCAATATGCCTGTGGAAACTGGGCTGCGCTCAATCCTATACCAGCCGATAAAGCAGGGTGTGTTAATTGCAATTCATCAAATTCTATCCATTTTCAATTTCACATAATAAAAATACATACATTTTGTTTTAGATACGACACATTCGAAATGCTCAGAGAAAATTTGGACACTGTCTTAAAAGATTTATTAGAATTTAAAGAATCCGATAAGATTCCCTGTAAATATCCGGGGTCTAGATTAGATTTAGAAGATAACTTCTTACGAAACATAAAACTTCCTGAGAAAACGTTAGAGGTGGGGTTTCATAGTGAATATTCTGATACCATTGAATCGTTTCCAAAAGATATTTTTAATACCACAGGGCAAGATGAATACCATTCTAGTATTACCGATAAAGAAAAAAGGCACATAGTGAATCGCATTCGCAGGTATTTAGATAAAAAAACAAAGCAGATGATGAAACCAATATCAAAAATAAAATATAAATTTCGGAAGTATATATCTCAAAATCCTAAATTTAGGAAACAAAGAGCAAAAAGGTTAACAAAAAAATCCGACGGGGAATCGAATAAAAGGGTGTTTAAAAGAAAATTTATCATTAAGTCTAAACAAATAAGACTGGGTAGAAGGTTAATGACATATAATGCAAGACACACGAGAAGAAAAGAAAGGGAAACTAGAATAACAGTGAAGAAAAAAACTACAACTACAAAAGCTCCCGAGACGCCGAATGATTCGAAACAGGGAGATGCTGCTATGAAAACAAGATATCTCTTCAAATCTTGTATGAACTATGAAATTTTAGAAAAACGAGGACATCAGCCCCTCGTGGACTTATTGGACCTTTTGGGTGGCTGGCCTATCCTGAACCCTCATTGGAATTCTAGCAAATTTGACTGGCTAGAATTAATGGCCAAACTAAGATTATATAATAATGATATTTTAATATCTGAGTGGGTTGGTCCTGACATTAAAAATTCTGACGAATTTGTCATTCAGTTTGACCAAACAAGCTTGGGTAAAGTTATTTTTACTGTGGATACTTGAAACGGTTTTGATGTAAGTGTTTGCTTGTTTAATGTCCACGTGAAATTGCAGGATTGCCAACAAGAGACTACTTTCTACAGGATTCCAATAAAGTATATTTGGATGCTTACAAGAACTACTTGGTGAAAATAGCAATATTGCTCGGAGGAGACCCATCCCATGTAAAAATCAGTTCAGATCAATTGATTGATTTTGAGATAAAGTAAGATTTCATTCATATTTCTTGATCAAAAAGGTACCTCCTCGCATAACTGACAATTAAGATAAAATTGCTTAGTTAAACTATGGATAAGTCCTTTACAAGGTCTACGTTAGTTAATCGTTTTATTCCTGAAATTCCTTATTAACACAAATCATATACCCACCAACAGGCATATGATTTGCGTAAACTTGATAAGAAGATGGTTCTTTTCATCAAGTTTATAAAACATCCCAGGTTAGCAAAGATCACATCAGCCCCGGAAGACAGAAGGAATGTATCGGAACTGTACCGCAGGATGCCCCTGCGCAAGCTTGAAGAGTTAGTACCTGAAGTGAAGTGGAGAAGATACCTGTGCGTCGTGATGAACAGGAGCGTTGGATCTGAAGAAACTGTTGTTCTGTTTGCATTGTGCTATGTTAGAGTAAGTAGATTTTCATGAAAACAGTTCTTATAAAGATGGCAATGAGAATTTTTATGAATATCTATATTTGATAACGTACCTGACATTTGTACTCCCAGCTCCAACGGAGTCTTTACAAGTTTATATTATATTCGATGCTGGATTTCACATTATCTATATTTGCAGCATTTAGTTCAACTAATACATGATACCGACCCAAGCATTTTGGCAAATTATCTGCTGTGGAGATTTGTGAGGCATCGGGTCAACAATCTTGACGACAGATTTCAGTCTGCAAAACAACAGTAAGCAAAATTAGTTTTAACAACTGGTAAAATCTAAAATGTGGACTTCCGTGCTCTTGATATTCTTCTACGTTAATGTGACCTATTAAATGCTGTTATTAAAGGCTGTTAGGAAAGGCGTTTTAAGGGCTGCCTAAAAAATAACGATGAAAAAGTACTTCTATCTTAGTACAATAAATGATTTTGACTTTGACTTTATCGCCTGTGCATTGCATTGCATTTATTTCGACTTAGTGTCATCAAATTGGGGATATGTCACAAAATTTCCAGGTTCTATTTCATCCTATTTGGGCGAGAGCAGGCACCGCCGAGATGGAAGAATTGTGTATCACAGGTCAACTCTAATATGGGTATGGCTTTAGGCTCCATGTTTGTAAGAAAATACTTCGATGAGATGAGCAAGAACGACACTTTGTACATGACAAGAGAGATACAGCAATCGTTCAGGGAACTACTTCATATAACCGATTGGATCGACGATAAGACCAAGAAACTTGCTGCTCATAAAGTAGACGCTATGATGTTGAGGATAGGGTACCCGGATTTCATCCTTAACAAGAAAGAGCTTGATGATAGATACAAAGAAGTGAAAATACATCCGGATAAATATTTCGAGAATATTCTGAATATTCTTCAACATCTTACTAAAATGGAGCAATCGCGGTGAGTCCATTAATTTTAATTAGAATTAATGAAACTGAATCCTTGTATAGATTGCGAAAAGTGTGGTGTAATTACGTATTACTGCTTGTTCGGGGAAACGTTGCTGATCTAGTAATACCGGTTTTAGGCAATGGAGAAGCATTTATGTAAATAAGACAGCATATATATATTATCATATTACTATAAGGTTTCTGGTTCAGATGTCTATCTGTTGAAGGGTCTCAATAGCACCAATACATCAAATAGTTTCTAAGTCTTTGACTGGAAACGTCACAGTCATGCTTACAAATTCCCAATTGATGCACCACTTATTTCTCGGGTTAATGGTACGCCTTGTGCCAGGAATTTACCATGTAGTGGACTGAAGCCGACTGATGATGATTTTGATACTGGGAGAATTGCCCAAATAGGGAATTGTTCAGTACGGTATACAATCATTGAAAAACGTACCTAACATTGGAGCCAAACGGCTCAAAAGCTCCATTTGCGTTACCTTCGCGTAATATTGTAACAGGTACCATTCCATTCAAATATATGACCTTCAAGTAGTTACTTAGGCAAAAAAGGAGTTGCCCTATATTCATGAAATTACGCATACCTACATGTTTCTAATTTGGACAGGACAGCATCTATTGGGCCATTAGTCCTCTATATTACAAAACGCGATAATCGATACTCCAGTAGCTTTTTTTTATGTTATGGGTGATACAATATTTGTCCTTACTTACAGCATCGGTCAGCCGGTGAATAAGACGTTATGGAACACTGCTCCCGCGGTAGTCAACGCCTATTACAGCCGCAATAAAAACCAGATAATGTTCCCGGCTGGCATTCTACAGCCGCCCTTCTATCACCGACACTTCCCCAGGTCACTCAACTACGGTGGCATCGGTGTTGTTATAGGTGAAGTATATACATACATCATTATTTTTCTTCTGATTAACGCAATTTACTAGTGAGCGTGTTCACGTGAGAGTTCCAGACCTCGCGAGTATTCGAAATTATCCAAGCCAAAACGGAGACGCGTCGCTCGTACGCACGGCTACACATGAAGCTATACAAATCCAATATAGGCTGGACTTGAACTGTATGGAAAACGATTACAATGGGAAGTCAGTCTAAACTGGTTTTGTATAGCTTGATGTGAAGCCGTGTGTACAAAAATTTGCCCGTAGTCGAATTTTTATTTCACTAAAACTGTTTCATCATAAAACAAAACAGTTACAAGAAGATAGTGTCATCAAAACAAAAACAAATTAATATTTATTTTACAAAAGGCTTTTGGTTGCAGGTCATGAAATTACCCACGGTTTCGACGACAAGGGCCGCCTTTTCGATTGCGATGGGAACTTGCATCGTTGGTGGTCTGACAGCGCCATAGAGGCCTTCCACCGACGAGCGCAGTGCCTGATCGATCAGTACGGGCGATACATCGTGCCTGAAGTTAACATGAAGTTAGACGGTGTTAATACTCAGGTAAACATACCTACATACCATTACGCCTGTACTTTGCAAAAGGTTAGGCAGAGGTGTACTAATGTATTCACAGTTCACTGGTATATTTAGGTCCCATGTATTAGGGGGAACATGGCAATAGGCTCGCCTCGCTCTTTAGTCTAGTGGTCCCAATCGCGAATGTACGCTAGAGGTCTTGGATTCGATCCCCAGGTCGAGCAAAGTGTTATTTGGTTCTTCTATGAAATTCTCAGTTGCAGCTCGGAGTCTGGATTTGTGCCCGGTTAATGGCAATAGGCTCGCCCCCTACTACATGGACCTAAACATAACGGCGAACTGTGGGTGTACATTAAGTACACCTCTGCCTAACCCTTCGGGGAAAACAGGCGTGATGGTACCTATGCTATGTTACGTTAATGAGCCAGTCAAAATACTGAGGTAAGTTGAGAAAATTTTGAAAATGCTGCGCTTGGTGTGACTACAGAAAGAAATCAAACATAACATAACATAACATACCATCACGCCTGTATTCCCCGAAGGGTTAAGCAGAGGTGTACTTAATGTACACCCACAGTTCGCCGGTATGTTTTGGGTCCCATGTAATAGGGGGCGAGCCTATTGCCATTCACCGGGCACAAATCCAGACTCCGAGCTGCTACTGAGAATTTCATAGAAAATCTCAATAACACTTTGCTCGACCTGGGGATCGAACCCAAGACCTCTAGCGCAGCAACCGCGATTGGGACCACTAGACCAACGAGGCAGTCAGAAAGAAAGAAAGAAATCAAACTCATTCTTTTAACTTGTTTCAAAACTACCTTAAACTCAATTTCTAGGGCGAGAACATAGCCGACAATGGTGGCGTGAAGCAGGCGTTTCGCGCGTACTTGCACTGGGTGCAACGACACGGAGTTGAAGGCGAGACGTTACCTGGCCTGAACCACACTCACACACAGCTGTTCTTCCTCAACTTTGCACAGGTAACATCGTTTTATCACTGACATAAAAGGTTACGAAGAAGAAGATAAAGGGACAAAGAAATATGAGTGGGCTAATCTATTGATACCAAAAGATTGGTATTTTCCGGGCAAAAATTAATGAATGAATGAATGAAGGCAAGAATTATTTTTTTAGTCACTGCGCCAACTGTATTGTTGTCACCATACTACAGGGGCCCAAGTCTGCTATATAAATTGTCTCAAAATGGTCGACTGATTGCAGTAAATGACATAAGACATAAGAACTGATATCTCGGAGACAAAACTGACAAATTTGATTCAATTCAATGATGATTCTGATACAATTAAATAGTAACATAAACATACCATCACGCCTGTATTCCCCGAAGGGTTAGGCAGAGGTGCACTTAATGTACACCCACAGTTCGCCGGTATGTTTGGGTCCCATGTAATAGGGGGCGAGTCTATTGCCATTCACCGGGCACAAATCCAAACTCCGAGCTGCTACTGAGAATTTCATAGAAAAACTCAATAACACTGCTCGACCTGGAGATCGAACCCAAGACCTCTAGCGTAGCAGTCGCGATTGGGACCACTAGACCAACGAGGCAGTCGACAATTAACAGTCGACAATTAAATAGTGTCTTCTCAAATAAAGTTCTCTTTATCTATAATTAGGTATGGTGCGGCGCGATGCGGCCAGAAGCAATGCGCAACAAGCTGAAGACGGCGGTACACTCACCAGGCCGGTTCCGCGTCATCGGCACGCTGTCCAACTCGCACGACTTCGCCCGAGAGTTCCGCTGTCCGCCCGGCTCACCTATGAACCCCACCCACAAATGCACCGTCTGGTGATATAGGCGAACTATTTATTTGCAACATTGAATTTACTTGACTGACGTCACACGGTGGCAACGCAAGCGATGTTCCTGGCTTTCCTGCTTACATATAAAAATGGTCTATATTTCCAATTGCTTAAAAACTAAAGTCAAAAACGTAGACCAAATTTTCCCCAAAGTACCTAAGTAGGTAGGTACCTAGTTCGCGATAAATGCAGAAATACCTTTAACAGTAGGTAAATTTACCCACTTCTCTTTCAGATAAGTGTAAATAGGATTTATAAAATTAAATAAGATCTATATCGACGGTATTTTTTTTATATGACATTATAAACATAGTAGCATAGTACCAAAGTCAATTGTGATATTAATATTTCTAGCACTTTGTATTTTGTTATGAAAGTTTAGTATTATTAGTAGTTGTACCTTTTATATTATGTCTTTGTAAGCACTTTTGAGTTTAGGTTTTTTTAAATAAAACTATTTATGTAAACTTTTGGTTTTTTATAAAGACCTGAGGTTGTGAGTAAAGGATGGCGCTATTAGTCTGTAAAGCTCCATCCCTTTCTTTCAATCGCCGAACGATCGCAATGCCATGACAACATAAAACGAAACGAAACCGAAAAAAAATGCATACCTACCTTGCGAAACCAAGACTATTAGACTAATGACGCAGTTTAGCAACCGATACCTATCTTATAGTCATACAAATTATAGTTATATCTTATCTTACCTATCTTTTATAGCTGTAGTCTAAACCTAGGTACTTCAAATCTTCCAAAAGGGGCTTTGTATCTAGGGCCCTCCAAAGGGCTATTTACTCAATAGGGAGCACCATATTTTTAGTTGCCGTAATTTCTATTTGATTTGCCTCCTGACATGACATGGAATTGCCATTGAAATAATCTATTTAAAGATAATAGGTGCTTGCTTGTTAAAATAAAACACATTAATTTGTTGTTTCTTGTAAAATTAACAGCGACATTAGTATAATTAATTTATAAGGCAATGTTGACAAGACGAGGAATAACCGAACACACACATGACCGGCAACTGAAAATTGCTCAACTATTAGTTGCAATGAGCGATTAAAGTTGCTAAACTTGCAGTTGCTCAACCATTTATAACGCAAAACATAATAAAATTGTATAGGTAAGTACCACGATATCGCTAAATACCTACATAAAAAAATTGAACCAGAAACCAAGATATTACGGACTTGCTTATAAGGTACTTAGTTGAAGCCTGTTTCCTACTGATCACTTTTATTATTTATATATTAAGCGTTATGCAGAAAGATCTCCGACTTATAAACACAGAATAGTAAAAAAGGCTTTTTTACTATTCTATTAATTAATAAACGTAGTTGCGCATTTCGACGCTCTGGACGTCGTCGTTGCTCCAAAGGGTCTCGACCTCGTATTCCGATTCGTGTGAGGCGATAGCGTGCTCTCGTCGCTCCCACCGCGCCCGCACCAGACGAGCAATCTCGAGCCACAGTCGGGCTTCTAAAACTGTCAAAACACAACATTTTATATAATGTTAATCATTGACATATGGCAGACTCTCGTTAGTCTTTTCATGAGTACTAACTCAGGTCGAGCAAATTGTTCTTTGTTTTAATTTTCATTTGCTTCAAACCTTCGCGTTCGTTTCAGCGGTCAATCTAGTACATAAAACTAGTTAAGAATTAAGTTCTAAATTAAAACTCTTGACACTAGAGAAAACAACGCAAAGGCTAAATTAAATGTCCATATCTCAATAATAACCAATCAAAGCAGATTACAACTATTGAAATTAGGTCTATATTAAAACATTGGGCCAATCGTAAGTGGCGCCTTTGGTTGTTCGATGAAGGATTGTCTGAGGCCATCGCTATGTTTTTATGTAGCATCACAGATGGCGCGTCAATCCGTGCGAATCTATAATCTGCGCATATGTGTACATCAACATCATCTTCCTGCCCTTTTCCCAATTAATAGGGGTTGACGCATCCTGTCTTTTTTTCCATTCATCTCTCTTAGTCGTCATTTCATCATTCAATCACTTTTCGATCATAATATCTGACTTCGCAAAATCCATCCATCTTGTCTATGGTCTCCATCTACCCATCCATCCTTCAACATTCATATTCGTAACTCTTTTAGTTACATGCATTTCATCCTTCCTTATCACGTGCCCATACCAAGACAAACCATTTCGTTTTAACTTTGCTGTCACTGGCACCACTTTTAAACATCCTCTAATAACCTATGCTGGGCCTATTTTCCGTTGCTCAGTACCAAAGATTAAAATACAATACTAACGGAATAGAAACGAGAAAGCTGTGAGGAACAGCGGGTTGACGTTGCCGTTGATGACAGCCATCGTGTAGAGCAGAGCGCCGGCTGTTGGAGCCTGCCTCAGGAAGAGGCCCCGCAGCGTCGCACCCAGCCATGGTAGGAACAAATACTCACTCAATGGTGACCGCTAAAACAATACACTTTCTAAATCAATCCGCCATTTTCCCACATATTGTAATTGTAAATAATTTATGAGGAACTCCTTCATGCTTGAAAAAAAAAACAAGTTTTAGGAATATCATGAAGTCAATTTAATCCAGGTAGGAACACAAGTCAGAAGGTACTTTAAAACTATTCATAATATAATAATTGCACTCTAGTCTCAATGTATCTGGACTACGTGGCATTATCGGTGGACTCCTAATTACCACGTCAGTTTCGTCAACGTAGACCCTGACAATGAGATGAAAAAGCTCATCTACACCCGCTACAGAAATTTCTGTAACGGCATTTTAAGGAATCTTAAAATCGAGCATGACAGTCGACATATACAAGACAACAGCAAAAATTCTCAAAAGCTTTGGAAAGTCCTAAAATCTATTTATGACCCTAACTCACAAAGCCAAAATTCGTCCAATCTACTGCAAAACTCTCTTGATCCAATCGAAACCCTAAACAAATGCAACACCTATTTTACGTCCGTAGGAAAAAATCTTGCCGCTACCATTCTTACTAGATTATCAGAAACACAGACATCCCTCACGAGCAAATACATTCCACATAAAACTTCATCCCTCTCTTTCTTCCTACACCCCACCGATGAAACAGAAGTTATGAAATTCATTGATCAACTAAAAAATGGCAGTTCCCCAGGTCCTGATAAAATAAACACAAGGCTGATAAAGAAAACAAAACAGTCGTTAATTACTCCTTTGACCCATCTGATTAACCTTAGCTTAGAAACAGGAGTATTCCCGAAACAATGGAAGGTTGCAGCCGTAAGCCCGATACATAAAAGTGGCCCTACTGGAAATCCTGAGAATTATAGACCAATAGCACTTCTTAGCATTCTTTCCAAAATTCTTGAAAAAGTAGTGAACACTCGCCTAGTTCATTTTCTTGAAAATAATAATTTAATTTCTGATC
Organism: Subacronicta megacephala; assembly: GCA_958496365.1. Taxonomy (NCBI): domain Eukaryota; kingdom Metazoa; phylum Arthropoda; class Insecta; order Lepidoptera; family Noctuidae; genus Subacronicta; species Subacronicta megacephala. The sequence goes on from OY292521.1 coordinate 11,571,492, forward strand.
GACAATTTGGCTTTAGAAAGGGCAAATCAACTGAGGATGCAGCTTTGACACTGACCAATTTAGTATCTACTGCCATAGAAAAAGGCGAACGATGTCTGGCCGTCTTTTTAGACTTAGCTAAGGCGTTCGACACTATCTCGGCGGAACTCCTACTAAAAAAACTTAATGCTGCAGGAATAAGGGGTAAACCACACGAATGGTTTCAAAGCTACCTTACCAATAGAAGCCAATACGTTAAATCAGGTGAACACTCAAGCGGCCTCCTACCTATTAACTTTGGGGTTCCACAGGGCAGCTTACTAGGTCCAACACTATTTATTATCTATATGAACGACATACTGAACCTCACTCTACAAAACGCGGAACTGATATCCTACGCTGACGATACGGTCATTGTCTTTCATGCACAAACCTGGGAACAAGTTTATAATACTGCAGAAGAAGGGTTATCAATAGTAGCGCAAACACTCAATAACAACTTACTGACTCTTAACCTCAAAAAAACTAAACTCCTCACTTTCTTCAAAACCGTTTCATCCAAACCTCCTCACACTCTCACATTAAGATTCCATACCTGCCAGTATTCTCACAACATGTCACGTGAAGACTGCTCTTGTGAATACATACATCAGACACAATCAATTCGCTACTTAGGTTTAGTGATTGACGAAAACTTATCCTTCAAAGCACACATACAACTTCTATCAGGCCGAGTAAGAAAACTAATCTATATAATGAAAAAACTGCGAGATCGAACTCCAAAAACTATACTACGGACAGTCTATTTTGCAATATGCCAATCAATCGTGCAATACGGTGTATCCATTTGGGGGGGAGCTGGTAAAACGACACTAATCGAACTTGAAAGAGCTCAGAGGGCAGTCATAAAAGTAATTATGAAAAAACCATTTTTCTACCCTACTGATTCTTTATACAAAGAATTCCCAGTTCTCCGCGTTCGACAACTTTTTATTCTCAATGCATACCTACACACACACAAAAACTTGAAAAATCGACCTGATTATCTTGCAATAACATCCAAACGCATCTTCCGAATTCCACTTCTAAGAACCACCTCTCTCTTAGCCAGACGCTGCCCTTCCTACCTTCACACTTTTGTATATAACAAAGTAACCCACTGTATACCTTATAACACAAAAGCTCTATCGTTCACCTCCTGTAAAAAGATAATTAAAAAATGGCTGATGGGCCTTTCATATGATGAATCGGAGAAAATAATTGCTTCATAACACACACATACACACACACACACACACACACACACACAAACTTACACACACACACACATAAACACACACACACACACACACACACACACAAACTTACACACGCACTCACTCAATTACATTATTATAGTTTGTTTTTGTTTTTTTTAATTTTAATTTTTTCACTAAAGTTTACTTTTCACAGAGTGTTTTCAATAAGATTATTTTATTTTATGTACGATACAATGTTTATTCTTTTACTGTAACTTACTCGTACTAACTCCAGCGGTAATATGCACATGTATAATGTTTTCACAACTCAGGCCCCCAAGAGACAGGCGTTGCCTAGTTTGGGGACCACCGTTCGCATCAATTTATGTATCTTTTTACTAGTTACAGATGTAACACTGTTGTTAACCTAATCCTAAGGCTCACTGTAACAATGATTCAATAAATATTTTTTGTAGAGATATCACATAATGTTGATTATTATCACATTGAGATTATATGGAATAATAAATGGGACATTTTTGTACTAGAATTACTCAGGCAAGGACTATTTAAGACTACTGTTAACGAAATATACGAATAGGCTAAAAATAAGTGAACCGTACTTAAACTTAAATATGTACTACTTGAATTGCAACGTGAGTCATGTAGGTAATATTTAGTAGAAAGCAGAGCTACTACTACGAGGAGGACCTACTACTACTACTACTACTATTTATATACACGTACACTTTGCCAGTGTATTTAGGTCCCATGTAAAAGCTCTAAACTACGAGCTGCTACTGAGAATTTAATATAAAAAAACCAATTACACTGCTCGACCTGGAAACGAACTCAGAATCTCTAGCGCAACGGTCGTGCTTAGGACCACTAGACTAATGAGGCAGTCTACCTTAAATCTATGAGTGAATCCCGATTATAATTTGAAAGAATTAAAAAATCCGTGATGCGTAAATTATACCCCTAAATGTTGATAATTTTGTGTACATACGCCTATTATGTTTTTTATGGGATAACTCGCCAAACGAGCAGGCGAGCTACCTGATGGTAAGTAGTCATCGTTGCCCATGGACATCTGCAAAACCAAAGGAGTCGCAGATGTGTTGCCGAGCCTATTTAGGTAAGGAAACGGGAGGGAAAGGAGAAAAGAAGAAGGAAGGGGACTAAGGGCGCGTTCACACGACACGCGCACGCTCAGCGCACGCCACCCGCGTCCAACCCGCATTGAAATTTGTTAAATGAGAATTTGAGTCTTATAATCCATCAATAGATCTCAAATTGCGTTTAACGAGGTCTACACACGCACGACTAACGCTCGCCCCGCGCCCGCCTCGCGTGAACCCTACACTCGCCCTACCCGGGCTCTGCACCCTCCCCGCGTACGCCTTGCGCCCGCGCTATGGCTAGTGAACGAAGTATTCCAGTCACTGTGGGCGCGAGGCGTGTGCGAGGCGGATGCAGCGCGTGTGCGGGTTTAACCTTTTGCACGCCAGAGTATAAACGTATCGCCGTACCCCTGACGCCCGGCCACTTTTTCTGTCAAATTCCACAAAGTAGTGAAAACACACTAAAGTAATGATTAAATTGTTTATTTCATATTATGGTGCGACGTATATTTGTCATATATTTGTGACGTTGGCGTTCAGGGTAAGATTTAGTTTGTCACATATATGTGACAATGGCGTTCAAAAGGTTAAGGTGGGCATAACGCGTGCGCGGGTGCTGTGCTTGATCGGCGCGTGTCATCTGAATACGCCCTAAAGGAGGAATTGGGAAACGTAACACTGCTACTGCTACATGCATACTGCTATTTGACATCCATATTCTAACTACTACTAAATTGTACATAAGTGTAATACATAAATTATGCGTTCATTACCTATAACCAATGAATTTTAATTAGTATCCCAGTTTTATTAAAATACCGTTAAAAACATACATAATTATATTTCTTATCAAGTAACACTTTATCAAACGTTTTAAATTAATACATAATGACCAATTATTTAAGAGTACCTACAATACAATCTTATTCAAATTGTTTACACTAATGATAGTTAATTAAAGTGTGTATGTGGGGTTCAGGTCAATTCAATTCTTCAAGAACAGTTTTGATCCCTTTAAGGTCCTCACCTAGTCTAGATTTGGTTTCTAAGACTATGACAAAAATATACATAATATCATGAGTGGTCCTTATACAACCCCAGTGCCCCCCTCTATGGGCTGAGTCACGGAAGATTTTTATTTTTTAGATAAAGGATAGTTGCCACCAGTTGGTGGTTTTAGTAGGTTGGAATCCCACGCTATCCGATCTAATCCCCAAAAACTGGTCTTTTGAAGATCGTCCCACGTAAACAAAAAAAAAGGTATAGATACATTATGATGATTCCCACATAACTCAAATTATATTAAAACCCGGTCGACGTATTGTGTTTTTGCTACAAAACTAAAGTTGAGAATAGAATAGAATACTATTCTTTATTGCACACCAAAAATCATTGTCAAATACAAGTTATAAATCATAAAATGGTACAATGGGCGGTCTTATCGCTATACGCGATATCTTGCAGACACCCTTTTTTTTGTTTTGGCTTCTGTTGCTCTAATAAAGAGTATCTAATAAATATCTACTAGTTTTTCAATTTCTATAACGAGCGCACGGCTACAAACAAAACCAGTATAAGCTAGCTTTGAATTGTACGGAAAACCTTTACAATGGGAGGTCAGTCTAAACTGGATTTGTAAAGCTTGATGTGTAGCCGTATTTACAGACATCAGTCTGTTACATTTTTATTATATTTTGTAAAGATATATTTCATCGTCGTCGTGTCGATATTGATTATTATCTGCATGATGATTTTATTTAGGTACTATCTCTCCCAATCCACTGGATTGATGACACCTACAAGCGTGCAAGTGATTCACAAATATGAGTAAGACGATAACCACATTGACCGAGTGTAAATAAAATGCACCACTTATCAACTTATTCAATTCAGTTGTTAATAGTAACGTTGCGTGAACAGAGATATCATCATGGTAAAGGCAAGGAAATACGTGGTCAAAAAGGCGTTTGAGGGATTACCCAAACGTGATGATTTCGAAATTGTGGAGTATGAGTTACCAGCACTCAAGAATGGAGAAATACTCGTCAAAGCAGAGTGGATGAGTTTGGATCCTTACTTACGTGTTTATGCCCCATTTTTCCAAACTCCATATGACCAATTCAGCTACCAAGTGGGAATAGTAGAGGATTCCAAGGACCCTAGATACCCGGTCGGCACAAGGGTTGTCACGCACAAGGGCTGGTGCGACTACTCCATCGCAGACACAAGTGAGCCCAATATCCCATTCGGAAAAGTTTATAAGTTGCCAAAACTAAAAGGTTTATCGAATTCTTTGGGAGTTGGTGCTGTTGGTATGCCAGGTACTACCGCTTATTTCGGATTCCTAGAAATATGCGATCCTAAACCTAACGAGACAGTTGTTGTGACCGGTGCTGCAGGAGCTGTCGGTTCACTAGTGGGACAGATTGCGAAGATCAAGGGCTGCAGGGTCATCGGTTTCGCTGGGTCCGACGATAAATTGCGGTGGCTCGAGGAGATCGGCTTCGACAAGGCGATCAACTACAAGACTGCCGACATCCAGGCGGCGCTCAAAGAAGCTGCTCCCAAGGGTGTGGACTGTTACTTCGACAATGTTGGAGGACAGATCAGCAGTATAATCATAAATCAAATGAACGACTCCGGGAGGGTCTCCGTCTGCGGCAACATTGATCCATACAACAGTGACACTAATAGTATGCCCAAAGCATCGATCTTGCAACCTGCTATAGTTTTTAAACAATTGAAAATTCAAGGGTTCCATGTGTGGCGTTGGCTCGACCGCCAGTCGGAAGCGTTTACTGAAATTATCAAGTGGATTCACAGCGGAGAATTGAAGCCTAGAGAACATATTACCGAAGGGTTTGAGAACATCTATGATGCGTTTGAAGAATTGTTACATTGGAAAAATTTCGGAAAAGCGGTTGTTAAATTATAAACAGTGAACTTACCGCAAAATTACTTAAAAAATTGTTGTCAAGTGTGTCAAAAAACTATCTATGAAAAATTATGTGTTGATACTTATATACGAGTATTATTATTTTATATAATTTTTCACAATAATATATCCATTATCTTAAGTCTTCGCAACATAACTTACACATATTAAAGCTAATTAATATAAAGAATTTCTAAAACGTCTGTCTTTTATTTTAAATGTTTTTTTTTGATGAACACCGAATTAAATTCTAGGTACCTATTTAGACTCAAAAAGTTAATAGGAATGTTACCACATTTGAAGAGTTCCATATCAGCAAACTGCTTATTAATATAACGAGACTGTCGGACGCCTCAACGCACCACATCACTCCTGCAAAAGGAAAACATGACGATGCAAAATTATGCCTTAATATTTTTTTATTTAGGCAAATGATGTCATGTCTGATATCAACCTATTATGATAAAAACCGGCATCCTTATTTATTGATGTCATAATATTATCTCGTCGTTCATTTCATGAAATGGAATTGCAATAAATATAATGATCATTGGACTGCCAAGTCTTGTAAAGGTCTTGAGTACGAATACACACAAACTTTTCGAAGTCATGTGCCTGAGAGATTTTCTTGACGGCGGGCGTGTGAAGTCTGCCAACCCGCAGTAGGCTTGCATTGCACTGCGGCCTGATCCCTTTTATTCTGAGAGGAGACCTGTACCTAGCAGTGGGACAATATAATGGGTTGTTGATGATGATGATAGGAAACACTGAAGCTCATATTGTGGCGGCTATGAAAGATGATCTCGAGTCTTCCAACCTCTTTTTCGAAATATGCTTAAATGTGCACTCAAGGAAATTATCGTGAGGAAATCTTGAATGATAGAAATGTTCTTGATAGTGTGTGGAGCTGCCAATTAACCAAGCCAGCATGGTGTATAGGTACTTAACTTATTGCTATATTTAAACATGTTTTATGCTTAAAAAGTCGTGACTGTCGTGAGTGAATACCCATAATGTTTCACACTATTTTATTAGATACACTTTTTATGCCACGACTAAAAAAACATTACGTATAAGTAGTTTTAATACATACGCGTCATAAATTAAAAAAATGTTATATCTCAAATGGCAGGGACCAGCCGAAAATCAGTGCTGTGCCCTCCGCACAGCAATTACTGAACTGGTTTCCTTGCCACACATAATATTATTTTGTACGTTTATTTTTATTTTTCGGTTTTTATGTATTGTGTTGAGTGTGGCAAAATAAATGGAATAAATGTTTTATAGAGCGGCAGTAGGTCAAATATAATCCCGTATATCACGTGATTGATTACCACGGTCTATCCTATCAGAACCGAATATTCTTATCCTAAAAAATATGATAAGACAACATAATACGAAAAAGACAAGATAATCATATCTATATGCTCACTCGATACGTCGATGTCATCAATGTAGAGCTTATCATCTTTGCTCATCAGCATAAAGTGCAGGTCGTTCGGCAAAGGCTCCTCGTCAATAGTCACCACTTCGAACTTGACATTGCATGCGAATCCTAACATGAGACACACGGCAGCTAGGAACGTCGCCGACAGCGTCGCACGCGTCGCCTTCGCGTGGAGTTTCTCAGCCTGCGCGAAGGTCTTCCTCCTCAAGTACTGGATACTGGTATCCACATAATCAATCAGCGCACCTAATAATGGCACCTTAGAATTAGAATAGGTCATATGCTTCGGTAAGATGTTCGGCGCGTCCCCGCTACTAGCCATGCCTTATTTTAAACTGAACTTAATTTGTATTCAACAAAAATTTCTAAAAACTTTTTTGTATAAAACTTCTCAATTTGACAGTAATGATTTACTTTTTCATTTTCGAGACTAAAAATGAGGATGGTAAGTTTCACTTCAAAGTGACAGGAAAGAGTTTTAAAGTTATTGAATGAATAATAAATTTGACATTAGCAAAATAATCGCAATCGACTCAATTGCCACAACGAAGAATAAAAATAACATAACATAACATACCATCACGCCTATAGTCCCCGAAGGGTTAGGCAGAGGCGCACTAATGTACACCCACATTTCGCCGGTATGTTTAGGTCCCATGTAATAGGGGGCGAGCCTATTGCCATTAACCGGGCACAAATCCAGACTCCGAGCTGCTACTGAGAATTTCATGGAAAAACCCAATAACACTTTGCTCGACCTGGGGATCGAACCCAGGACCTCTAGCGTAGCAGTCGCGCTTAGGACCACTAGACTAATGAGGCAGTCAAGAATAAAAATATGTTTATAATAAACTTTTCCATCTTTCCTAGGGCTGCACTGTATCTGGTTATTATCTAATCATTATTAAAGCAATCATAGACGTGGGCAAAAGACGGTCAGGCTCAAATAGGATTGGACTGGGGCCGTATTACCACGTATTAATTCCATCATTTTTACGTTATGAAAGAGGGACGCCACTATTTAACCTGTAGAGCGGCATCCCTCTCTCGCAACCTATCCGCATAAATCTACGGCATAGTGTAATAGATGTTATTACACTATGCCTACGGCGACCGTTGAGCAAGTTGCGTGTATACGACAATAGCTGCTGAAGATTGTAGGCGCCGTCGAGACCGTCGCAAAAAAAAGAGTAGGTTACTTCGAAAGACCTGAGGGAGGCCTTTGCCCAGCAGATAGGCATGGCTAACGAAAAAAATACAATCGCAAAAGCATGCGAATAAGGCTACCAACCAACGGTGATTAAATAGTTTATTATCATGACGTAGACACCATAAGGCCTGTATTCCCAGAAGGGTTTGGCAGATGTGAATTAAATGTACACCCATAGAGTTCTCCGCGCCAGTATGATTCGACCCCATTTAATTGAGGGCGACCGTATTGCCATTCAAAGGGCACAAACTCCGTGCTGCTAGAGAGAATTTCATAGAAAAAACACTATAATAAATACTGCTTGAACTGGAATGGTACCCAAGAATTCTATTAACGCAGCAGTGCGCTTAGGACCACTAGACCAATAAGACAGTCCCATCGTTTATTTACAATATGTATATAAGCAACTTTTTATACTTTATATGTATATATGTAAACAATGAACACATCACAATTTATTTGCTAAAATATAGTACCACAATGGGTCTTAATGTGAGTACCTACTGAGGTATTAACACGTAGGTATCAATGGTGGGCCTGCATACAGTTCCGTAATTCCATTATATAATAACCGAACAACATCACCCATTAAACAAGTAATACCACAGACATGAAAGATTAAGTACACACATACACCATTAATTTTTTTTAACTGTTGATACTTTTCAGTACAGTTTTGACTCTATCTACACGAGAGAAGGTACGTTTTCCTGTAGCGATCGTTAAAATGATTCAATGAAACGTCTGTGTGTGCGTGCGACATTGACGTTGGCTGGTTAGTGCCTGGGTACGTATACCTACTACATAAATATAAACTATTCTATATGTGAGACTGTTTATCCATTCAGTCGCTTGTTAGCGTGTTCCGCGTCGTATCGTGAACAAGCGGTCATTATGGTGAAGGCACGGAAATACGTCGTCAAAAAGACGTTCAAGGGATTACCTAAACGTGACGATTTTGAAATTGTCGAGTACGAATTACCAGCTATCAAGAATGGAGAAATCCTCGTCAAAGCTGAATGGCTGAGTGTGGATCCCTACATGCGGGCGTACAATCCGAAATACCCAACTCCCTACGACCAATTTGGTTACCAAGTTGGATTAGTAGAAGACTCCAAGGACCCTAGATACCCGGTCGGCACGAGAGTCGTCACACACAACGGCTGGTGCGACTACAGCGTCATCGATGTCAATGATACAAGTAACCCTCTGAAACAACTTTACAAATTACCCAACCTAAAAGGATTGTCAAATTCTTTAGGAGTTGGTGCTGTGGGTATGCCAGGTTCCACCGCATATTTTGGGTTCCTAGAAATATGTAAACCGAAAGCTGGCGAGACAGTTGTTGTGACCGGTGCTGCAGGAGCTGTCGGCTCACTAGTGGGACAGATTGCGAAGATCAAGGGCTGCAGGGTCATCGGCTTCGCTGGGTCCGACGTTAAAGTGCAGTGGCTCGAGGAGATCGGCTTCGACAAGGCGATCAACTACAAGACCGCCGACATCCAGGCGGCGCTCAAGAAAGCTGCGCCCAAGGGTGTGGACTGTTACTTCGACAATGTTGGAGGAGAGCTCAGCAGTACAATCATAAGTCAGATGAACGACTTCGGAAGAGTCTCAGTTTGCGGTTGCATCAGCGCGTACAACGACAATCCTAATAATTTGCCTAAAGCAACTATCTTACAACCATCTTTAGTGTTCAAGCAATTGAAGATTGAAGGATTCCTTGTGTGGCGTTGGCTCGACCGCCAACCTGAAGCATTTACGGAGATTATCAAGTGGATCCACAGCGGAGAGTTGAAGCCCAGAGAACACATCACCGAAGGTTTTGAAAACCTCTATGATGCCTTTATTGGGATGTTAAATGGCGAAAATGTCGGAAAAGCGGTTGTTAAATTGTAAGCCGGTGATAAAATACAATGGTGAATAATAATCCGATTTTGTTTGACGTGTTCCTCTACAAATAATTAAACATGAAAACAACTAATTCGTTTATTTTATAACGGAATTCAATTCTGCTTAAATTAAATTGATAAGGGGTATGCTGCTATGTATAATTAGTTCCAAATACCTATATTAACTGTCAATTTGATAAGTATAAAAACACCTTAAGCCAGAAAACTTACAAAAACAGCATTACATAGCATAAATTACAAGTATTTATTTGCGAGTATTTTGGTATTGATAAAGACTGTTGATGTCATGTGTTAAAATAACAGTGATGGAATTGAAGTCTACTCCCGGAACGTGGTTTTAACTGTTAAAGTAGCATACAAAAATTTAATTAGTTATTTACATATACAGTATTAAAAAAATGCAATTCTTTGAGCCACACTCGGCAAACGTGGCGGTTGTCCACTCGCCACGTTAACGTGAATCATATACGCTAATACCGCGTAACTGACACTTGGTTATAAGGTCTTACCTTTAATTAAAATAACATAGTAAATTCTTAAAAATTCGGCCTTACAGCAATGTGTTAGTTACGCGGTATTGGAGTACCAGCGACGATAATTTTATTACCATTTGTCATATTAAAAAATCATCAACCCAATACATTGTCCCATTCCCATTGCTGTGCACTGTTGAATATTCTTTACACCTACTTTGAGTAAGATTATAAAATCGAATTACTATAATCACTGGTAGGCACATAATAAGGTATACTTACTGTATAGTATTACTCTTATTCTAATTGCATATCATATTATCATCATAAGCATGTACTTGTACACTCGTAGAGAAGAAATGTTGGACAAGTTAGCTAAAATTATCATTTAATAATAAGACAATGGCGGCACAGATAGATCTACGATCGACTACTCAAAAACATTAATTATTTATATTACCTATTATGAACAAAATATTTATACAGTAAATTAATGAGCTATCTTGAACTACTAATATTATCAAGATGAAATATTTCTCTATTAATGTAATGTAATCACGGAGGAGAGAAAAAAATTCTCTCCTCCGTGGATATAATGCTAACGAAAAAAAAAAACCGGCCGAGTGCGAGTCGGGCTCGCGCACGAAGGGTTCCGTACCATTACGATTTATGACGCATTAAATAAAACTACTTACTAGATCTCGTTCAAAGCAATTTTCGGTGGAAGTTTACATGGTTATGTATGTACATCATACATATTTTTTTTTTGTTTAAAATAAGAGAATGATATTCTCTTATTTTAAAAGTTACAGGGGGGGGGGGGGACATATTACCACTTTGGAACCCTCTCGCGCAAACTATTCAATTTAGAAAAAAATCTATTAGAAACTTCAATAACATTTTTGAAGACCTACCCATAGATAGCACGCGAATGGGTTTGATGAAAAAAAAAATTTAACGCTGAAACTCAATTTTTTTCTTCTATTTTTGTGTGAATATCTTAGTGCGTTTCACAGAATACATCTACTTTCCAAGTTTCAAGCATAGTTCTTATAATTTCGGAAAAAAGTGGCAGTGACACCCGGACGGACAGACAGACAGACATGACGAATCTACAAGGGTTCCATTTTGTGGCATTTGGCTACGGAACCCTAAAAAGGGCTTTTAAAAAAGAAAAACATCGCAGTCGTATTTCAACCACCGGACGACCACTAGTTTCATCCGACACGCGACGCGTGACCCTCTAGGAAATCGAAACATTTGTTTTACTACTCTACTTACTGCTAATTGATACTTGAAGGCTTAAAAAACCAAATCATATACTTTTTAGGTATTATCATACCAATACGTAAGTACCTACTATCTATACAGATCGGTATCGCTCGATCTAATAATTCAATGAAATGTACGATACCAGCATTAAATAAGTATCTAGGTATATGTGTGACTTGTTTATCACTTCAGTCACTAGTTGCGCGTCGAGCAGTCACCATGGTTAAGGCACGGAAATACGTCGTCAAAAAGACGTTCGAGGGATTACCTAAACGTGACGATTTTGAAATTGTCGAGTACGAATTACCAGCTATCAAGAATGGAGAAATTCTCGTCAAAGTCGAATGGCTGAGTGTGGATCCCTACATGCGGGCGTACAATCCGCGATACCCAACTCCGTACGATCAATTTGGTTACCAAGTTGGATTAGTAGAAGATTCCAAGGACCCTAGATACCCGGTCGGCACGAGAGTCGTCTCACACAAAGGCTGGTGCGACTACTGCGTACTCGATACAAATGACAAGAGTAACCCAACTAAACAAGTATACAAGTTACCGAACCTGAAAGGATTGTCAAATTCCTTGGGAGTTGGTGCTGTGGGTATGCCAGGTTCCACCGCATATTTTGGGTTCCTAGAAATATGCAAACCTAAAGCTGGCGAGACAGTTGTTGTGACCGGTGCTGCAGGAGCTGTCGGCTCACTAGTGGGACAGATTGCGAAGATCAAGGGCTGCAGGGTCATCGGCTTCGCTGGATCCGACGATAAAGTGCAGTGGCTCGAGGAGATCGGCTTCGACAAGGCGATCAACTACAAGTCCGCCGACATCCAGGCGGCGCTCAAGGAAGCTGCGCCCAACGGCGTGGACTGTTACTTCGACAATGTTGGAGGAGAGCTCAGCAGTACTATCATAAGTCAAATGAACGACTTCGGAAGAGTCTCAGTCTGCGGAAGCATCAGCGCTTACAACGACAATCCTAAAAATTTGCCTAAAGCCACCATTTTACAACCATCTTTAGTGTTCAAGCAATTGAAGATTGAAGGATTCCTTGTGTGGCGTTGGCTCGACCGTCAGTCGGAAGCATTTGCTGAATTGATCAAGTGGATCCATAGCGGAGAGTTGAAGCCCAGAGAACATATCACCGAAGGGTTTGAGAATATCTATGATGCGTTCATTGGTATGTTAAATGGTGAAAATGTCGGAAAAGCTGTTATTAAATTGTAAATGAAATTACTCAAATTAAAGCTTAATACAACTAGGTACTTATTTTTTCTTTTGAAATATTTAAGCAAAACTGATATATGGTATGTTACTCTGACTGTTGGTACGATGAGCTGCTAGATAATTGATAAGTACACAAAAACTGACACCTCAACGCGTCACAAAACTCGTATCAAATACAGAGTGAAAGCAATTTGTTTCTTGTGCTAATATATTATATTATTTTTTCTCAATTAACTTAAATACTGTCTACTAAATTAAATGAAAGCAGTACCTAAGATTACCTACAATAATGGTAGGAGCATATGGGACTATATATTTTTAGAAATCGAAGTATGTAAATTAAGTAATTCCAGCATCGTTGTCCCATACCTACTGAATTTTGAAATGGGACCGACGAATGAAAGTTAAATAAGAATAAAACAACAAGAACAGATAACGAATATCACTATTCTGCATGTCTTATATAATAAAAATAACGTAAGCGACGAAAAACAATGACCCGTACGGTGTTATCATTTCCATACCCAGATAAGATAATTGAGTACTTACCTATATATTTCAATCTATCTATGCCTTATCAGCATTATCAACCCATTAGTGTTCCAGTGCTGGGCATCACGCTGGCAATAAGGGTTGACAGACTTAAATTCACACCGCAGTCGAGCAAATCAGGTAATGAAGGATATACGCATACAAAATAAAAAAAATAGATCATCGTGGACCCCGCGAGCGTGCATCTTAAGTGCACTCACTCACCGACTATTCACAATATCACGAGCTTGAATATTAAAAACTAATACCCTACCTACATCCTGGATAATTCATATATAGAAATGAGTTTTTGCATGAGTTTTTGCCCGGACATATATTTTTCTTATTGATAGGTGTCTGCCAAGGGATTTTGGTGATGGTTTTGTGCCGAGGTAGGTGCTTATTTGTTTGTCCAAAATATTCATCATCAACCAATTACATTGTCCCACTGCTGGGCACGGGTCTCCTCTCAGAACGAGAGGGATTAGGCTATAGTCCGCCACGCTAGCCTACTGCGGGTTGGCAGACTTCACATGCCGTCAAGAAAATCTCTCAGGCATGCAGGTTTCCTCACGATGTTTTCCTTCACCGTTTAAGCGCGTGATAATTAATTATTAATACGCACATGACTTCGAAAAGACAGAGGTGCGTGCCCTGGATTCGAACTCGAGACCTTTGACTTGGCAGTCCAATGGTCATATCACTGCTTGTCCAAAATACCTCGTCAAAAATCATTCCATCTGTAGGCTTTTTTCTCTTTTCTAACAGTCTTGTGCCTAGATAACAGCTAAGAAAGAATTTAAGATAAATTCCCACAACCTGGGAAAAACTAAATCTACGTGGGTAACACGGGGGGCCTAGGCTAGTAATTGACTTGGAATTTGCTAGCTTCATTTCAAGTGATTATTCAAAACTTATGTCTTCGACATCCGTGTGATTGGTGATCCCGAAAATACACACGGTTCATTTCTGCCTTTCCATTAAATTATAGAATTTAGGGATGGTAAATAAAATAATGATGCGAGTATGTAATCAAAAACAGGAATATCAAAATTATTTTTTATTCTAAATCAAGTCTGAAGTTACAGTATTACAACGTAAACTTACAATAACTAAATAGTTTTATCCTTATTATTTGCAACTTATCTACTTTACGTAATAATCCTACTATCGACAAAATATTCTATTTCGTGATGTAGATATTCTATTATCGTCTGTTGATTGTTGATAAACACGAAACACGTACTAGTTAATATATGATTTTTTCGACAGTCATGGCTTTAGATTTTATCATCACCATCGCCCATATTTGTCCTCAGCCGGACTTAAGCCCCATTTAGTGAAGAACACAGATTCAAATATTTGCTTTTTCAAAAATAATATTAATTAAATCCGAAGTTTTGTTTTCTAAAGACATAAACATAAAGATTACATTCAAATGCACGTACACTTTACGAATTGTTTATACGACTAAATTGTCGAAAAGCCGACTGTTATTCAATTATTTCCACTTTTATATTATCATCAGGAACAGAACTTTGTGTGGTACAACTCTTCAAATGCACGAAGTTGCCCAAGAGCGTGATCAATACCGTAGTACTTGCTAGCGCATTGGGAGCTTACTCGGCTCCATAGTCGTAAGCATTTAATTATATTGTTTTAAAATACTTGTCTTACTGGGTAGGTATTATAATAATTCAGTCTGGCGCTAGTATACGAAACACAAGTTGAAATGGTCATCGGACAATATCATAGGTAAAGCCTTTTCGGTTTTTCTTTGTTTAATTTTAGAAACAGTCAAATTCAATTTTGATAAATTTTGTCGATACTTCAATGTTTGAAATAATCCATGTGTCTATGAATTAAAAATGTTGGTGACAGACGAAAAAAATAAATTTTCCTTTCGTACCGCAAAATACTGTACCATGATTGATATGATAAATACAAAACACACAAAATTATGCATGAATTTGTTGTTTTTATAATAATGATCTTAGTAGATACACTTAGAGCAGATTTTATTAGATTTGGAAGTAAAGTCGAATAAATTTGTAATTTTTAGCACAAATACCGTCAAAACATGAAATTTATTCGTCGTCGCTCGTAAAAATTAGCCCTTAGCAAAGACATTTAGATATTAGGCAATAGATTCACTTACTCAACACATACACCATTGCTTGACACACAAGTTAATACTTCTGGGACCCAGCGCGATATTTTTTCATGTAATAAATTATTTTTTTAAGCCTAATAGGTTGCCTTTAAAGCAAAGCCAATGGAAATTCTCAAATACTCAAACCTTTCTCATCTAATTTAATATATTTTTTATCAAATACGAAAGTGTCCATTTTGTATACTTCTAATTTTGTCGATCAATAGTAGATAGATACCTAAATACGTAAATTGCTAAGTCATTGCTGATAACTATGAATATTACAGGAGTTTTAGTAAATTTGTTGATAGCTTATTTTCTTTGACAAACAATATCATATTTTCGGAAAGTAAATGAACATTTTCTTTATAAGGAACACTTAATATTCTAATACAATCCAACAGGCTCAAAGAATGTTTAATCCTATTTCAGTTGATTTTTTAATAATTTACATTCGCGCCAAATCCCTTACAGATTAGTAAACGTGTGTTACTGACGTATTCACGTATTGACCCTCTTCGCGGCTGAGGAATCCGCTTCCCCTTCACTAGCCTTCCTCTTCCTCTTGATAAGGTGAGAGATGTCGGAAGCAGCGGGTTTCGGCGCTGAAGAGCTGGCGCTAGAACTGGAGCTAGAACCGGCGCCGTTGAAAGGTGACGAACCATCTCCGTTCGTGGAACAGAGCGTCTCTCGTACTCGTTTTATCGTCTGTGGAAATTGTTAAAAATTATATTTTAATAAACAACAAAAAAGTCGTTTTAGTCAAAGTTCCTTTTAACTAAAACGACTTTTTTATTGTTTATTTCGCCAAACGAGCAGACGAACTATCTAATTATTCTAGTGGTCCCAAGTGCGACTGTTACCCTAGAGGTATTGGGTTCAATTCCTAGGTCCAGCAAAGTGGTATTACGTTAGGTTAGCAGCTCGGACTTTACCGGCAAACTGTGGATAAACATTAAGCACCTCTGCCGTGCACCTACGGACCCCTGTTTTTTTTTCGCAAATTATTCGGGTATTTCTAGATAGACTATAGAAATTGCGACATCAACAATAACTTATTCACAACTGAGTATTAAAATTTTGCTTAAAAATTGTTATCGTCAAAAATGTTGGTGTAAAATAGTGCATTCGGCGAAAAATTACAATTTACAACTAAATCTCCTACGATAGCGATTTTTGAGGTAAATCGCCCCAAACTCTATTTATAAAATTAAATCAATCTACACTCCAGATAATAACTATATAAAAATAAGGTTGTATCTTAAAAATACATCACTTAATAATTTACTAGATGTTGCCCTCCTATAATAAACGACTTTTCAGGACAAAAGGTAGCCTGTTCTTCTCACGATGCAACCAAATTTTATCTAAATCTATTTAGCGGTTTCGGCTTAAAATATATGAAACAGAGTCACTTTCGCATTTATAACATTAGTATGGATATTTAGAGAAAACGTTGCCTCAGATTTCCTCCTACGTCGTAGGTGCGTTTATAAAATTAAATTTCTACATATACGAACACCCAGACCAGCGTCGCACAAATATCCTTGAGCGGGGTTCAAATCCACAACCCTTTAAGCTCAGCCACTTTGCCAAGGATATGATGCTATATCATCAATGGCCATGATCATAAAAAAAAAACAACAATTATACCACATGGCCATTAATGTATTAGGTTCAATCTGAAATAATACACAGGGTAATTTTTTGAGTAAATTTATTTCAAAATGTTGCTAAACACGATACAAAATGGCCTTGTGGTAAAAATGTCTACAATTATTAAATGCTTCAGATCAAATAAAATCAGTACAACAAGCTTAGAACTAGGAGTATTATGTGTAATGATACTACTTGGAATATATCCTATAAGATCAAAGATTTATCATAAAATGCTGACATCAGTCAAATATTTTTACGGATTTGAGTAAGGAATGGACAGTTCTCTTAAATAAATGGTGATGTGCATTTTCCAATTTTCGTCCAAGTGAATGGCGGTTACAATATCACAATACAAATCTTAATATTACAATGACTAATTAACAATTTTCAGTCCATACTTACATTCAAAACCATTGTACCTCTCCCACAAATTACATTTTCAACAATATTCAAATTCAAAATACATAAGGCACACACATTCATTCCAATTCCCAACACTAATACTGATTGTTCAGTCAAACGTTAAATAAACAATAAATTATAACATCACAAAAATTGGTGGATGATATATCAATTTGGCACATCATAATTTAGGAACAAATTCAATTTAATGTAACAAATATCACAATGTCATGGAATGTCGACTTACTATCCTTATCATTATTATAGAAAAGCTTAGCATTATGATTATATTTAAAAAAATATTACTTAAAGTTGAATACTAAATAGAAAATAAAATATGTACGGTATATTTTAGTTTGCTGTGTAAAATAATCACAGATGAAATGACAGATTTAGAAGTTTGCAACAGTCACAACTTGCAGGACAGTTTCAGTCTTAAGAATGACAATCCATCTTACAGTGTGACTTCTCCTTAATAATCATATTACGTAACATTTTCCTAGTATCCTCAATGCAATCGCAAGGTCTTACCTCAGCCTTATAGTCCATCATATCTTGGATCTTCTCCTGTATTTCTGGAAGGAGTTCCTTCAACTCTTTAATTTCACCTTCGACGGAGTAGAATGGGTCTGCAGACGTGTATTTCTTGACGGTAGCGTCGTCGACAACGGCTGCAGGATTCTCCAAAGTCTTAATCCTCGTTTCTAGAATGTTCGCTGCATTCTTGAAATGTGTAATGGCATCTTCGAAGTTGGATGCCAGAGAATTAGCCAGACCTGTAAGAATACAAGCAAATTAATGAAAATTGTGCTGTTTAATAAATAATTTATTTAACAATCTAACAATTGTTTGTCGAATGTCCTCTTAATTCATTGAATAGTCACGGCTACACATCAAGCTATACAAATCCAGTTTAGATTGTAACGATATTCTGTACAATTCAAAGCCAACTTATACTGGTTTTTTATAGCTTGATTGCCGTGAGTACCATTTTATGATTTATAACTTCTACTCAACATTTGTTTTTGATGTGCAATCTACGAATAAATAATTGCAATAAAGAATTTTCAATTCGATTCTATTCTATGGTATTAAGTATTATTACCGATTTGATAATGTGTCTCAGCAATACGCCTATCATCACTGCGGTATAACTCCTTCTGAAGATCTAGACAGCTTTCTGAAATATCAATCAAAGATCAGTCTAAGTAAATGAAGAATAACTATGCCCAGCAGTAATATAACATAGACTTTTATTAAATTATTCATAACAAGTTTAACATTGTGACGAATATTGAAAACATTGTTCTAACTTAAAAATACATGCCACTTAATTACCACGAGAGATAATAGTAATAAATAAATGTGATTTAAATAACAAAAATAATAGTGTTTATGTAAATAAATTGGTCATAACTAACGCATATCAGTGACAGCCTTGTCGTATGTTTCACTCTCAAGCGCGACCTCTCCTAGCGCAAGATGCACATCGGCCAGCAGCGCTCGCGCCGCGTCACCGCCGCAGTCTTGTACGCGCCGATACAGGATACTGCGCGCTAAATCTAAAAAGAAAAGTTATATGTATTGACTGTTTAACCATCACAGGTTCCAGGTGACGCAAAAAAAAAGAGTACCGGTAAGGGCTAAATTAAAAAATAAACATCCCAGCAATAGAGGCTATCAGATCACTATTCGGCTAACTGCTTCCAACTACTCTAACAGTTGAATTTCCCCCTGTAATCTTGCATATGCAGTCCACACTATTATTCAATAAGTTATTCAACTTGTTTTTGTAAACAATCTGTTATTTAGTGGTGTTTATAGACCCCTCAAAATTTGCCATCTTACTAATGTTTTGCTTCCTGTGAGTCTCATAATAAAGTTTAATTATTCTTAATTTACAAGACTAAATAGTAAATACATACCAAGCATTTCCCATGCCAGCTGTAGGTTATCAACATCTTCCTCCCCATCAACATTCATAGCTGATTCATCATGAGCTTCACCATTTGTTGTTTCCTGTTAAAACATTCAAAATATAATTTAACCTTTTTAAAAAGAAAATTTACCAGAAATATGGGTCACACATTACTAGTATTCTTGTTAGCTTGTATTACAAGTAGGTTCATATGGGTAGTGCAATAGGTGGGGTTGTAACCGGCAACTACAGGATTGCAAGTCCGATGGCCTAGCCATCAGGCTAACTGTAGTTAATTTGTGTTCTTATTCAAACAGAAACTTTAAAAAAAAAGATAATTTCAACTTACAGGTTCCTCATTTCCTTCAGCAGCAGCAGTGCTGCTGCCGGGTTCCTCTTCCTTAGTCGTGGATTGTGCCTCACTCTTCTCTACCTCACCATTATCTTTCTCTTTCTCTGGTTCAGCTTCCGTTGCTGCTTCAGCTTCACCATTCTCAACATTTTCTCCATTTTCCTCTTGTTCTGTGTTAAAATAATTCCAAGTATGAGAACTAGTTTGGCCCCTTAATGCTGGCATGTAGACATACCAGCGAAGCACTACTACTACCTAAGATATATTCCATAAAAAGTCTGTTAGTTTTGTATGGCAAGTTTAACACTACTCAAAATTCAAATCATGGTTGCTTCAGGTGTTTTTCCAACATACCTTCATTGTCTTCCTCTTCCTCATCAGCATTCCCTGCACCAGGCATGCCATCACCAAGAACACCACTCTCCTCTCTTGATAGGCCTAATAGGGCCTTACCATACCTGGAGCATAGTGGCAAAACACATAATATTATACTTTATCATTCTTGGAAGTAAATATATTTTATCTGTTGTTTCCAATTAATTTAATTTGATTCCCAAATTCCCATGTCAGTAAATATAATAGTTAAAATAAATATATGAATGCAGATATACATTATGTATTGCCTGAAGAATTGGCATTAGGTAAATGAATGGTAGATTAGCATCATATAGGGAGGTTGAATTTATAAAAATAAAATTACACATTTATTTCCTAATTTCTGATCCTTCTTAAATTGATGTTTCAAATGGGCTTTGATCTAGAATAAGCTTCAGACCGTAATGGGTAGGAATACATGATGGAGGCCTTTGCCCTGCAGTGGGACACCGTTAAAATAAAAAAGAGTTACTAACCACAAATAAGCCTCGGCACACTGATCAGCAGTATCTCCATGTTCCTTGGCAAGACCCTCGCAGGCCTCAGCAAGTGTGCTGGCCGCTGCACTGAAGTCTCTCACAGCCAGGTGCCTGCGACCAGCAGCCAACAGCTCTGACGGCGATGATGTTGACACTTCTGATACCTCAGTCATCTAGATAAAAATATTCATTTTTAAAAAGTGAATGTGGTTATAATAAGGATACCTTTGGGGTATACAGTTGGATGGTATGAATTTTTTTATAAACATACTTTATCACCAAATATGATTGATTCAGTGACAATAGTTTGGACATCTATTATTAGTCTAATAATTATTATTAGGACTTGAACTGATGATGGTACTTAGTCATATTGAAGGACTTCTATATTTATGTATAGTAACTCTACATTTAGTATTAGAATCGATTCTAATAAGCTTCGAATTAAGGCGGCTTGGTGTTAAGACAAATCTTAGAACCTATGTTGTAAGCGCCAATTCTTTCGATGAATGTCAATTATAGGTCGTTACGCCCTACTTTTAGAAGAACTAACGCAATTACGCTATTAGAAACACAGAATAAAGTTACGGTAAAAGAGGCACTCACTTTCGTTCCTACATTTCCACGATGTAACGGTCATTGGTAATATAACAATACCTACAATAAATACAATATGCAACCATGAATTCCACGTGGCAGTACATAAAATACCTCGATAGCTACATTCGCCGTATAGAAATACTTTATTAGAATATATATTTTTATTGAATTTGATCAAATATTTTACGGAACAAATAAATAAATGATAGACGAAATAACCGCGCCAAAATGTTTGGTTCTGCAATCGACATCAAGATGTAGAAAGCGGAAGCATAAAATGTTAATTACGCGACAAATACTTACTTTGAACGTTCCTCCCGAGTAATTGAACAATTACAACACGGAAATACAAGTAAAATCTTTGCGAAACTTAATAAAACTTGGATTATTTTGTACGCGTGTCGACAGAGTCCGTTTGCTTGCTTGCCGTTTTCGACTTCGTTTTGAACAGATAAAATAATATGAATGTCAAAGTCAATACAATAGATAGATATGTCAAAAGTCCGTCAAGCAAGTTAGTAGTCTCTGATCTGATCTGTGAACTGTGTTTATGAAAAATATTTGTCTATGGACTACTCCCGCAAAATTTTAAAAATTGATAAGATTTTATAGTTTACAATATATGCATTTTTAATTTTATTATTTTAATATAACTCTGTGCAGTGATAGCCTAGTGATATCACCATTGGACTGCCAAGTCAAAGGTCTCGAGTTCGAATACAAGGCACGCACCTCTGACTTTCGAAGTCATGTGCGTATTAATAATTAATTATCACGCGCTTAAACGGTGAAGGAAAACATCGTGAGGAAACCTGCATGCCTGAGAGATTTTCTTGACGGCGTGTGAAGTCTGCCAACCCGCAGTAGGCTAGCGTGGTGGTCTATAGCCTAATCCCTCTCGCACTGAGAGGAGACCCGTGCCCAGCAGTGGGACAATGTAATGGGTTGATGATGAATATAACTCTGATAAAAGCTGCAGCACTTTAATAGCACAATTAATAGGAAGGTGGTAATACTGGTGAAAATAAAAATGAATATACTTAAAATCACTACATAGTATAAAACAAAGTCGCTTTCTCTGTCCCTATGTCCCTTTGTATGCTTAAATCTTTGAAACTACGCAACAGATTTTGATGCGGTTTTTTTTTATAGATAGAGTGATTCAAGAGGAAGGTTTATATGTATAATACATACATATTTTAGTATAGAAAAGCCGAGAAACTACGCGGGCGAAGCCGTGGGCGGGAAGCTAGTAATTAATAAGTATCATCGAAGTATCATCAATAATAGTGCTTTGATTCTGAAGTCTATGTACCTACTTACTACACTGCACTGTTACATTACACTGTCTTATTACTGATCCTAATTATCGGTGCAGCTTGCATCGTGTAATGACACAGGGTGGGTATGCTTTGTGGATAGTGGATAGCTATCGACTTTTCGCCCCCTCGCCCACCCATAGGTATCACCCTCCCAATCAAACTTTAGTAAAGCCTGCGTAGGTATATAACTTGTCGATAAATTCTAAAATTGTATTTTTGTTAAAGTTAATTAGTCTGGCTTGTGGGTAGAGTGTATTCTTATATTATTACATACCATCACGCCTGTAATTCCCGCAGGGTTAGGCAGAGGTGTACTTAATGTAACCCACAGTTCACAGATTGTTTAGGTCCCATGTAATAGGGGGCGAGCCTATTGCCATTCACCGGGCACAAATCCAGACTCCGAGCTGCTACTGAGAATTTCATAGAAAGACCCAATAACACTTTGCTCGACCTGGGGATCCAACCCAAGACCTCTAGCGTGGCAGTCTCGATTGGGACCACTAGACTAACGAGGCAGTATTATATATTATTATACTCAAAGTAAATTATGGAATTACGCAGTTTTGAAAAGAGAGAGAATTTAGAGAGCGTCTATTACCTACCTACTAAATTATTTTAGTCAGGTACAAGCTTTGTTATTTTTGATTAACTAATATGTAATATTGAATACTGAACAACATGTTATAATTCAATATTTTAGTAGATGGAACCAAAACCTAAATTCTTAATCAATTATTCGGATGTAATATACCTAAGTAGGCACCTAAAAAACGTAAGCGCGTAATCAGTCCTCCACGCATAGCACTACCTATCTAGATAATTAATAGATATAAACCAGTTCACAGCTATATCGATAAAACAGTTTTCCCCAATACCCAGCACTACGGACCGCTTCATTTTCCCACTTTCCCTCAGTTTGTCTGCAACGGTTGGACCGGCAGCTCGTATCCACATATTGATAACCTCGCGAAAGAATTACAATCCTTTATTGACATACCTTAACGCGAAATCTGTAAAAAAGTTTTGCTACGTATTTAAAAAATGTGACGAATTACTGGTTTTTCTATGCAAGGAGGTGCGAAGCCCTAGGTGTAAGTTTTTTTTACTATCAGATATTTTTTTTTCAATAAGTTATATCTGATAGTTGATTACTTGTAGCTGTAGCTAAGGGCGAAAGCTTTGAAAGATTAACGATGGTTATTATAACATACCTTCATCATCGCCCTCAGATATTTTTGTGCAAACTGCTGAAGAATTTTTTTGTAGGGATATTTACAATAAATTAGTGTTGTTCAGTTGCCTACCTATATAGATTAAGGTCGTTCAGAGAACCCATACGATTTATTATACGTACTTAACGGTTCCATATATTACCCAACATTATTTTAATCGAAGTTTTGATTAAGAAACTATGAATTTCACGTTTTTTTTATCAGTCATTAAGTGTTCCTTATGATCCTTTCTTTAGATGACTTTTATTTTTATTAGAGACTTACACTTAGGTAATAAGTCAAGTGCCCTACCTGATCTCTTTTACTAAAACTATCCAGAGGTTCTTATGTACTCCCTTTGTAACTGATCTGGATTTTCTCAAGATATCCACCAATTTTGAGCTTTATAGTTGGTAATTTGGAGATATTGAAACTGAATTAGTCTAATTGATGTGGCTGCAGTAAAAATAAAAGGAAATAATCTTCTTAATCGTATTTTTTTTATAAATGCTCTGATTTCTATTTGCCTATGCATCTATAGCATCCGGCCCTTGGTAGACTTCTTGACTAATTATAATATCGCACATTATCAACTACGTAAATAACTATCAAGAAGGTTATCTACAGGCTTTTATTAACAGTCGAATTTGTTTCATAAAACTTAAATTAATCATTAGGTTTTCCCCAGTATTCAAAAAAAAATCATTGCAGAAGAGCTTCCATTGCTTTTTTTATAACATTTTCTTTTTGGCAAAGCCCAACATTTTAAATAGGTACCTAGTATATAAGTATACTGACTTTTTAAAATAGTGTATAGTTTATATAATCACATCAGTCTAAAGCCGATACCTACTGTAAAAATGACGTAGATAAGCCTGGGATGTCACTTAGAATATCCTGTACTGCCTCTTAAAATGTGTTTGAATTACCTTGTCATTACTATTTTATTTTGTATAAGATAGAAAAATAATACCTACGTAACTCATGTATTGTGAGTTCATTGTATACAATTTTTGTCTCCTATGTTTTGCCTTAAAAGATTTTACATGGGTAATTACATAACACTCTGATACAAGTGGGGTAAAGAATGTGAAAGATTTATTTTACCCCAATAAAGCGTGTCCTTGCCCCTGTAATGAAGTAACAACAATTAACACACTTTATTTTATTTTCATGTGTCTGACCTAAATAAAAATCATAGTACCTATTACTTTTTTGTCTGCGCCATTAGTTTAGTACCTATGTAATATTCTTGTCACGCCTCTTCTCTAAAATAAATATGAGTTTATCCAAAATTGTAAACGTGTTTGTCACACGCAAATACCTACGTACCATCACGCATATATTCCCAGAAGGGTTTGGCAAAGGCGTATTAATGTAGTGTGCAAAATTTCATAACTTTTAGACCTACCGCCCACCGTCTGGTGGTATTCTGTGTTAATTTTTTTTAACCTCTAATATGATGTTATTTGATATAATATATTAAAAGTTTTTTATTTTACTGTAACCAGAACACTTCCATAATATTCTAAGTCGACCAGACGACCGCCTGTTTTTGTAGAAAACTTTTCTACTGTAACAAAAGGCTAATATCCGAGACTCCTGTTTATGACCATGATTCTGACCTTTGACCCGCCTGAATCTTTTCACCCGGAACAGTCGGTTTATTACCTTTCTTCACAACGAAATGAAACAAACATCTTTGTTATTTTATCCCCGTTTGGCTGACCAAAGACCGTATCAAGATCTTTTTTAGGCTTAGGGGCCGGGACGGCGTTGTTAAACTTATACAGTGGCATTCCTCTCTCAAAATCTATAATCTGGTACGACTTCAGAGACTTGAAATTTGGCAAGTTTCATATACTTATTACGTGGGCATAGTGGGCTGGGACATGGGACTAAGACCGAATTTTGGGCGAAGAGTCAAGCACGCTTTTGTGTTTCAACTAGAGGGGGAATGGCTTTTATATGTAACAGCACGTAAGAACCTAAGGCCATCCATATAGGCTATTAAGGACCGGCAACTTCTCTGGTGGCAATGAGCCATCTTCACGGTGGATCGTCTGCTCGTTTGCCGACATTAATGAGACTGCTTATTGTACTTTAATTTAAGTTGTTTTAGATTCTTCCGTGTACAAGTACCTACTAAACATTATGCTTAATTTTATAAACAGGTAAAGTTTTGTGAGTTTGTGAAGAGAAATCCTACTAATTATTCCTGAGTGCCATAAGCTATATATACCTACATATGGGTGAATATCAACGACGTCCATTTTTTGACAATTTTAGTGTATAAGAATAGAAAGGACAAAGCTAGAAGCTTCTATTCTTGTACCAGGACCTTATTTAGCACGAAAAATATTCGCCACCAAAATAGGTAGAAACAAATAGTCCACGCAGGCGAAGCCGCGGGCGGAAATCTAGTCTTTCTATATACCATAAAAACAGATCAGGAAAACAATATCAAAGCAGAATTACCTAATAGCGGAGTGCAAACTATCTTTATTAATAGAGTTGTCTTTTTTCAGGTGAGGAGTGTAGTCTCCTCGGCGACCAGATGATCAATTTCAGTGTTATCGGGAGCGAGAGAAGGCCACGAAAATTGCTCCCCACGGCAGTCCAGCGCGTGCGTACATCGCCTACCACAAGCTCGGGGCCTCATCGCCAGGCATGGAGGCCCAGACCGCCACGCCGCAAACCGAGTGCGAGTGTGGGGTTCACCCTTCAGTCTTCTACCTGCTGGCCACCCTGCTACTTACCAGGTTTGTTTTAGTATCTTTTTTTCAATACACTTCAAAGAAGAAGGAATGATTTGGTTTAGTATATTTGCCTGTGGACGCCGAAGCCACTGGTTATGTCAAAGGTTTAATATACTTCGTTGTTATCATCATGATTTCACGAATCATATGACTATACGGTCCTTTGCATTAATTTAACTCATCTACAAGATGTATGTACCTACCTTTGAAGTTTACTTACCCACTGACAAACCTTTTTGCTCCATCCGTGTTCATGTATCTTGTCATAGACACCCGTAGTTTTTTTTAATTTTCATTGAAAACCTAACAAGCCATTCACATCATATATATAATACCTACTGGTTTAACTAGGATTATTAGTCTGAGGGTTTAACTCAAGAGTTGTAAACATTATTTACCCATACATCAAAATGTTTTGACTGTTTTCATAAACAACACACATTCATTGACCAAAATATACTATTTTGAATGTAAAGCCGGTCGCATGATACAAACCAATTTGATGTAGATCTCCATCGAATTGGCCCATAAAAACGTGTTTATCGAATATCAACATCATTCGCCGACATTTATTAGTTTGGCTACCATTGCACAGTAATATCAATGGACTATAAACAATGTCAAAGTTGGAAACACAAGCTAATTGTGAAATAAGGCAATATCCATCTTGTGACAAGTGTCTCGCTAATAATGCCACTCGACGCGAAATCTCTCTGAAATTTAATATTTTTCATAAAACTTAGACGACAAAGAAAAACGACAAGCTTTTTGTTGGTTTAAGAGAACGACTTTGATAAAAATTGGGCTTAGAAATACGCTTGCGTACCCTTCTCGCTTTTCCTGAAAGCGGATTTTACTTACGTGAACGTTCTCTTAGTAAAGCCTGAAATGTATTGCAACGATTGCTTCAATTCGATATCGAATAAAATCTCACGAATCGACCTTGTTTTCCTATCCCGTTCAGAATGTTTCTCAACTCTTAAAATAATCGATAGCTAAGAAAAAGAAATCAGATAAATTACACGGAGCTCCCGCCTTAGCCTTCGTGGTTATTTTTTTTAAACCACCCAGAAATAGGAGCCCCGCGATTGTGGAAAACACTTCTATAACAATATTGATTTTACAAAAGCAGGCTGTTTCTATGTCCCGACTTGCGTAATTACACTAACTTAACACATAATACATAAACGCGACGCAAAAACGTACGTACACAAAAGTAACATAAAGTATGTAATAGCTGCTGCTGCTAGAGAGCTTTTCCTAGGGGGAAAAGCCCCAATCCTCCAGGTTGCAACTTCCAGCTAAACATAAACAGTAGGTACCTAACATCCTTCAACACTGTCGAATTTCCTAGAGTGGGTAACGAGGTTTTTACGATTTTTGGTACCTACCTAATCTTGCTACACATTTTCCCGTGTAAAATGTGTCCGGAGAGTAGGTTGCTAAGTACATACGATGACACAAAAAACCAAACAGTTCGCAACCGTTTGGATTGGATTTTTGATTTGGATTGGATTATTTCGTCGCTATAGCGATGATTGTTGTAGCGCAAATGTGTACCTCGACGTGTTGTCATGTTTTAGGATTTTCGAATACTTTATATTATAGAAGATGATACAGTGCGGCAACGCTATAAGATTTCTATGGAACAGTGTTGGACGTGCTATGAACAATTACAACAAAACGAAAGGAGACAGATTTCTGCTAACAAAGTCATGATATAATGTAATGATCCAAATCCTTCTGTCAAACATACATACATAATTCGTACATAAAGCTATATACCTATCTATTGTCTAGTAAAATAACGCTTTGTTTGGTTACACGATGGGACTGAATCAACAAGAGCGCAAACGTAAACAGAATAGAACAAAAGACGTAGAACTAAACTAAGGCTAACGCTAAATTGACACTAGAAACTTATTGATCGAACGTGTCTTCTAATGAAACTCAACGGAATACTGTTGAAAGGAGGTAATTTTAAAGAATTGATAGCAAATAGAAGTACCTACTGTTTGGTATATTACTATTATTGTATTAGGCGCTTAACAAAATGCTGTAATTAAACAATTAAACAGTCCTACAATTTACATTTTTATAGCAAAAACGGGCTAGTCGTACAAACAAATATCAAAGTTTTACTATGGGTAGAATCCTAGTTTATGGAATTGAGTCGCCATTCGTTAATATGTTTTGCCCATCATTAGATCTGATATTTGAGCAGGCAACATCAAATTAATCTTATTTTTGCGCAATTTATCAGTTTGTCCTAAGCCACAAAAAATATACTAATTATGTAATTCATAGGGACTGCCTAGATTAAATGTATATAAAATATAATTTTATTATGATGTGAGGTGGTAGGATTCGGCTTTTAAGGTCGTCTGACCCCACCGCATTGCCAAATATTATGGTCGCGAATAATGTGCTAACATTATTGTAATCGGTTTGAAGGCAGTGAGTGATATTCCTAGGTAATTGAGGCCAGATAAGGCTTAACAATAATGAGGTCTCAAGATGAGTGATCTACCCACGGGGAAGGAATTTCTCTTCTCTGTGGATCTATCACTGGTGTGGCTGGCGTCTATATACAAGGCCGTGGTTAACCTCATCAGCCGGAGCGATTTTGTAGCTGTAAAAAAATGCGACGGCAAAAATTCTTGACAAACGCAATGCTATTAAATCGATATTTAGGTGCTGATAAAAGAGTTTTATTGTTGTCATCTGCATGTTCCCACCCTAGAGTCTGTGAGTGAACGATAAATTGACTCATTTCCTTCCATTGATTTGCACAAATTGCTTGGAAAGATAAGTGGGTATAACGTGTCAGGGTGTCTCTCAAAATTTACATAGAAATAAGATCTTTTTATTCTCTAGTAGGTATAGTATAGTATCTAATTATAATAAAATTAGTAACCTAATTTGTCATACTTACAAACCCTTTCGTGTCCCTATTCATTATATTCGTGGAAAATAATACCTACCAGTAACAATGCCTTTTTCTTTTGTTTAAAAATAAAATGTATTACTTTGGTTAATGATCGCCAACAGAATGTACATTAAGGTGTCATTACGATTATGGTTACAATAGGGTAGTTGTCTGATCGTAGCTCTCCACTAATCTGTGAAGAGCTAAGAGGAGACCAATCAGCACGCGCTGCATTTACATACACTAGGCCGCACTTACACTAGCTAGAGACTACCGTAGGTACCCTGGAAGGCGCAGTCTGTACACGGCCTTATGAGGAAGGGGTAAAACAATGAAAGAATTACCTTTTTGCTATGACAGTCTGTCATTGTCAGGCATGCTATAGTACCTATACCTTTTAAAAAGGGTTTGAATTTATAATGTACTAGCTGAAACGTGCCCACTTCGTTAGATGATATAGCAAATGACACTCACCAATAACGTGGCTTTCGATGGGTAAAATAATTTTCAAAATCGGTTTAGTAGATCCAGAGAGTCCCCTCTACAACCTCACAGACTCACAAACTTTACCTCTTTATAATATTAAGTATAAATTATTAATGCTAAGTATTTTCTACACGAACACATTTGTATGCCAATGGTGAGTTTCGCCTGTTAGAACCATTTTGTTTGTAATTGATAGCTGCTGTCGATATCAATGATATGGGCGGTCCATTGTCAGGTACTACGGTTCGTTTTTATGTCGACATCGATCAGAGCCGAACGCGATCGATTCGTAATACCGAGATAGTACAAATCACAGATCTGAGGTACAAATAATCCTACACTAGGTGCTCAAATAAATACGTAGTTTTTTTATAAATTAATATTAGTCTGTACTTATATACCTATATTCTCGATGAGTACACTTAGCCACATGTAGGTACTCCGCGTTCAAGTGTACACACGGCTATACGTCAAGCTATTGAGCTTGTATTGTATAGATAGGCTTTCCGTACAAAAGAGGTCAGTCGTGTGTGTTATTATTCCCGGTCCCATGGGAATTTCTCATAATCCCAGCATAAAGTTCAAGCTTCCAAACCCATAGAGCGTTTTCAGTTACTACTAAAAGCGTTTTCAGTTACTACTGAAAACGCTAATACTACTGTATAGGTCCAATAAAGCCCCCCATCTCTCTATAAGCCGGGTGGCTTATAGAGAGATGGGGGGCATTACAGCTTTCCATTTAGATCGGCGATTGAAATTAAATTAGTTTCTTATCTTTGTCTGCCGAAATATTTATAGGTAGAATCTTACGTAACTTTGGGATTTTTCCAGTTTGTTTTTCTTACAGACCACACATGTACTCCCGGAGGGTTAGGCAGAGGTGTGCACCGACAGTTCGCCATATTGTAGTCTAAACTCGCTAGGAGTTCGATTTGCGTCCAGTACTACCGAGAATTTCATAAACAAAACCTATAAAAGTTTCCTCAACCTGAAAGTCGAAACCAAGACATCTAGCATAGTCTCAAAGCAATCATAAAATCAGAATTACAGAAGCGTAAAATATATTTTGTAACGTTTCTTAAAGTTTTCGTAAACTTTGTATTTTATTCCATGTCTTAAACCTCCCCGATACCCTCGCCTGAGCGTGAAACTTTAGTGCTTTTACATGTTAAAGCCTGCGGTCCGATATATTATTAAATTTTATGTGGATAACAGCTATTCCGAATAAAATCTGTTTTCTACCGCATTTATAAAGACCTCAACCCGATTTTTTTGTGATTGTATGCCTAGCTTTCGTTGTAGAAACACAAAAGGAAAGTTTAGAAAGCTGGGTATAAGCTGAAATATGAAAAATTTTGGCTTTTTCATTGTCAAAACAATGCTTCTGTTTGTCGATCGCTTGTGTTTGTGTTTATATACCAGAACTGAAACATATGAGTTGATATAAGTACTTTTTATTCGTAGCGCCTATTGTATAAACACAAAGGAAGCGATCTGGTATAGCCACAATTTATTTTTACTTCTCATACCTGGCATAATAAAATAATGCAACATTAAAATACCATTAGGCCTCCGAAGGGTTAGACCGAGATATTGATATACACAAATTGCTTGCCGCTGTTTCAAGTCTCACGTCTCCTAATAGGACGCCACTCTGGCATACACCGTAATTCCAAAATAAGAGCTGCTAAGTACTTAGAATTTCCTTAACCCAATAACACTTAACTCGATCGGAATACATAAAAAAAGTATACATAAAAAAGTAATTTAACAAATAATTTCATCAGTTACCGCAGTCTGTGCGTTTGATTGGGTTGGATATTTGTTTTTACGATTATCCGAAACTATCACGTATTTTGGAAATGAGATAATTTTGAATGGCAGCCTCCATTCTTCAAGACATTTATTTCAATGTTAGGTTAAAGTGAACGACATATTTTTCTAAGCGCTTTTTGCTGTAGTTCTTTGTAAATAAGGTCACGAGCTCATTAGTGCGGCTGGTCACGTAACTTGGTGAAGATTTCGGGGTTTTATTATTTGCCCTTACTTACGTACTACAGTCTATAACTTTGCTGTCAATACCTTGACGTTTGGATATTTTTTTTTATGGATTATAACATACCTACGTAAGTATAAAGTTCCATTCTAAGCATTTAAATCCCAATGTTATCAATTAGACCGTTATTACAGTCAAAAACGATTCAGAAATTAAATTGTGTTATTAAAGAAAAGACCAGGCAAAAAACTATAGATATGACTCCTTTAAATACTAAAAATAAAAAAAGTTTATTGCAGAATCTTTTACTTAAAAGAAAGTCTCTATGTAAGATTAAATGTAAAAGTTTTATACTTTTACATTTAATCTTACATGAGACTTCCTTTTAAGTAAAAGATATACCTGTGCAAGGAGGCCCTGCTTAATACTACAATGTTTTTGTTTTGTTTAAACATTTTCAACCGACTTCAAAAAGGAGGAGGTTCTCAATTCGTCTGTATGTTTTTTTTTTTTTCAACCGACTTCAAAAAGGAGGAGGTTCTCAATTCGTCTGTATGTTTTTTTTTTTTTTTTTTTTGTATGTTTGTTACGCGATGTCTCCGCCAATTGTAGACCGATTTGAATGATTGTTTTTTTGTTTGGTAAGTCATACTTCAGAGGTAGTCCCGTTTAAATTTTAGCGAAATCGGTTGAGCAGTTTTGAAAATATCAACAATAATCTAAAAATTGTTTACATCGATGATATTATCTTTTACTCCGAAACATCGTGTCTTATTGGAGCAGTGCGTTTAGTTGGCTAACAAGTACTTCTAAACAAAACTTTCCACTAAAAATTACAAAATAAAATTACTTTTAACAAAAAAGTTAAACCGCCTTCAAAAAATAATAAAATAATTTTGTCTTAAACAGTTTGGGAAGTCGGTGGCGAAAACAAAAGACCCACTCAAATAGAAGTCACCGACTTCCCAAACTGTTTAAGACAAAATTATTTTATTATTTTTTGAAGGCGGTTTATATTATAGTAAAACTTAAACAATTTAATCTTTCAAAACTGCATTCTAGAAACTTTTTACTTGAAACTTAATATAATTAGGGTGCTTCGGACTTTTACTACCTACTTCGTCATTGAAAATAATTAAAGTTAGCTTTTTCCTAAGCATTACAAGACATTGTAAGCGAAAAACTTTCGTTCTTAGACTGCCGCATATAGCATTATAAGTATCTTGTAAGTGCGAAGCCTCAAAGTTAGAGACATTTGGCCCATTGGCCCCGTCCCTGTCTGAAATTGGGAACAATAACAAAAACTAAGAAAGACCGCGGAATATGGCGGCAAGGCTTCGGACCAGACGATCTGGCGCCTCGCCCGACAATCGATGAAGCTCCCATCCCACGCTACTAAGTCAAGTTAATGGAGTAAACGATTATATAAGCAATAATTTATTTATTATAATAAAATCATAGTAACGTATTCATGAGCAATTTACATTATACTTGAAAACATAATATAATTAAACGTACCCAAAACAATGGGTGGGTCGACCGCATAATTCACGTCGTTCGTCGTTCGTCACTCTCATTCAAGTACGCTCACTTGGATGAGAGTGACGCGGCACCATGGTGGATGGCACTTAGAACTTAGGGAGGCCTATACTCAGCAGTGGGTGTAGTCAGGCTGTGGATGATGATGGTGATGACACAAAGATTGATTCCTTGGATTTTAAAATGGATGGATCTTGGATGAATAAACTTATCAAATGAGCAAAAACGTTTCCAATTGAATTTAGGGCGAAATTGAAAAGAACATTTCAAATCCATTGGACGAAACTGCCGTGCCTCAGTGATTTCTGTTTACGTAGTACTAAATTGGCTGTCTGGCCCGCGCAGGTAATCCTACACGGAAAGGTATTATAGTATACGGTACATTCACTTTGTTTTTACGACCATAGTTCACATGCATAAATCACGTCTAA
Organism: Subacronicta megacephala; assembly: GCA_958496365.1. Taxonomy (NCBI): domain Eukaryota; kingdom Metazoa; phylum Arthropoda; class Insecta; order Lepidoptera; family Noctuidae; genus Subacronicta; species Subacronicta megacephala. The sequence goes on from OY292521.1 coordinate 11,605,451, forward strand.
GGGAAACTTTGGAAACAAAACCTTAAGCTACATTGACTTGGCAACGAATAGCTGCCTTCATTTGTATTTATATTTCGGAGTAACAAAGTCAAACGGAAACCCTTTCACGTTTCGAATAGAACTTTATCGGCCGATTTCTGAGAACCCTCGAAAATCACCGCTCTCAAGTCTTTCAACAACAATATCATCTTTGTTTTATTTGTACGGAATGTCTTCGTATAAAATATTCTTTAGACCTCAAATCTACCTCTAAATTCCCGGCCTCATGACTATTTGAGTGACAAGATCTAGTATGAATGGAAGTTCATTACGCAAATCTTTCTTGTGCTATATCCGGTAGGCTGAGATGGCCACCTTTGACATTATGAGAAGCTGCATTATAAAAACATGACTCAGCGCAAAATCTCTTCTTAGTCGGGCACTCTTGACAGAGTGGTCGTGGCTGTAGATGGACAGGGTTGCGCCCCGGCATCACCGCTGGCTCCAAAGGTTGCTGCACTTCGCGCGAAAGCGTAAAATATTGGTACGAAATTCCTACAGATTTTAAATATAAATTGATTTAGAGGAATTGCGGAAAGTACTCATGGATCGTCTTCCACCTGGAGGGGTGGCAGGCTTTTTTGAACTCGTACTGACAAAATCTGGACTATTGCTCTATGGTTACTCTCGGTTACCATAATATACTGCGGGTCTTCGAGAGCTATGTGGTTTATAATACAGACTGCTATTAAAGCTGAATGATATGGATGTGCACTCTAGATAATCGCAAAAAGATACATAACATACATACCATCACGCCTGTATTCCCCGAAGGGTTAGGCAGAGGTGTTCTAATGTACACCCACATTTCGCTGGTATGTTTAGGTCCCATGTAATAGGGGGCGAGCCTATTGCCATTAACCAGGCACAAATCCAGACTCCGAAGAATTTCATAGCAACACTTTGCTCGACCTGGAGATCGAACCCAGGACCTCTAGCGTAGCAGTCGCGCTTAGGACCACTAGACTAATGAGGCAATCGCAAGAATTTTATAATGTAAAAAAAGTTACAAAATAAACAGAAAGGTTGAGGTGTGTATAAAGTACTGTAAAAAAAACCGACCTCATTATTAAATATAATATACTTCCGCAAGCAAATTCCTTTGTGTTCTTCAGGAAATGGCTGTAATATTTCAGCTGCGAATATTAATGAATGTGCCTATTTCAATGAGTCATGAATAAAATAACGTATTCAGTTTTTCCTGCGGGGCACGATATAGCACGTTTCTTATTAAGATAGCAATATTCTTCATCGGCGTTCACAACAAGCGAGGTTCATAAAAATAATCTTACTTGTTCGTTTTATCTTTGAGGTGATTTAAGTTCCGACCCAGGCAGGTGGGTACCATCGCCCCGAGATATGTATCTTGTAAGTAATAACCGACGCCCGAGGCCTCACTCCAAATTTATGTATCATGGCGTAGAAAAGCCATTCGCTTTTCTAAGCCATCCCTTTCATCAAAGTATGAAATGATTACAATCTTAAACCTTAGCAACATTAACTTACTTTCTAAGTATGCAAATTGCGTCACATAAATACATGATTTATTTTCTATACAAGACTTGAATAAGGTCCGAAATATTGTAACATTACGTGCGCAAGTAACAAAGAGGAATAATATTTCTTTCTTCATTCCTTCGACGACGGCTCGGAGCTTCATTCTTATTTGACCAACAATTTATTTACAATGACTGCCTCATTAGTCTAGTGGTCCTAAGCGCGACTGCTACGCTACAGGTCCTGGGTTCGATCCCCGGGTCGAGCAAAGTGTTATTGGGTTTTTCTTTGAATTTCCCAGTAGCAGCTCGGAGTCTGGATTTGTGCCCGGTTAATGGCAATAGGCTCGCCCCCTATTACATGGGACCTAAACATACCGGCGAAATGTGGGTGTACATTGGGTACACCTCTGCCTAACCCTTCGGGGAATACAGGCGTAATGGTATGTTATGTTTATTTACAATATCTACAGCAGTAAAAAAAGATAACAAAATATGTTCTATGATAGTTTATAATTGATCGCATAAAAGCGGCATACCTACATATAAAATGTACTATGTTTGTATGTTCCCTATGGACTCCAAAACTGCTAGACTGGTTTTGATGAGAGTTTAAGACAATCTTCATTAGCTCAGCGAGTGATCCTGTAATGTTTGTGAAGTATTCTAGAATCACTGGGCACTTGGGGAACGGTTCACGGGAATAAAACAACTTCACACAGTTACACGTATATTCGGACTGGCATGTCGAGACAGAACAAAGTAATGAGTTTTATCGCCCTACCCACATTGCTCACATTATAAACACTTTATCATTTATGTAGGTACATTTAGCTAACATGAACATACATCACACCTCACCACTTAATCTCTAAGTTGTTTAAAACAGATTAGCCCACTAACATTCTATACCTTATATTTTATCAACTTAGAATCTAACTACGGGTTTACGAATTCGTTTGGATCGACCCACCGGTGGTGTTGATGGTGGCGGCTCAGACCTTTCTACGATTTGAGGCTCAATCTTTACACTGTCTTTTTCACCCTCCCTGACTAGGCCGCCTTTATTTTCATCCTCCACCCTGCCCGAAACCGGGACCACATCCTCCCTCTCTGAACCTTGAGCTGGACATAGTGACGAGGAATCAGAGACAGTACTATCAGAACCCATGAAGTCAGATAGACGGGATCTACGTTTTAATTGATCAATATGTTTCCTAGATAATCGACCGCTACCACTATCTACAAGATATTCGCGCGTGCCAGCCCTGGCTTGAATAACACCTTTCAGCCACTTGTCCCCCATAGCACAATTCCTAGACCATACCTCATCCTGTGGCGCTAACTCACGTATTACGCCACCCGAATTTTGTATTTGTCGTTGCTGTACTGTTCGAACCCGGTCCTCTAGTGCGCGGTCGGCGCGTAACAAATCTAAACGACTACGTAATGAACGTCGCTGCAATAACATTGCTGGTGTTTCTCCCGTTGTACTCTGAGCCGTGTTCCTATAGTTGAGTAAAAATGTTTGTAAGGCTGCGTCTATATCTTTAACCTCCTTATACGCCTTTTTAATAGCGGATTTACACAATTTAACTGCATTTTCTGCGGCACCGTTTGATGATGGATGGTATGTCGGTGAGAAACATTGACGTATACCGTTCATCTTCAAAAACGCACTAAACTCTACACTCGTAAAGGGAGGACCCTGATCAGATACTAGTTCTACAGGAAGACCGAATCGTGCGAAAGTGCTACGTAAAACCCTGATTACCTGTCTCGCGTTCGTACGTGTCATTTCAAAGGCCTCTAACCATTTTGAGCTGGCATCCATTAAAATCATAAATGTATTACCATGATATGAGTGATTAAACGAACTTACCTGTAAGTGAAGTTCAATCATCATTATATGAAGACACTGTCCTTTAATGATTGACCATTATGTAGTATCCTCTATTTTCATCCACTGACGCACGATTTCAAAGCAATGCAGAAAAAACGCTTGGTTTTGTATGTATTATCTGTGTGAATCTGCTGTCACTGTCACGTCACGGACTGTCACCTGGAAGTCATTCTATTGAAAGCTACACAGTTTTTACAATTTTCTATCGGGAACACAAGAATAGGTTCTTTCGAATGGGCATGGGTGGGTTGCTCCAATCATTAAAGGACAGTGTCTTCATATAATGATGATTGAACTTCACTTACAGGTAAGTTCGTTTAATCACTCATTATACATCAGACAGTCCTTTAATGATTGACCATTATGTAGATGTTTAAAGCTTCACTAAAATTGTAATAAAATGTGTAAAAATAAATACATTATTATGTTAATGGAAATTCAGTTTCATTACTTTAAATTATAAGATTATTAACTATATTTCACTGTGTATTTGAATACTACAGGTTCTTTTATTTTTAGTATAATTATAACTTATTCAGTCTTATTTCGGTTTTAATTTATTAATTTATATATATATATATATATATATATATTTTTTTTTTTTTTTAATCACATTACTATGTTATAATATATTTTTATAGTAATGTAGAGCCAAAGGACTAATCATTTCCTATTCCAACCTTTTACTCTGTGTCTGACTTAGCAATATGGAGTTGAGCAAGGAATTTTTTACAAAATCTTGAGTGAGCCTTCATTGAGTAGGTGCTTACTGCTCTTGTAAAATTAAATTTATTTAATACAGCATAATTATTTCTGCGCAGTTAAAGTTGAAGTCAGTTAAGGTTGCAGATCTTTGAATTTATCGTTCTGATTAACTTTCGGCATCTGTGATTGCAGGACTAGTAGGTACTGTAAGTATTGAATAAGAAGGCTTTTTAAGTTATGTAAATAGTTTTAATGCTATCTCTATGCTCCCTTGTTCTATGCCTATTCGATGCCTGCAGATAAACTACGACCTTCTAAGATAAATCTTAGGCTTATCTTGATGGAAAGAGATAGTTTAATTTGGAATTTTATAAATTTGATTTATGATTGGTTAAGATAAACTAGATATACTAGGTATTGAGGATTGAGTAATGAGCTAGTACGTAAGTAAGAATATTTAGTAAGATTTATTAAACAGATATTTTATTATAGTTACTATTTTCTTTGTCCTAGGTTCAAATTATTATTAGAAAAGGCTATTCCTAGCTTTAAGGAGCCACATAAACATACCATCAAAGTCACATTCAGTTATTGTTGGTCTAGTAATTTAATCTAATATGGGTATTAAACTAACACCTCTCTCATGTCTCAAAGAATCTTTAACTTATGAATATCAGAATTTGTATGGAGATACTTATAAGTACATATTTAAGGAATCAGTGTGAGCACACCTTTAGCTTAATAAGCTTTTTGTTTTATTTTTATATTTTTTTTTGAAACAAAGGGCAAGAAGATATAATTTTAAGAATAGGATCAATCTTGCTTGAATTATAGGACTCACACTAAACCGTAACGGGTGATTAGGATTGTTTTAGTTATGAAATTCAGTATAATAGCTGTTAAGGTCATGATTCCTCTCATGAATATTAGCATTCGGAGCGCTAACGCATCCGGTTGCGAACTCTTTGAACACGAGATGTTATTTTACTGAGAAACAATCATAGCTTGTGAGACAAGCATCGACATAAATGAGTATTGGGTACTAGGATTGAACAATCCAATATGGCACTCATACAATTAATTTCAGGTACATTAAGGGAAATTGCTGAGAAGGCCTAAAAAGAAAAATGGCCCGTAGTTTGTAAAAGTATCTATTGTATGAGCTTCTTCCATGTCACCTTATATTTTAAGCATTTAAATTTCAAATAATTTTTGTTGTAATCATTATTATTATAAAATCTATTATTATTTCTGATTCTTTTTATTTATATTTAATTTTTATATTAGGCATAAGTAATCTTTACAAGTTATTCCTAATTAAGTTAAACTTTGCAGCTAATGTGTTAAGTAAATATTTAATTATTTATATTTTCACATTTCCATACCATATACAATTCTATTGCCATTGGTACTTATTAAGGAATTGATTGGAGAATATAGAAATGGTCACCAGTGATTCTACATAAATCAGAACTATACATTGTGTAAAATGTAATGTTATCATTAATAATATTATTATCATAATTCATATTTATGATTTTAATTTTAATATTTAATTTCCCAATATTACCTATATCTCTTGAGTTCCTATACCTATTAAATTACCTTATTTACTTTTCTAGCATAATATGCTAGAAAAATAATTATAATCCATTAATATTATTAATTATAATTATTTAAATATTATAAAATTAATTAATTCTAATTAATTAGTAAGATTGTAATGTTAGCATTCCAATCCAAAGGTTACTTTCTATAATAGGTATCATTGATATAATAAAGGGAAATGGTGTTTTTAACATTTGCTACAGATTCATAAATCTAAGTATATTGATTTTCTGTTATATTAAGTACTATGGTTCAATTTCATATTATATGGGACCTAAACATGCCAGTGAACTGACACTGGCACACCTCTGCCAACCCTTCAGGGAATACAGGCATATATATTATGTATGTATGTAGGCGGGTATGTTGTTTTAAGCTCTGAATATAGAGACTTTTTATAATCACTGTGACATGTAATGTAGGAACAGTTCCTCAAAGACTTAGAACCTCTAATCAATTACAATGATTAGGTATATAAGAGGTTAGGAAACTTAAATCCTTACCGAGTTGTTTGTCAGTGTAAGAACTGTTTTTGTAAATGTCAATTAAATAATTTAAATTATGATTTCTCTTTTGTGCAGAAATTAGTACATATTGTTTTGAATTAAATATAAACCTGTAAATTAGTCATTTCATGGTGTATAAGGCAATTTTCTGGTTACTTTACAGCACTGGCACAATTGCACTGGTAAGTTGAATTAACTATGTATCTAGATAAGGTGTTAATTTTTAGCCTTAGGATCTCAGAATAGTACAATTTGTTTTAGAATTAAGTGAAGATGTAGTTGTACAATAGATTAGCAGAAGCTAAACTATTAAATTTATTTTAGTTCTAAATATAATGCATCTGTATATCCTGTGATAGGTACTTCCTATTATCTTTGATTATTACCATAATGCAGACATACTTTTCATGCAAGTTATAAGATAAGTTTCTGCAGTGGTATTTAAAACATAAGCATATTATTTAAAATATTCTTATATAATACGCTGGGTAAGTAATTGACTCAACATAATCAGTACTCTAATGTTAAGAGTATTCTGGTTGCTTACTACAATGCCCTGAGATCCTCATCCTTATGGATTCAGATATAATAATCCGCTGTAACAAATTTTGATTTCCTTTGCTTTTTCTTCTTCCTGAGGAGCTAGGTAGGTACCAGATGCTTGTTATAGCCAAACTGGTTTTTAACAAAATGATAGATATATCATTTTCCTTGTCCCAATACAATGGTAGAAGGTCTTCAGTGATTTTCTGTTGGTTATAATAAAATATTTATGTTATACCTGCCAGTATGTCTGTGATGACACTGATCACTGATTGTTGAAGTAGTTATGCTCTCCGGCAACCACCTGGATCTGCTACTGGTACTGCTGCTACAGACTACCTTCTCTCATTGTTGCAGCTTGCTTCAGAGATGTCATTTGATGTGCCTGCTGCAATTCTAGTTAGTATAGCATTCGGTAGACTTAAGTTTATGGTATTACCTTCTGACTTATGTGTCCTACAGATTTAGCCATTATAGAGAATTTTTCAGAGAGGTTATCTCCCAATATATATTAGTAACAAAATTACCAACAATATTTTTCAGTGTTGTACAATACTACTAGAAGTGTCTAAGATTAATTATGTTGCCTCTTCTGTTAACACTCTTTCAGTTGTATGCAATAGTATGCATGTCCAGCATAGGTTAGGTAAATCAATGGTAAAATCAATCCTCATAGTTGATGCACATTCCATGACCAAACAAGATACAAAATAGTTTATGGAGATAAGTAGTTAATTGGGTGATTAACATTGTTACCGTATAATGACTGATAGAAGAATGTGTTGTCCTTCTTGTCAATACACCTCTGTGAGATATTTTCCTGCCTCGTGACCATCTCACTATTTAGAGTAGGTTGCCCTTATGGCACCACACTGTTGACCTATTTCCTGGTCATTTGTTCAGGTTTGTAACATTATTGTATGTACCAGGCACTTTTAGAACATTCTTATGCAATATTTTTTCCACATCTGAAAAATAAAACTATTTCCTACTTACATACCTTATTATCCCTGGCCTGGTGTACTCCCCCCCCCCCTTTTTTCTCCTTCTTTACATTGTAATGGCACGAAATTAGAACACTTCTTGAGTAGTGTGCACCTTGTTGCATCAAAATATTGCCATCGAATGGTCCCCCAGTACCAGTCCTAGGCAGTGAACAACGCCGTGAATGACCCCAAAGTGTCAATCCTTGGCGTGTTAATGTCTTCGAACAACCCCACAGTGTTGATCCTAGACATGGTAACGACCATTAAACGAACCCACAGTTTCGATCTTAGGTCTGATTGTTTATTTCGTGCATTTTGAATCAATAGCAACTGTGTTGCATGTTCCATGTAGGAGGTTATCATCTACCTCAATAAGTATCTTGGATCCTGCAAAAAACCTCTTCTTTGGTGATACTAGGTAAGTATCTGTATAATAAATCACCACTGAAGTAAGGAACAGTCTTCTTTGGAGGGCGAGTGTAACGATATTTTATTAATTTACGTTGTCGTATCTTCAATCCTTGAAAACTTCTTCAAAATATACACATCACTATTACTTTGCATTTAGGCATTAATGTTAATGCCTTTTATTGCTTATTTTAGTCGTAAAAACATTTTAAATCCTGTAAGAAAAGTTTTTACGGTGTGCGTCGTTGCACGAAAAAAAAGGAATGACTTCCAGGTGACAGTCCGTGACGTGACAGTGACAGCAGATTCACACAGATAATACATACAAAACCAAGCGTTTTTTCTGCATTGCTTTGAAATCGTGCGTCAGTGGATGAAAATAGAGGATACTACATAATGGTCAATCATTAAAGGACTGTCTGATGTATAATGGCCCTAAGAAATCTATGTGTAATCGGCTCCATGGTTGTGTGACATATGGCCAAGGTTGCGGTGGCGCTCGCGGTGGTGCCGCGCCCTCTACCGCACATGTCTCACAACTTTGACACAATTGTTCTACGTCACTATCAATGTTGGGCCACCATACGTAACTACGCGCCAATGCCTTTGTTTTGACAATTCCCATGTGACTTATGTGTAATTGTTTAAGTATATCCTTCCGTAAAGTTGGCGGTATTACCATCCTGTAACCCCACATTAAACAGCAGCGATCTACATACAATTCAGTGCGCCGCGAAAAATAAGGTTTTACTTGTTCGTCTGGACATGTTAAAGGCCAACCCGACTGCGTATATAGAAGTATCCTATTTAATAAAATATCTTTTTCTGTTTGTTTCTTAACATCACTATATGTTACTGGCAGGAAATCCTCTACAAAATTTAAATAAGTAATCTCCGCGCATATATTCGATGATTTACCCTGTGGCAGCCTTGATAAGGCATCAGCACAATTTTTCTTGGACGATACGTATTCAATTTCGTAATTGTAACCCGACAGTAGAATTGCCCACCGCTGCAACCGAGACGCTGCCATTATCGGAATGCCTACCTTATTTCCAAAAATATATGTTAAGGGTTTATGGTCTGTCCTTAGTATAAACTTGCGCCCGTATAAATACTGATGAAACTTCCTCACACCAAAAACTATCGCAAGTGCTTCTCTGTCTATTTGTGCGTAAGCACGCTCGGCTGTACTCAACGAACGTGACGCGTATGCTATCGGCCGCTCTCCGGTCGCTGTTATGTGCGATATAACCGCGCCAATCCCCACGCTACTCGCGTCAGATGTCAACACTAGCGGTAAATCAGGTGAGTAATGTATCAACACTTCACTTGAAGCTAATTGCTGCTTGACCTGATTGAAAGCTTCTTCACACTTGCTGCACCAGTTGAAGGGTACATCTACTCGAAGTAGTTTATACAGCGGTGACAGAATTGTACTGACATTCCTAATAAATTTGGCATAATACATTGTCATACCTATGAATGCTCTCAACTCTGACACATTTGCGGGAGCCGGTGTATCAACTATTGCCGTTACCTTATCTGAACAGGTCTGTACTCCGTCTTTACTAATAACGTGGCCCAAATAACTTATCTTCTTAGAAAAAAAACTACACTTTTCTTTATTAACCTTGAGACCATATGATTGCAAACGATCAAAGACTTTGTATAAATTGTTCATATGGTCCCTAGTTGTTGCCCCTGTGATAATAATATCATCTAAGAACACCCCCACGTGCGGTAAATCAGCAAATAACTGTTCTAAACGCCTTTGAAATATTCCGGGACTGGAGGATAAACCATATACTAATCGATTAAATACGAACATACCCTTATGTGTGTTTATAACTGTGTATTTCTTTGATTCATCTAATTCAAATTGTGCGTATGCTTGGGATAAGTCAATCTTACTAAAATGTTCACCCCTATGTAAACGAGCCAATAAATCTTCCACTCGCGGTAATGGGTAACGGTCGACCTCCAGAACCCTATTTAAAGTTAACTTGTAATCCGCACAAATTCTGATAGTACCGTCCTTCTTTACCACTGGCACGATAGGCGTTGCCCAATCCGAGCGGTGCACAGGTGTGAGGATGCCGTCCCGCACGAGCTGCTCCAGCGCCCGCTCCACCGGCTCGCGCAGCGCGTACGCCAGCGGGCGCGCACGCATGAACACCGGCCGCGCGTTGTCCATCACGTGAATGGTCACTGCACCACCGGTAAATCGACCCAGACCCTCTTCGAACACCTTACAGTATCTGGAACTGAATTCCGACATATTAAACTCATTATACTTTAAACTATTTACAGACACTACACCAGAGTATAATGATACTTTTAATTCGGCCATCCACTGTCGCCCGATTAAAATAGTTTTACCATCTCTAATGACATATAAATCTAATATTTTACATTCATTTTTGTATTTAACTTCTGGTTTGATGACCCCAATAGGCTTAACAGTTTCCCCCGTATAATATCTTAACACAATATTACAAGAATGTATTTTTAAATCGCTAAACAACTCTTTGTACATTTTATAGTTAATACAAGATATCGCACTTCCGGTGTCACACTCCATTTTAATTTCTCTGCCGTGCACTTTTAATGACAAATAAATTGGTGGACACTCTGCTATAGATAAGTTATTAATATCAATAGTCATTACCTCGTCACTTAGTTCACCGTCCGATGTTAAGTCTTGAGTTCCCTCTAAGTGATGATGACCTACTTCTAACGGACACACGCGGCGCAGATGTCCCTGCTTGTTGCATACACGACAAACGTAGCGCGTAAATTTACACCACGCCGTGTCATGCAACCCTCCACAGGCCTTGCACTGTTGGTCCCGCCGAGCACGCTCCGCCGGCGCCGACGTACCCGCTGCCTCCTCGTTATGTTGCGGCCTACGCCAGGCTGCGTTCCGCGGCGCATTCCGCGCCACCGGACGCCTTTCACCGCGTGCACCCGGCGCTGCTGCATACTGCTCCGGCCCGCGCCCACCGTTTCGATTCGACGTCACCACCGCTAGGCAATCACTCGTGCTCGGTTTATTAACACCACCATCAACAGCAGCGGCATCTTTTTCGGCTGCTTCCATACTCATAGCCATTCTATAAGCTTTTGTATAATCTAACTTTTCCTCGGCGAATAAACGTTGCCGTATGACTTCGCTGCTTATTCCACAAACAAATTGATCACGAATACTTTCTTCAAGCCAAGATCCAAATTCGCACGATTTCGTCATTTTTTTAAGAACTGCCATGTATTCTGCTATACTTTCGCCCGTGTTTTGTTTCCGTTGATGAAATTTAAATCGCTCGGCTAACACACTGGGTTTTGGTTGCAAGTGTTTTTCCATAATGGCCGTTACATATTCAAAAGATTTTGCACTTGGTTTATGCGGTGTACACAAATTTACCAACAACTCGTAGCTCTCCGCTCCCATTACTGTTATTAACGTTGCCACACGTAATTCCTCCTTAATCTCGTTGACTATAAAATAATTTTCGAGCCGCTCCACGTACAGTTTCCAGTCATCGGTTTGTACTTTAAACTCTCCGATTTTCCCAATAGTCATCTTGAACGTTGTGTTATTCCGATCAACAATAACCACACACGCAGGTATCTTGTAGTCCTCGTCGCCACTGAAGTATTCTAGAATCACTGGGCACTTGGGGAACGGTTCACGGGAATAAAACAACTTCACACAGTTACACGTATATTCGGACTGGCATGTCGAGACAGAACAAAGTAATGAGTTTTATCGCCCTACCCACATTGCTCACATTATAAACACTTTATCATTTATGTAGGTACATTTAGCTAACATGAACATACATCACAGTTTGATAGCGAACAGATTAAGAAAGAACAAATTGTCGAAACGTATTTTATCATAAGGAAATTTTTCACATATAGGTACGAGTAATGACTTTTGTCATGAAAAATACGACATTCTCCAAAATTTTGATCCTAATTTGGTTTTTTTATTATACTTACATCTTTAGTCACTGTTGACGATCAACTTTTTAGTAATATCCAATTATCCCTCAGTCCCTCCTTCTCCTTTTCACTATTTCTATTCCGGTGTTGCAGATGTCCGTCTAAATATATAAAAAATATAAGTATATCCCAAAACCTACAACTCCCTGTGTGCAGGTTTTCTGCAAAGTTATGACAGCAGTTTTCATTTTCCTTTGCGATACTGCGGGCACGTCGTAACGCTGAAAATTTCATATTCTGTAACATGAGACGATGCCAAGAAAGTTTAAAGAGTCTCCTCAGAAGGAAGTTCGATACGACATTTACGCCGAAGTTCTATCGGTTTTTAGTATCTTTACATATGGTTCTACTTCGTTCAATTGCACAGTTTTCATGTTGAAGAAAAACTATACCTTTTTATATTCCCCGTCGTTTCTGTTTTATTATTTTTATTTCACTTTCTTGTTTCCTTTTGTCTTCCTTATTATGCTCCACTTTGCTTTATATTCAGCATCCGTTTCGTAAGAATTGCCTCTCGCCATGTCTCGTAACCGCAACATAAGCAAGAATAATGGATAAATGTAGGTACCTAAATATGTTAGTTTTATCTGTACAACTTTCTTAGTATTACGGGGATTTAAGCAATGAAGAAATGATCAAGCTTGAGGCTTGAAATAAAGATGGGTAACTCAGGAGAGATAGATAAAAATTATATGAATCAGTCCTTTTCCATCAACCACTCTTTGTATCCGTTCACATCCGAATGTATCAGTGTATCTCTTCAACTCATTCACTCACGGCCCACAGCCGCGGACGTCGTATTGCATCGCATGTGCGCTGGTCAATTCCAATAATGATTCGGTATAATGATAACAACTAGAAACAGACTAGAAACAAACAGCACCCCAATAAGTCAGATATATACTGGTACCTAATCTATGAATCTAACGCCCAAGCAAAGTGCAAAGAGCAATAGTGACTTATCTATCTCTCTCACTGATTCATTGGATTGGGTAGTAATCGCTGCGCAGCGTCGCTTCGCGTGAGCTACTGATACATTGGGATACGAAGATACAAAAGAATGATAGATAAATATCCTAGTGATCGAAAGATACAATTCAATCTTTTCTTTTCAATTATACATTTGGCTCATGTCTAGCTTAAAAGCTTGCGTTAAAATGACTTTCCTGACTAAACCGGGATTATACCTACCATTTAATTTTTGTATTACCATTCTTTAGAGATTTAGTAGTATTTTTAGTTTTTCTTTAAAATTCTCAGCATCAACTGGGAATTTGGATTTGTGTGTTGAAAACAATAGGCTCGCCACCACCCTATGACATGGGTCCGTAATATACTTGTAGGTTTACATTAGTACACCACTGCCTAACTCTTCGGAGAATAAAGCGAGATAGTATGTTATGTAATTAGTAGGTACAATTTACGCGCTTCTGTCTCCTTCGGTGACAAGGCTTTGTGACCCGCTGGAGATGTCAGTGAGAATTAAGATGTAATCTATGAAATGAGTATTCTGTAAGTACTCTCTCTAATATTCCTAGAAGAGGCTTATGTCCTGAGGCTAAAAGCAATAATTGAAGAAGCGAATCCTGTCTCATATCACCTATAAATAATTCAATACATGGGTACCTACTAATTGCTCTATCGAAATCATTTATTTATTTATGCTTTATGCACCGTGGGTATAAAGGCGGTCTTAATGCCATTACGCATTTTCTGCCTGACAACCTTAGGGTGGTGCAGAGAAAAATAATTTCATTGGTCTTCTTTATCAAAAAGGGACTTTTGATAGTGTAAGCGATACACTAAAAGTATCTATTAAATTACGTCCCTACCTACTCCCCTGATCCTGCAGACTTCATGGGCAGTGGCTAGGCAGTGGTAATTATAATTATAATCAGGCCCGCCCGAAAAACCGTAAAAAAAATACCCCAAATCTTTGTCAACGGAATAAATTTTTCGTTTAGCTAGGTTAGTAAATAGTAAATGAAAAAGGAACAAAAATGCTTGCTGAGGTTCCTTCTATTACATATACGATGTCAAACTTAACCTAGTACCTAATCATAGAAACCTCGATACCACTAGTAATTTGGAAAGCGATGATACCATCTGTGTTATTATCGCAATTATAGGCATTAGTGAATAAAAAATCAAGTAATTATACAGAATACATATACATAATCCCTAAACATACCTACCAACTTTGGATGTACATTAAGTATACCCTTGCCTGACTCTTCTGGGAATACAAGCGTGATTGTATGCACAAAATAACTGTGTATCGTACTTATAAAAAATATATATATTCAACTACGAATAAATAATACTCATATTCAATCATTTTCCGCCGACAGCTTCTATCAACTTTTTTGCTGTCATACTAGCATTTTCTCTGTATCCCAATGGAGTAGATACAAAGTATCGACCCACACATACAAGTTTGCATACCAACTCATAACTTTGACGTATAAACAACAATAGACAAGATAAAGTGCCGTCAGCTTTTAATACGTATAGGTTTTACGTTCAGCATACACGATTTGAAGCCTTTTGTTAACAAACTTTAGTGCTTTAGGAATATCGATATTTTAAATACGATCTCGATACAAGTGATAGCCTAGTGATATGACCATTGGACTTCCAATGCGTCTGACGTTGAATCCAAGGGGCGCCCCTCTGACTTTTACTCTCTCTGACTTAATCATTTGCGTATTAATAATTAATCGTGAGGAGAACTACATGCCTGAGAAATTTTTAGACAACTACCTGACCACTACTTGACCTATCTCATACATTTACTGTCCCACTGCGGGGCAAGGGACTCCTCTCAAAGTGAGAAGGATTAGGTAGTCCCCCATCCTAGCCTACTGCGGGTTGGTAGACTTCACAGGTTGTCGAAAAATTTCTCAGTTCTCCTCACGATGTTTTTCTTCTAATTAATTATTAATACGCACATTATTGCGAAAAGTCAGAGGGGCGTATTAGTACATATTTGAACCTTATCACTACGATCTTAACCTGTTTAATATGCATCACTAAGACGATAAAACTGTTATCGGATCTAATTGTTACGTTTTGCCCGGATTTTAGTATTGCACTCACGTCTTCGGTATTACAGCATAATGTTCTAGCGATTGAGGCAGCCTAAACGTAGCTTTGGCATATCGATATCTCGAGCTGTCTATAAAACGGAATGGATTCTTAAGCTCAAAATGGTTTAAGGATATTTGCGCTCTAAAGCAATAAAATATGCGCACAGTGTCACAAACTTTCTTTAATACTAGGCGTTACTGAATAAGTTGACTGAATTTCCAATTCAAAACATCTTTTGAAAGTCTTGCAAACTACTTTGACTTTTGTTTTAATGAAATTTTCATGTTTCTTTGTCCCACAAATTAAGTCAAAAGAACGACTAACTCTGAATTACATTATATTTTTCTCTTGAGGGTAACCGTGCCCTGTTAATAATAGTAAAAAAAAAACTTCTTTTTACTCGCTAAAATAGTTACTAATAAATGAAAACTTAAATCAAATTTACATTTTTAACATTCAAAAAGGCATTCAAGATCAATAGATAAAAGAAGAAGTACACAATTAATCATTTCGCATAAAAAAACTAGCTTTTTTCTTAAATAGCTTTTGTTACGTTTCACCATTTCATTATGTGACAAAGAAACAAATTATTAACCTCATCATTGCAAGAATCAATTTTCTATACTGTAATAAATAAATCCAATTCACACTAAGCGAGCAATTTCAGTTGCAAGTTGAAAAATGACAGCTCTTTCGCATCATCAATCTTCTCGACGCGTTTATCTTGAAAACTTACAATATTCTTGCAAGATGTTGGTGTAGATACGTCTTGCATGGAGCATAAGCGATCCTTAAGTGATGCATTGAAACGAATAATGCATCACGTCGTTCATCTAATGCAATTTATATAAACGGTGGTGCTATTTCGTTGAAGCTGCTTTCAACATTGTAACCTATACTGACATAAATATTTAAGTAACTCGTGTCTGTTTGTAATCTTTTAAGCCTAAACTCCTAAGCAGATTTCGATATAATTTGCCTAGGAGATTGCATCCTCTGTCCCTGGTGCAGCTATAATACTAAATTAGTTTTAACTTTAATAAAGCTGTTGTTGGCGCAGCATGGGAAAGGCATTAGTACTACGCTGGTACATGTCTCGATTTTGATAAAAGTTCATAATATTAGTGCTAAAATATAAGTAGATAGTGAATCTTGAATATGGTACGCACGGCTACACATCAAGCTATAAAAACCAGTTTAGACTGATCTCCCATTGTAAAGGTTTTCAGCACAATTCAAAGCCAGCCTATACTGGATGTGTAGCTGTGTGTATGTGGAGCTTGTTATCGTTATATTTGAATACAAAAAATCCTATTAAAAGTAAATAGGTAAGTAGTAGCATAGGCTTTGTCTTAAAAAGTTCTTTAGTATACGAGTCAAACTGCCAGCATCAGCTTGTATACTCTAATGGCCACAGGGATCAAAGACCTCTTTTGTTATAGGGGTTCCTACAATGTTTTTAGCTAAACTTTTAGGTTACCTACAGACTACAAATGGTATTAAGGTAAGACAATCCTCAGTATTCACCCCCTCTCCCACCCCCTACAAAATAAAGGTACCCTACAGGTAAACACCTGTCCTTTCTCAGATTCCTTTTGTTTCACGTTGAGCTAAATCGATCGACTGGGGAAAATGTAGGTGGATAGATAACTTAAGTATATTCTGTTTTCTTTCTTCGGCATCCAGGATTTAATCCGAATGTATAGAGCAATGTGCGATGCCTACTGGTCTGTGAATTTGATTATTTTCTAATTAGTCATCAATAATTTATTCATCACTACAAATTTTTACGTGTATCTTTTTCTATAGTGTAGAGATGTCATTGTAATATGATCGATAAAATGGAAACGAATAGATGTTTTTGTACATCATTATGCACAAGCCCGAATACATAATCATCATATTATCAACTAAAAGAGGTCCACTTCAGAGCAAAAAACGGAGCTGGTCCTTGTAGGATCTATCGACGACTATAACATACCATCACGCCTGTATTCCCCGAAGAGTTAGGCAGAGGTGTACTAATGTATACCCACACTTCGCCGATATGTTTAGGTCCCATGTAATAGGGGACGAGCCTATTACAATTAACCGGGCACAAATCCAGACGCCAAGCTGCTATTGAGAATTTCATATAAAAACCAAATATCACTGCTCACCCTGGGGATTGAACCCAGGACCTCTAGCATAGCAGTCGCACTTAGGATCACTAAACTAATAAAGTAAGACGACTATAAGCTTCCACAAGGACTGTTATGCCGCCTGAGTCCAATGACTCCGCGCTAACTTTGCTAAGTTGTCTGCCCATGTCGTTGGAAGTTGTCCCTCACTGTGTTTTCTATTTTATATTTATACTAGCTTTTGCCCGCGACTTCGTCCGCATGGAATAGATTTTTTACAATCCCGTGGGAATTTCCCAAAATATCGTTATAAATTAAAGCCTATATGTTATTCTGATGTAAAAACAATAATACTGTAAAGTTTCATCAAAATCCATTCAGTAGTTTTTGCGTGAAAGAGTAACAAACATCCATCCATCCATCCTCACAAACTTTCACATTTATAATATTAGTAGGATTGATTATAAAATATATATGTTTTGTCGTAGCTGCTCGACGGCGATGCTGTGCGCGGCCATCATGACAGAGCACTGGGAGCACGTGGTGTGGGAGCACGCCGCGCTGGCCGCGCTCGCCAACGCCTCCAACACAGCGCTGCAGTGGCTGCTCGATGAGAAAGTCGCAAAGGTAACATTATTTTTTTATTATTCATGATAGGCCTACGCTTGACCGCCAGTTCGCCAGATGTTAAGCGACACTGCGATCTACAATGGAGCGCGCTTGTCTAGGAGAAACCGATTCACTCGTGATTTAAAGACACTCAGATTATAGCCATCGGGGAAAACCTACTCGGAAAGCTCATTCCACATTTCAGCGGTACACACATATGAACTTCTTTCTTCTTTCTTTATAAATAGGAAAACCACTGCTCTAACTACACCATTATAAGGCACAAACATTTAAGAAGATAATAAGCATTATCGTGCATTCCCCGCCCAATCCCGTGAGTAAAATCACGATAATATCTTTAAGATTTCGTTCCACTATAATTGAGGGACGTGTTGAATTTCTTCAGAAGCGAGAGTTTATTGAGTAAAAGAAGGTAGTTGGAGGCCTTTTCCCTACCGTAAAATGGAGACCAATTTGATTGAATAAGCATTAAGTCATTCAACTGAAAAATCAATCTCACTTGCACCGTAGCAGCGCTACGATTTCGAAGCAGGGCTACGACGTAGCACGTAGCAGAAAATCGTAGCAAATTCATGCTGTGTAATTTTATTCAAATTTATGTACAGATGAATTATAATATTACCTCTATTATAATTATTCAGTATAAATCTAGGCAAATTTTACTACACTGTGATCTACGGAAGTAGGAAAATTTATGAGCTTGTCTTGTCTTAATTCGGACAGTTACAAGGACTTTCCGACGTCGCGGTCGCATTAAATATTAATGTCGCTTGAATTTAGTCCTATCTTCTATCTCTATACTTATGCAAGTTAAATGAAAGCTTGTAATAAACGGAATATAGCACTCACTCACTGAATAATTACGAAATCTTAAATATAAAGATGATAAATGAAAGATCTTAGATATACTATAAAGATGTACTCGTACGAATGTAGAAGAAGGTATACGAGAGTCATAGCAAGTGGCGGTCTATAGTTTCTGCTTGCCCCTGTGGGAACTGCGTGAATGTATGTATAAAACCTATAAACTTGACAAGTGTAGGTTAGTTAAAAAGACACGACGGGCATCGGTAGAAAATACATTATTAAGGAATATATATAAAGAATATTCTATATATTTTTATAGGTAAAAAATACGATAAAAATATCCTCATTATGAAATGATTGCATGAGAAAAACAAAAATGTCGTCAAGGTAACAAAACTTATAACGAGATTGGTAAAGTTGGAATAGGTGTTGTGGTCCCAGTCACCACAACGAAGTTGCATTAATAATCGGCATTTCAGTTAGAAATGGTGGAAACTTTCAGTGTCAAGCAATTCCTCACATCACCGATGTTATTTCCCATGCCGCTGAGTTTGTAGTAATTGGAATTGTTTTTAGGTACGAATGTAGGAACAGCTGGCACTGCTGGCAGCTCAGATCAAATAAAAAGTTAAGATGGAACTTTGCGAACAAAGAAGTGAGGCCGGCTAAAACTACGCCTTGCCGTGTACAAACACAATTACACGTACACACGTATACCTTATCTACCGAAACTACGCTTTATCGAAAGCTCGACTGACAAGATAAGGCGTAGTTTCGGTATACGTGTGTGCGTGTAATTGTGTTTGTATATGGCAAGGCGTACTTACGTAACTGTTTATTTGATCTGAGGCTGGCAGTAGAAGGTACCGGTATTTATTGAAGGCTGACTCATGACGACTTCAAAGATTTTAAAAGAAGAAAAGTGTTTATTAATGCCATTTTTTAGGAAGGACTTAAAGTTATAGTTCTCAATTGTGAATACATTGTTGATGTCGCAATTCCTACTGCCATGAACCTAGAATGTGTTACAGATATACAACGTGCGAAAAAAAAAACATGAATAAACGATTTATGTTGATTATAAATTAAATACGATTATCTGCCTCATTAGTCTAGTGGTCCTAACGCTTCGGGGAATACAGGCATGATGGTGCGTGTTATGAATTACATGACAACAAATGTCCAAAGATTTGTTTTCTTCTAGAATAAGAAAGACCTCCGGTGTCTGGAACAATAGATTTTGCATTTTGGCTGTAATATAGTCCTTAAAATCCAGAAAAATAAAGGTACCCTTTCAAAACTTATGTCAAACAATTATCTTTGTATCTTTTACTATTACGATTACGAGATTTAATAAATTCCAACATAAAACCTTTTATGAAAAATCCTTTTGAACGTACGTTGTTAGACAAAAAAGAGTGGAAAAACAAAGCTGTTAGCAATTTGTGGCTGAAAGGCATTACGAGGATAAAGTGGAACTTAATTGTCGTCCTTGTAGAATCGTGTTATTTTAAAAACATAACATAAAATACCGCTTTAATCTTTGAAGGGTTGAGCAGAGTTGTATTGATGTAGACAATCAGTTCGCCGGTATTTTTTTTGGGTCCCATGTAATAAGGAGTAAACCTTTTAACATGAACCAAGTTCAAATACCCGAGTAGCTATTGAAAAAACATTGTATGTACTACTCGACCTGGTGATCAAACTATGGCTCAAAGTGAGCAGCCGTGGTTCGGCGTCTGCGTCACTACAAATCCTCAATATCTTTAAAAGATCACGTATTCTAATCTGAACTTTAAGTACTTCTAAACAAGAAAATAAGTTAAAACAAACAATCAAGCTAATTTGAACGAAATTGGTTTCTAACACTTACGCGAATATTAGACATTGAAATAAAACTACTTTTTACGGATTTTATCGCGTTATATTGATATTTTTAAATTCCCGACGTTTCGGATCCTTTACAGCATCCATGGTCACGGGTGGACTGAGGTGTTGGTCGTCCTAATGTCAAAATTATCAACAACTACCCTACATTTTGTTGATTATTATTTATGCCGGTCACGCAGAATGAGCTCACCGTATCCGAAACGTCGGGAATTTAAAAATATCAATATAACGCGATAAAATCCGTAAAAAGTAGTTTTATTTCAATTGAACGAAATTGTTGAAAAACAACACTTAAGCACCGAAGGTATTAAGTAGGTTGAATTAATTGGTTTCTGAAAAATGAACTTTGTTTGTTGCTCCTACATAATTATTAAAGTTTATATTGAAGGTGATTCTGATTATAGCTATCTGTTAGCCTGCCACTTTAGAATTTATGGGCTTTAGCGAGATTAATGGGTTTTTAGGGACATTCTTCTGGGTTGAAACCCTACAAACTTTCCCGATTTTATCGGTAATAAATTATACTTCAATTTGATATTGGATTTGGAACTATGTTGCTAACAGGCTTAATTTTATATAATCTTGTTCTGTTGCTAAGAGAATGGATTCTTCTGTTTTTTTTAAGGAACAATATTACTTATTGAAGTTAGCTAAAATAAATGAAGAGTTTAAACGATCAATGTATCATCACCAACAAAATTACTACGAACTTAGATTTATGTCTTTTTAAAAGGCAATGCCAACCTGATGTAAGTTGTGGAACCTACTCATGTCTCAAAAACACTTTATAAGAAGACTTCTTTTCTGGAGCTACGAACCGTGGGAACTTGTTATCGCAACATGTAATAATGGAGGTATTTTGCAACCCCTTTATTAGTAGTGTAAAACTTTCTACAGTCACCTTGACGTATTTTTATTTAACACGCGATGTTTCGGGTTTCGCAACATATTTTCTTTCTACGAGACTGTGTTTATGACTGTATTAAAATATATTGTAGTCTAATGAATAAATCTGAATAAAATTGAGTTCGGAATGAGGTCAGTGCGCTCCTCCACAAAGTTCAAAACATAAATCAGGCTATTCAGGGAGTTGATACAAATTTTATTTAAACTTGCAAATATATTTAATTACAATAAATTGCATGTGACCTACGAATAACATGTGACTTAAGATTTTTAAGACGCGAATTTCGACCTTTGTACGAGAAATATAAAAGCTGTTTGGTACTTATCTTACCTGCCGTAACTTACCTTGTATGTACAAATCCACTTAAAATTAATGTGCTTTCCCCTGAGCCACACAAGTCGTTTACAATTACTAACACCGTAATAAATTTGCCGACTTCATTATCTTAGCCTCTAATTACAGCGAATAAAGCTCGTATTGTATTAGGAGAGTAGACCCCTAATTTGAACGTCATACTAACTGGCTCTTAATTCATTTGATCGCCTGGATTTTAAGATCATTCCTACACATAATGGAGATTGAATACGACCCACATAATATAAAAGCAAAAGGGAGATGAAAGAGAAAAAAAGAAAGACCACACACCGTACGAAACGCAGTAATATGCGTAGTGCTACTTGACGTCGATATTCTGTGAGAGACTTCCCCGGTCGTGCCGACCCATTCATGCTGGCATGAAGTCAGTGAGGCACTACTCCAATTCCTCCCACAGTCCCCTTCATTCTCTTTTTCTCCCTTTTCCTTTACAGGCTCGGCAACACGCGAGTGATACCCCTGGTGTTGCAAGCATCCATAGGCTATGGCAAACTATAGCGCACATTTTATACACATTTTATATTTAGTCATAAAATAAATCAGTGAATTTACAGCACTCAACACGGGCGGTTTTACTCATCATCCCCGACTTTTAATCATTTACTAAGTGTAGAGAACATCATCCTACATTTTTTGGTCCTTCGAGCCGGATCTCAGGTACCTAATCGGTGAAGCAACACGGGTTGCTCGGAATCAGGGCTTACTCGTCGAATGCTTCGTAACAGTCCCTTCGGCTTATTAAAGTTAAAACCATCAGGCAGGTCGCATGCTTATTTGCCACGTTGGTGGTATGAAAGAAAATAAATACTAACCCAGATATGCTCAAAAAAAGAGTTCTGTTACAGCAAATAATATATTTCTATTTTCAGTGAAAGCGGTTAAAATGTCAAAGTTAAACCTTTTAAATTAAACCGACTGACTCACCCTCAATGTGGGCGTTTAGACGAGGCGGGCGGGACCCCTCGGTGACTATAATTTCGTGGACACAGATCGATCATTAATGGGTTACATCACTTTACCTAGTTGGATAAACACTGTTTAGTTAGTACTTAGGCCTAATTGATGCTACAGCGATGAATATTACTCTTGAAATTGGTATTATAACGAGAAAATGGCAACGAGCAACATTATTCACTCTCGTAGGGATTAATTTTAACTTTTCTTTCAACTTTGACTAGAATTTCGCTAATTTTATACGAGTAGTTATTTTTTTTAAAGAAATTAGTAATTTATATTCATCTTATCAATATTTTAAAGTTTATTTAATAAGAAAACTGAAAATTCGTATTAACAAACTATAATATTTATGTGGATATAAAAACATACCATCACGCCACGGTATATAAAAACATACCATCACCCGGAAATATTACATTTTCTATACCCAGAGTTCAAATTAAGAATACACCACCACGCCTGTATTCCTCGAAGGGTGAGACAGAGGTGTACTAAGTACACCCACATTTCGCCGGTATGTTTAGGTCCCATGTAATAGGGGGCGAGCCCATTGCCATTAAGCGGGCACAAATCCAGACTCCGAGCAGCTACTGAGAATTTCATAGAAAAACCCAATAACACTGCTCGACCTGGGGATCGAACCCAGGACCTCAAGCGTAGCAGTCGCGCTTAAGACCATTAGACTATTGAGGCAGTCCTATGTGGATATGTTGCATGAGAAATGGTACCCATAAAGAGAACGTGCAGTCAGTTTTCTAAGTGGCATCCAACTGGGATTCCGAAAACTTTGCGGATAAATACAAGAGTGATTTTTTTTTTATAGATTCACAATTTCTCGCTCACATCACGTATTACGTCAATATGCATGGTTCAACGACCTTTCTCGATTACCCACGTATCTGCGTCACCGGAACGAGGAACTCTAAATATCTCTCTAAATTAATCTAGCTCCCCCATTTTATGTCCTACAATACTTTGAGAAGAGAATACACTCAGTTTTAGTACTAAATATAAAACTTAACGTAGCGAAACTCAAGTGTCAGGTCAGGTTTTGTTACAAATTAAACAATAGAATAATTAAGTTACAGAATTTGAATTATGTTCTTGAATTGTTTGGAGGCATAAATGATAATGAGTTATTCTGGGTGATAGCTAGGCAAGCTGTTTGAATGGTAAATTCTCAAATATCTTCTATTCATTCATTGTACCCGACGTTTTACAATTGTGTTCAAAGATTTTCATCATCATCATCAGCCTATGTTAGTCCACTGCTGGACGTAGGCCTCCCCCAGCGTGCGCCATTTCACCCTGTCCTGTCAAAGATTTTATATGTCACGGTAAATGTGATTAATTGAAAATTATTAATATTTCTACAAAATTATTAATAATAACCACATGTTTTGGTAAATGTGAATAAACGGTCGAAATTTATTACTTTTAGTAGTAATTATTAATGATTCACGACACATATTGGTAAAAGTTATAAAATTAATAAAAACCCAATGTTTTTTGACCAGCAGGTATTTATTTATAATATTAAACACAGTCTTACAATTATATTAAAATAGGCGAACTATAGTGTTTTAGTTTATTAAATGAAATTAATTTATTTCTGGCACTCGCCGGCCGCTCCCGCGGCACCGCTCGCTTCGCTCGCTCGGCTCCTGCGTTGTGTGGTCACAGTTCTAAGTGTAAGATTTACAAAAATTCTACGAAATTGTAGTTGGCATAACACTTGCCTTTACCGATTGTGAAATAAAAAAAACCGGCCAAGTGCGAGTCGGACTCGCGCACGGAGGGTTCCGTACCATTACCATTTATGACGTATTCAAAAAAACTACTTACGATCTAGATCTCGTTCAAACCAATTTTCGGTGGAAGTTTACATGGTAATGTACATCATATATTTTTTTTAGTTTTATCAGTCTCTTATTTTAGAAGTTACGGGGGGGGGGGACCTTTTACCACTTTGGAAGTGTCTCTCGCGCAAACTATTCAGTTTAGACAGAAATCATATTAAAAACCTTAATATAATTTTTTAAGACCTATCCATAGGATACCCCATACGTATGGGTTTGATGAAAAAAAAATTTTGAGTTTCAGACAGACATGACGAATCTTAAGGGTTCCGTTTTTTACCATTTGGCTACGGAACCCTAAAAAGTCATAGCTGTCAAGTCAAAGAAGAAGTAAACAAACAACAAGTGGTGCTGTAGTTTTTATTGCAAAATGCAGCAAAAAAATACTTTAGATACACCCAAACTCGGCTGTCGTTATCGTTATAGCGATATCTGGTTCGTTTATCATCAAGTGGTGACTGAAGTGTAGTGTTCAAGTTAAGTTGTGAGTTGTGAACCATAAATAAGCTAAATACTCATTTAACCACATAAATTATTCACGCCCCTTGGGTTTATCGTTTTATCATGTTCGTGTTTTGGAAGTTTGGATGTGAAACTTATTTTAAAAGAAACATTCTACAAGAAACAACGTCATGTCCACACCGACAGCAGCACAAATTGATGCTGTCCTTAATTTCCTTGAGGAGCATCGAGATTTGGCTCGAGGAAAGTTGAGGAGCATCAAAGGTCGCGCGCTGTCTCATCGCCTGTGGGAAGAAATTTGCACCACGCTAAATACTATGGGCGGGTGCACTAAAACGGCGAAACAGTGGCAAAAAGTAAGTTTTTCTATTTTTATTTTTTTCACTCAGCATCATATTTTTTTTTGGAATTATTGAATCAATTTTTGCAACTATTTTTATCTAAGTAATTTTACTTATACGTTACATCAATATGCTCAATTTTGTGAATTTAAATTACCTACTTACATAATGTTATGTGTAATGTTCTGTTTATTTAACATGAATTGATTAGAATAATTTTATTAAAGAAAATAAATTTATTCTGTACAAAATAATGAAATAAAGTAAAAGATCTTAATAATCTAATCCAACACGAATAAAAACTTATTCTACTAAAATCGAATGTAACTTTAACTATTAATTTATTTTAGGTGTGGACGGATAAAAAATATCTGGCCATGAAGGCAGCAGCGGCTGCATGGAGGTCAGCATCCGCTACAGGAGGTGGGCCATCTACAGCTCCTTCACTCTCCCAATGGGAACTCAAGGTTATTTCCATAATGGGAGATGGATTTGGCGAACCACAGACCTCAGCAAGGGTGCCAGCTTTTCTTGAGCATGTAAGTATTATTTTGTTTGTAATTCTAAGTGCGAATGTATTTAGTACACCTCTGCAGTATGTATTTCTATGAATTAAAAGTAATATAGGTACAACTAGAATATACTACAAAACTAATGACAAGTTAACTATATATTTTATTTTTGATAGAAAAGTATCTCTGTGGTTGTGTATCATCTCAGTAACAAAAGCTAAATAATGTGATTTTATCTCAATCTACATATTTTGCTTTTCAGGCAACTCAAGAGACATCCACTGCTGCCTCAGTGCAATCCTACCAAGAAGGGAACCTTTCTCAACAAATTGGTATAATGCAATGAAATATTTTCGGCAGCTAAACTATTACATACACCTTGTGTTGTTGTAGGGTGTAAGAAAAATATAATAGTATGTAGATTGCACTCTGCTATATGCTACCCTGAAAAAAATTTAAAAACCTGTTTATTGTATATATCTATCTACCTACTTTATTGTTATTTTACAGGCACACGACGGCGAAGAGAATTGCGGCGGCATCATACGTCTCCTCTAGCTGCAAGCTCTGTGCGAGACAGACTTTTTCGATTAGAAGAACGTCGTGTGGAAATTGAGGAACAGAGAAACCTGGCTGGCATAAGGATGGCTGTTGTAGAGTTGTGTAGGCTAATGCAGCTGCTCACAGAGCAATTGCAGTCACGAAGAGAATAAAGCCTATTGGTGGCTCTATTCTTTTCTTAACTGCTATTGTTTCATTGGTGATGCCTTGTTTTCTTATTGACCTATTGTTATTATTTTATACTTTATTCTGATACCGATAGTTTAATTCTAATTGTAATTTTTGGCATAGTTTATAACATAGCATTTGTAATATAAAAAAAAAAAAAAAAAAAATATGAATTTTTTCATTAATTATTTTCTAATATTTGTGTTATTCTGTCCCTCTCCCTTTGTACACTCCTTAAAGCATCTCTGCCGGATGTAGCAGGCTGATATGTCACATGCCAAGAGTTCTCACTTTCATAATCAGTTTGGGTTAATTCCGGAGAACTCACTCCAGCCCTTATGCATATATTATGCAAAACACAGCAGACTAAGATGACTCTGCCCGCTGTATCTGGATGGTAGTGAAGTTCCCTCGCTGCCAAGAGACATCTCCAGCGACCTTTAAGCCCCCCAAATGTGCGTTCAATCGAAACAGGGGTACTATCTCCTGGCAGAGCTGTTAAACAAAAAACAACAACAAACGTCAAATGAAGTTCGGTCGGATGCGAACCGACCGACCAAATTCACGAATTTAATGAAGTTCGTAGTAGGAAACCTCCGAACATTCGGTTCGGCCGATATTTCGGTTTTGTCACTTCGGAGTAGACCCGGTCTCGATTCAATAGAAATTGGATACGAGTGAAGTGGCACAATTTATGTATGAGCTTGTTAGTAGATTGGCATTATATACAATACCTAGTTACAATATGGTATAGGTAAGGCCGGATTGTACTATGAATTGATCGTTTATTTTTGTTACTAGCGATTTTCCAATAATCTCTGGATATAAATTTTTTCCCAATTCTATACCTGCCTATCTTTAGAGAGAATTTCATCGGCAAAGCTAAGTAAGACCCCAGAATCTGACAGATAATATAATACACACACAATTTCATTGTGTTTTAAATAATAATATGAAACATAATATAAACATATCATCACGCCTGTACACCCCGAATGGTTAAGCAGAGGTGTACTTAAAGTACAACCACAGTTCGCCGGTATGTTTAGGTCCCATGTAATAGGGGGTGAGCCTATTGCCATTCACCGGGCACAAATCTAGACTCCGAGCTGCTACTGAGAATTTCATAGAAAAACCCAATAACACTTTGCTCGACCTGGGGATCGAACCCAAGACCTCTAGCGTAGCAGTCGCGATTGGGACCACTAGACTAATTAGGCAGTAATAATATGAAACAATAAATAAACAAATGCAGGAGCGATAATGTACTATTATGAATATTGAATCAAGTATTTAAAATAGTCCAGCGTTGCAGCAAAAAAACATTTAGACCTGTATTGTATTTAGAATGTTTGTTCACTCGGCTGCTCATTGCATAATGCATTATTATTATAGTATCCTGATAAATAATAAAGACAAAAACGGAATTATTTATGACCTTTATCATTAGGCTCTGAAAACAACCTTCCACTGAACATAATAGGGGCTCATTTAGGAAAAATATCATTAAGGAAAGAATACATTATTTACCTCTAGCCGAGGAGATCGTTAAGCATTCACCGCCTCAATGTAGATAAAACTAAATATCTATATAAATAAAAAACTAGAAACGGCTAGACCGTTTTATAGTATGTCTTTAAATGTTTTAGTTAATAATCCAGTTGTGATCGTCCACTGCAGGTCAAAAGTCTCCTTGTCTTTGTATTCATCCCGATTTAGAGAAAGTATGTTGAAAGTATATTGAGTTTTAAAAGCTTCCTCCATTTCATTCTCGTGCCGCCATCTTCTTTTAAGCCTTCTATCACTGTGTATTGATGAAATCCTCATGAAAATCCGTTCAGCAGTTTTGAGTTTTCTGTGAACAGACATCATACAGACGCGGCGGAGGACTTTGTTTTATAACATGTAGTAATATATGTCTTGACTTAGTTCATTCAAGATCTCTTCTGTAATAGTGCCTGCTGGCATGTCTAAGTACTGGAAATACTACCCTCTCACAGAATATCGACGTCAAGTAGCAGTATGCATACTGCTGCGTGCTGCTGCTCGGACGTGGAGCGTCGGTGCCCAAATCATCCCTCAGTACCTTCTCCTTTCTCCTTCCCTTCCCTTCTCCTTAAATAGGCTCGGCAACGCATCTGCAACTCCTTTGGTTTTGCTGATGTCCATGGGTGACGATGAGTACTTACCATCAGGTAGCTCGCCTACTGGTTTGCCGAGAAATCTCAAAATCCCATAAAAAAAAGTATAAACCTCAACTTATTAAATAAAAGAAATTCCTGTTCCTCCGAAATAAATTCCCCTAATACCTACCAACCCCAAATGTACGTGTTTTCATTTATAATTCCATAGTAGGTACATAAAAAGTTATGAGTGGCGGTCCGGGGATTTCGTTTACTTTCCGACCGTCATATAACGA
The DNA here is from genome assembly GCA_958496365.1 of Subacronicta megacephala. NCBI lineage: Eukaryota > Metazoa > Arthropoda > Insecta > Lepidoptera > Noctuidae > Subacronicta > Subacronicta megacephala. Next base: position 11,634,751 of record OY292521.1, read on the forward strand.
ATCACACCACACAGGTACAAGACTGACGCTTGTAATACCACTTTAATATGGTGAACATAAAACTGTCTGGTTTTATATCTAGTGAGCTCTTGCATGAGTATTCATAAAAACAGTCGACCGTCACTACAATAGTGACATTATAGCAAAGAAAATAATAAACAATACTATTATGTGCTCAAAGGATAATTAATTATTAATTAGTATTGCCATTCAACAAGGCAATGCTGCCTGTCTTCCAAGCACGTTCACACTTGGGCGAGACGACTTATTTTTGTAAGTTTATATGTATATTTTTAAATATGGTGTCTAATTTTAATAAGTTAATCTTGTAAATAAATTTCTACAAATAAAAAAATATAAGAAAATTTGCAAAAATCCGATTTAGATACTTGCAACGTTTATTTTTTACTAAAATTAATAGTTATAATAGTTCAAAAATTAAGGGTATTCATTAAATACCTTTATTAAACATAACGCCTAGACACGGTTTATCAGTTTTAACAGCCTGTCGGGAATCTGTCTCGACGTGACGGATGACGAAAACCCATTTATCACCATCAATTCGCATTTTGTTCAACGCCTGGAATAATAATAGAAGCGACAATATTACTAGCGGTAAAATTTACATAATACTCACCCTTTAAAATAAAAGCCCTTAGATAATTTGAAACTGCACGATTAGTGCAATGAAATTTGTGATAATATGTTATGTTAATATACCGAAACAATAGAAATTGTGTCTTTAAAGAAGGACTTAAGGGTTAATACCTAAAAAGCAAAATGAAAATACACAATGGTAAATCTATGGTTTCAGGTTGAGTGTAAATTAATAAATCCTCATTTCTCATATTTGTAAATTCAACAACGAAAGCAATTAAAACCATTGACGTAACAAAACTACTTTGTGTAAAATCTACCTCAAACGACCATGAAGATTTTGACTGTAGATATGACAACAAAGAAAATTTACCTTTAAAAAACTATATACCGTTTCATGGTGTAGGTACAATCAGCAACGAAAGTCGCTGAACACCGACAAGCTTTAAAAACATCACAGCACCAATAATTTTCAATAGATTCACTTAGGTAAAACATAAATACATAAATACGTACTTATATGAAAAGATGTATGTGGAAGAAGCGAAAGAGATATGCAAGAGCCGTAGCAAGTGACGGTCTATAGTTACTGCCTACCCCTGGATAATAAATATGTTTAGTGTTTTGAATATTTCATCCTGTTGAGCGACTTTTATTGCTGACTGTACCAGTCAGGTCATGGCTTATGCAACCGTTAACAATTACGTTGCCTTGACCGAACCATTAGCATGCAACGGCTTAGCATTTCGCCATTGATTTAATTCTACCATTCCACCCTTCAGTCCTAAGTGATTAGATACATAAATAATTGGAAAAAACAATGGAAAATGGCTACCACAGCCTCATTATTGTTAATGGAGTTTGTGAATAAATTATTGGCTTGCCTTTATACCGATTGAGTCGTTCAATTCATTACTTTAATTAAGGTAAATTACAAATATAAATTGACTTTCTAAAAGAAAAAGTCAGCCTACTTAATCTATTGGTCCTAAGCACGACTGCTACGCTAGAAGTCTTAACTTCGATTCCAGGGTCGAGAAAAGTGTTATTGAGTTTTTCTACGATTTTTCTCAGTAATAGCTCGGAATTTAGATTTGTGCCCGGTTAATGGCAATAGGCTGGCCGGTGGCCCTATAGATACGTACCTACTAAACATACCGTCGAACCGCAGGTGCAGTGCGGTGTACATTAGTACGCCTCTGCCTAACCCTTCAGGGTTAACAGGCGTAACGATATGTACGTTTATAATCTAATCTATCTAATGAAACTACCAAATTACCATCTAAAGCGGATCACACAACTAAGTATCAAAATGCATTAGTAGAGATAACACACAGAGGATTACAAGACTACTAATGTCAAAACTACACAACAAATACACACAAGTTTATGTACAATTATACACAAACAACGATACACAATTATACTCACACAACGATACACAATTATCCACATACAACAGTACAACTTGACACGAGACGCGCTTATGAAGCCACTAACTTAATTAGCTATATCAATTTAGTAATTGGTTTTACATTGGCCCTTGTTATTATAATTCAATTGGGACCTAATACATTGCACACGAGTCAAATGGGACTGTTGTTGCGATAAAAATATTAATTATATTAAAATTCTCGAATAAAAATGTTAATTTATTGTGTTTTTGAAACAAAATTAGATGGCTAATATATTTAAGTATCTACTCGTTAGGCAGATGTGGTGGTCACCCTCAGCTCGCCGGTATGTTTAGGTCCCATGTAAATTTAATGGAGGGTCAGCCTACTGTCTAAAGTTAGCCATTTGAAACTAACGCAGTCAAAATCGCTTAATCAAGTGTTTTTAACCCCCGACGCAAAAACGACGGGGTGTTATATGTTTGACGTGTCTCTGTGTGTGTATGTGTGTGTGTGTGTGTCTGTCTATGGCATCGTAGCTCCCAAACGGATGGACCGATTTGGATATTGTTTTTTTAACTGTTGATGGAGACCACGGATGACCCCTTATGTATATTTCCCCATTATTCGAAAACAATGCTACCGATTTGGAAAATTATTTTTTTGTTGAAAAGGGTATACTCCCTAGGTCATCCTATTGCCATCAGGTCAGGATCTGATGATGGGATCCTGGATAAATCGAGCGAAATCTTTAAATATTGTATTCGCACTGGGAGTCTCGTGAATTTGCGTTAGGGAAGTTTCATTTGGTGAAGTGAAGCTGATGATGAAGACCACCGCTGCACCGCAACTCCTCAGTGATAGATATTCTAGGGATTTCAATTTGATTACTTTAATATTTATAATGCATTGGGAAAAGCAATATTAGGTTATTGTAACTGAGGTAAATTAAAAACCAACCAACTGAAAAACGAGAAAATATAAGGCATTTTATTTATTTGAAAGTGTATGCTCCTGAGGTGGTCGCATTCAAATCTGTTGAAGATGTGATCACTAAAAATGTTGAAATAAAATATTTTTTCATAAAAAAGTAAAACCGCCTTTAAAAAATAAGTTTCGGAAGTCGGTTTGGCTTTTATTTGAGTGGATCTTTTGTTTCCACCACCGAATTCCGAAACTCTTTTTTTAAAGGCGGTTTTACTTTTTTATGAAAAAATATTTTATAAGAACTTGTAAAAAATATTGATGCACACCTAGCTATCTATGTATAGTGTACCTAAGTATTTCCAACCCGACTCTTTTCCATAAATTTTATTCAATAACGTTTCCGCCCTGATTGTTCCCCCATCAATCAAATCAAAAACATTACATTTAAGTGGAAATCGATGTAAACACTAGGTTCAATACGAATTACCAGTAACATTTTCCTAATTCATTCGCCCACTTGAAACTATGATGCAGCCCTCTATTAGTTGAAAGGTTAAAGGTATCCGACGTTAATAAGACATAACTTTGATAGTGTACCTAAGTAATTCATTGTAGGTGCGGTGTGACTAGGAACAGATAGAGAAACAGTGAGAGACATCGTGGTTTGAAAGATGATGTAACGAATTAAAACGATGTTGTGATAGTTTGGAGAGAGAATAGATGAAACTCGATTAACAAAAGGAATTTATAGCGCAAATACCTGTAGCAACGTCGGGAGAGGATGCCCTGGAATATACGCTGTTTTTATGAGTGCGTATTCGCAGCCAGCGAAAGAAGTATGCAAGAATCGTAGCACTTGGCGGTCTGTGCTTTCTTATATGGGAAAACTCTGGGCTTCACTCTATGTCATTGGCCATTTGTTACTTTTTACCACACAAGGATTTTCTTTTGTATCGTAAATGCCTTTTCAAACACAACTTCTCACCTACAGAAGCACCCAGTCTTGAAACAATTAATTGTACCCCACATAGGAAATTGAGCTGTGGAGCCTTAGCACTCACTTAGCACTTACTGTTTTTTGGTACCTACCTTTTCACTCCTAACCACTTTTTTTATATAATTAGGCAAGGAGATAAATTGCATCCTAAGGCAGGACATAGGCTACCGTTTTCCTCGTAATATCATTTGGGATGCAAGTGGAAACGCAGGCAACAGCTTGTGCAATATAATTTCATTATCACATTTGCTTATAAAAACTCATTTTCACTAAGTATAACTTGAAGATGGCGAACTTAAAGTATCATCTACCTCTAGATCTATTCGATTACTTCCTTGTGTATTGAATCTGGTCGTCAACAGCCGGGTCAAGGCTGCGAATACAAATAAAACAATGCCGTAATCAGGTGAGCACTGCCTAAGGACTGCACCCAGTTTGCACGCGACGCAACAAAGGCCGAGAATATTAAATCTAGATTATTCTGGATACCTGTACTCCATTTGACTATCGTTTTATTTATAGAATCTATAAGCTCCTAATTTCTCGATAAATACAAAGGAATGGAAAGTATTATTTCCAGTTATTATGAATCAATTTATTATGTGATAGATTTCAACTTGATATATTTACTTGACTTCGTAAAGTGTCTTTAAATTATCAATTTACCGAAATAAATAGCATTTATAATAAAATTACTCAGCTATTTGGCACCCATTGTAACTCTGAGAGATGACCCTGAGAATTTTATAAAAAACTTCCAACTTTAATCGACTTAACCCGTATCCAATAGGTATAAAGGAATTCAAAGTTGTAAAGTTATGAAGTACCTACATTCAGATAAAAGGGATAGCATCTACTCTTATTAATTTGAATACAATGAAGATTAATTTTGCTGTCAGATGGAAATGGAAAACCTTAATCGCGTAATATTTAAAGGACCGGAGTCCAACTATTTATTTAGAAAATGTCAGACAGACAAATCGCTACACGCCTTTGTTACAAAACCAATGATAAATTTACTACATGAAATGATATCTTTAATTGTTTTCATCATTGCAATCTCCAGTTTTTTTTAAATATATTTCTTAGATTACTTAAACACATACGAGTAACATTGGTATACATCTTCTTGTATTAAATTACTTTTAACAAAAAAGTAAAACCGCCTTCAAAAAATAATAAAATAATTTTGTCTAAAACAGTTTGGGAAGTCGGTGACTTCTATTTGAGTGGGTCTTTTATTTTCGCCACCGACTTCCCAAACTGTTTTAGACAAAATTATTTTATTATTTTTTGAAGGCGGTTTTACTTTTTTGTTAAAAGTAATTTTATTTTGTTATTTTTAGTGGTTAACTAACACACACACAAAAAAACTAAACGCACTGCTCCAATAAGACAGCGATGATTCGGAGTAAACGATAATATCATCGATGTAAACAATTTTTAGATTTTTGTTGATATTTTCAAAACTGCTCAACCGATTTCGATAAAATTTGAACGGGACCACCTCTGAAGTATGCCTTACCAAACAAAAAGACAATCATTAAAATCGGTCCACAACTGGCGGAGATATCGCGTACCAAACATACAAAAAAAAACATACAGACGAATTGAGAACCTCCTCCTTTTTGAAGTCGGTTGATAAAAAAAAAACATACAGACGAATTGAGAACCTCCTCCTTTTTGAAGTAGGTTGAAAATAAAAGTTAATCTCGCAAAAACTCGAAAATGGCTCCACCGATTTTGATGAATTTTGTTTAGATTAACAATAGGACCCGGTAGGTTGCGCTGTGATCGTGTTCGAGCAGGACGTCTGCCATCCACAATTTAGAAATAAAAAGTAGATATTATAATGTAGGTAACTAGTTCTGTCAAGTGACCGTTCTTTTCTCTGATTACTAGAGATAATAGAGGTAATACTTATGTAGGTAATTATCTTTCACTTAAACGGTTCAGGAAAACTCTATAAACCTAGACCTAGGTTTTTAATCACTTCTCGAATTTTGATTTCAATATGTCATGAAGGTATTCAATCAGTATTTCCTCTTTACAGATCGAAGATACAAGTAATCGGAAGGGCGGAGGGACCTTTCTAGTGCCAATGAATGGTGGTATTTGGACGATGTGCGTGTCTCTAGAAGGTATGTTCCAATATAGACTTACCTATCACTCCTTTTATTTTTTAAGTAAGTATTCTGCATGATCTCCTGTAATGCTGTGTCTAGCTTCCAAATGTGCCTGAATATCAGTCAGTCGGTTACACGAAACGACTGCCTTCAGATTTCCTCATCACATTATCCTTAAGAATATATATCTATATATTATATATATATTAATACTATTTGGTTTCAGAGGAAGAGGTGTCGATATTGTCCAGGGCTGGTTTCCCATCGGAGCCTGTATGCACAAATTATTTAGCCAACAGTGAAGATGAGGAACCCAGAGCTGATTGGCAACATCGTAAGTATAATAAGAATTACCTTGCTCTTGACCTGAAGACTCATAGATTGTACCTAACTGGTAACGCAAACTCAACTGCCTAAAGAGTCCCACTGCCTAGCGATACGTATGAAGAAGAATCGTGCGTGTATGTGGAACATCCGCCGCAATACAACGCAGTACCGTTTGTCTAGTTGTCCGATGCAATTCCTTCCTTCCTAAACTAAGAGTCTTAGCAGCTCGGCATCTTTGATCGAGGCAATGTTAATACCAGTTTTTACAGGTTGGTAAGGCTGTTAGATTATATAACGCAGCTCCTTCCGAGCTCGCTCGCAATACAATGTAATGACGCCACAAGGCCCAAGGAATTCAGTTATTGACCTGAACTAGGTGCAACCTGTGGGGATCGTGGTGATTGTGATCACCAAGTCTCTTGATCCTGACCAACAAGGGTAAGAGGCCTTCTCTTACCTCGTATAATGACGTATACCAGACTGAAAACTAGTCTTTAGGAATTCGTCATACTTGAGGATTTTTCTCACTATAAGAAGAGTTACTTACCGACGAAATAAATGTGCGTGTCTGAAATTGTATGGAAGCGGTTGTGCAATTCAAATGCAAAATTATTTTATTATATAAACTCGGTGCAAAGACAGTTGCGATCGCTTTCGTTGTTATTATTGTGCTTTCTAACTTTGACGTTTTGCACAAAACCACAAAAAACAAACCTGCTACAGTAATGTATTCCGTCGAAACTGTACAACTGTTAGTAATTATGAAAGTTATATATATTACTAGTAATTATGAAAGTTTTGGACATTAGTCTCTGGTTCTCCTCGCAACTTCAAATGGTTCTTATGTTGTAGGTACGTGGTGTAGGCAAAAGTTAATTTACCTACAGATGTTACATATAGGTCGTGTTCCGAACGTCGCTTCCACTCACTGTTCAATCAGAATGGAAAGTTTGAATGGTATGTTTTAGTTAGCGCTTTAAACTATCTTGTTTGCCAAGTTTCGTCTAAATAGATTCGATGATTTAGGCGTTAAGTTGTGACAGACATGCACAATTTACAATATCGACTTCATTATAAGTAGTTAGTTATAGATATCTATAGGTATTTTCAAAAGTATGCGTCACCCAGCACTCGTCAATATTAAAAAAAACCATTAACATTAGAAAACAAGCTGTTCATGTTGTAATAATTATCCTTTCTCCTTAATAAAACCTCTGTTTATTATGAAAACTAGATGTTAAATTATTCAACGGCGATAAGTCAAGGTATGAATAAACAATGCCCTTTTCATCCCTCGGTAAGTTAACCTTGGAGAACCATTTGCTTGGCCGAGTTCATTTATCACTGTTTTGGTACAAATAAAAAGATCGTAGTGAACGTAGTAAGTAAATAAATCTGCAAGTCATTTTATTAATAGGTGTACGTCGAGGGAGTGTGACTCATTATTTTTAGTCTGTAGGTAGATAACTGAATATTGATATAGATATTGAAATTCTAATAAGAAAACTCAGATTATAAAACAAACACCCACGAATCGAATTAAAGTACTTACTTATCGTTTCCACACATACCATCACGCCCGTATTCCCCGAAGGGTTAGGCAGAGGTATACTTAATGTATACCCACAGTTCGCCGATATGTTTGGGTCCCATGTAATAGGGGGCGAGCCTATTGCCATTCACTGGGCACAAAGCAGACTCCGAGCTGCTACTGAGAATTTCATAGAAAAACTCAATAACACTTTGCTCGACCTGGGGATCGAACCCAAGACCTCTAGCGTAGCAGTCGCGATTGGGACGGCTAGACCAACAAGGCAGTCGTTTCCACACAATTAGTGTAAATTAGCAATTAGTTTTTTCCCTTATACCATCGATTTATAGAGACTTAAACAGTGTTTACAAGATACGCGTTAATTCTCAGCTAAGCTCATAATAAGGGTAAAAAATACGTATTTGGTACTTATCCACATAACAGTAGTTTAAGATTTCTCGGGTTTATTTAATTTTCTGATAAAAAAAAGCTGTTAAATAGCTAACTATTAAGCAAGCTCAGAAATTCGCGCCACGTTTCTGTCCCATATTCAACGTAAAAAATAATTCACCTGCCATATTTTAGTGTGAAGCCAAAATCTCATATATTTTGTGCACGTCGTTAATCGTCGCTCTAACCCTTATACATGTTTAAAGAGGTCAGGCACTCGGCCTTTGACGTGGGCCCAAATATTTAATTTATTATGTTTTATGAGTTTGCATACCACTAGAGGATCAATCTCACAAGATTAATTTGAATCTTGTATTTTACACAACCCTATATTTTGGTTTAACCTATTTTATTTAGAATATTAAATGTTCAAGATCGGAAACTCTTTTTATAGATCAAACGATGTCCGAGGATCCCTTTCATATCAAATTAAAAACAGAGCTATGATGTGAAGTTGTGGATAACAGCCTAATTTACATGTAGATACCTAGGTACCATACTAATATCATACCATTAAATATAAAGACTTAACCCGTACGTACTTACCTAAACAGCCCATCATCAGCCTTTATTCGTCCACTGTTCGACGTAGGCCTCTCCTAGTAAACGCCACAGATATTATCTTCGGCCTTTCTCATCCAGTCTGCCAGCTGCCTTCCGCAAGTCGTTACTCCATCTGACCGGTCTCCACTTGAGACCTTGTTTGCTCCAGCGTTGGTCGGTTCTCCGAAAGATGTGACCAGCCCATTGCCACTTCGGCTTGATCCTTTGAGCTATGCCGAAAACTTTGAATCTCTGACGAATACTTAATTTCAATCTCTGATCAATATTGGATAGGATAAAATTCAACTGATTAGTTTTTCATGTGCTATCTCAGATCAAATAAAAAGTAAAGATGGAACTTTGCGAACAAAGAAGTGAGGCCGGCTAAAACTACGCCTTCAGGTATACAAACACAATTACACGCACACACGTATACCGAAACTACGCCTTATGTTGTCAGTCGAGCTTTCGATAGCTCGACTGACAAGATAAGGCGTAGTTTCGGTAGAAAAAGTATAGGTGTGTGCGTGTACCTACTTGTGTTTGTACACGGCAAGGCGTAGTTTTAGCCGGCCTCACTTCTTTGTTCGCAAAGTTCCATCTTAACTTTTTATTTGTTCTGAGTGTGCTATAAAGAATATTCTGTATAGATTTATCCAATATTTCGGATGCTTTTCGTTGTTATTTTTCAAGATACCTAAGCGTTGTAAGTTGTAACGTGTTTTTTTTTTCAAAGTTTAGTTAGATACCTACATTTCGGAACTGATTCGGTACAATAGATTCATCATCATCATCAACCCGTTACATTGTCCCACTGCTGGGCACGGGTCTCCTCTCAGAACGAGAGGGACCAGGCTATAGTCCACCACGCTAGCCTACTGCAGGTTGGCAGACTTCGCATGCCGTCAAGAAAATCTCTCAGGCATGCAGGTTTCCTCACGATGTTTTCCTTCACCGTTTAAGCGCGTGATAATTAATTATTAATACGCACACTTACAATAGATTAATTGTGCCTTATATTACAGGTATGCAGAATCTATCCATATCATGCGCCCTGGTTTGCCTGATCGTGTTGGGCAGCGCGGCTCTCGTGGGCGCGTTCGGCATATGCAAGCATCAGATCAGCGCTGTGCTCATCACTGGAGTCATGTACCTGTTAGCTGGTATGTATTATTATTTCAGAGCACAATAACTTCTCTCCAAAAAGTAGCGAACTCGTTTGGCTGTCAACTTTAGTTGTAATATCATTATGAAATGACAGTCAAAAATAAAAATATTATTCCCAAACAGTGTAGGTAGGGGCGCTTTTCAGGAGCTGATTTTCGAATTCTAAAATGTTAACCTACTGACATAATATTCAAAATAAGCTAAAGTTAACTAGCACACTGAAATCGAAAACAATTTTCAGAACAAAGAGATTTAATAGTAGTAGTAATGTATTAAATGTCTTTGATTTGGAACTATGCGTCAATACTAATACTTCTATACTTATTACTACAATTCTATCCTTATACTTGGGCTTCCTAGATACCCACTACAACAAAGAAAAGTAGACGAAATTTCCCAGCATCCCTCTTATGTTGCTCATGCTACTAGCCTTTTCCCAAGAATGTTGAGAGTTTGATATCGAGGTTCAGCCAAACCACTTTAAACGAAGCGACTGTCATTAAAAATTCCAGTACCGTAAGGATAGATTGGTTGACAGACTTTTTAGGTTTCTGACGACAACTAACGACTGTGGTAAGGGGACAACTGAGACTGGTTTATATGATTTTAATAAGATGACAAATGACCTATCATAATCATGGTAACCCTAGCCTATAGACACCAGCAAGACTAGTAGGTACCGTTACCAGTTGTAATCTGGAGACTTTAGTTTTTTTTTTTAAAAAAAAAAGCTTACTAACAATGTCGGTCACACATTACTAGTATTCTTGTTAACCCCTCGTGCTAAGCTAAATGCTTGTGTTACGAGTGGGTTCACGTCGGTAGTGTAATGGGTGGGGTTCGAACCGGCAACCATAATAATTATGATCGCAAGTCCGACGCCCTATACATTAGGCTACCGCCGCTTAGTTGATAATATATGTCCAGTAATTTCACTAGCTACCGATGTTTCAATTCACCTATCCAAACTGACACTGATTACTAAGCCCAGCCTCACATTGCGCTGGTACGAGTACAATTATATTGTCTGTTTACAGGGCTGTTCGCGATGTTCACTCTAATGATAATCCACTTCAAGCGCGTACAGCGAGTGTCGGCGCGCGGCAGCTCGCACGCGGACGGCACCGGCGACGGGGTGGTGGGGCCCCGGGGCCCGGCCCTGGCCCTCCTGTCCGCCCGCGAGTTCTCCACGGCCTGGTCCCTCGACCTCGGCTGGGGGGGAGTGGCCCTCGCTACCACCACTTCCCTCCTCTGGATACTACTGTCTAAAATCATGAGATACAACCCTATATCCGCTATGCTCTTGTAAATCTATGTGTGAGTGGAATCTTCCCTAGAATTTCATTTGTAACAAATTACTAGTCAATTACAGATTTTAAAGTGTTGGTTAGCCAGGTAGCCGAGGGAAGATCTCATTTGGAGTTAATTTTATAAATTAACTAATAAGGATTAATAAATGAAACAGTTAACAGATATATTATTTGCTACATCCAAAGCTTTGTAGAAAATACATAATGTTCCCATTTCTTGGTCTACTTTTTCTTTAACGTTATCTATGCTTTGAATTTAAATAAGCTTTAGATAATCGCAGAGCTTGCTGCCGTCCATTGCTATAAATGTTATTATTATATTTCTTCCTAAAAAATATACTTTTCGAATTTTCAGATAAATACCCTAATATTGCTATCAACTTTAAAATTACTTATACAATGATAAAACGTTATAACGTTTAAAAATATTTTAAGTATTTGCTCTACCTACTTATTCTACAGAGATACGATATGTAATATTTGTAGTCGCTTGTGTAGTTAGTAAAGTTAATTAATTCAAATATAGATATCAGCTCCCGGCCTAACTTTTAATATTTCAGTATCTCACAGTTGGTAAGTAGTTGTAAACATTCATATCTAAACAGTAATAAATAGATTCAGATAATTAAATAGATACAGATTAACGTTACGAATTATTTTAAGTGTTTTATAGAGTTATGATGCTTTGAGCATCAAAAATTATGGTTATTCGAGCTAAACTTAAGTTTTTAAATTATTTTACGAATAAGCACAAAGTTTAAAAAAAACAGTAATGCACCTTTAACTGCTCCTAAAAAATAACGATTTAATTTTTTTTAAACTCATTCGTAATTCTAAATTAGGATGTACCTCAAAATTCCTACAATTTTAACCTATTTCTAATAAATGTTGTGTTGTGCATTGTGAATGTCATTTAGAATTTCAATAAAAAAAAAACTCGAAAAGCGAAGTAAAATGGGGTGCTAACGTTGTTCAAACTTCAAAAATCAACCATGAACCATTCACGCACATTTTATTTATTATAAGATAATAATATTTTGACTTTATTTATGAATATAATATTTTCATAAGGTTAAAATAATTAGAACATAAGTTCTTTTCTTGTATTGTTTGCAACCAAAGTATGGAATTATCCCTACATTTATAAAATTAAATTCCCCGCCGCGTCTGTCTGTCTGTTCGTGATAAACTCAAAAACTACTGAACGGATTATCTTGTGGTTTTCAGGCAGTGATTTATGAGGAAGGTTAAGGTGTATAATTTGTTAAGGCTTTGTGTACATTGGTTGAAATATAACGATAATTGTGTGCAACGCGAAGCCGGGGCGGGTCGACTTCTATAAAATGAAATTGGCCATTAAAGTAAAATTACTTACACGTTTTTTTTTTTTCAAATTAACTAGAACCACATTGTGTCCTAATTCGCAATTAGTTTAAGGCGAGTAGGCTTCAAACCGTAGGTTTATAAAAATATGGCCGAGCATTTATGATAGGTATGTACAAATTGTATTTAATTAAAATATTATAAGTAATTTATTTTTAAGCTAACCCTCGTGTGTGATAGCGACTCAGTTGCTTAAGTAACAAAAAATATGCTTAAAAGCACATTTTGTAAAGCATCGTTCCCATTGTGATATTATTTCATTTCAATAAATGTTGTCCGTTTGGTGTTTTTGTTAATTGTTCTTTTATACTTTGAATGCATAAAGCAATATATTTATTTTGTTTATAAAATGTTGTTTTAATTTCACCGTTGCTAATCTGTGACGTGCCAATTTCAGAAATGTTAGTTCTATCATGTCTACATGAAAATTAAGTGGACCCTTGGATTAAATAACATTAATAGTGGATAAAAGAATAGTATTTATTTTTCTTATTATACCTTATTTATATTTACATAGAAAACAATATTGAACACATTATAACTCAGTCACACGTTTATACCAAAGTATTTACTGCTTCAATTATCATAATGAAAGCAGTACTTTATTTCCATTTAGTCTTAGTGAGTTACACATTCAATAATGCACTAGTACACTATAAACATTTCGGGGCACTGATTGCGCAACCAGATCGCGCTGCCAACAGAACCTGCAGCTGTACAGTTTGTTCGAAATAAATGCACTTGTCTAAAATAGCCATTCCGAAGTGCCGCTCTGGTAAAATCGCTTAATTAGTGTTTTATTCATAAAATCTATATAAGTAAAGAAAATAATCACAAATACGAAACATATACGACCCCAATTGCCTTTACACCGACTCTTCCTATTATTTACCACTGCTAAATCACTTGCGGACAACTTAAGACGTCTGACGTGTAAATCCAAAACACTGTATCTCAGAAATATCTATTTCGTGAAAAGGGCTTTTAAAACTTTTTTTAGTTTTTGTGATGTGATTGATGTTTTGGTAATGTTATTATAACATTATATTATATGTTATATACCAAATTAAAGGTATTTTTACGTTTTATCGAGCCATATATATTTCACAACCATACTATTCAAACTATTAGAATAATCTAAGTAAACGTGTATTGCCTCTATAAAACTTGAAGAAAATGTTAACGATTGTTTTAGCAAAACTCTGTATGTTTAGTTACAGTGTTTTGGATTTACACGTCAGACGTGCCGAGTTATTTGGAACAAATTGTAGGAACGGAACAACATACATATCGTGCAACTGGTTGCGCAACCAGTAAAAAGTATGGCTCTCAAAAGTGTGTGGTACAGTAATCGTGGTTATCGTGGTTCTTATACACTTATAAGAACCACAATTACGCAACCATTACGTCACTGCCGAATCGACCATAAGTGCACCTAATTACATAACTCCGACCAAACGTAATAGCGATTCATTTGCTCATAATTTTCATATAAAATACTATAATAGGGATAGGCATACTCAATCGTCATCCCTTAATAGCTGGTCTTCAATATCAAAGTCTTCGGCCTTCCGTTTCTTCGGCCTCGGCCTCTTGCCCTGTAGCATTTCTATTTTAACCTTTTTAGATAGCTTCTTCTTTTCTTTTAGATTCAGTTTTCTCTTGGCAGCTTTCTCCGGATTATTGACCTTCTCTTGTAGTAGTAACTGGAAAATTATATCATTTTAATAACAGTGCAGTTTTAAAGCTACAAAACCAAACAATATTTTTTTCCGATGTTTACAAACTTGAAATTTCATAATTCTTTTTTTTTCTGCTTTTATTTTTATTTTTCTTATTAACTTAACCTAGGCAAACCTATTTATTAGGCACACAATATTCCAAAACACAATCTTTGTTACATGTGTAGGAATACTGCTTACACATTAAAGATACATTGTGCTAGCTTAACGACTTATACTTATTGGCTACTAACTGTACCAGTCAGTAAAAATGTGACGAGTTCCATTCAGTTACCACCTCACATCGCAACTCGCAAGTGTATGGACATGTAATGCATCGCTGCTGGTTTTCTAAATAAAAAAGAAAGCTAAAAATAAAACATTATCCACATGACAACTAACCTTTTTCCTCTCAGCCCTCTTTATATTGAGCTTCATCTGTGCCTCAGCAACAAGTTTACTATACTCTATGTCCCCGATCTTTCTTCGGAGCTTCTTGCCGAGTCTACCGGCCAGTTGCTTGGCGGCAGTGGCCGGAGTAGCCGCGTCTCCCGTGGACAGCTCGCGGACTATCGGTGGGAGAAT
This sequence comes from Subacronicta megacephala, assembly GCA_958496365.1. Lineage (NCBI taxonomy): Eukaryota > Metazoa > Arthropoda > Insecta > Lepidoptera > Noctuidae > Subacronicta > Subacronicta megacephala. Next base: position 11,649,809 of record OY292521.1, read on the forward strand.
CACATCCACTATTCTGTTGACGTCATCACTCTCTAAGGAACTTATCACGTGGGTCCACATCGTGAATATTGATGTTCTCTGTGGAATGGAAAATTTGAATAACATTTAGTTGGATTGGAACATGACATGCGTTAGAGGTTTTTAAAGTATGTCTCCAAAATTCTGAGTAGCAATATTTTTTTTAAATATATGCCATAACAAAATACTTTATTATGTATTATATTCATCATATTATAATCTAATATGCTCTCTCTCACCGCTATCTCTTTTAAAATTTATATAAATTAAGACAAATGCCTTAATTTATATAAATGTTTTTTAGTTTATTTACACCTCAATACCTGTTACAGAATGCTTAACTATATTCTGGTTAAGATTATGGATTTGAGGACACGGACTGTTCAAGTGCTTCATCCGCTACAACCGTTAATAATACATTCAATTATACTAAAGACAGAAGAAGTAGTAGAAGAATAAGTAAGTAGAATAATAAAAAACAGGTACTTTTATAATAAGTATTAACCCGTCAAGCGCCATATTGTAGACACAATGCAAAATCTATTGTTATGTCCTCATGAGGAAACTGTATGCATTGACGGGTCAAAAGCTACTTGAAAGGTTCTAAACAGTGGGTCTTATGGAATAATTTTTATAAATAATAAATCGTTATTAAATATTTTTTTTAAATTATCCTTAAGGTACTGTCCCAATGCAGGCCTCCTCTAATTCCTTCCAGATACACTTTTCGAACCTCCTTTCCACACCTCGAAATAAAATCTTTAAAAATATATAAATTATTAAATTTACTTACAATAGTCATGGCTGTAGGTGCTCTAGCAACTTCTACGTTGACCGCTCTTCTAAGTTTCCACAGGATCCATCGTATGTTAAGTTTGCTTCCACCTTCCGCATCGTCATCACCTTCCTTAGTCTTCTTGTCTAACTTGAAACTCGACATAGAATGTACCAGCTTTAAAATTAGGAACAGAACTGCGATTACCTGGAAACGAAAACTAGTTCGATTAATATCAATAACTTTTGGCTACGCGACCAAATTGATATAATAAAACTACAAATATATATTTATACAAGGTGGAAGGCACATCGACATACAACCGCTTACTTCATAGTAAAACTGAATTCATATTTAGTAAATGATTATGGACCCCCAATCAGCTGTCCCATACATTTTGACATCGCCGACTGATCGATCGCCCACCAGTCCAACTATAAACTTACCTTTAATTATATTATTTAAGATATGAAGTTTCTAGTCGGAGTAGTCGAACCTGCGTCCCTCCAGTTAAGTACACTGGAAGTGGACTTGTGTACTTAACCAGAGGGACGCAGTTTCGACCCCTCCATGTGATCGTATTTTCTTTCATTAGAAAAATCTTATTTTTATAACCTCACCTGTTCAACCATATCACTGGAAGCTCCAGTAGTATATTGCGCACACAAATCTAAAACGAGGCTTCTCAGAGTGTCTTCTGTGTCATCATAAATAAATCCTCGTTCACTTTCCACCTTCTTCTTTACAATCCCATCCAATTCTTCAGGATCAACTACTGATATCAATTGTCCCAATATTTTGGCTGACTTTAGTCTCACCCATGCGTGAGGGTAGGCAAGCAACACTTTACATTGCTGCCCTATCTCGTCATATTCATTCACATACATCTTATTCGTCAAACTAGACGCGCAATGGAACGTAATCTTTTCGATGAGATTCAATATTTGGATCAAGCTGTGGTCTTTTTCCTTTTGTTTGTCTTCATCAGTCTTTTCCTCGGGTTGTTCTAGTTGTATTTTGACGAATCTGCCTACAGTGATATCGTTGCTAAGTAACAATATTTTTCCGCTAACTATCGATAGTATGGTGTTTAGTCGATTTTTGAAGTTGTCCTGTTCTACATTGACAAAGCGTGTACTCAGTTGAGCTGCTAATTCCAAGTGTACTGGCTGTGGAAATAAAAATTACTTTAAAATATTCTGAATATCGATATCGATAAAGACAGCATCATAAGTCTAGTGGTCCTAAGCGCGACTGCTTCGCTATTGTTGTTGGTTCTAAGAAATTCTCTGAATGATTTCAGAGTTTGGATTTGTGCCCGGTTAATGATAATAGGCTGGCCCTCTATTACATGGGTCCTAAAAATACCGGCGTAAAACGGGAATACAGGCGTATGTTATTATATCGATAAATACCAGACACCAAAAAAAAATGTGACGAATTCATATTTAAAGAAATATGAAGGACATCAATACATTCGGCAAATCAAATAAAGTTGCAACACAGTTATTCTAATTTGGCTCTTATGGTAATAGCAATTAGGGTTATGAAGAATATTTCATATCGACACTTACCTGATTATCCTGGAAGAACGTCAACACTAAATCGAAGAGTTTATTCCTCTCTTGTAGAGGGAACCTCTTCAGCATCGCTTCTATACAGTTGGCGGCGGAGGCGCGGCACTCAGGCGCACTGTCGTTCAACATACAAGCACCTAACGCCAGCAGCAAGTGAGCTCCGTGCTTTATTAATTGTACCTGCAATTATTTTTCATTGTTATAAGATAATAAACGTAAGAGTAACGTCTTGATTGTCATACGAACACCTATGAGAAAGCCTGACATCTATCCTTCAAATATCTGTGTTACCCAGGAATTGGGTGCAGGCCCAAGAGCACGACTTACGGAGTTGTGGGTCGTAGAATCGGACTCAGACAGGCGCTTTACTTTGTGTAAATTATTTCATCACCACTGCTCTCAAAACGGTAAAGCAAAACATGGTGAGGAAACCGGCATGTCCTAGAACTAAAAATTCGAAGACATGTGACACCTGACAGGAATGGGCCCGCGTGATGGAAAGAAGTGTAAATTGTAAATTTTGATGGAATCCTCTGTTACACTACTACCTGCTACAATAACGATTGTCAATCAACCGTTTTAGTATTTAATTGTGAATACACAATTGATGTCGCAATTACCATAAACCTAGAATGTGTTATAAACGAACAATTTGCGCAAAACTAAAAAAAAATAGACGCCCAGGATGAGACTTATAGGCGTAAGAAAATCTGTACTGTTCCGATCGCAAGTTATTCGGAATAGGAGCAGGAGGATGATGATTTAATTTCAAGTACAGCAGAGGGACAATTCCGAAACTTACCGCAAGGAGTTTATTGATGATCATTTCAAGGAATTTGAGTGAAGATTCCCTGCCATGCTGCAGCTCATAGTTTAACTGAGACACGAAAAAGTCTATGAACTTTTCCAGGCGCTTCCCTGGAGAGTAGTGCGTTAAGTAATTGACGAATATAACGCGAGCTTCCTCCCTAAAAAATAAACAGATACAGTACATTAATTATAACGTAGATCTAGACAGGAATCAGATTTAACTGTAATGTCCTGATCATATGACAGGATCTATCCTTCAGTATAGTTTTAAGTTATCACGAGTCTTACAGACACCATTAGAAAAAAAAATATCAAAACGTAATACTAATTCAAATCATAGGTCGAGTTCGAATTCAAGGCCCTAAGTTCACCAAGGTATGTTTTTTGTAGGCTAGGCAATTAACGCTTTGAATATTTTCGATTCGCACTTACGCACTATTTATAAATATCTGCAATATTTTGAAATTCGTTGCATTTTACTTGTTGATTATGGTGCTTAAACGGCTGTTAAGTAAAGAGAAGCCCAAGAAACATGGCTACTTACCTAGATCTGGCAGACTCGCTAAGGATACAAATCTTGGACACTTTCTCCATAACTTCATGCAGTTCTGAGGAGACCAGTCTAGCCTCCAATATAGCTTTTAGCAGCGAAAACGAGTTGGCTTGTTTATCATCATTCTGACAGTCCTCCTCTGCATATAGCAGGAGGGTTTTCAACTGGTCAGTTTCGAGCTTATAATATTTTACGTTACGAACTAATACTGTTACTGCCTGTAAATATAGAGCAAATATTATTAATAATAAAACCTCACTCCTCGACTCTGTAACTTTGCCACATCGCTAAACGTTGGCAACAACTACACAAGTATCACAACAATGATAATTATTAAAAGAGCTGTTTTCTATACTATTTCAATGACAAACAAGTATCACACGCATGCTCGCCTAATGGTAAGCGGCAATCGCAGCCTAGAAACCAACAAAACTCATCCTAAGACGTCGACGAATACTGCTTAGAGGCATAATAATTGGTAACGCCGCCGCCGTGGTAACCATACACCACTCTATTAAACGTCTTTCTATACTTTATGGCCACCCACTGAAAGTATTTTACGCATACTCCCAAATGACAGGAAGTTTCATGCAATATCAATCCGAACTTATGGAGCAATTGCCAACCTTGATCGATTTGAGTACAGAAAGAAACCAGTGACTAACGCTCACCTTAAAAGCAGTCCTAACTAAATTAAAATTATCGTTTTGTTTACTTATTTCAAACGTCGCATATTTATGCAACGTCAAGAATATTGTTTTTACAATATCTTGAACCATTTCCTCTAAAGTTGGCGTGCTGACTCTAATCGTCCATAAAGTTGCGATACACTTCATGGCAACTGTAGTCACTTTGACATGGTCACTCTTCAACGCATCTACTAACAAAGGTATTAGTGGATCGACAAACGCCCGACAATCCATTCTTGACACTTTTTCTCTCTTCAGAATCACGTACAAAATATTCAAACTGAATTCTACCAATACATGAGCGTTAGCTTTACCAGACGTCTTCACGTGTTTGGCTTGGGATTCCTTATTACGTTTCGGCGTTTCGGGAATAATGAAACAATCCGGTTTCGCTATGAGCATTTTCTCCCTCTGCTTTTCAGTTATTTCTCTTTTTGGAGCGCCTAATACAAATTCTGGGATGCTCTCAGAAGCAACTCCGTGTAAGAAGATGAATAGCGATTCGATATCAATGAACTTATTAGTTACTAATCCACTTGTTATGTGTAGTAAGGCTTCCTGAACCTTTAAAACTATCTTCTTTGAATGATGCTTTTGGAGAACTTCTTTGAAAGGTATAATTACGTTAATAAGGCACTGCTCAGTAATATTTTGCGACACTATCATAAGTGTGACGTAGCTTTTCTTGCTAGGTTTCGCTTCTGGCGTCTTGTAGTGTAATTTGTCGACTTCTTTCTCTTCAGATAATGCTCCAAAGAGGTCATTGGTGCAAACATCAAGTATGTAGTGAAGATTTTCGTTAAGTTCCCCAGGCTTGAAGTCTGATTTCAAAGCGTCTAGGACTGTATGTATTGTAGCCACTAAGACATGGACTTGGAATCCTCTGGTTAGCAACAAAGTAAGATGTTCCAGTAGAACTCCGAGGTACGCTGTGCCAATGGTAACCATAATCTTCTTAACGATATCGCGAGCAGTTATTCTGACTTGCTTCAAGGGTGATTTAAGAAAAGAACAGAGTTTTATGATGATTCTAAAAAGAGAACAATACAATTTTATAAAGAGCTAGAATTAATAGCTATGATTAGATACAACGATTGATGATGTACAATTTATATGATAAAAAAAAATGGTATGATGGTATGTTATGTTATTACTAATCTAAGACTTAAAACTCACCCAGGCAGCTGATGTTTCAATAGATCTCCGGGCAGTCTTTGGAGAAGTTTAACAAGGGCCAGGGCTATTGGCACCCGCAACATGTCTTCCTGTTGACGATCGAACCCAGTCTTTCGACGATTCACCTTGTGGGACTCCTCGTGTTCTGTCATTTTACCAATAGCGCTAGACAAAAAATAAAAGAATAAATTGCAAGGGAAGATCGATAATAGTAGGCAAAATATAGTAAAATTTTAAAAGAGAACAGTTTCCATAATTAAGACATTATAAGAATATTAGGTCATAGAACAGAACAGTCTATCTATATGTTTATACAATTTTAAAGAACCTGATTCTGTACAATGAACATATAAAAAAAAAATAACAAGTTAAAACCTGCGTACATCTTATCTCAATTATTTGAAAAGATAAAGCTTGTCCTCTCTGTTGTTTGCAGACCAATCACCGGAGATCATCACTGTTGGTTTCTCATTAAATTATTTCTATTTGTCCACGGGCAAAAACTAGTACATAAATATTACAACTCACCGATTTAGTTGCGGTAACAATCCCGCTGACAAAGATTTAATTATTCTTTTAGCTACAGACGGCGAAACTTGTGTTGTCCTTTCAAACGCAGGAACATTTGAAACTTCTTTACTTGATTCTTCCTCAATAGCCTCAACAACTTCGTCATCTGCCGCTTTAAGTTCACTTTCTTCATCTAAATCTACAGTTTCTTTTATTTCTAATTCAGTTTCTGTAATGCCATCTTCAATTATCTCTTTCATATTTTCTACATTTTCTTTATTTTCAGACTGCACATTATTCATTTTAAATTTATGCACATTTGTTATCAGTGCTTTCGGTAGTTCTATATTTTTCACTTTTGAGAAATCAAAATGAAAAGCGTCTATGATTCCGACCAATATTCGAGTCAATTGTTTTTGGTGTTCAGAAGAATGCCGCATTTTATTCAAATATAGTTTTAGTATGACTTCGTAATGGTACCAAGGAAGTAATCTACAACAAGTAGATACGACTTCTATACATGCATCTATTAAAGTATTTTTATCCGTGTACTTCTCATCACAAATGTACATAGACGCTAATGGTAGAATGAAGTTCGTCAACGTCCTCGGAGTAGGACATTTCGTCATCTTTTTAGCTACTTTGCAGAATTTCAAAAGTGCTCTAACACGTCTGTGCATTTGAAGATGACACATATTGTCGAAGAAATCGACTTCTCTGTCTTCTTTGTTAACGAAATGAGCTAGATCAGATATCACTACGTCAGCATCGGGGCATTCTCTTGCCAATTCTCCAAGTAAATTAATGCATTCATTTCTCAACAATTCATTTTTAGTATCTCTGATACCGGTAGAAATAAGCGACAAAACTGTATCTCTAACCAGAAATTGACCGTCAGTTGTTGACCTGTATTTCATAAGAAGTTTTGGCAAAATACGTTTCAAACACAGGCCAGCACTATCTCGCAGACCAATATCTTTCTCAGAGCGAATAAAGTAGAAGCAATTGTTAACTATGAGTATTGCAAGATCAACGTCAATCTCATCTCTTTCTAAAAGCTGGTATATTTGCTTGTACGCGTCAATTCTTCTATCGAAATCTGGCTGTTCAATCCATCTTTTATTAAATGCATTCATTTCGGCGACCGTGTCCGCCATTCTAGAAAGTATATCTTTATTCTTCGGAGCGCTTTCAGCGATTGATCTAAGTAATTTGATGAGCAACTTTCTCACATCTACGGGACCGACTTTGTTGAACAAAACGGCTATGTTTTTAATGTAAACTTGTGGATTTGTGCTGTGTCCCAACAAGTTTATGATTGTGTTCACAGCATGCTCCATGTTTTCTTCCGCCATGTTCATGCAAACTTTTTTGACTAATATGGGAAGAAGCAATGTTAGTAGCTCATCACATAGCTCTGGTGACGCAACTAATTCCGTGATTCTCGACAGAATCAGCAAATCTCTCTTATTTACTGTGTTAGATTTGGCAGAATTCGCCATACGTCGTTTCATTACTTCCAATATGCTTGGTATGTGGGGAATCAAGATTTTGCTTCCAAAATTTATATTATTCACGTTTTGTGGCGCATCTACTGGTAGACTATTAAAGGATTCTATTCGAGGGATTTCTTTGTCTTCTTCATCTTCAGTGAGTGTAATTAATTTCTCCATCATATCTAAGATCATATTGACTACACCAGGACTTGTTTTTGGAGCTAGTAAAAGTTTGAAAATGGCTGGGAGTGGACTTATTGAATCTTCTTCTGAACAGGTGATTAATAAAATGTAGTATCGAGGATTCTGACACCACGCATTTAGGAGTCTCAAAAGTGCTGTTGGGCTATGTATACCTTCAATGTGTAATTTAGGTATCAATGGCCAAACCAACGTCTCATACATAACAAATAATTCATCTTTATTCCAGGGGTATTTGTTAAATTGTTCAAATATCTTCCTTGTTGTGCCCAGAGCAAGTGTTCGAAGATTTTTCATAACTTTTACGTAGCCAACGTGAACTTTATCTCCTTGAGTCAAGACTGCTGCTATAGTCGAACAAATTGCAAAATATATGCTAAAAAGTTGAGACAATAACTCCTCCTTCATATATCCCCCAAAATATTCTCGAACCACTTCAAATAAGTTGAGAATACTGTGTAATTTCCCAGGGCTGGTTACAGATTTAAGATCTACATTAGATACAATTTTATCAAATATTTCACGAGGTTTCATATCCAGATATTGTTTGTAAAACGAGAACGCCATTTCAATGAACATTTTTAGTTCATTTTCATTACAACCGGCCAGATATCGCATTACAAGCGACCTTCTTGTCTGACCGCCTCCTTTCTTTTCTGCTGCTAGCTTCGATGTCATTTTACCATAAAGTATTCTAAGTATTATAGGTACTACATGTTCTCTGTCTTCAGGTTGAATGTTTTTGGCATCTTCCGTGATTTTGAATAGAGTCAATTCATCTTTGAATTTTTTCTCATCTACTAGATTACACAAATTATTTTTATATGGAGTCACGCTTTTATTTTTGTAGTTAAGTACACAATCTAAAGCATATTTTTGAAGTCCCGGATTTTTGTGTTTTAAAAATTCCATGTAAAGCTCCCAAAATACTGGTTCTTTATGCAACGCTCTTGGGTTCTTAAATTGAGCTAGAACCTGCATGATATTGATAAGTGTTTTGAATATTATCTTACCAGAAACTGTTTCTTTTGCATCGTCAATTTCTTCAATAATTTTCTCAATGTTTTCAATATTTTCTTCAGGCTTTTCTTCATCGACTTCCATCTTAGCATCTCTTACTTCCATATCAATTTTCAGAGCATTCATGCTATCATTTCTTCTGTATTCTTCGTCAATGAAGTTTAAGAACAGGATTACTACATCGCGATTCCTAGCCTCACAAACATGTATACAATTTATCATAACTTTTAAAATCAAATTCCTGTAGTTATATAAATCAGGCCTTTCAGTTATGCTGTTATAATCGGAGTATAATTGCTGCAGAATTTCAAAATTCGTATCAATTTCCTCATCGAATTTGAATTGTTTGAGGTTTTTCTTTGCGTTTAAGAATGAGGATTCAAGAGCACTATGAAAAGTGGGCCAAAAATCGTCAACACTTAGAGCATTTCCATAACCTGCAATGAATTCAGTAACAGGTTCCCAAAGTAACTTGAAATTGATGTACAATACTCCTAACATATAATTTAATGCAAAAAGATGGAAGTCAGTATCTTTAGCTAACGCATACTGGGTTGTGTTAAAGGCCATTTTCTGTAATGCATTTAACTGAGATCTATATTCCTGGATAGAAGGAGATATAGACTCGACTGAGTAACATCTGCTAAATATTGAGAACTTTTCAACAGTCCCTCCCACTTCAACAGTTTTGTTTAGCTCTTCAACATTTTCAAATAACTTGTATATGTGCGTAGTTAGCAGACGGATCTAGAATAAAAAAAAACATTAACCAAATGAGTAAACAAATATAAATCGAAATATAAAGTATATTTTTAATATTTACATACCACATGGAAAGGAGACGACACATTCGTTCGTAAATACGAATCGACCAGAGATAAGTATGGGTAAGTCAAGCCATTCTCATGTTCGTAAGCTGTCAAATAGAGATCAAGGAGATGCAATGAACAAAGGTAATTAGGATCTGCAGCGCACGGGAGAATAACTGGTAGCAATGTATCAATATCACATATCTCTTTCAGTTTCTTACAACTTGATATGTGAATAGCACTTTCCAAAGCTACTGACAGTATAAACAAAACTTTTCTTGCGCATCTTGACAGTCCGGTAGTGTCACAGTGGAATTTATTCTCTTTAGGTTGATTCTCCAGGTTGTAACTTATTAAAATATTCAACAACTTGGATATCAGCTGCCCTAGCATTTGAATACTGTAGTCTACATCAATCTTTTCAACATGCGGCAAGCAAAATAGCACATTAGTAAGTTTTGCTGGATTCTCCACATACTTCTCTATATCTTCAGACAAAACATTCTTGAAATGTTCCATGAAATTGGGAAGGTTTTTCCCAAAGTCTATTGGATATTTTACCCACTCAAATAACTTGATACCATTCATAGATAACGGTGACTTTTTAAGGCATACTTTCGTTAGTGTGCCCATAGCTTCATTATCAAAATTCGATTGTATAACGAACTTGATAAAAGGTGGTAATATGTGCATATCAAATTGGGAATATTCAATGACATTTTGCACAAAGTTTATGAGTATGTTTGGGTATGGTAGAGGAAGTAGAACTTTAACAATGATACCAGCATGTTCCTGAGATAATGAAACATTTGGGGATAGTAGTAACACAGCTCCTATCTGTGAGCAAACTTCTAGAACACTCTCTGAAGACTGGTCACAAATAACATTTACTAACAGCAGTACAAACTGCGGTGGGTTTGTCAAGTATCTCCCTTGTTGATGCTCTATGACTTGACCGGCAAGTCTAAGAATATATTCGAGCCCTTTACTTTCTTCATCATCTTCCTTTAAGATTTCCTCAGTGAATTTGATTATGCTTGTCCAAAAAACCCCATACTCCTTGTGTGAGATACTTTGTAGACTGTCTTCTACAGTCTGTGTCAACACTTTGAACAGTATTTCTTGGTGTTCCTTGTTGTCTTTGAGGTGTTGAAGTATGAGAGGCAAGAAAGTCTCTATGCAGCTATGAAATTTATCAGTTACACCTCTAAATATTTCAAATATAAGATGACCACAACCAGTAATAGCCTGAAAAAAAAAAACAAAATTATTTCTAATACTTATTACTTAATCCATCAAGCAGTGAATTACAGACAAAATATTTAATCTTTATTTAAATTTTTATTTTATTGATTTTTTAACAACATTTTTTATGAGAATAGTTAATTTCCGCACAATCCGAATACTTCAGTTTATTCAGCTTTCTAAACCAAAAAGGGTAAATTGTAAATGGTGCACCAAATACTTACATCATGATTAGTTTGTAAATAATTCAATATGAGTCCGAGAAACTTCTTCTTATCTCTTATATCTCTGGCGACAAATGCAAAGCTTTCCGCTGCAAAATTATTGATATACTGTGGCTGTGACTCACTTAGCAAAGGTATTATCCTTTTCAGAACCACAGCAATATCCCTTTTCAAGTATGGTTTAAGAACTTTGAACAGAAATGCTAGACAAACCAAGGTCCATTCCAATCGTTCAGCATCTTTTGTATTTAGCAATATTATTAGAATGTCTAAAAACCTCGGAAAGTATGGGTAAAAATCTTCTCGTAGATCCTTTGCTACTGATACTAAAATTCTGAAATTTAATAAAATTGTAGTTTTCAATTGTATATTGAATAAATTGTAACTAAATAATATATTTATAACTTACTCAAGTAAAGGCTGTAAGCACAGCTGGTCTTCTATTTTCAAATATCTCTCCAATATTTCAACAACTTCATCTTTTTTATGCACAAGCTGGGGCACAGTTATAATTCCAAAGACTTCTTTTCTAAACTTTTTAAAGTTTTCGGTCAAGTTGAGCACATGCCATTTCTGCAGTGCCACAAAGAAATGAGTTTCATTCTCTTCAGGCTGTTGTGTGTATGCATGCTCAATATGATAGAGAGCTGCATGGCGAATATCTATAGAGTTGATTCGCTCAGCAAAGGGTACAAACTGTAAATAAAACACATTTTTGTATTAAATCGTTGGCCAAATTTTAAATACCATAAAAGATAAGATATTTAAATAAATTTAAAGAATATTAAATAAAAGTGATATCTTATTCGTAAACACTAGGTCTGCAACCATTTTTCTCATGTTGGTCGGATTTTTTATAGAGTAAATAGGTACAGGGAAATTCTGAGTAATGCCAAATTCGCATTACTCAGAATAAGTTGACTAATTAGTTGACTATATTTACCTTTATATTACCAAGATATACTGGTTTATACTCTTAATAATTATATTAAAAACATCGCACTTAACCTAAAACGATTTTATGTTTAAGTAGCTGTTAAAAAATACTTACTCGAAATGTGTTCGTAGACTTATGTTTTACTGGTTTACTCTTCATCTTGACTCCGCTGAGTTTTCACTAATTAACAGCGCTTCGTAAATTTTCGTGAATTATTATAATCCACATGCCGCTTGCTTGTTGCCGAATCGACTTGACAATTCAGATTCACAGTAATCACAGTACTGTCAATTGTCATTAAAATTGTGACAATGACGTCTTTTTTTTTAATATTTTTTGCATGGCTTTAAAGGCTCTTGTGCCAGTGACAATAACGTATTACCATAATTGTTACAAGTATGTACTGCATTCGAATCCCTATCCCTACTTCCCTACTAATATTATAAATGCGAAAGTAACTCTGTCTGTCTGTCTGTTACGCTTTCACGCCTAAACCACTCAACCGATTTTGATAAAATTTGGTACTGGGATAGCTTTAAGCCTTCGAGCAACACGGAAAGGGACAAGCCATCCGTAGTGTTCCCCTCTGCCAAAGTACAAGGCCAAATGGGCATATGCATTTTATAAACCTAGGATGCCGCTCGGATTTTTAACTAAACCAAGTCCAGCCGCGCGAGTGAACACAGCGGTCCTCAAAATGCCAAATTGTTCGGTTTTCTGCTGCAAAAAGAGGTCTGGAACATCAAATCTACTAAAAGATAGTATTACATTTCACATGTAAATAAATCTTTACCGTATTTTTCTAGTTAATTACATTTAGACACCAAATTCGTGTATTCTATTTTAAATTATTATCAGATTTGTGTACCAACATAGAGTCCGATTGCCCGTACAAAATACGGATCGGTCGAGCGATAAATCAGAATTCTTGCCGATGAACAATTTAGGGAGGTTACCTTTAACGTTGAACCAAACGCGTAAGCGCCATGATACGGCGCTTTAGACCTTTCTTATTAGCGAGAGCCTTAACTTAAAAAGCGTCTTAGCGTTGCATGTTTGCTGTTTCAGCGCTGTGCAAGGCTTGTTGGTATTGTTTAATTTTGTATGTGTTAGTGTCGTCATTACAGTTTTAGTTTTGTATGTAGTAATTCGGAACTGCGCTTGTGTGCACACTTCCCCCCGCAAAAAATGGCAGAAGTATTTCATATACATACCATCACGCCTGTATTCCCCGAAGGGTTAGGCAGAGATGCACTTAATGTACACCCACAGTTCGCCGGTATGTTTGGGTCCCATGTAAAAGGGGGCGAGCCTATTGCCATTCACCGGGCACAAATCCAGACTCCGAGCTGCTACTGAGAATTTCATAGAAAAACTCAATAACACTTTGCTCGACCTGGGGATTGAACCCAAGACCTCTAGCGTAGCAGTCGCGATTGGGACCACTAGACCAACGAGGCAGAACTATTTGGTCGGTAATATATCGCTACGGCTACTCCCTACCGTGTTGCTCGAAGCCTAAAGCTTGAGGAAAAGGAACATAGAGAGCTAAAGGACATAGGCTACCTTTTATTGTAAAAAAGTTCTACGTTTTGTTGTAAAAAAGGGTTTGAAATAATGGATGAAAATTTGTATGGGAGTTTGTCATTGTTGAAGATATACACTGAAACTTTGTGTTTAGGCACTTGATAATAAATAAATAAATATATTATTTAATAAAGGGTTTTTGAAATTTCAAACTGTGTGGGCATGTGTGGGGATGAAAGTCCGTTAGGATTTTGACAAAATTTGGTACAAAACTAGACTAAAACTTGGGAAAGGATATAAGCTGCGTTTATATTTCGGTAAATAATAAAGTTGGGCAAATTTTGTGGTCTACCCGAGCAAAGAAGCGGACGGAAAGATATGTAAGGATAATTTGCAATTTCCCGCCAGAATTGGAAAAAACTAAACAGTCAAAATAGTGTTGTCCACGCGGGCGAAGCTGCGGGCGGAAAGCTAGTATGCTATTATACATACATTTATGACAATCATAGTACACATGGCTACAGGGCAACCTATAAAAATCCAGTTTAAGCTGATCTCGTATGTACAGGCTTCTGGTACAATAAGAGGCCAGTGTAAACTGATTTTTTATAGCTTGATGGGTAGCTGTGCGTACACGTTAAAAATAGTGCAACGAATATATAAAATCAAACATAGAAATCTTATCACATAATAATCGACAAAAGATAATGCCAAACAATGTTAATTTTATTTTATCGCGTACGCACTACGTACCTCATACGTAACCTGGTAAAGAATGCACCATAACTAATAAAAAAAAAAAACTTTTTTTATTCAAAGAGCTGTCAAAACGCCAGCTGACCGATAAGGTATTTTGTTTTTTTCCATGTTTTTATAACAATTTTAGTGAAATATCCAAAAAAAATTACAAGAAATTTCATAGAATTTATTTATTTATAACTAAGAAAACTATATATCCAATGCAATGCTCGCCAGGCTTGTAAATTCCCTGCCTTACGGCTTATCGCAAAAAATAACGAAGCTATACTTCCGAGGTATTTTTTTACATTTTTTTCATAAATGACAATCGCACATTTTTGTAGTGGAACTATTTTAGCTTGTTCCTAAAAACAAAAGTAAGTAAAAAGCAATAAAAATAAACCTTTTACAAACTGTGATGAAAATAAATAAATTGTTTTTTATTTCATTTGCATTAGAAATTGTTGAAGTAATAAGCATGAACCAAATTAACAAGTTAACAATCGGAAAGAAATGGAGAAAAAATAGTAACTATATAACATACTAATACTTCATATTCAGTTTTTTTTTATGAAATACCTACAGATCCCAAGTTATATATTAATCAAAGTCAATTTTTTTCATAATTTAGCTCTAGTTAGAAACCAACGCGGTGCTCACAGCTCTTCAGAAAATCATCAATACTCTAACATGGAAGTGAAAATACTGCCCGCTTTACAAGACAACTACATGTACTTGATTGTAGACAAAGCCACCAAAGAGGCCGCTATTGTTGACCCAGTCGAACCCAATACGGTATTGCAGGCTGTAGATGAACATGATGCTAATCTCACTACAGTTTTAACTACTCATCATCATTGGTAAATTTTATATCAGTAGAGATAATTAGATTAATTGCTTAACCTTTTGACCTTTTAATAGATAACAAACCAAAATGTACCCATCACACCACGGTCAAGACTACATAACAGTTTAGTATTTGGTGCTTAGGGCATGGTTTTGCTTTTTTGATGTGGCAAAGGTTAATAGGACTGGTGTAGTCATCAGACAGCATCCATTATTGTTATAAAATGTTACTGCCATGAACATGAAATGTGTAAAAGTCACAATCCACCTTAAAGAATCTAATCAAAGAAAAGCTATCCAAGAAAAGTTTTGAAGTTCCTAATTTATAGGAATTTAGAAAGCGTTCTTTGAACTTCCAGGGATCATGCGGGTGGCAATGAAGAATTAGTCAAACAAGTTCCTGGCCTTGAAGTATATGGTGGAGATGAGCGGATTGGAGGCCTGACAAGGAAAGTGCAGCACAACTCTATTTTCAATGTGGGAAATTTAATAGTACAATGCCTGTTTACCCCCTGCCACACTGCTGGCCACATCTGTTATTTTGTGACAACTCCAGAGGAGGCTTCGAGACTTCGTGACAGTATAGTGTTTACAGGTAAAAAATCTTAAGCCATAATAGTTTATAAAATATTGTGATCTGAGTCATGTCTGATCTTAGTGTCAGTGGCGTAGCTAGGTAACCAAAGACCCTGGGGCAAAAAATCAATGGCCCCACCGAAATTACTTAAAATCGTTTGTTCCGTGTTTGTTGTTTTCCAAATTCGACGTACTCCAGATTTGTCGTTATCCTGATTCGTTCGTTCGTTCCGGGGAGAGTCCGAGGGCCCCCCTGAGCTTGGGGGCCCCAGGGCACTGCCCCGTCTAGCCCACCGGTAGCTACGCCATTGCTTAGTGTATTGTCACAGGCTCGGCACCTGACAACACTGCAAATGTAACCATGGTTCTAAGGCACCAAGCAGTTGTTGCAATGTCAACCCCTGCACTGTTGTTGAAAAATAAGAAAACAAAACCATTTTAAATTCCAGGAGACACCTTATTCCTGGGGGGCTGTGGAAGATTCTTTGAAGGCAGTGCAGAACAAATGTTTAACGCAGTCTCAATCCTGGGCAGTCTTCCAGACGAAACTAAGGTGTATTGTGGCCATGAATACACATTGCAGAATCTTAAATTTGCAGCACATGTTGAACCAAGCAATCAAGAAATATTGAGGAAACTGATATGGTCACAGCAGAGACGTGAAGAGGGGAAACCTACGGTATGTATAAAGAATTCTGGGCAGAAAATATTTAAATTGGTTGAATTGATGATTCAGTCTACTCCCAATGTTTAATATTGAGCGCATCTCTCCTGGGTCCAATGTGATCTCTCCAAGTTAGCCCACAGTGGAGGTGCAATTAATTAACACTGTTGTGGTTCAGTAGCAGTAGAGATTGGCGGAAGAGTAAGACTGGTATTAAGTTACATAGACGGACATAGCAAAACTCACAATGTTTTGCTCTACCTGGGGATCAACCTGGGACTAGCTGTCGCACTTTTGACCACTAGACTAATAAAAAATAAAATAAAATAATTTCAGACCTTGATCCATATTGTGTTAGTTATACATATTACTTATAAACTATGTTATTTTTTATTTTTTTAATGAGGCGTTAAAATTGGTTGAAAAAAGGAAATAATATTACAATCATTTTACAGGTTCCATCAACAATAGGCGAAGAAAAGAAGTACAACCCTTTTATGAGAGTGTTTGAACCAACTGTAATGTTGCATGCGAAATCTCAAGATGCCGTTGAAACTATGAAAAATATTCGGCTTGAGAAGGACAGCTTCCAATAATAAATCATCCACCTTACTATGTTTTATCGTCAGGGTATTTATTGGGTTATTATTTGTTGTTTTGTTACGTAATGGGAATAAATTATTGTCCAACCAAACTTTTTTTTGTGATTTATTTTATTGTTTTTGTGCTACCTGTATGAAACTTATTATTTTATTGAAATACTAGTGCCGCGGTTTCACCAGATTATTCTTTTTGTCGGGTTCCAAGGGTCATAGCGTGTGGTTAAGTAGCATAAGTTACTCATACCACCACTTTTACTAACAGCTATCTCCCAGTAAAAGTACCTTCAAAGATAATCCAGCCGCTTCGGAGATTAGCCGGAACAAACAGACACACAAAAACCTTAAAAAAAATGTTTTTATGTAAACTTCTTCACTATGGATTTAGTATAAAGCTGTTACATTACACAGTTTTATTCATTCTCCAATTTACAATATAACGGAAGGCAGTGTCTATTATCTTTCTTGTTTTTGTTATAATCAGGGCAGGCACAGGAAACTTATCCTACAATGGGCTAATATTCTGTTACTTGGACTATATGACACACTGCCCCCCTCTACGCTGCAGGGTGCGTGGCGACGGCGCCATAACAGTGTGCGTAAATGTGTTTCTGTGTTGCACTATGCATATTTTCAATGTAGAGAGATACTTTTGAGCAACGTAACAACACGCACTCCCACGCAGCACGCTGTGTTATGCGGTGCAGTGTTTGAATCCCTCAGTGGGAAAATACACCACTGTTTTTGGGTATCCTTTTCAGGATGTTATTCAGAATGTTGTGTAAAATGAAAAGGAAATTTTCTTATAAAATACTGTTTAATAGTTAACCTATTCTTAAAGCTGATGATGATCACAAGAAAATTAAGTGCTATTCTTGGCCAGTGTTAGTGATAGTCACTGTTCCTTCTTTATGTAGGCTGACATTTGTTCTGCATACTTTTCCTTTGATCGCTCAAACATTGCCACATATACCTAAAAATAATTATACACTACTATTAATTAATTAACATTAGGATTAGAAATAAGTGGTTGTTTAAGTTTATTGTAAATATAAGAAGCTATTATAATTTAATCCAATAAATATATTATATTTGTATTAGTTTGATTCTTATAAGACTTCAATATAATTTCCAAACTGTAATACGAAAATAACTAAGCACTACCAAAAGGACATTAAATTACTGGTGGACAGACAGTTAACAGTTTTTAATAAACTGTAAATTTTAATGTTCTTTTAAATATCTACCTGATATTAAGAAGAACACACTAATCAAGTTGTATAAAGGAGGTTATTACATTCTCCTTTGACCATTCATACTGTTATCCAATATTACTATTTTTTATAGCACTGTTTATTCAACTGGGGACAAGCCTTAAGGGTATTTGTTACTGAATAAATAATCATACTCTTTTCTCTTCATTATTAAGTGCTCTCCATCGTGAAGCCAGTTGTCTGGTGACCTCTTGCTTGGTTGGCTCTGATCCCACATCAGAGTTGCCTTCAGCTACTATCAGAGGCCGCTGTTCTTGGCAGAATTGGAAGAAAGCATTGCAAGGCTTTTTTGGAGCATTGGGATCTCTTTCAGGCTAAAAATTAAAACAATTCATATAAGGAATAAGTAAGATAATATTCTTCAATCAAATTCACCATAGGATGGACTGTAAATAAATACTTTTTGAATTAATGTAGGCACAAATTCTTATTTAGAGTTATTATGGGATTCATAGACCTTGAAGAATAGCCCACAATTTATTGTTAATCACCTTATCTGCTTTGCTTTTCCTTTTTCCAGGTTTCTTGGCACTACCAGCATTCTGTTTATCTGTTTGTTTGGACACAGATGGACCTTTTCCTCCGGCACGGGGTGGTCGAACAACCACCTCTGGTTTCGTCTCAACTTCCAAACACGCTGTCCTGAACTGATCACCATGCCTATCCAATCTGTCCACCAGTAATTTAATGTCCTTCCGGTAGCGCTTAGTTATTTTCTTTGCTTCATGTATTCTGCAACGATATATGACGCTAGTTACCTCACTTAAAGCGTGTATCAACATTACCTACATTCAAAACACAAACCTATTGATAATTCTTTCGTTATCCTGTTGTAAGACTTCACATCGCTCCAGCAACAATTGATATTTTCGCCTATAAATTTCTTCTTCGGAAGGTAAACTAACCATATCATCTGAGTCGTCAGAAATATTCGAGTTAATCTGTTGGACTGTCATTTTAATTTATTTCACAGCCTCAAAGTTCAACGCGATCAAATTTCTTTTTATTCAGCTGTCAACTGATTCATGTGTTTATAATGTTGGCATTACTGATATGCGTTGCTGAACTGCTGTCAGTAGTGTCAGTTGAAACGAGAACAACTTAGACAAGAACAACAAATAGATTTCTTATCTCTATCTCATTCTACTTTACTTTGTGGTTTAGTTGGATGATGTCAGCTAAATATATTTTACGGCTGACAAACAAGTTAATTTCGCGATCTTATGAAGGAATCCAAAATTCGGATTTTAGATAGTTATAAAAAGGCATATATCATTGACGAAATTCAAAACACCTTTTTTTCTACAGTTTGTACAGTCGCCAGCACATCAAGTTACCACAAAATGTCAAATTCTCTCAGTTGATTTTGAACTTAATCGTCAACAGTTTAACGGTTAAAATAATTTGGAGAAATTTGACAGTTTTGTATAACTTGATGTGCTGGCGACTGTACAAATAAGTCTGCTCGTCTGAAGTTAGCCGTGCCGAACTACCACGCTGCCAAAATTTTATATACATATACATACATACATATTGTCACGCCTGTCTCCCATGGGGGTAGGCAGAGACTATAGATTTCCACTTGCTACGATCCTGGCACACTACTTTCGCTTCATCTACATTACATCTCTTCATGCATGACCGTCGGTTTAGGGTGCTCGGAACCCGGCCTGTTTTAAGAACATCCACAATTTGGTTGCGGTACATTCGCCGAGGTCTTTCCCTTCCAACTCGTCCATACATACTCACTATTATACTTGTTTCGTCAATCTCCGTTCATCCATTCTCTCTACATGACCAAACCATCTTAACATACCTTTCTCAATCCTTGTTACTACATCTTCTTTCACTCCACAACGCTCCCCTAACACACTGTTTCTCACTCTATCTTTTAGCGTAACACCACACATTGTTTACTTCTCAAAGCTCTCATCTCTACAGCATTTATTCTGCTTTCATGTTTCTTCGGCCATATCCATACACCAAAATATATAATTATCGAATTTCACAAATCTTTACAGACTAATTTCTATTAAAATTAACCACCGAATAACCACTTGCGGAAAATTTCACCAAGCTTAGTTATTTCTAACAAAATAAACAATCCCAATTCTTATTTTACAATACCAACATTGAAACGTGAACCGGAAAAACCGGTATTTTTAGTACCTGTATAGTGGCGGGGGAAGGTGCGGGGCGCTGAATTATCTTCGCGCGAAATGCGATTTTTCGTGTCGATTCAACAGCGAATGCGGGCATCGCATCGTGCAGTTTCCTACCAGGAAAATTAAATCGATCGACCGCTTAAACAAGCGTGACGTGTAGTATTCTATAATGTGCATATCAAAAAACATGAAAAATGGAGTTCTCAACCCCATAATGCAGTTTTTATAGTGGAAATATTATCTATTGTAAAATGAAGTGAATTTCATTTATTGATGTGTGGAAAGCAAAACACTACAAATGAATCCGAAAAATAGCAATGAGATGTATACCAGTGTTATCGAAGCGAACTATTTTTATTTATTTCATATTATTATTTCTATTATATTTATTTTATGCTTTGAATTCTTGTTTAGTTGACGAAAAAAAGGTAAGTGGTGGTCTTCTTTGAAAATAAATTACATATAGAAATATTATAAAGACTGTGTAAGTTTCCACATTCATTACTTATTGATTTATAATAATTGTTGTTACTAATTTCGATATTTTCGCGTTGGCTAACTTCATACGCAATTTTTGCAGCACCTTTTTGGTATATTACAAGCTTTGTAATTTCAGTCTATTTCACTTTACAGTTCACGTTAAAATATTTACTCCTGAAGCAGCATATATCGAAGTACAGGGCCGCAAGTGTCCGCTTCGCTTCATTACTAGGATTCGATGTGGACGAGCGCTATAAGTATACGAGGCTCAAACAAAATCTAGAACCAGTGAAGAGGCTCCCTGACGCACTCATAATCGGCGTAAAGAAATGTGGAACGAGGGCATTACTGGAGTTTTTGAGGTATCTAAGCACTTTTATTTTGTAGGAGAAACAGATTTACAAACAGCTACACATCAAGCTAATTTTCCAGTATATGCTGACCTCTCATTTAAGCCAGAGACTAGCTTTCCGCCCACGGCTTCGCCCGCGTGGTTTCTCGGTTTTCTGCATTTCCGCTCCGCTCCTATTGGTCTTAGCGTGATAATATATAGCCTATAGCCTACTGCCTCGATAAATGGGCTACCTAACACTGAAAGAAAATTTTTCAAATCGGTCCCGTCACGATCCCGTAGATCCTGAGATTAGCGCGTTTAAGCAAACAAACTCTTCAGCTTTATAATATGTATTATATTAAAATATTAAATTATATATTATAAGTATAGATTAGTAAGTATAGATTAGTAAGTATAGATATAGACAGATATACTTAATGTACACCCTCATTTTGCTGGTATGTTTAGGTCCCATGTAATAGGGGGCGAGGATCACCGGACAGATATCCAAACTTCTAGCTTCTGCGAATTTAAAAGAAAAATTAACACTGGTCGACCTGGGAATCGAACCCAAAACCTCTAACGTAGCAGTCGCTTAGGACCACTAGACTAAAAATCTAAAATTCTCGTGTCACAATGTTAGTTACAATAATCCTCCAAAACGGCCTGACCGATTTTTATGAAATTTTATATGCATATTTAGTAGGTCTGAGAATCGGGTACTATCTATTTTTCATACCCCTAAGTGATAAACGTATAATCCACGCGGGCGGACAGCTAGACGGCTGGCAAGCTAGGCTAGCAAGCTAGCTAGGCTAGGCGGACAAACCTATATAGATATCAAAAATCGGCCAATAAGCGTAGTGTTATAAATGTGCCTAGCCGTTTTTTTCGGATCTCAGTGATACTACCTTTCGTTTTTTTCATGTTGTCATGGTATTGCAATTTCAGAATACATCCCGATGTGAGAGCTGCTGGCTCGGAGGTTCACTTCTTTGATAAATTTTATCACAAGGGCTTCGAATGGTACAGGTACTTAGTAAAATTCTAAACCATATAGTGTTGAAAACATTGCTTATTTTCGATTGATATCCTGCGAGGAAAACTATATTTTTCAGTGTAGACATTTGTGTTTTCTGTTCTTCACATAACTTGAATTTTAGGGACAAAATGCCACCCACACTAGAGGGACAGATCACGATGGAGAAGACTCCATCGTACTGGGTCACTAGGTCTGCTCCAAGACGCGTTTACGCCATGAACCCCAGCGTGAAACTGCTGGCGGTTGTGAGGGATCCAGTCACTAGAGCCATCAGCGACTACACACAATCTGCTAGGTAGGTTTGAAAAACCCTGCCAATGATAAATGACTTCGAAAAGTCAGAGGTGCTTGCCTGGTACGGTAACTCGAAAATTTTGAATTGGCAAGCCAATGGTCATATCGCTACACTATCACTTATGATTACACAGACTAGAACGTAATAAATGAATAAGGTGACAACGGTCCATCACGATACTCAGTAGTTTTCGATATTTTATAATACCAACTATTTTTACACGGAAACATTTTTATTCGCCGCTACCGCGCATTTTTTAAATAAACAGTTCTGTCCTGTTTGCAGTAAAAGACCATCTCTACCTCGCTTCGAAGACTTGGCCCTAGTAAACAGTACAGCCGTTTGGGGCGGAGCTCCCTCGGTCGTGGATGCTTCATGGCCACCTGTCCGGCTCGGTGTGTATGCGAGGCCATTGAGGCGCTGGCTGCGAAGGTTCCCGAGGTCAAGGCTGCTGCTCATCAGTGGAGAAAGATTGGTAGTAGATCCTGCTGCTGAAATGGCTAGAGTACAGGTAATGTGTATATATTTTGATCCTCAGCTTAAAATACCAGTAAATAGCTAGCATTGTAGTCTATAGGAATCTCAGAAGAATAATCCAATCTCCAAAGAATATTGTTGCGAACGGGAACATCCTTAATTGTGTCTCTCAAAAAGAAGTTTTTTTTTAATATTTCAGGAATTCCTAGATTTAAAACGGGTGATAACAGAAAAACACTTTTACTTCAACTCCACTAAAGGTTTCCCTTGTCTCTTGAAGTCGGAAAGTCGGTCTACTCCTCATTGTCTAGGCAAGACGAAGGGGCGGAGTCATCCACACATCGATCCTAAAACTATAGAAAGACTGAGAGACTTCTACAGGCCGTTTAATGAAAGGTTCTATGAAATGGCAGGCATGAATTTCGGATGGCCTTGAATTACTGTGATTTTGGATACCTGGTAGGTAAACATATAGGGATTTGAATATTCTTGTGGGTCTTATTTTGTGCAAATAAAGGATGGTTTTGTTTGAGCAACCACTGACGATTTCGACATACTCCAGTCCCTACGATTGTAATATCTTGCTGGACTATCCTTTATAGACTAGTCGCGCTGTACACACTGCTACAGGTCAGTTTTAGCTAACCTCGCATCGTATAGACTTTCCATACGGTAAGAGGTCAGCGTAAACTGGATTTATATAGCTCGACGTATTTTAATTTTCTATAATTCAATTATTTATATAACTACCTGTATAGTTTCTTTAAGTTACAAATTTATAATAAAAGTTGAGATTGTATAATTTTGAAAGTATTGTGAAACTACACTTGCTTGACGTTATCAAATAATAATTATGTTGTGTTAACGTGCATAATAATGATGTATTTATTACTACTATATCTAAGAACTTATTTACTATATTTCTGTGTAGTTTGGTACAGTACCAAAATATTCATATTTTTTTCTTAATAAATGTAGAAAATAAAATACATTATAAAATATATGTATACAATAACAACTACGCGTTACAATATTATCAGTACGGATAAATATTGCACACCGATCTTTGGAAAGAGATAATCTGCTGTTTTCGACTATAAAACGTATACGTACCAGCGACAAATGTCACATAGGTAGTGTGTTATATAGATGTGATATTACGGTAATTTACAGATGATAATACCATACCTTTTACTGGGTATAAGTCAAATATTAGTTAAATATTAGATACTCAATCTATTATTACTTGATACCTGTGATAGCAAAGGGAGTCGCCTCATTATATTATGGATCCTTATTATTTGACTAATACCTGGTAACCTATTATGCTATATTCGCAATGAATATAGGTGGCTTGTATTATAATACCAGTACCTATTACGAATATATTAGTTACCTACACCTCGTGTGTGAAAGAGATAAGGCTCTACGAAGTCAAGGCGTTTATCTCTTTCCAGAGATCGATGTGCAATATTTATCACAGAGTATTGTAACTTATTCGATTCGAACTCAGATCACACATACATGTATTAGTTAACTACGTCTCGTCTTGACAAGATAAGGCGTAGTTCGGCGGCCTCACTTCTTTGTTCGCAAAGTTCCATCCTTAATTTTTATTTGATCTGAGGATTCGAATAATTCGCATAATAATTTTATTCCAAGCTGTATGTATACGGCTAGCTGCTCCTAGTTCCTAGTCATAATTCCCTGAAGTGTTCCATTTGTTCCATCTCTTCATAATTTGTACGATTATGAAGTCATATCATTTTACATAGGTGGGGTATTTGCATATTGTTAGCTCGTTAAGTATATTGTTAGATACTAGCCATTGTTTGTTGTAGAATCTGTGTTGAAATTTGCGTATTTGAAAAATTAAGAGTGGATCAAATTGGATTAAGCCACATTACTTTCACTAACAATAGTATATAAATAATGTAGATAGGTAATCAAACAATCTTCTGATTGACGATTAAGTTAGCAAGAAAATAAACAAATTTGATAAAGATGAAGAGAAAGTCTGATACAAAAAAAAACTCTACATATAATTTTATTCCAATTTCAGTGTTATAAATGCCACAATCTCGCTTTTGGACACGCGTTGGGTCAATTTTAGATTTCAATTAAATCCAAAAATCATAAATTAATATTTCTGTCCAATTTGCTCGGGTATGACGTCGCCTTATCAAAATCCCACTTGACATGTACGAAAATGGGTCATTTTATTTAACAATGACTATTTTTTGTTATCACCCGTATTTATTTGGGAATATTTTAATTAAAATTTTAGTTATTCTTGTTTTTGTCCTCCATTTTTTTACTAATGTAACGAACGAAGGTTGTGTAATATGAACGAATGAGAGATAGTAAATAGTAACATGTGCCATATACAGTAGGTAGGATATTTATAAGAATTAGATACAATATTGTTATAAACCTGAATGTAATGCTCTTCTTCACCGAATGTTATAGATTATTTGGTAATATAAATAAAAACTTGAGTATATTATAATTTAAATTAATTCCAGGGATCTTATTCACTATGTCATAAGTTATTAACGCGTTTCTTACCCGCTGGTTGGTAATGTCAAAAACCGGACAATTTCGGAGTAAATTTTTGTCATACTTAGTTTTGTAGCATGTTTTTCAATAGGTTAAATAATGATCTGTTTTTTTGGAGAACTTTTTATAAATAAGAAAATTGCCATGTAGTGTTAGTTTTAGACTTATGTATACTTGCACTGAGCCCTCCAAATCACATGTGCCATATAGCAGCTTAGTAGAATAGATAGCTAAATATACTATAATAAAAAGGCTGTTTTTAATAAATACGCATATAACAATTAACAGATGTTTTTACTTGAATAAAAAATATACAGTAGTATGTCCCTGTCTAGTCCTTTCTGAAAAGGTATTAGTCTTTCGAGATCGCTTCTTATTTTAAAATTGTCTTAGTAGATTAGTTGGTTTAATTTAAAGCGTGTGGTGTATAGGAGGACGCGGATTCGATTCCACTTTTGCTATAGGTCAAACTTTTCATGCACAAATTTATTACTTTGTTAATGCTTAACTTGGATACAATTTAAAAAAAATCCAAAGACGTGGATTAGAATTAAATATACATTTATATATATATTCTTAATTATACTTATTTGTACAAATATACAACTTACCGATAAATATTTACACATAGTTACTTGGAACATATACGGGTAAGTCTATGGGGTTAATCTGTAGATAGGATACGGAATCTATACCGACGATGGCAAAAACAATGGCTATGTTATCGTCGTACTTCGAATGCAGACCCATCACTTCTGCTGCAGATGGGAAACTTGACGACTCACTGAAATAAAGGGGAAAATCAATAAGAAATTAATGGATAAATATTGGATACAACGTTCAACAGTGGACGAATGATGATGATGATGATTAGTTAGGTTATGTAATACTATTCCGTTAAAATGGATCGTTTTATTTTCCGTGTGGAAATCGTCGTCGATGTTTTCTGTCTCTGAAGTACAGATGAAGGGTTATGTCTAACTCGAATGACTAAAAACACACGGTTATCTCTTGTACACTGAGATCTCCAATAAATGCACCGGTGGCAAAAAAAAGATGTTCGTTTAAATCGGTAAGTAGAAGAGAGAGTATATTCAATCATATATATATAGGGTGCAGATTTAGTCAACTCCATCAGTTAAAGGGGTGATTCTACACGTCACACTGACCAACTTTCCCTATAAAACCCTTTGAAAATGAAAATGAAAAATGGCTTTAGTATTCTAATAACAACTTCTTCTAAAGGAACGGCGGTAGCCTAATGGCTAGGGCGTCAGGCTTATGATCATTTGGATCATCAAATCCATCCATAATGTGCGGTATTGCAGTATATTTGATCAAAAATCAATTGGCCGGAAATTGGCATCAGAAGGAAAATGTGGATTTTAGCTGGCCAACAACCACGTCGTCTGAAACTCAGATCAAATAAAAAGTTAAGATGGAACTTTGCGAACAAAGAAGTGAGGCCGGCTTAAACTACGCCTTGCCGTATACAATTACACGCACACACTTATACCGAAACTATGCCTTATCTTGTCAGTCGAGCTTTCGATAGCTCGACTGACAAGATAAGGCGTAGTTTCGGTAGGTAGGCGTAGATACGTGTGTGCGTGTAATTGTGTTTGTATACGGCAAGGCGTAGTTTTAGCCGGCCTCACTTCTTTGTTGGCAAAGTTCCATCTTAACTTTTTATTTGATCTGAGGTCTGAACATACACAGCTTTTTCAGGCAGACGACATATGACAGCTAGCAGTGACTGGATGAGAAAGGCCGAGATGGGCTCTGTGGCGTTCACTAGGGGAGGCCTACGTCCAGCAGTGGACGAGTATGGGCTAGTGATTATGACCCATAAAGATCATATTCAGTCTTAACGATGCCTAGAATGTATCTACATGAACACTATGTCATCAGAAGCGGATGATAATTAAAACGAGTGTGCAGTATGCTGATCAATAAGATAAACAGGTATTGTCAATAAAAAAATAATAAATGTCAACTTACTCCAAGCAAATGATCCTGAAATGCGGTTTCGGTGGATTCGTTTTCCTAAAGTTCTGTACATCTCTGTTGTACACATCAAAATCTATAGCGAGACTATTTTTAGAACATATTTCTTTATTATTCTTAATAATTCTTAACTTTTCTAGCACCGATGGCATATCTGAGTTGTCTCCTGAATTTATAAGTGGCCTTAAACCCGTATTACACAATTTTGAATCAGCTAAGATTCGAGCCTGTTCATTTTGAAATGCAATATTTGTTTCATGTAAATGCCTTAGAAAAGATATTTTTGCTTCTAACCAATTTTCATACTCTTGAAATTGGTTTTTCATAAAGTCGAAAATATATTGCTCTTTATTACTATCTATGAGGCGAGCATTCATAAAACGATTAGGTAAAATTTCTGCTCTCCCGAAGTCACCTTCATTTGGCAACCAGACTTTATCAAACGTTGACACAATGCGTTCACTGTATGCCTCATTCCCTTCAGTTTCAGCCCTGTTTGGTTCGGTTTCAGTTGTACTAGTATCTTCGGCATCTAGATCTTTGCTTGTGCCTGGATTATTAAGTGATAGTAATCTTTCCGATCGTCGTTTCAAAATATTGAATGGATTCCTCAGTTTTTTCACTTTTTTAGTAACTTTAGGTGTTTCTTCAACTACGCAATCCGATTCTGAACTAGATTTAACTGTTATACATCTCCTATCAAGGACTTCATAGTTATCATCATCCAAGTACATATCGGTATTATAAGATTTATTGAATGTTTTGAGTGCTTTAGAGAAGGCTCTTTTATGACTAGTTGTTCTAAGATCTTTAGTTTCGAGATCTCTCAATCTTAATGCTAATTGTCTTAGCCTATATAGATTTTCGTCAAACTTGTCATCATGGTCTTGGTCTAGTCTAGGTTTTTTAGTCTTAGACTCTTCATCATCATCCAATTCAATGGTTTCGATAATGTTTTCTTCATTTACCACATCAAAATTATTAGTTAATCGTAATCTCGTTTTATATCTTGAATTGTAAGAGTGAAGTTGATTATGAAGCGATTCGAGGTTGTGCATTTCTGTATTTCCAGATATAAGAAACTGTTTTAATCTAACAGCTAAATTCTTTATGCCCTGCAAATGGGCAACTCTTCCGGTTCTCGTTCTTTTCCTACTATTATGACATAAATTGGGATTATTTTGACCTAAATTGCTAGGATAAGAAAAGGATCTTAATACGTGATTTTGTCTTGGTAGATATTGGACACGAGATTGTATATACATATTAGAGAAAGACGGTCTTTGGAAAAACATACTGAATTGATAAAAGTTAAGATTATTTTGGGGACGCCAAAATCCGTAAGGTCGAAAATGATGATGTCTAGGAAAACTTATATGTGGGGAAAAGTTTAGATTATGATAATATTCTGAGCCAGAAGTATTTCGTATTCTTCTTACAGTCTCATTAGCTTCATCAGAACTTGTATAAGCCGCTGATTCATTAGAAGGAGACCTGTGAGATCGCCTTTTGATGGTAAGCAAGTTGAGCAAGTAGCTCGAATTATGGACGTAAATATTTCTCGGTATGAATTCCTGTTCTGGAACATTAACTGTGACCACTTGTTTTTTGTATAAATCTGGGATATTTTCGAAATATTTTTGTATACTTTTCGGGTCAATGGGTTTTTGTTGTCTTTTAGTTAATCTCCCTATTTTGTTCGGATAGTCATAAACTAAATTATGTCGTGAGATGTGTGTTGTTGTAGAATTATTTGAAATGGTCAGATCTGAATTATTCTTTGTAAAATCTTCGTCAAATGGCGTGTTATCCTTAATGTTCTGGTTATCTGTAGGTTAAATTAATGTTTTTAATTTATTTCGAAACTAAAAATAGCAATTCAGCAGTAACATAATGGAATTATTCTTACCAGGATCCAGTGGCACTGCAGAATCTGGTATCATGCTATTTTCTATGTTACCATCTTCTTCCATTAAAACAACTCCTGAAAACATTAAGTTTTCAGTTTTAATGGATTACTTTTAACACATACATGTATAAAATACAGATCCGTACAAAACTAACATTCGAGAATGTAATTAGTGCAAGTAGGTACCTATGGTACGATAAATGTGAGCCCCGAATCACCAACTTTCCCAATAATAATAAAATTATATATAAATACTAGCTGTTGCCTCCAGTTTGACTCGCGGCCCAAAAACATTTACTATACCTCGGCTTCTCGGCGGTGTATCAACATGAAAAATGCATCTGCCGCTGTGAAAACCTCATTCAATTTTGTGCAGTCGTTTTTGCGTGATGCGTGTACAAATATACGGACAGACAAACATTCCTAACAATTGTTGTCTTAGCTTCTGTTGCTCTGATAAAGGCCTCCACCTCCCTTATTAGTTTTTCTTCAATATCTTTAATGAAAACACATTTGCCTTTTACAATTTTATTATAATTATGTATAGATATGACTTACCAGAATCTACAGCTTCTTGACATATCTCCTTACATTTCTTTACTTCGTCAATATTTTCATCATATTCAGTTACTGTAGACGAAACATCTTCATAAGTGACACCTTGACTAGCAACATCTGCACTGTTTGCTCCAATATTATCGATTTCCATTATGACTGGGGATTTATCATCTTTTACTGCATAGTTTCCCATATCAGTTGTTGCAATAGTTTCTTCATCATCTGTTTCCTTGCTAATAACTGTCACATAATTATTTGTTTCATTATCTTGATCATTACTTTCCTTTACTTTATAAGTTTCATTAGTGTGTGAAGTAACATCGGCAACCTCATTAGTGATGTTACTGTCTTGAGAATCAACATTCTCACATTTAATGACAGTTTCCACTATAGTTGGGCTAACATTTCTAGATTCATTTGATGGGCCAACTTTTGGTGAATTCATGTTAACGGATTCACTAACTGCACTTACGATATTGGTATCTACACTTTCAGATTCTTTGTCTCTACTTGCTTTTGGAATATCCAAATTCTTAGAGACATTTATTGAGTTTACTAGAGGTAAATCAAGATTTTCAGACTTATTCTTATATAAATCAAGATTTTCAGACTCATTTGTATGCATTTTCTCCCTTTTATTCCCTGTATTAACCATTGCTGAATCAACAAATTCATCTTTTCCGTCTGTGGAAAGTGAATGTGAATCAGTATTCACAGATTCATTACCTAAGCTTACTTTTTGGCAATTAGATTTACCTTTTGGAGCCTTATGTCTTAGTACTTTGTACCCAATTCTACTGAGGGATGCATACACTTTGTATTGTATTAGAGTTGTTGGTGAACGTAATAATAAAGCATATGCTTTCTGTAAAGATACTGTGACTTCATTGTGTTTTAATAGCAGACAGTTCTGAAAATATGTTTATAAAATAATACATATTTGTTATTAAATAAATAAGAATATATTAAAGCTTTCCTCTTCTAACATAAAAAAAAAATGTACTTACAACTTCCATTAGGAACAATGTTTCTTCAGGGTGCAGATATAATTTTTTCCCGACATTGTGTCCAAGGTACTGCCAGTGTCCACCAGATATCTGAGTGACTTCTGCAAGCATCAGATCGTCACGCCACACAGCATGGCTCAATATACCACTAGAATAAGAATTAGTATTATCAAACATAACTTGCGTTATAAGCATGAAGAAACTTACTACGCTAAAAGGGTGTGGTTGAATGTATATATAAACATCATCAGCATATACTCATCCACTACTACTCTTCTAGTGAATGCCATAGAGCCTGATCTTCGGCTTTCCTCATATATAATCACAACATTACAATAAAATTATTTGACGGTAGAATTGAGGCTGTCAGCGCAAAAGCGGCCTAACCCAAAATTTTTCTTATCCTGACTTATCTGCTACAAATTATTTAAAAGGTGCTAAAATGCAAGACTGGCCAATCTCTTGTTTCACCAATCATCAACAGACGGCATTGTTAAAGTAAACGATAGATGAAATTGCAAGGGTGCAATAAATTTTAGTACATTTAAGTAATTTGTATTACATAAGTCAGAATATTGGAAATTTAGGGTTATGCCACTTTTGCACTGACAGCCTCAATTATTACTCAGCACTGCTAATATAATCACTGATTTAAATTGCTGTTGAAAATAAAATTTATGATTACCAGGTCGCAAAACTGCTGGCAGTTCAAACTGGTGTGGCCCATTAATAGTTTTGTTTTTATTCCAATAATATTAACATGTCACATGGATTTTTACACACTATTGTGATTATGGGCTGGCTATACCATACCATATTCAATTTGAAGTTTATTTTTTTGATAAATATTATATGGACACATAATTGAATAAATTTTCCAGCAATCACTTACTATTATTAAAATATCATAATATATGAGTACAAAAGAGTACAAAATAATAGTTTTTTTATCTAAATAATTTTGAATATTACCATTTTTCTATTCTCTCAACTTCTATTAAGTATTTCCTTGCTTCTAGGGCAGCCTGTATCTGCTTTTGCTCCAGCCAGGAGCCATTGGGTATGACATCTTTCAATCCTAATTCAGGCAGAGATGCATCTATTTTTGTTATGCCCTTTGCTACTAATTGTTCACCTCTGAAATTGTAAAAAATAAAATATGTAAAAGTTAAGTGTTAATTCAAAGCAATTGAAAATTTGTAGAAAGCTTTCTTAATAATAAAATATAGTCTATAAATTTTTAGTTTTTTTTTTAATAGGAAAAAGGTTTGCCCAGCAGTCGGATAAAATGGGCAAGGATAAAAAAAAGTTTTTAGTGGTCAAGTGGCCTGGTGTTGGTGCTAATGTACTAATGTGAGTAATATGAGACCCGCATTGCTAGTACGCACGGCTACACATCAAGCAATACAAATCCAGTTTATGCTGACCTCTTATTGTTTGAGAAGCCTATACAATCTGAGATCAGCTTAAACTGGATTTGTATAGGTTGACCTGTAGCCGTGTGACTAGGGTTGCCATCTCTAAAAACAGGTAACCAGGACAAGAAGCCTGAAAGCCCCAGGTTTCGGAGCTTAGAACCCGGATATATCGACAGTGTTTTTTTAAAGTTACTTAATAAAATATTTTTATTGTTATATCACCCGCAGTGACCAATGTCTTGACAACTTTTAAGCTTGGACCACAAATGAAACCCCACCAGGATGGTCCAAGGAAGCCCTACTAGGACAAATCGGGGAAACCCGGACGTATGGCAACCCTATCACATACCTAATATATCTGTGAACATAAGTATACCTACAGTTCAAACACAGCCTTTATGGTATGGTATGTTTAAATATAAAATTTGATTACGACAGAGCTATGTCCCTCAGACCGACTCAGACCACATTGTTTTTATTACATTTGGATTAAAATTAATTATTGTTTACTAATTTGTAGAAGGAGTCTGATTAGAAGCACTATAATCTTGTCAAGTAATTTGTATATGAACGTTGTACGGACAGCAATCGTAGATACTTATTTCGCTATTTGCATTATGTACATACCGCGTAATAAATAAAAATAGCACACTATTTTTAAGAATATTGAATTGATATGAATGCACCGCAATATGAACATTTTTAGTATTAAAATATGGATAACAGAGTAACTTGTAAGACTTTTACTTACGACAATACTCTAGGTTTCTCCATAGTATGATTATACACACTTCATATTATAAAATTAGTATTCCGAGCAAATTATTCAAAATAGTTACAAGAAACAGGATCGTGTTTTTTCATCAAATTATCAAATTGATTTTGACGTAATTTTGACCAGCCACTGACAGACACAGACTGACTGATTTTGACAAATTGACTATTTGACATTGACATTTTACGGTTCGTTCGAAACAACGGTGCAACGACCGCTAGAGGGCAGTACGGCCTTCAAATAATATAAACCTATAGGTGCAGAATTATTGTTCTGTGTTCTACATTTATTTACGAAAACATTATTGATGATATTCATAACAACTGACAGCTACATTACATAACAATTTTGCTTAAGGCTAAAGCATCAGCCTTGGGCGCGAATTTTGTTTTTCTCAAATTATTTGGCTTTATCACATTCTGGGTACAGGCTGTAGAAATTGCGATATTAGCAATAATTTATTAACGATTGGGAATGTATAAATTTTGTGCTTAAAAAGTTTTAGCTGTAAATTGACATTTGTGACCGAATGCACTGTTTTACACCAAAATCTTCGACGATAACGATTTTTACATACTGAATCGTGAATAAGTTATTGTTAATATCGCAATCTCTACAGCCATGGCCTAGAATGACGTGTTATAGCCGAATAATTTGCAGAAAACCTACTACACGTCGGCTATTCGAACTATACAAATCCAGTTTAATCTTGGATGTCGGAAGCTTCCAATAAAATCGACGCTCAATTTTATTGCGACGAATATTTCAATTGAAAGTATTCCCACAACTGTATAAGAAAAAGGAAACGGGAACTCAATTCCCAAAGCCGTGTAGTATCACAGTTCATCAGCTAAAATGTATTATGTATCTCAATCGAAGCAGCCGAGCTGCAACATTGCTCGACTACATATAATTAACCGAAACAACGCCTCTTTATATATGTCGGTACGATCACCCCATTGGTAGAGTCAAGTTCGCTGTCTTTTTAATTTAGTTGGATAACAAAAACACAACCGTAGCGTAAGCCGCAAAGTTGTAGAATCGCGTAGTAGCTACGTTGTAACGTAGCAAGTCGGCAGCATGCCTAAGGGGTATCGATTAGTCCCCCGGAATAACCCGACGACAGACGAACGTAGACGAATGCTTCCGACTTCACCCGAGATCTACGTCCATACATAGCGGAAGTAATGAAATGTACAGAAAGATATGAACCGGAAAAATTGTCGCTCTCTTTTTCTTCACGTCGCGTCTTATCCGGATCCCAAAAAAGCCTTCCTTTGTCGGTTTTCCCTTTCAACGCATTTCGCCTTGGGCTGTAACGAATGGATATTTATATCAGAGATGACAGGGGAGCGACGACAATGCATTTGAATTCTATAAGTCATTTACAATTTTTGAATTTAAAAATTATTAATATAATAATATACCTAACAGGTAGATAGACAGGTATATAAACTTTTCTTTTATTCATGAACCTCGTGGAAACTTAAAAATTCCCTTTCATACTTGCTTATCAAAGGCACCCTATTATAACTGGGAAACCTACCCAAGTTCTTTAATGGAAAAGCGTCATTAAAGTTGTAGTTAATTGGCTGTATGGTGAGAGCCTAGTCGGGATGTCGCCGGGAAGTTCCCGACGCGTTACTACCGCAGTCGGCGAGGGTTGCAGGCGGTTTAACGTATTGTAATGCGAGTTTATACGACGTCCCTCCCCCTCAGCCCCGACGCCTTGCAGCTAATACCATAGCTCAATGATAGTCGCCAGTTCACGTACGCCAGAGCCCAGCCGGCAACGATTTAAAGAATTTAAAAATTGAACTTTCAATATTCGAATCGAAACCGAAGCTTCTGTTTACAGACGATCGAAGGGCGGGGATGGGGGTGGCGCACCCCAAATACGTACCATGTTATTTATGGTATATTTTGACGTGCTTGCTCGCTGCTAACTTCAAGTCGCGTAGAATAATGGGGTGATGGATAGTGTTATCGGTCGCTACTCATGGTGTTCCGCGTTCAACTTGTGCATTTATTATTAGTGTATTGTGGAAAACCCCATATTTAACTGGATTCATGGTTAACAGTGTTCTTCCAGTGATTTATAGGTTGTTGTAGTTAGCGACCGGCGTTTCTCTCGATGCGGATTTTAGAACAAGACAAAACTTATATTGCTGATACAATTTTCTTTTAATTCTTCAATAGTATAAACGTGTTTGTGTGTAAAAGTGCAGTGAATAACATAGTTATTTTAGGTCTCAATAGTGAGAAATATTGCAGAAGTCATAAGGTAAGTTAAAACATTGTTTAGATAAATCCTGTTATTATGAATTAAAAAAAAAAATGTAATACCCAACTCTACTCAGCTCTATCTAAAATAAAAAATAAGTATACCATTTAATGATTTAAATGACACTTAAAACATAAAAAATCTGTTTGTTTACTATTTCATGTAGCGATAAAGTGATGGAAATTCTATGGGTAGGTAAACAGTGAATTTTCAATAAATTGAGTAAAGCGCCATCTATTGTTTGAATTAGCCCGCAAGTGCTAGTTCACTGTCGTACCGTCATAGTGGCGCCGAAGTGTCAGCCGGCGACACGCCTGCAGTCACGCGGCGTTGACGCGCGTCGTAACATGTTTGCGTAGGTGTAGATCGCATCGTGATAAACAATTTATGTTTTCTTCTTTATCAACTAATCAAAAGTGTACTGAAGTTATTTAGTGTTTTGCTGTTACAACATAATTGGATCTATGAATGTTTACATCAGTGTGTATTGTGGTGTTCTTGTTAGTGTTTTTTGTGAGTGTGTGTTTTGTTGTCGCCGATACCGAGGACAGGATTTTGGCCGTGCAGTGAAGGTCTAGGGCTCGGCATGAGGAAAATAAACGGTGAGGACATGAATATTCAAGAATAAGATGCTTTCAAGCATGCCTGATACGCATGAGCCTAACCTACTAATAATAAACACAGAGATAACGAGACATGTGAAAATGTCACCGGGTTGCGTCCAGCGATAACGATAATGATCACACCAACCACAACGAGCAGTCCGTATTGACAGAATAGTCAGAATAAGCATTTTTTTAAACTTTTTGCAAAACGTTCGCACCCATTATGTCAAGACCATGGGGTGCTTGTAATTTAATAGGGGACCGGTGTGCTACCGTAATAATAATACTGTAGGGTACGCACTTCGGCCATGAATTTAAAACCAGCTAAAGCAATAATTTTAATTCAAATTAATTGTAGGTAAATATTTGAAACATATTAAAAAAACGAGCAAACAACGAGATAATTTTGTAACACACAGCATGAGAAAATGAAAGAGTGAAGCTTTTATAAAAAGTTATTGAGAGTCCGTCTCGAAATAGAATTGCACAAGAGGCGGAGGAACGATCGAAAATCATTAAACCGTAGCAGATCCCATACAAATGGTCCATAAACGTAATCCGACAATGTTTGATGGGTCGCCGGCCGGCGGCGCTTCGATTGCGAGACCGGCATTCTGGGACGGCCTAGACAAAAGTTGCGTGCGCCACATCTCGAACAACACAATACATCGCATTTTATAACAAAAAAACTTTCAAATACGTGTCTAAAACTCATAAAACAAGCTCCATCACAAGTCTTTACTGGTCAAGGTACTACGAAGATCATCAATATCAGAAGAAACATTTAAAGATTTCAAGGATCTTAATTTATCTACTGAGCTGTTTACGTAAATTTGTAAGCAGAATTTAAAATCCATTTTGTGAATGTCATAAGTTTATTGTGAGGTCTGCACAAGACACATAGAGATTTATCGTCTAATGATTGCGCGCAACGACGCGGTCGCTACAGAAACATAAAAATAAAATATGACAAAACATGTTTTGTTTCAATAACGTGCCACAAAGACACGCAAATATTTAGTAGATATTATTTCCGTGTCAAGCAGGGGAACTTATTGATAAGGTTGATGATTGATTACACTAAATCCATCAAACTTTACCTGTCATTAAACAGGAATTTGGCTTAAGTTAATTACATCTCGACCATACGGTTACGTGGTGCGAACATCAAACTTGCGGCAGTTTTACGATCTCAAGGAATGATTGAACAGTGAGGGTCGTTGGCCGAACCTTAGTTAATATGCCTGCACGTACCGGCAGAAAATCAAATAAACAGTCGCTTTCATCTCCGGTCTATCGGCGATGCACTTGGTAGTCTTGCATATTGTGTGTACAACTGTTCGCTCACAACAGCCATTATTCAGATATTCGAGGTAGTCGACTGAATTCATTATCAAATATTTAATTTGCGTTGTTATACGAGTATCCATCACCAAAAAAACGACCATA
The DNA here is from genome assembly GCA_958496365.1 of Subacronicta megacephala. NCBI lineage: Eukaryota > Metazoa > Arthropoda > Insecta > Lepidoptera > Noctuidae > Subacronicta > Subacronicta megacephala. The sequence continues at coordinate 11,687,437 of OY292521.1, forward strand.
GTGGCGTTTCCCGAGTGGTTGATTAAAATTATAATTCCTTTAACTATTCGTAAAGCATTCATCTTATTTGGCTTAAATTTACTATGGATATAAAGCCGTCCTAACTGATTCAAGGATTCTATGTAAAATTGCTTCTGCGTTCCATCTTTCTTAAAATTTACACTTATGTCTACCTATCTGTCTATTGTGCGCTGAGTGCACTTCGTTCAAGTCCATTGTTTGTTATTCATTAGCTCGTAAAACAATTTCTTGCAATCATGCGTCTAATAACCGATAATGCCTCTATTGATTTTACCAGTGGCTCGGAACAGCACTCCAATATTGACAATGAGCGGTAGTTTAGACGCCACTACGTGCTTTGGGAGTTGATGAGAATGGTACGTGACTCCCAGTTCATTGCTCCAGTTTTTTGCCACTTGATCTTGTGAATGAGTTTGCAGACCTTGGCAAGACGAAGACAAGGATCTTAGGCGGCTGGATTTATAGCTGCAAAAACACTTTACGAGTGCTCTAACAGGCTCTGTACGTATGTACCTACTCACTGCCTACTTATTCAGCGGAATAAACGTTTTAGTGGCACCATAGTAAAGCCGGGCGCCCGCTCCGCATTATAATACAATTGGCATTTATTGCGGAACGATCATGAAACGTTGATGAGGTTGTGAGATAACGTTGTCAAAACGAGTTATCACTTTCGGCGGGATGTAAATTGCTCCGTGTAAAATCAATGAGTTTTACTCGGCGCGTTAGTGCGGTGTTAACGCTGTGAATGCTGATTTTCAATAGCACCACATTAGGAGTAGTTGTGGTGGCGCCGCGCGTGATTGCCATGTTGATTGAGATCACACGTATGTTACAAATTGTCGCTCCAATTCGCATGTGATGAGAATACGGCAATACGCACTTATGCACTGAAAGTTCAGCGAAATTATTAAAAGTGGATGCTGAAATCTGGCATTATTTTTGTACAGTTTTAATACTGTTTAAATAGTTAATGAAGATACCGTTATTTACATTCTCAATCTAGAGCGCAGGTAAACGAGTCTACTTGGCTCGTTTACCTCGAGAGGGTGGTGTGATATATTCAGGGCCCATTTAAATATTCCCAAGGGTGATAAGGGGAAGGGATGTGCGCCGGTTAATCAAGTAACGTGATCCATTTATCTGGAGCACTCTTGATATGGTGCCGGTGAACTTTGGAATATTGTAGGCTCATTTTGGGGTTGTGATTGAAAACGAATATGTAGACATGTAGCAAATCTTTTATTACAAAAAAATACATTTGCTGTCGTTGAAAATGTATAGGTTTTCTGTGAAACTTAGTTTATATCACGTACAGTATTACCCACGAGGCGGGTAACATTCCCATTAGCATCTAGCTTTGTTGCTCTCACATTGTTGCTCAGGTACAAGACTTTTAATAGCTTAATTAACGAGTGGAAAGTTTTCCAACAAATGACCGGACCAGGCCCAGTTACCGTAGATAAGTGCCGCACCGGGTATTGAGATATTTCCTTTATTTCTTGCTGTAATTACTTACAATCCGGACGTCGATTTCTATGGCGTCTGGTGCTTATTGACATTGAATTTATAAGCTTGTTTTATGTATCAATGTTGTGAATGATTTACGTTTAAGTGTTCATGGATAATTTTTTGAAACGAGCTGATTTATTTGGGATTTCTCGATATGATACCTCTAAATTTTTGATTTAGTATGTAGTTAGTAGTATGTTTAGTATTAGAGTTGACTGGTTTTGTTAGACAACGTAGACACAAAGCTCTATCGTATCTTTTGTTTGGTTATAGAAATGTTCAATAACTTTGTATCTTTGCAGCGAATAGAGTTGACGTTTTATTTTTCTTCGATCTCGGCCATATCGATTGAATTCCATTGATCGCTATGCAGTGAAATTGGAAACAGGCGTGTACAGTGGCTCGAATGTATGCAGCGTGCTCGGTTTTACTGCATTCGATCTATTTACGGGTTTATGAACGTCGATAAACTTGTGGCGCGTTGAACCGTGCACCGTCAGCCTAATGCCGAATGCTGCATAGATCATCCACCTATATACAAATTGACTTCTATTGCTACTATGACCAATAATAATTCAATTTGCGTAGTCGCTACAATAGACTTCTAAACATTTAATGTGCCCATACAAAACGTACTACATCATATTATTGGAACGTATCCTACTAAATACTTTTATAATAATAATTTTAAGTTTGTTGTTAGCAGTAGGTTTTAACTCACAAATGAAATTGTAAGTATGTATTTTTTTTTATAAAGTAACCTTCAGTAAATGGTAGGTGAGATTTTTTTTTAGCTTTTCAAGTTTCTATCCTTTCTGATTTTTTATCTTCTCCATAGAATACATTACAGGGCAGAGCTGCTATTTTTTTCGCAGTGCAGTCAAAGTTATGGCAAATTTTATGTTAATTCCATTTGTGTTAAAGGCGAAAGTTGAATGCAAATTCAGGGTACACGTCTGCGACTAACAGTATCGATTTTCCGCGATCCAACGTTGGATTTTGTAACTGGTTGTAAATTCACAATAAAGAAGGGCACTTAAATTTCTCCTGCCTAAATGGCCGCCCACATTGACCTTTATGAAATTAAAGGTATTAACTTTGTTTGCTTCATGATCCCTAAGGAATGCGGCAGTCGATATCGGCGTTAAAATTAGTACGTTAATCGTTGAAACCTTAACTCTAATGCCAGTTTACAGCGCGAGTTATCGCCTCAAATGCCTTAGCATAATGTAAGTCGTTCATCGGCCCAGGAAGTGACGTCAGCGCATTGCGCGCACACACGTTTCCTGCCCGTCTTCTCGACCTTCACCTAAAAGCCTCAGAACCTTTGTTCAAAGAGCTTTGATTTAGAGCTGTCATTGTTCTTTTAAAGGCAGAGGTGTCACTTTGATATAGAGCCTAACTGCTTTGGACAGAGACATTTGTTAAGTATGTTTAACAAAGTCCTAGACCGATTCGAAATGTTTTTGGCTATCTTTCTCTTTTATAAACGCCACCTACGCACCACTTGAGGTTGAATTATTTCGCAGATCTCAATAAGGTGTCATTGTTTGAGCTTATAACAAAATCAATGTCACTTAGAACAAAGACGCCATAGTTCACAGTCTAGCCTTAGGGTCATGTTCAACAAATAAATAAACATTTTGTATGACTTTCTTCGCTGATTAAGCGTGGGTCGTGAGTCACGAGGTTGTCTGAAGCCATCTTGCTAGTTGCTACTGAGATCACAATGAGATGTTTGGTTCCCGACTAACAATGTATGTTTGGACTTTCGACAAGGAAATGCTGGCAGCTGTAAAGCGAAGTTGGCTTCATAATGTTTCATTGAAGGATGATCGTTGCCATCAACTTTGTCTTGTTCAGTATGGAAGGCTACTGTTTAGAAGCAGAACTGCTTAGCTATTTTAAATTGTAACGGACAACTTTATGTGAACATTTATGGAACTAATTTACTTCTAACAAAATTTATTGCATAGTGATGAATTTATTGTTACTGAAGAAGATTTAAATCTAAAATAATGATATTTTCTCGTTAAAACTTCCCCTTTAGTATCTTTTCTAAGCGTAGTGAGCGGGTTCCGAGTAAGTATTGATGGTCTGACAATATAGGCACGTGTTCGACATAAAATGCGCCATTAAACAGTATTTTATTAGAGGTTTTTGACCTATAAGTAGGGAAATACACAGTCTGAGAAATTCAGTTTCTCTGCAAATTTTGTGTAAATTACCAATTTCTTGCACGAAAATCAAAATCTTTTAAAAAATTGCTGAAATTGCTAAAATTATAATAATATCGGCTTTGAGGCCCATATTGATAACATAATTAATTTCAATGACTTCTAGAACAACGACCGATGTGAAAATATTAGGTCCAGCGTACATCTATAAAGGATATCCCAGTGGGAATTTGTAATCCTAGGAAATATAGCCTGTTTTCTAGGCAATAATACCAACTACGCGTTTACTATAACAGGTTTAAATAGGCTTTGTTGACAAACTCGATATCTGCCAGGTGCAAGGATCGCCCACAAACAACTAAAATTATAAAATTATCGTATTTTGCTGCAAGATGGCAGCTGTACAGTAGAGAAATCTTTATAATTTACATGGCCTGTGTAATTTAAGACCAAGAATAGACCAAATGGGTTGATATCAATTAGTAGAATGTAAGGAAGGATATGGTATGGAACCGAGTGTCCAAAACCAGTGTGAGAAACCATTGAATATTTATTCAAATATCGAATCATAAATTATCAATTATAATTTCATTCGAATATCGAATCAAATATTTTTAACAATCCCCAAAAAGCAGACGCTATTCTTCTGTTTCTTTTTTGCTATTGTTACATATCCCCACAAAATAACTTAATCTCCGAAATTAGGTACTTAACCAATCTTCATGGTTCTTTTTTATTAAAAGAAATATTGGGTCCGGTTGGTCCCTATCAAGTATTACTGATAATACTTAACATTCATTTAGATTTAGTAGTATTTTACCATTAGAACAATAGATAACATTAGAATTTATAGAAGTAATCGCCATCGTTTTACCAAATTGTCAGCGTTATAGACAAAACATTTATTTTTATCGTTTGCATCATTGCATCTTGTCTATGACACTTTAAATGAAGCGTTTGCAATGCCCCTTGTGCTTCCATATGTAAGGAAAAAGTAATACTTACCTAAGTATGTAAATCTTACTTACGATGTTGCGACAACATTATTTGTGGTCGATGACTTCGGCACCTGGTTCACTGTTTCAATGATAATGAGAGAGAGCTAGCCTGTCATGTTTATTTCAAAGGACAGCCCACGTGGTTCGCGGACAGTGCGGTGGGAATCGCGACACAGCCCCACTCACATAGCCGCTCCATTCTTTACTACAACCGCACAAATCCTATTGTTTTGCTATCTTAATAACCTATGGATCCTTGCATTATTAATGTTGACATTTCCAAGCCCCATTCAACGTTTTGTAACATGATAATCTCGGAAATTTACCGGAAAGACTATTCTCAAGAGCTTAAACCCTCGTATATTTGAATAAGAAAATCGTTGAAGACAAATATTACTCAACGAAGTATTGGATAAACTTACCTACTTAGTGATATTTGAGTAAAAATAGGTTGAATAACACATTCGGCCCGCTGTAGTTAATCTAATTTAATCCACACGTCACTGTTCTAAAGAGTTCTTTATCGGGCCTAGTTATATGTGTTGTAATAGCTATAATTAGGTTTTAAATGTTGCATAACGATCAATTGTTTGATGATTGATTAAAAACTGATTCATGTTTTATACGAAATATTTCTACTAAATTTTTACTAAATATTTTTTTATTACCCTGGTCACATTCAATACCAGCAAAAATACCACAGTCAGGTTCTTTCTAAGCTAAAAACCAGCTGTACAATATTTTAAGAAAATATTGTACAGCTGGTTTTTAGTCCTGTCTATCGCAAGTGCAAGCACGGCTGTTGAAGATGACGATCTGGGTTTGATTTTCATTGCATGCTCTTGGTGGGTGTTGAAACAGCCCTAAAGCCACCGCGACCTGGTATATCACGGCCTATCATTGAAGAATACAGCATGATGAGCAGGCATATTTAAAACTATGCAATGGAATGGGACCTCAGCGGAGTCAGTTCCAGTACTTACCTACCAGTCAATGAGACAATAGCATGCTCCACAGTTCAAGATCACGACCGCGAGTCACGGTTGCGCGCTGTCATCGCTGTCTTATGTAAAGGCACAGGAAACTTACATTCAGCCTGTTATGCAAGCCCATGTAGGAGCTATTTGATAGAGGGCTGCATGTCGCTGATTTTTAAAGTTTTTTTCTTTGCAAAATAAAATAAGGTGTTTTCTTATTCCGGATAAGAATAAGAGAAAAGGTCATTTTTAATCTGTTTATGTACTTCCTTGTAAAGTTATAAGACGTATCTACTCTTCTTGTGACACAGTACGTTCAGTTTCAGGATGATTAATTATTAAGACGCATAAATATTATCAGGAGGAATCGATATTCTACTTGACATGAATCGTTATAAATTATAGGTTTTATCGCTAAGTAAATCATCTTATTAACTTTCTTAAGCCTTTTAAAACAAACTGCGAGTATAAGTTAAACGTTGTTTAAACAAAACGCATACACAAGTATTGTTAAGCTATCGTCAGCTTTTTCAACTTTTGGCCCTCGAAAAAGGTTAAGTGTTAAAAGTGTGACCAAACAAAGTGTTGCGTCACTATGGAGTAATTGTTCCTTTCGAACAAAAGAAATCGAAAGTTCCGAGATTAAATCGATACAATTTAATATGGACAAAAAAACAATGGGTCGCTGCTACAATGTCCGGTCATTGAAAGAGTGGTTCATAATAAATAGATTATCTTAACGTCAATGTTACTAACGAGGAGCGTCAAAAGTGACATTAAATAATTTTGATACAGATTATGACACAGGTAACACTGCGCGTGATTGTACTCGTCTTGTACATTCGAGATGAAAACAGATTGTTCCGGAATAAATTCGAGCAGTGAAAATTAGACAGAATACCTTTAAGATTTGTTTTTGTACCTCTGACTTGAAAATCTAACGAAAATGAAAGAGTAAATTATTTATTAAAATGTTGCTTGTGAACTAACTTTTCTAAGCAAGTCTTTGAAAAGCAGGAAAGTACAAGAAAGCAAACGATGTAAGAATGCCAATACAATGTAACACGTCATTATCGTTTACGGAGACTTGTTAAATTCAATGTTCCGAGGTTTTACAGCCGGATGCAATTTGCACTTTTATCAGTGTCTGTACGTGTAAGTTGTCACTTTCGAGTCGTGACTCACGAAGACAACAACGAGCTTTCGTTGCCTCCATCTAATGGTAGGGTCACTTTTCTGTCATAAATTGTGAATAGTTAGCATTATCTTGCACCCGTGTCTTATGGTACAAATTGTATCTTCATTTAATAACGAAACTTCTCCTATATTAGGTAGTATTAATAACAGTTCCGTTATTAATACTATCTAGTATTAGTAGCAGTTTTGTTATTTCATAAAGATTGAGCGTTATTGCTATCAACTATTAAGTAGTTTTAATAACAGTTCTATCAATATAAGAACGACTAATAGTAGTAGCAGTTACTTTGCTGTCTTGATGTATTGTGCAAGTGGTCTAATTAATAACAATCTGTGAATGTTCACATTCATGTTGCTGATGTAATGCTTACTATGCTGTTGAGTTTGTGCACGCGTGTTTAAAATGCACGGTTTGTATTATGAGATGAACTAATTTATTTGAAACACAACTTGCGAAATGCTATTTGATTTGACATAATAATAATAATATATAGTTACGAGTAAGTAGGTTATTTGAATTTTAGAAATGTCTACCATACGTTATCAGTTTCTTTTTGTGTTATTAACAACTTTTATCTCTGATTAATCAATGATAAACAATTTGATTGAAACAATGAAGCATACCTTATTATTTTGTTAATTATTACATTCTAAATAATTAGCAATTAGCAGGTAAACACCTTGGATGATGGAGTAAATTTTGCTTGATTTATTGTTTATAAAATCTTATTTGTTTGCAGTCTAAAAGTTGTAACGAGCAATTTCGGTCACGTTTTTATCGAAACGATGTTTGTCCTCCAGAATGGCAAGTTATAAAACTTTCTTAATCAGTAAGCACTTTCTTTGCTGGGGGTGCAAAATAAGAGTTTTGCGTAAATAATTTTCATCCGAATTCTATCTTTGACTTCGTAATCATTTCGTCGCCATTATATTGTGGCACCAATTCTCCGGAAATAAGGTTCGATATCCCGACGAGGGACAGTCGAAATCCGTAAAGTACTTAATGTTTTCAATTCCGTATAATCGGTTTAGAATTTCCGGAGTTCCGCGCCAGTAATTGGATTGGACGAAGTTGGCCGCTTCTGGGGTGAATTTTTTAACGGTTTTAACCACAAAGCTTACTTAGGAATCAATGGTAGGCACATTGCATTTAATCAGTATTTGTATGTATCAGATTTTCATTCCTAGGTAGTTTCCTTCTTTGCATAACACAACACGGAGCGCTAAAAGCGACAGCTATATTGATCTTTTTCAAAATAAATACACAAGACGGCAAACTATTTTGTCCAGGTGGTTCATGTCGCTTTACTCCTAAAAGTCATTTGTTTTGTCTAGCTTTGTTCAGTTTAGAGACAGTCAGACTTGAGTGGACCGTAAAAGCGGCTGAGGAATTACGAGCTCTTATATTATTTTATTGAATATGTACACAGTGCTGATTTTGTGAAAATTCTAATAAATACGAGGAATTTGGCTCATAACTTTAACAGACCACGAGGACCGTAAATAAATATCTCGTACACGGAGATTATTGTCGGCTGGCAAGCAAAGAATCTTTTATTAGACTCGTTCAATACACATTCAGAGCTTCAAACGTCGTCATATTTTCCTTACTAGACGGCGTTTTTTATAAAGTCGCACCCACTTTGCACAAGTTTTAATATTGTAGGGGAGCAGATGTTGAAAACCTTTTACCTATTTGGGTTCGCTCACACATCACAAGGGTAGGCCTAATGTACGCGTCGCGACGGCGCTGTACGACAAAACGTTGAGAGCACTTCACATAAACGTTTAACAGGTGCGTTTTCCTTAAACCTACGATTATTTGGAAATATTACATTTTCTCTACCCAAAGTGTTCAAATCAAGAATATACCACCACGCCTGTATTCCCCGAAGGGTTAGGCAGAGGTGTATTAATGTACACCCACACTTCGTCGGTTTGTTTAGGTCCCATGTAATAGGGGGCTAGCCTATTGCCATTAGCCGGGCACAAATCCAGACTCCAAGCTGCTACTGAGAATAATATAACCCTTTGCTCGACCTGTGGATCGAACCCAGGACCTCTAGCGCAGCAGTCGCGCTAAGGACTAATGAGGCAAATAAAGACGAAAAAAAAATATTTTTTTGCGGATTTTTTCCATTTGTAGGTATTAGCATTGATTAGTTAGAAATATAATCTTTTCAGTATTTAATCAGAGTGTTGAGAAATTAAGATAACATCACCATCATGATCATATCAGCTTAAGGAGGACAAGACTGCTGAACGAAGGCCTCCCTCATAGTCTTAAAAAGAATGATAACGATGAAAACGAACGAAGGAAAGATTAAAAAAGGTGTAAAAAGAATGGATTTTAAAACGACAAATTTAAGAACAACACGCTGCGTTTCCGTGCTCGGTCGTAAATATTACAAAATATGTTTCTTCCAACAAACGCTATACGAAGCAGCGTAACCAACTTGCGTCCCCAATACCCATTCTAGCCTAGCTAAATATGCTTGAACCGCGACTCGCGACCTTTAACGTGACATTCAGCACCTTAGTCGTTCAGTTTATAGGCTCTTAACATTGACAATGACGTATAGAATATTATACAGTTTAACTTTAAACCATGTCTGCACTGCTCTGAACTGGGACCCTGTGGTTTATGGGTGCTTACTTTATGTAATATGCATGCACACGTAACGGTATCGGCAGATATGAATTGTAAAACAAGATTGCTAAGAGGCCATTGTGTCACTCGAATTGGTAGTTTGTGTTTGGTAGTCGAATTCAAATTTATAACAGTAAAGTTGATAAATGATTTCTTTACAGTTTCTTTCTTCATGGAGTCAAACTCTTATTTAGGTTTTCTTTCCCGCTAGTGAAGTGCGAAGAGGTGATGATACTGCTATCATTGAAAAAAAAAAATGTTACTAGGCCAATCGTAGGCCAATAGAACAAACAGTATCTAGTATCCCAATTCTCTACAATTTGTTTATCAGAATACTTATCTAAATATATTTTAGACAGAAATAGTTTACTACAGCAAAAATATTACGCCAAGTTCCATTTCCATCAAACGTTCAATCAATGAGGAATGTGTAAGTGTGAAATGGTCGTCACTTCGTAGTGCGACACTTCACACTTGAAGATATTGTTATCGATTGGTCGCAGGAAGCGGAAACGTCGCGAGAAACGACGTTTGCAACTCGTGCGTTCACCTCCAGACACTGTGGCATGCGCTATTATGATCTTGTCCTTATTTGTCTATGCTAGTGGTTCCAGTATTTAAATCTTTTTAGGTAAATAGGCAGAAATTTAAGAATTGTATTCAGATTGTGTAGTCCAGGAATGTATTCGTATTTTCATTAAAATAAGGAGCTAATCGATAATCTGGCCCAGTTTTCATTCGATTACTAAAGATTCGTGGAATTGGAACCCGAAAGCCTAACAGTCTATCCTTCGATTATCGGTATTTCCCAGGAATTGGGTTGCGTTGGGCCAATGTAACTAAGTATATTTGCGTAAAATTCACCCCTTTTTAAAATAATCAGTACTCTTCTCCCTAAGACTGAAGAATACGCGCGTAATAGACTGACTTAAGATATATTTGAAAAAATCCTAGATCAACTTGAATCCAATCAAAAAAGATCTCGACTGCTGATGTCAAATTACAATTGGAACTCTAGAAGCCTAGTGGGCTGTACATAAGAAATTAGTTTCTCAAGTTCAAATTAAATGTAAATAACATTTTCAAGAGAAATGTTTCTATGCAATGAACTTTGGCATTGTTTTGTTCGAGGTTATAATAAATTAACGCTCTCTTAATCCCCAAGAGCAGATAATAACGCCTACTACAAAGTCTGGAAAGTTTTGACGTAATAAGTACAAAACCCGTTTACATGAATCCATAGTTCGGGCTGTTTAACACTTAGCGTTTCTAAAAGCAACTAGAGTTTCAGTTTTGAAACTTTACATCGTAATCATAATCATAACTTCGAAAGAGCGATTGTACCAAAGCCCGGTAGCGATTTTGAAATATTCATTTGTACCTTAATTAGCCCGGATACTTTTGCACAGGAAGAGAATTTATGACGCGAGGGAGACGTCGTCAGGCGAAAGTCATGGGCGATATAACCCTGCCGAATTGAGTGAGAGGTGTAATGTATGTAAGGGTTCGCAATAAGCGGCCTCCCTTCTTGACCGGATCGAATTAGCGGTGCCATGCCGTCTAGTGCTGACCGCACCTGCGTATCGATTTTAGGGACTCCCTAGTGTGAATTCGTGTAATTAGAATTGAACGAACACGCGACCGTTTCAAATTCGTACAAAATGAAATTTAATTAATATGAACAAGGGCAGGTGTTGTAGATAGTGTAATGTTAATTGTTTCAGATATAATTAAAGCTTGTGTCCGCTTCCTTAATTCGACTTGTTATTGTTAGTAGGTACTTCTGTTAATGTCAAATTAAAGTCCCAATTGAGTACTATATATTTGCACAGAAATATCTATCTCTAATTCAGCACCAACACCGTAGTACCAATAATGTTCGCCTTAAATCTTATTAACAAGACATATACATACGACAATACATATAGGTACGTGCTAAAGTGATATTATAATATTGTTAGATAAAAAAACTCTTAATTTCGTTTTGTTAGGCGCGAGGAAATGCTAGAACGTTTACTCAGGCCAATTTATCGATACCGTAAATAAGTTTCCCAACTCTAATAAGAGCAAAATGTCCCCTGGCCTGAGTTATACGGTATTGAGCGACGGTTGGATATCGGAGGCTATTTCCTCCACGATGCACTTCACTGTGACTGTGATTTCTATGCCTACCATCCAATACTTTTGTAAAAGGGGGACCTTTTAGTAAATGATTTGGACTTTACGACATAGTTCGCATAAGTACTGCAGAAAACGGAAGACGGAAAATAGGCCTGGGGCCTTGGTGTACTAGAACATACTATATTCTTGCATGCCTTTTCAATTTTATTATTTAAACTTATGCACTATTAGAAAGTGACTTGAATTAGAACGCCCAATATCCAGACATCTTAAATTTCAGGACATGCGTTATAATCGACATGATTTTTGTAATCGGATCGGATCGTATCTTTGTTTAGTGAGATTTTGAGAGACGTGGTTATTTAAATAACAAGCATGCAATGAAAAGCTGTTTGACCGCAAAAAACACGCCACTACGTGTAGGTACAATATGTAAAGCTAAGTTACAAGCGACACTATTTTACGTTTATGGCTTGTACATTTTACTTGAACATATGTTAAGTGGTCACCCTAATGAAACCGGCTTGGCAAACATTGAGCGAAACCTTGCTTATTTGTAGTTGGCAAAACCCATCGTTCGAACCAATAAGCCGTCAAATATCAAGCTTTAATTGACAAGTTACATTTGAAGCCCTTAGGCCTTTGCGAAATTGCGATTAATTATAGGATCGCATGTTCACAGATGTTATTTTGATGATTATTGCCTGAATACAAAATCCGAATGAATGTCAAGTGCTTGGTAGCTTCACGGCACCACAGCACTGAAAAGAAACGGCTAAGTAAGGGACAGCCCTTATACAAATGCATTACAAAATAATATGGCGCATATTCCATGAAATTATTGTAACCATTTCACATAAAATTTTGTATTATACAAAATTATCCTTAAACTCAAATACCACCGGCAAAGACAAGTGTGCTTTTGTTCTCCTTCGAGGCCAGAAAAGTATGACAAATATGCTTTATTCAACACATTCACTAGGTTGAGGTGTCCAAATGTTTACTTACCTGTTCATAACTCGAGTCTTCGGAGGCGACAGGTGTTTTAACATTGAGCGGGAACCTCGCAAAAGCCAAGTTTTTACTGCCTGAATTATATATCAAGGATTTAGAAGCTTTGCTGTGATTACGAGCATGGAGATTATGACGCGAATCAAGTTTTGAAAGGAAACGCAATTGAAGTTGTAAGTAGTGATCTAATTATGGTTGATGAGCTGTAGAAATAGTTTCCTGGTAACACTTTTGTGAATTGGCCTGATGTTTAATAATAAATTGGCTAAAGTTTAAGAATAAATCATTGCTCAAATAATTGAATCTAACAGACGTAATATTCTTGATGTTACAATATCAAAAATTAAAGCAATATCAGTCTGCTTAGTGGTATTACAACAAATGACTAAAAACTTTATTCCAATAAAGATACCATCAAACAATGGTACCTAACCTGAATTAAAAAATGTGATTATAAGCGCAACAAAAAAGCGTAGACAACAATCGAATTTATTTTTAATGTCTGGGAACTCTTTTGTGTGTGAAAAAAAAGTTGTTTGAAAAGTAAAACGACGAAAAAAATCAGCACGCGTTCACTTTCAAACAATGGTTGAGCACAATATTTGCTGTAGGATTAGCGTGTTTGTGGTTCTCATGCCATACAGTCGGTCAACAGGCTGTATCTCAACTTATGAAAAGTAATACTTTAAATAAATGTTACTTTTTACAATGGACCAAAAGACATTGTTTTTTTTTTCAGTATGGTTACCATGAGATTGCGTTTACAATGATACGCTGTGCGTCCTTTTTAATATTATCATGCTCTAAGTAATTTTCGTGATGATGAAAAGATTCCAAAATACGCTAGCGGGAAGACGTGTTACTTCCTGGACAGAATGGTGGCCATGAACAGATATCAGTCTTTCACTAACTGATTTTAAAGTAAGCTGGTTCTTTTATATTTAGCTCTTTTTTCTTCAACTAAGTATAATGTTGACTTAATTTTAAATACGAATGGTTGTAAGTAGTGACCTACCTATGCGGATGAACCACTAGTAAAATAATCTACCCCTTGCTGCTAGCAGACAAACGATTCTTCGCAATAAAGGATGAAATTAATATTGGATTTTCATTCAAATAGATGTCTAGTTTTATGAGAAGTGGGAGAAAACCAATCATTTTAATGTCGCTTTGTGGAAAGAGGCTTCCGGCATCTGCAGGAGCCATCGGCTTTTATCTGGTATGTGTAAAGAGGATCTTTAATTGTAAGATTAAATTTCAAACCTTGATGCACATTTCGATTTTTTTACCGTATATCCTACAAAAGCGGTTGACGTAAGAAAAAGACGCCGATATAAAACAAATTGGGAGTAGGCCAGAAGGGTGATAATGATTACTTCCCTACAAAAATCATTCCAGAAGGTTAATTCACGAGTCTCTCCACTCAAGGACAAGTTTCCTCCGTATCACTGCATCACATTCTCATTACAATCTGCGTGCATACTGTCTTTACGCGACATCTTATTAATGGGCGACAACATTATCGTCAGCATCTGGCAGGCACCGGTACTTGTTTGACACGATTGCTATCTTCTGGCACCTGCATCTAGCTGTTGGCGCATTTGTATGTAGCACATCGGAAACCAGTGTTGAAGCCTCTCTTAATTACTGCGCCTCTTTGGAATTTGTCGATACCAGTTCTGAATTTCCTTAAGTGGAATGTTTTTGCATACGTTTTTTTAAACGCTGGCCATTATTTTAATGTTCTGTTTCTCTCGTTCAGTTATCTCAATGACTATCAGGATAATTACAGAATGTTATTAATGTGAAAGTGAATTTGTCTGCCTGAACAGTAAAACAGAAAGATAGCACAAAATGTGAGAAAGGACATACAAGAACCCCAGATATTTCAAGTTGCCAGCGGAAGTTGGATGCGACTAGCTGAAGATAGGGTGCAATGGTACACCTTAGGGGAGGCTTACGCCCAGCAATGACCTGCTATAGGCTCATCATGAGGATGAAAAAAGAAATCCAAGATTGTTTCAATGCTTGCCACAAATATTAAGTTGTTGATTTTTGTGGTTCGCCGGTATGTTTGGGTCCCATGTAATAGGGGGCGAGCCTATTGCCATTCACCGGGCACAAATCCAGACTCCACTGTGGGTGTACTTATATTAAGTACACCTCTGCCTTACCCTTCGGGGAATACAGGCGTGATGGTATGTTATTTTTGTGGTTATTAAATGTGCAGATGTCCACATCATTGTTTTTACCATTAATTTGGCTCATACACCTGTTGTAAAACTTCTCGGAATTCTCATGTCCACACATCATTATTGCCGCCAAAATCAAAGCCATCTGTCAGTGCGGCGATATTTCTTTTTGCGCATTGCATGTTCACCGGTACTTCTGTGACGTGATTGGTATCTGTTGACACCTGCCTTACTCGATTTTACTTGATTCGTTTTTATTTTTTTCCGAAAGTTCGTATTTCTTGCAATTAGCGGTACTAATAGTGATACAGAAAGTTTTTATAAAGTTAATTTTGTTTACCATGGCCGCGTGGCTTAATTGGACAGACTCGTGAGGCAGTCGTAAATAACACATCACTTGGTAGTTCTTTGAACCACAAAGAATCTTGAAAATGTTACATGGTTAGAATGAGCAAGAGGAGAAGAATTTTAACTTAAGCATTATTTCAAATATACGCAACTTACGTACATTATCTATCATATAGGTAATTTACCTACTTAAGGAGTAAGTACTATTTAATATCAAGTAGGTTGCCTTATTTAATTTTTCAATGAACGATTGTTGACCAAAATTACCGCTGCAGTAATCTTGAACTTATCTCTATCCGCATACTTTCACAAAGGACCACACTACCGCAGAGAACGTGTTTAATTCATACTATGCAAAATTAATTACACAGACTTAACTCAAATAACTCTCTCAGTATAGTTCATTGTTAGCGGCAAAAAGCTTATTTTCCGCCTCCTAGGCTTTATATTCCCTTCAAGATATTCTAGTAGGACGTCGAACAAAGCGTGGACTACTAATGCGAGTATTATGTAGATGTGTCTGTTCATTTGGAAGAGTCGCTGTAATTTCTGGTTTTAACCAATATCGCGCTTTCATATCTTTCACCGTAATTACAAAACCTGTTTTAAAAAGTCTGTAGGCGTTCTCGGTATCGAATAGAGGGAATACTTTTCTCGATTTGAGAGCGCATAGCAACCCTTCAGTTCTGCGAAGAATCACGAGCGCGTGACAGTTGAGTGGACCATTTCCGAATATGGCAAGACGGCGTCTGGGCACCTCACGATAGATCCGCCATTACTGTTCCAGACTACAACTCTTCGCATTACTTACAAACTTTTAATCTAATCTCAAGAAGTCTGTTAACAGGCTTGACATAGCGCGATTGATCGTTTTCGGCCGACAACAACTTAATCCAACTTTTTAACTTTCGATTTAGTTAGACGTTGTTACCGGAGTGTGAGACAACGAAGAAAATATTGTGACAACAACGGATTGAAACACAAAATAAATTGGAAGACTTGAGAACATAGTCTAAATAAGTAAATATTATTATTTGAACGAGAAGTGTATTTTTATACGTTAGATTAACATAACTAAGTAGATGGTCTTATTTCAACACCTTATCGTATTTGAGCACAAACATTAACATCTGTTATGTGCCGCTGGTATTACAAATATGTATGTCCTAAATATGTCTAAAGAATTGACAAAATAAAATAACCAATTCCCATAACAATAGCTTTCAGATGATGTATTTAAAACACTACAAAATGCTGATACCACATATAGTCAGAGACAGAAGAAAAACTGTTTGATAGCTGACGATGATGAAGTAAATATTATGTACTACTGTTGCTTGGACTAGCAGAATGGCTTGGATGCCCTTGGATGATATTTAAATAACAAAGGAGAGATAAACGAACTAAAAGGAGTTGCAAAAATCTCAAACAAATTGATTCTACGGTTATTATACGAAAGTATATTTAGATTAACCTGCGGTCATGATTTGCGTGCGTTGTTCGATGTCAGTGACGACGGGGCCAAAAATATATTGCTTAGCGGAAAATCTAGTTCAGGTTCGACCTGCTTTATTGGCTTATAGCTTACATTGTAGAAATTCTATCGGAGGCTAGTAAACAATGTCTTGGGAATGTTAAGTTAAATTGTACAAATTGTTACAGTTGTATATTTTAAATTCTCGACATGCTATTGTTTGGATTCAGAGGATAAAATATTTGCTTTGCCCTCACATTCTATTAGGTCTTAGAAAGACTTAGAATAGTGATACGACATTAAAAAACAATTTTACAGATAAATATTTATTAGACTTATTTTTCGCTTCTAAGACTCTCTATCTGCAGCTCTGTCCAGACACAACTACTTAAGTGTCCAAAAGTGTAAAAAGGTAAAAATTAAACAGGCAGCTATAGTTCTAATGTCCTATTTCCTCCTCGTCCTGTTATCACAGGGAGATAAGCTTGACATGTCCAATCTCTCTTGATATGGAGCGTTTATGAAAACAGAGACTTAACTATGTTTAGCCTGCGATAGCGCGTCTGGAGTAAGTACTTTGAGCATTAGTAAGTATCATTCATAATTGGCTGGAGAATTTACTCTCGAATATCTGTGAACAAAAATATCCTATTACACAATGTTCTGGAGCTATAGGTCTAGAGGTTAAATTTAGGTCAATATCACAGAATAACTAATCCCACTTGGAGTCAGCCTAGTATCTATGTCTTTTTCTTCCATACGTCTCCATCATCTCATCAGATACTTCCTTTGTAACCGTATCATCTATCACACAAACCTTCCATCTTTTCTTTGGCCTCTATTTTTCCTTATCCACATTCCCGCTTAAAACCTACCTCATAACATTTTCAACGTGAACATAATCATAGTGTTCTGCTACCAAGGATGACAATGTTCGTCGGTATAGTACTTATTCCTTTGAACTCTCAGTTGTGCTGCCATATAATGAGAAGACACCTTAAAATCTGGTATTCAGACAACCATTTAATTCAATGAATGATGTCAAAAGTAACTTTGGGAGGTTTTACGTCGTTAATAACTTCTTTGTGTTGAAAAATTATTGGTCAATATACTTTAAAATGATAATTAAACTTCAAACCAATATAATGGTCAGTTGTCAATGCCCCATTACGGTGCTACTTGTCAATGATTGATGCCCGTTCAATGTCCCACGGTATTAATTTCCCTCAACCGATCGATTCTATTTAAAGAAATAATTCGTCTCATTCGAATCTGATTTTTAATTCTGTTAGTTTAAGGAGTAAAGTCCAATATGAAACTTTTAAACCTAGTTAACCTGTACTTTATAAAGTATTTTTAAACATTTTTCTGTATAGTCTGTGTTCTTAATGGTAAGTGGAATGCAGTCAGAACGATGTGTTAATGCGTAAATTGTTATTTATTGGAGTTCTTTTGATTTGTATACGTTTACAATTCACGTTTGTTCACTGCAATGAAAATGTGAATAGTTATACCGACTAAAATTATAATACCCACCTATTGAATTTAAAATTAGGCAACTGTTTAGAACATGTTTCTTAGTATTTAGAACATTTTCTTAGTGGTAACACTGATGATAACTATCAAGTGTAACAAGACCCGAAGTGTCCAAGAGAAAGTGTTAAAAAGTATATCATTTACTACAACTCTAACAGTCGCTAACACGCCATACCAATAAAGATGCTACGTACCACGATTAAACATGACCTACTAAATATACACAACATAATAATAGCAGCGAAAATCCCCCTCATGTCAGTGTTACCATGCGAATTATTTGTATGATGTATACAAAACAGATATTTCAAATCGTGCATGCATTGTTTGTGCGAAAACAGTGTCTCGTTTGCAACTCCGGCACGGAATTTCCCCTCCCTCCGCGTAAAAATAACGGAGCAAGCGACGTGTGTTGCCATCGTTCACACGCACACGTCATCACAGTGACGTGTTACCCGCTCATATAAAAATTTACGACTGTACCTCACATGTTAATATGTCTGCTGATGGCGTTGTGTTGTATAAAAGGGAAGATATTTTGTGTATCACTAACGACGACATATCTACGTACTAGAGGGCAGACGAGCATTGCCGAAGTATGTTCCTGCTTTCGTTTTCATTTTTTGATGTGGTTCATAGAATTTGAATTTCGAAATACCTATCGTACTGTAAATGACTATTAGACAGGTAACTTTTTCAAAAATAGTGTAATTTACGTAACCTACTCTTTTTATTTATTAAAAAAGCCACTGTCATGTTCGGTATTTTTAAGCTGGCAACAGACATTGTATTTGGTAAGCACATGAGGCTTGGAAAAAGGTTGCGACTTCTTGCTGACAAGCTAGCTTTTATGCCAAGTTTTATTAAAACGGATGGATAAAGAAAAAGATTTTGTTTTTACTGACCGAGAAGATTTCTTTCCCGTCTAGATTTTAAATCCCATGTAGAGGTCAGGTGGTATTTTTATAAATGTGGCCGACTTTAAATTTTCTACCACGGTCATAGAACTTTATACTTCCAATTCCTGACCGCCTAATATTGTTGGGCAGTATTTTAATTACAGCAACAACCTAACCATGTCGGCCACAAAAAGTAGTGCAATCAATGAAAACATCAATCAAGAGCACACTGGTTGAATTGAGGTGCACTGTGAATAGCTCTTGAATGGGATTGGGACCGAACGATTTGTGAATTGAACGTGATTGAAGGCAGATGAACCGAAATCATTACGTACAGTTGCTCTAGTGCTGCATGCATTGAAGTGGTCGCTAGTGACGCTACGAATAATAAATAGCTAGGGTTATATTTTATGATATGCGATATCCGCAATTCACTGAATTAATAGTCGGTGAGCTTCGAATGCCACAATAAAATTGTTGTGTTGTGTTCAACTAAAGAAAAAAGGTAGTCTTGTTTTTTATATTATCCATTTTCTTTCTTTGTTTTTATATAGACGGTTAGAACTTTTCACACACTTCAAAGATTCAAAGATTTATTACATACTAAGTGTACAAATATAGGTGTTACATAAATGTTGCACTATGCCCAGCACTTCTTATGAAGAGCTTTAATTAGACTGGATTTCTACACAGTTACGAGTTTATTGCTAAACTCATTATCTGTTAAAAAGCTATTCAAGGATACATTCGAGCTAAGTATACATTTTCCTGATCACAATAAATGATATAATCGGATGAACTATCAAATGCACCTGCCGAGATGAATACAATTACTCTTCAACGAGTACAAAGCCTTATTATTCCTGTCACGTCGCCGCTTCAAGTATAACAGTACTTCAACACAAGTTTCTACAATAAATAAGGCTTTTACGAGCCATGCTCGGAGGCACCTTGGAGGCGTTCGCGCATCTAGCTTCCGCATCTCGCATTATCGAGAAAGCTTTACCAAAACGGTGTTAGCATTCGCGCGGCGGTGTTTTTGTGGTCGTCTGAAGGTGCACTTATAATGTGTCATGAATTATGTATAGCTGGTCTGTTTGTTACTTGACACTGTGAGAATTGAACGCGATTATTTTGCGGAGATTGTTGCTAGTTAATATAGTTGAGGTTTTATTGTTTTTGCTATAAAATGTGTGTTTGTTTCGAAATTCATTTTAATTAAGCCCATTGGTGATATAAGCAGGGTTGGTAAAAAAAAATAAGAGGAATAATAATAAAATATAGGAGATTTCCATTTTTAGTGCAAAAAAATAGGACAGTGTACTTATTTGACGTCTTTAATAACATAACAACCGACCCTTCTAATAACAACGACGCCTTAAAGACGCCCATTAGACCGACGCCTATAAGACCGACGCCTATGAGTCGCCGGACTTACACCGATGCCCTTAAGACCGATGCCCATAAGTCCAACGCCTATAAGACCGACACCTATAACATCGGAGCCCATAAGACCGACACCTATAACGCCGACGGTAATAAAACCGACGAAAATAAGACCGACGCCAAAAGAACCGATAACATCGACGACTTTAAGATCGACGCCTATAAGACCGACGCCAATGAGACCGTCGCTAATAAGACCGATGCCAATAACGCCAATAACATCGACGCCCATAAGACCGACGCCTATAAGACCGACACCTAAAAAACCGATGACAATAACGCAGATTTGATTGATGCCCATATAACCGATGCCTCTAACGCCGACGCCTATACGATTCACGTATAGTTTCCTTAAGTTTATTGTTTAGTTTTGCATCACTGACAGCTAGCTGGCTATATATTTTTTTATAGTTTTGCCCAAAATATAGAAGGATACTTATATTATATTTGGCAACCCTTGGTAACCCTACCAAGGGTTGCCAAATATAATATAAGTAGAGTTTGAAGGTGTCAAAAACCTACATTAAAAAAGTCAAATCTAATATATCTACTCTGTAAGTATATTATGCTTCGTTCAGAAAATCGGAGGTCAGTCTCCCAATAACAATAAGTCA
Organism: Subacronicta megacephala; assembly: GCA_958496365.1. Classification (NCBI taxonomy): domain Eukaryota; kingdom Metazoa; phylum Arthropoda; class Insecta; order Lepidoptera; family Noctuidae; genus Subacronicta; species Subacronicta megacephala. The sequence goes on from OY292521.1 coordinate 11,708,610, forward strand.
AGTTACTCAAGTTTTGTAACTAGTTCGAGACGATAAAAAGCGAAGTGCTAGATGGAGTTTTAAAGTTTTGAACTTCTTGCAGAAGTCAGCGTGACTTCCATACTGGATGATCAGATTCAGATAAAAAAGTATTAAATAATTGGTGACATAAGTTTATCTATGAAATTCTCGGTAGCACCACAATATAAGACTTAACTCTATTTATTCTAATTAATAAATTACCTATATGGAAACTTATCATAGCGACGAACTGTACGGATATTTCTGCTTCATCCTGGGAATATAGGCGTGATAGAATGTTATATTATGTGTATGAAACTTTATCAATAACATCTTAGCTTCCTTAACATTTCATTACATCTTCCTCCAACATTAACATTAACATTATTCAAGAGCTGTCTGTAATATAACTAGTGGTCTAGTTATAACAAAGTTTCTCGTACAAGAACAGTTCCAGCTAAAACATGGGTTCTTGTAACCGGATAAGACCTATAACACTGAACTCTGTATCTAGGGTATTAGTGCTTTAATTAAAGAACGATTTACGACGTAACTTTAAATGTATCATACGCTATGGAAAGGTTAATAGGCAGAGGGGTACTTATGTGACCTTATCGCCATTAACCGGGTACAAATCCAAATTCCGGGCTCATACTGAGAATTTCATAAAAGAAACTCAAGTATCACTTTGCTGGACCAGGGAAATTGAAGCCAGGAACTCTAGCGTAGCAGTCGTGCTTAGGACCACTAGACATGCGGCAGTTTAGGCATATTCTTAATAGCGCGTTATGGATCATCTTTAGCCATTTTACTAAAACAGCACTTTGTTGCTTACCGCTGTCTTATATTTAGGGCCATAGGAATCATGATGACATTCGCCATGATGCTGCCCGCCCGCTGTCTTCAAACTCATTGGGTAATCGACGAAATATATCTTGAGAAGATCAAATGTGACCGTTAAGAGCGATATATTGTCATTGGATGTCATAATCGTTGTGCTCAGTCTGATGGTTTTAAAGCCACGTTTTCCTGGTAAAAAAATTTTGAGAATCTAACTTGCAAATTCACAGATTGACGCCATGACCTGTTATAAATCATATGACTGTGACTAAAAACATTATATCATTGAAGTGGTTATAGCAAAAAAGAAAAACTAGTTTATCAGTTTGCCAGAAAACTTTATCTAGGACATTCCTCGGGTACAGAAATAGAATTTCTTCCACTTCCAAACTTTCTCGTGAACCCGTATAAGTTCTAACCGCAACGCTTCTAAAGAACTATGTGGGCCAAAACTGGGTTATTCATTGGTATCGCCATAAACTGTTTATTGTTGCCGTGGCACATTTCCACATCCCGCATAGCATGGGCGCATACATCAATTAACTTTCAATAAAGTAGCAATACGTGAACCTTCAATGGATCCCAATCTTTTATTCGTCCAACTTCGACAGCGCAACAGTCAATACAGCTTTTTTTACTTCATCTATATTTTGCTAGTAGATGCATAGAATTCTTCTTGCCGACTTAGGTTCGCCTACTTTTACTTTTTTTGGTTGTGTCCGGCAAATATCTGTCATCGTTCATGCTACCAGCGTCATAGTCTGCTGCATTTACTGTTCACTAGTTTTAGTATCTTCTCTCTTCTTCCTGCCCTTTTCCCAATTTATTTGAGGTCGGCGCAGCCCGTCCTTTTCTTCCATTCATCCCTGTTAGTCGTTATCTTATCAATCAATCCCTTTTCCATCATATCTGACTTCACACAATCCGTTAGCCTAAGTATGATGATTATATTAATCGTACTTTGTGGTAATGTAAAGGCACTTACATTTCAGGCTTAGTTTATATCTTTTACGGCACAAAACATGACTGCTTAGATAATAACACTTCACATCAAGCTCGCCTCGTATAGCTTCAATGTACATCAAAGCATAAATACATAACAGTATATCAGTATTCCTTGTGGTTAGCGAATCAGTTACAGTAGTTGAAGCTGTGGTAGTACCTAGCTCGTCATTTGTGAAGAGCGTGCAAGGCCATAACTTCTGTCAGGCAGATTTCAACCCGTTTCCTTTACTTGACACTTACAACTTTCTCGGAGATTAACATCTTATACATGCTGTATTTCTATAATTAATAGTCCATGTTAATGACGACTTGTATTTCATTATTGTATTCAATAAAATTATTGTTTTTTAATTTTATTATACTTGACGGGCCATTGCGAAAATCCATTCATGAAAACTTAAAAAGCCTCATAATAAGAATTTAATTTTATAATTTTCTGAACTCTAAATTTATTCAAAGTTATTGTAATAAGCCGTTAGTTACACGAATTTACAGTTCCTACTGAGGAATTTCAAGAAATTGAAATTGTTCTCATTGAAATTAATGTTGCTGAAGAATAAATAATAAATAATAAAAAAAAAAATATTTCTCTCAAAAAGTACACTTTTACAAATTGTGGTATTAGTTTTAGCATAACAAGTAACTAGAGAAGAATATTGATGGCCCTTGGAATAAACACTATTATTTTAAGTGAATACCTTCCTTACTCTAGAAATACTACTATCATTAAAATTTCACTTAAGAATCCACTTTAGTCTGTTATTTAGGTGCTAGTAAAATGAAAATTGATTTTCTGTGAGTTGTAAATTTAAAATTACTTAAACACTACTTGACCATCAAACATAAGCAGAATTCGTATCCATACCTATCTTTATAGCTGGTGTTAGCATTCCTAGAAACGCTGTGTACTAGTATTTAGTTTAGTTATTACTCATTAGCAAGGCTTTTAATGTTGATAGCGGTGTCGAGTTCTTCCGAGTGCTTTAAAACAGGTTTCAATATTTTTCAGTCGCTAAATAATTACAATTAAGTTAATTGGTCGAAAAACTAGCTTTAAGATAATAACTGTCTTGTTTTACGCAGCTGAATTTTCTCTCTGTATAAATTTAAATAATTTCAGTCCGTTAGTTAGTGTTTTACTGTTGGTCATCGTGGCAGAATAAGGCTAATAGCACACTGGATGGTTGCGGTTTGAAGAGTTCACACAATTTAAAAAAATGGTCCAGTATTTTTTGCGTGATATGTTTACAAAAATACAGACAGACAGAAAAAAAACTTGTTTTGGCTTCTGTTACTCTAATAAAGACCCTTTATATCAGTTATTCTTTAATATGTGTATTGTACAGAGTACAGAAATCGTCCTGTTTAATTCGATCATTTAATTATATAGATCTATAGATATTATATTAAGTACCATTATATTTGAAAAGACAGTGTGGAAAACGTAAAACCTACTCCCAAGGCACTTAGGTTTTATGAGGTAGGTATGTTATTAACATTTTTTAATGATCCATTTTTATTATAGACAACTATATTTACACATTTGCTATACTTTTTTTATATTTACATCGAGATAATGTCCGCACATAACTTTCTGTTCTTCAAAATCTGTGAAAAAGGTAGGTATTTTTTTAACTTTCAAACGTTGAACTCACGAATTAAAACTGAGACTAATTGCAGAAGCATCTACATATAAAGATTTCAATAAATCTTTATATGTAGATGCTTCTGCTGAAGATGGACTTTTACGACTGTCGTTTAAAGTTTGAGTACCGGTGTTGTTATCGAGTGTTTGATCGGAATGATTGATCAACTCACGCGCAGCCACTGGTGTGGTCTGCCTGTCCGTGACGTAATACTTCACAATGATGGGAATGCCAGTTGATGCTGCTACAGTTCCAATGATCCGTTGCGATATTTACGATGTATTTTTTCTTTGAGTCAGCTTTACAATCTCTTCTTAACTGTCGAGTTTTTTTGCGACAGAATTTGGTTACTTAAATCATTTCATCATTTGCTTTAGCGGTGAAGGAAAATAGTAAATTTCTGGGACCAAGTTTATCATTCTTTATTCATCCTTGATTTACTAAGATAAGTAGGTAATAAAAAAAACAAAGATTCAGATAATTTCACTACAGTTACAATATTATTCAGAACGATAATATTCTTCTCCAATCAGACGTCTGACTGGATATAAAACCTGCTTCATTAGTCTAGAGGTCCTAAGCGCTATGGTAAAGATCTTGGGTTCGATTCCCAGTTCAGGCATGAAGTTTTGAAGGCATTGGGGTTTTCTATGAAATTCTCGGTAGCAGCTCGGACTTTTGAGTTGTCCCAGGAAATAGTTATAAGCTCGCCCTCTATTGTATAGGACTGAGACATACCGGTGAAATGAGGGTGTACATTAGTACACCTATTCCTCCGAGGAATACAGGCTTGATGGTATATTATTCGACAACTTAATATGACTGGTACGCACTCGAAGTCATAATTTCCTCTCGTCTTCAATATCCGAGTGTTTGGTAATAGATGTTTTATTCGTTTTACGTGCACGTCGCGTTTCCTTTATATACTTAAATGGCTCTAGTTTCAAAGAAACTATTTACATGTGAGTACGGTCAAGGGGTCCGAAGTTACCCAACTGTTAGTTATTTTGGTCCCAAACTAACCGCAACTGTTATTAACTTCATAAGTTGAACGCTTATTTGATGTCATTATGTATGTTTGCTTTTGGTGAGATTGAAAAGGAAAAGGATTTATTCGCCCAAAGGATTCAAGAGCGGTTGATTATTATGTTGCCAGCATTCGAAGTGTTAAATTTGGATGGTGTCTATTCGTCCGTATGGCAGCGTTAAAATAGTAATGTTAACTTGAAAGGAAGAAAGATATCACGTCGACGTGCACGGTTAATTAACTTGAGAAAATTTTAATGGCAGGCTTATTTTGAAGTACTTATACAGACACAATGCAAAATCTGTTGATTTGTAATCCGGGTCTGTTCCTGGCGCCGTGACGGGGGTTCCTGAATTAATATCTATCCTCTATCCTAAATATTAGATATTATATCATCATCAGCCTATACTTGTCCACTTCTGAACATAGGCCTCTCTTAGTGAACGCCACAAAGCCCGATCTTCGGCTTTTCTTATCCAGTCCATAGATTAGTAAAAAATATTAAATATTACTATATATTTTACTTACTTATTACCTGTTTCCCAGCTTAGATAAGTATAATACACAATGAAAGCGTCACCTACAAAATAAATAAAACTAAGTATTTTCAAATTCGTAAAAACGTGTGCTCTACAAAATTAATAGCCAACAAGTCATTTTACATAAAAAAAAACGTCACCGCGGATTCAATTTCGGGCAAAACTTCGCTACAACATTTTTCAGTGCAACAATTGTAAAATGCAATGCGTTACAGAACTCTGAGTAACGTTGAGTTGAACAACTGGTTTGTGATACAAAATACAAAAAAGTGCATACGAATTGTGTTGCCAGATTTACTGGCAGCCAGGATTAGTTCAATGTTTTATGTCGATGTACTGTTAAAATTGAAATCGCAGTCGAACACAGATAAATTTAAAAATGTACATAAAAATATTTAATTTAAGTTAACGTTGAAATTGATAATGTTTATTTATGCTAAGTACTTATTTTTTATTCTCAAAATAATTTAATCGGAGGCTTTATCATCGAACTATACAACAAAACGTTAAAATATTCTTATAAAAAGATTGTCAAGGTACATTTATTATTTAAATTCATCACAAAAGGCGACATCGGTGAATTTAAATTTATTATTCCAACGTAATTTATCCAGTCTCCGTCTAGACTACTTAATACGTATGTATTTAGCGGACAAAGAGGTACCCGGGGGAAGTTAATAAAGAACCTGTACCGCGTAGCGTGACCTACACACAAAGGAGTTTATAAGACGTCAAGTTGCCAACATAAAAAATATTATATTCCCGCTAAACAGAGCGGAAAATATCTTTTTTTTTGTTTATATGCATTCTGGAACGACGGAATAGACAGTTAATTTGGGATTCTTATTATCCAATTTTTTTATTAAATTTAATTAAGCGTAGGTACGTTGTTCGACGATCGTTTGCTTTATAAGACGGAACATTAAGATCTTGTTTTATGCAATATCAAAAATATTACCTACTTTACTTATTACATACATTTTATTGCGTCCTTCGGGACATAATTTACAGTAATACCAGACACTTATATTATTTTAGTCTCTTGGATAATATTACGTGATTTTTGATTATCCTCTTAAGTATTTAATAAACTGTCAAAATTATCAGATCAAATCACACTTTAAATACCCTGCCATGCCAGTATTGATGAAGATTATTTGTTTTAACTCATTACTTACAACATTTATGTCAGAATATTTTACAAATCGTAGAATTACTACCGAGTAGGTATCAACATTATCTATTTTTTACTGATCGTTGAGATCTTGGTATTATAACGAAGTGTTGTCGTAATATCCCACTCGAGTTACTCCGAGTGTGGTCTGAGGTTTTACACCGATATTTATTTTTGATGACGTATTTATAATGTATACTTTGAAATCGATACTTTTGTGTGTTTAGCCTTTTTAATGAGATGAAGTTACCCGATGTATAATTCAGAGATCCTTAGTGTACATTAAAGCGTTGTTGAAATTCATCTGTATCATAAAATATAAAAAAAAACTGAATATCGGGTGTTTTGGACTTTCTCGGTTCAGTGATCCTATAGAAAAAAATTAAAACAATGAGAGTACCTACTTTATATTATATATTCATCAAATAAAAAAAAATCAAAAGTAGTGAGCGCGACTAGGCGTCATAGTATTCCTCGGCATCGCTGGCATCTGGCATCGTGCCCAGAAGACTGGCAGCATTGCCACGTTGAATGCAGTACTTATACGCACCCCTAGAAATAAGCCAGCGCTCTGATCACGTCACGTCATCAACGTCATCATAAAAAAAGAAAACTTTAAATTAATAAATTAATAATGAGAAGATTTGAACACCTTTCACTCTTCATAATATAATCACACTACGTCGTGAATCATGGGGATACAACATTAGATAAGATTCACATATGGCAAAAGCAATAAATTTGTTTTTTGCATAACCGAAAGGTTCAATCGAGAAGCACAATCATAAACTTATTTTCTCGCGAGTTTTATTTTATTGCTACACATCGCTTTCAAAATTTCCAAAACTATGGCATGTCAGCGGTCGGTGAGAACCTTTATATCGATATTTTGTTACGTTATAAATATTTTAACATAATTTTAAGGTATTCAACCCTAATTTGTCATCTCATCTCCTCCACATATAAAAAGGTTCTTAACACCTTAGAGGTTTAATATGTTGTATTTATCTCGATAGCGTCTCGATTTCAATGTTAGAATATCAATTGAGAGCAATGTTATTCAAATTAAATAAGCCATTTATTTCGCTATCTTGTATGCGGGCATTGAAATGTAAATAAAACCTAGTTTCTATTTTATATGTGACAATGGGGATAATGAATAGCTTCGATAATCCTAACTGGATTGGAGAAAAGTAAACAGTCCGTTAACTAAAAATCTGCCACGTACTGGCAACTTAACAACTTTTGATATAGAAATTAGCGAACTGCCCCGTCACAGATATGCAACCAATTTACCCAAAAACCTTAACAAATTATACAGCTAAACCGAATCTGCACGAATCACTCTGTCTATTGGTGGAAACCGCACGAAAATCCTTTCAGTAGTTTTTGAGTTTATTGCGAACAGACACATAGACGCGGCAGTGCTTTGTTATATAATATGTCAGGATATAATAGATATTGAATTTAAACTATGTGGCTATTTATTTGACCAAAGCCAACTCTTAGTAGACTTTGAAAAATGTTTGCCATCTCGATTTCTCGGGGGCACTGAAATTAAACAGATTCACGTCTAATAATTTAATGGTGGTGACATTCTGAATAATAAACGGCGTAACCAGGTCATAAAGCGAAATTGTCGCTCTGATGAAGACAGGCATGCACCTAGCTCGGTATTATAATACATAGAAACACCTGGAGAGCCACTTGATATACGACCAGATCGAATTTCAAGTTTCCAACCATAGTCTATTTTCCTCGGCTGCAATAGAATATTATTAACAGCAGTAGTATAGGGAAAACAGTGAATAATTTTCTAATCTGTGTAAATCTAGCCAATCTGTAGGACTGGTACTGGAAATGCCGCCTTCCTAACCTATATAGTGGTAATTGTGAATTTATTTGCATCTTTTATACATCTTCGTTGGAGTTCCGTTTCAATTAATTTGTTCTGTGAAAAGTGATAATGGATTTTCTCCCGGAGTTTATTCATTCGGCGTGTTATCGAAGTTGGCTCTGCTACGATTGATACTTTCGAGATTAGTTGTATGGCTTTCAACAAAGTTTATGTGTTATTCTCAGATTAAATAAAAAGTTAAGATGGACGTTGTCCTGCTTAGCTATGAATATTCAATTCGCACTGGAATAAATAATAAAAGAAGAAGAAGTTCAAATAGTTTATAAATATTTCTGTTATTTTCAATTTTTCTTTCCATTTTCTTTTCCTCCTACAAGGTACAATAGAACTAAAAAAGATGAAATGTAATCGGTAAAGTTACAGTTGTTCTCAAGTTGACGTGACAAAGGTACAATATACATGTATATAGATTTATTTTGTAAAGGGATTTATTAAAGTGCAATTATGGTACCGTGTCTAAACTTACCCTGAAAAACTGTTGCAGGAAAGACGTTACTAAGGAAACCTCTAATTTTTCCATTTTTGTTTCAGGTCAGTATATTATGAAAAAGTTACAAAAATGGGTGTAGATTTTACTTCATTGGTAAGTATTTTTTACTATAGTTGCCTTATTATTTACTGGTGCGTGTCGGCAAAGCAGACACTTTTTATGAACTCTAAGACCAATAGGATTTCAAAGAAATGATCGGACCACTTCGGCTGGTAAAAACCTATGTCATTGTACTTCTGATTCTGAGCATTGCCAATCGTTTTTCTAGCTACTTCATGTCCGGTGTCGGTTTCGGGCTAGATTTGACCTTAGTCTCAATTCGTTTCAGTCTATAAAAGCAGAACTAATATTTAAAATTTCCATTTATATACCATTTCATGGCTGACCCAACGACACTCATTAGACATCAATTTACATGAAATTATCATAATTAGTAATCATCAATCGTAATTAATAGTCATTTGTCGAGAAGATGGATGGATTGAAATAATATTGCACAGAATGAAGTATGTGATACATATAATAAATTATGAGCCTACTGAGATAGTTAGAATAAAGGCAAGAGAATGATATTAAAGATTTCCCTAAAAAAAGAATAGCCTCATTAAAAGTGTATTTGTCGCGTAAGATATAGCGTCTCTGTATTCGAATGTTACCAGTAATTTCTTTCTCTGTCATTCCTTTTTTACTATTTTGCTTGCCTGAATCAGGTGTAGTGATTGTGCTGCCCCTTGTGATCAAGAAGCGTAACTTCGATAGTCTCAAGACAGTCGTTGGTTTGACAAATGTGTCAATTGCTGGCACCGGATGTTGGGCCAAGCGTTGTCGGACAAATCGCGTGTGTCAGCCCTGACGGCCGCTCGTTTGTGACCGTGAAGGGACATCGTTTGTATTAGAATTTGTCGAAGGGTTGCCACTTGGCAGTTTGAAATGGGTCAGATTTAGTGATATATTTTCTGCTTATTTTTGATCTCGGTGAGTGATTAGGATATTTTATGTAAAATGTGTTTCAAAAGAAGAATACCGTAAACTTTTTCCATAAAAAAATATTTTGTGTCATTGAATGGTCATGCACAAAGCATTCGGAACATACCTACTCGTACATTAAACAATGACATTCTTCAATTTAATACCAATTGGTTATAAGTACAAGACAAAGAACGTATTGCAGAGACAATTTATTTTGACATCATGTTGATATCACACTCCAAATAAACTTAGGGAGTATACAGTATACTTTCTGGAAAAAAAATTTAATCCTACACGAGCCTACTTTAAAGAGGTTGGTTAGGTCATCTTGGCCTCGTATGGATATCAGGATTAGAGTTTTTTCTAATACGACGACTCTATGGGTTAGGCAGAGTACCTTCTGATATAGGTACACCAACTATTCGCCGGTTGGTTCTACTTCTAGGTCCCATGTTTTCGGGACGTATCGTGCAACACTAACGGGACACCCATTTTATCTCCTGAGCGGGGTTTCCTTATAGGATATGGTTCGCTAACACTATTCAATACATGATAAAAAACATAAAATGAATATGCGCCAACCCTATAGACTTCATCATCAGGGCTGTCAGGGTGTGTATGACCGGCTTATTACGAGACGGATGTGTCAAATGGAGGGCGCACATTTCACACGATTATGAAGACCCTGAGGATGCCGTCGAGTGTAAATGATTTTTGTGTAACACTCGAAAGTGTCACCCCTACGAAACGAATTGATATTAATTTATGTGTCGCTAGTTATTCGTGCTTACTTGCTTATGATCATAGATGTTATTGGTGTTGTAAACACGGCTACACATCAAGCTATATAAATCCAGTTTAGACTGACCTCCCATTGTAAAGGTTTTCTGCACAATTAAGGCCAACCTATACTGGTTTTGTATAGCTTGATGTGTAGCCGTGTGTTGTAATTCCTGCGTTTTGTTTTTATTAGATTTCAGTTACCAACTGTTTTGACTGCCTCATTAGTCTAATGGTCCTAAGTGCAACCGTAATGCTAGAGTAAGTAACAGCTCTGGATTTGTGTCCGGTCCTCCAGTTAATGAATATACTCATGTATACTTATTAACCATTGTGTCATTAGTAATAATACGTACTATAAAGATCTTCATAGCAAAATCCAATACCGCTGCTCAATCAAGGAATCAAACCCAAACAAAAGTTGGTAGACTAATTGAAAGGTTTGAAAGAACCAATAATGAGGATGAAAATTGATTTTTCAATAACTCCTATATTCTGGGCGATTGTAAATCGAGCCCGTATCGCTCAGAACCCGTGTAGTTCGTAATTGATCCCTTCATACACCATTTCGCTTCCTCACTAACACTTCGAATAAAACAATCGAATTTCAGCTTTATTTACCGTAGGATAAAGCTTAGATTGGCTGCAGTTGTTAGATTTTTTGGAAACTTTCGCCATCGAATTTCTATGAAACCCTAGTGCCCCCATAGTTTAATGTTCTCCTGAGTTAAGAGAGTTGGAACTTTACGTGCTCGTCGGGAACTGCTATGGGTATACTTAGAAATGGAAACTTTCCTTAAAGCCTTTTAAATTCGGACACGCAACTTGAACGTGATCGTTATGGAATCTCAAACACTTTTTATGTTCCACTTAAAACGTATTTGATTGTTATTATAAAGGAGGTTGGTTAACGTTGAAGGTTAATACAAAATTTTAACGCATTGTCAACTCTTATATTTTGTGTATCAGGGGGCACCGCAGTGCCCCCGCCAAGACAAACCGCAGGACAACCCACCTTCTCTCAAAGTTTTTCGTCCTATTTTTTAACTCTCATAGAGTCATGGCTATTCTTTTCAGAATACTTTTTTACATTCTCGATCCAATCCTGTCTGTCTGCTCGGTGGTTCTTTGTTGGAAAAAACAGTAGATATAATAAAGATAGAATTAGATAGATAGATAGATATTTCACTATGTTTTATTATTTATAAGAGCATTTAAAGAGTTTCTTCAAGTTCTTCTTTATGGGATATCTACATCCAATTCTTTTTAACGAGCCTGTGTATAATTTATTTTACTGGATAATCATGCTTATGAGCTTTCCGGCAGATGTGGATATACATATTTTGCAAATAACAATAGCTACTTACTTAACTGTTAAAAGTCTCCGGTTTTGTGTAGCCTTAAATCTGTCAACATTATCGTAATTCCAATTATGTGTTATTATAATTTTTTATCCGCTTGTGAATTCAAATGTTGTGCAGTCAACAAATCATAAGCTTCAATAGTACGCATTTCCTTTAAACAATGCACAGTGGGTTAGATAGTACTCATCTACAAACTTGCTTTAAATCTTAAAGAAAGGTGTTGAGAGGTACGGCTATTCACAATTTTGAAAATAAAACTGCATTTATTAAACAAAATAAAAATAGGAACTTTTATTTTTTTACAAGCTTTAATTAGGAACTTTTTATTTCATGACTGTTTTGTTTATTGAAAAGCGTTTATTTAATAATAAAAAATGAGTATTTCTTTTGTGCATATTTATTTTAAGTTTTACTGTTATAAATACTTAATTGTTTAATTATTTTTGAAATCAAATAACTAAATCTAAGATTAAGTATGTGATTTCTCTAGTCTTTGTTATACTCATATTATTCTAAAATTAAACTTACAATTTTCAACGACTGGAGAATAAAAAGTTCCTCATTAAGTAGGTATAATTATGAATAAGCGCGTAAATTAATTTAGTATGTAAATGCGACTCCATTCCGTCATTCTTCTTGCATTACGCATAATATCATAGTAGATGCAAGCTCGTTATCATACGTTTACCATGTTTATTATCATTGTATTTAATACAATGTGTCTTGTTTATACTGGAAATAATAGGGATTTGCATATTACATTAAAACTGAAACAAGATTTCGCGGAGAATGTATCTAGATTATAATAAGAAAGCGGTTTGGTCTCTCGTCTAATACGGTTCGGAGCTTTTACTATATGTTCACATTGTAAAATGTTGCTATTTAATTGAATTTGCGAACATAACAGAAAGAAGAGAAACCACGCTATGGATCCGGCAGACTTTGCTGAAGCTAGAAAACAAATGCAATTGGAAACACAAGAAAACAAGAAATGTCTCCATAGATCTTCGGAACAGACTTTAAACTTATACAATGTTCATACCACGGACGTGCTCGCGACGACGGCGTGCCTCCACAAATGGACGTTGACAGACATCCTGGTATATAACATTTTTATTTTCTGACTCCCTCTAACATGCTATAAACTTGAGTGGGTGAGTGAGACATCGTCGAGTGCAACAGAACTACTTGTAATGCAAGTGTCGTTAGATAAAACTTAGTGTTTCTTTGTTGGAAACAATTATCTAAAGATACTTGTCGTATTTTATATGAAATGAGTTTAGAATTTTATTACTTAGATAGCAGGTGTTTAGATTTTCCTGCAGCTGGCAGTAAATTCGCAAACGGGATAAGCCCGCCAGAAATCCCTGCCACTACGACTCCTGTAAGCTAATACCTACAACGGGTTCTATCCAGAATATCGCCGAGAATGAAACTCGACGTATTAAAACATTCTAGCAAAGTCATCAAATTCAAATTGTGTCGTAAAAGTTGGTAATAGAATCAGCATCGTCAATAGTCTTCAAAAACAATAATATGAAACCGACATCACGTACAGTGTATCACAAAAGTGTTTACGGTAATAAACATTGTAGCGAAACGCGTGTCGTGACCCCACGAGCTGTCATTCACACTCTGTTCTGCACCGCACTAGTGTAACGATATGCTTTTTACTATGGTAACATAGTTTTAGTTTAAGGCAGAAGCGAATACATATTTTTGATACTATCTGTACCTACGTTAAAAATGTGGCCGCTGAACACTTTTGGAGAAAATTGTATCGTGTGTTTTATGTCGCAAATTTTCAATCACACTTCTATAATCGATTTCAACATAGTGCAATACTGTTTTTAGACGACCTCGAAGAAGATATTTGCTAATTGTGGATAGTACTAGGTTGAGGTTTTCAACCTGGCTTGGTCGCAGCGAATGTCGCGAATCCCATGGCCGTGACTATAGGACAAGTGAAGGCAAGAGCGGTTCTTAGTCGGTACTAGTCCAACATACCCTGTCGCCTTCCCAGATGACAGATGATCCATGAGAATTTCCATAATATAAAAAAAAACCCCGATACTTACCTCGTTTTTGCGTCGGGGGTTAAAAAGGTTCATATGTTTGATGATTTAAAACTAAGTAAAAAAATTACCGTCACTTTACTTGATTACTTTCTGTCAGTATAGTCGTCTACTACAGATCAAATAATCGACCATAATGCACGAAAAATTTGCTTATTGCGTGCGGTAACATCGTTTACCTCGATAATCTAATAGCGTCTTTGATTAATTTATACTAGGATATATATATAGTATGATTGATGTATTGGAAACCAGCGGCAGAGTAATCCTTTATAATCTTCAACCCATTTCCTGCCCTATCGTCTGGCACGAGTCTCCTTTCAGGTTGAACTCTTGGAGTTATCAGACATACAGGTATTATCCAAGACATAAGTACATAATTACCATCATATCTGTATTCCCTAAAGGGCAGCGGTGTAGGTACTAATTGTATCCTATATACTAGGGGGCGCGCCTATTTCTATCAACCTGGCACAAATTTAAACTCCGAGCTGGTATTGAGAATTTCCTGAAAATCCCAATAACACTCTTGGACCTAGGAATCAAGTCCACGATCTCTAGTGCAGCAGTTACTTTTAGGACCACTAAAGTAATAAGGCAGTTAAATGATAATATTAATATGAAAATAATTCCGATTGCGCATGGTCAAAATCTTGTACATTTTTGACTACGCTGCATCTTCCAAATTGCACCACTCTTCACGCTAGATGGGAGAAGCAAGGATAATTTGCGATTTGCGTCGCGCACTTCACTGCCACTTTCACGTGGAAACCGTGATACAATTTCTCAACATGATATGAGAACAGAAAAATTATATACTACATTGAATGAGACCACCTGTAACAAAGGTAATATACGTGTCCCTTTTACTCTTACGAGTTAATAAGAAAAAGGAGATGGCCTCGTATCCTTGAACGTATTGTTCCATTTTTAGATCGAGGTGGGCTGGACTCTGTATTGCTTTTGTGCGGGCTCTAATGAAAACGTGAAGAAGTGATGTCCAACAAATTAGTATAGTGCGGAAGATACTTGACTGGTAATACAAATATATTAGTTACATTCTATCTTAAAATAGATTTATACTTACTTAAAAATCCCGTATTTATGTTCAACTACGTTATAAGAAACTCCAGGTCAATGATCGATTAATTGAACAGGATTCTTATATTCAGTACTTTATTTCAAGCTCCTCTTTCTTGGTTTTGGAAGTTATGTCATTTCTTTCAATGAGTATTTCATTAATAATATATTTTTGTCTTTAAATATTACATTAGTACATACTGTTTGGATGATTATTTTGTATTTTTGGTATAGTGTAGAAAGTCTCCTACCTGCTGCCGTGGAAGGCACGGTGTAATGTCGGACTCTTACCCTCTAAAAGCACAGGGTATTCCACTATGAGTGGAATCACTGCAATAGCTCGACATTCACCGCAACTCTGATTATCCTTTGAAGCGTTTGTTGAGCAAAGTGGTATCCCGTTGCAGCATTACTCTGGAGAAACCAGCTCTTTATTATTTAATGCCATCGTAAACTCAACAATCTACAGTTTACAAGCTCGTGAGTGCTGTTTACATAAACACTAATCGATACAAATAAACTATAAGGCAGCAAGTACCTCGTATTTCTACACATAATTAGACATAAACCAAGCTTCCATCCTAATTGAACACAAAAGTTATAAAGTTCTTGTTTAATACTTTACAAGTTATATCAAAATTGATACTTAAGATGTATCTACGCATGAACTTTCAAATCATTTTGCGAAATTATGCAGAATCATTTTCTTCGTGATTAATTTAGAAACTTTATTATTACTTGTAATAATTTATGGTTAATTGTCGAAGTATATACTTTTCTACAATGTATTAAATGATATATCATCGTTTTGAAAAAGCGGTTATGAGAGTTTCTTGAAATTAGATTTTTATGATATTGAACCTAACTTTAGCAACCGTAACATAAAGGTCGTGGCTAGAAAAAAAGTCTTATAACATGACAGCGACTTTTTCTCTGGATTTCATATTTTTTGAGCTGGAATATTGTTTTTAATTTAAATCTTCAAGCTAGAGTTGAAGCGGAATAGAGTAATGAATCTCAAAAAGTAAATCCAAGATCATTTTTATAACGTACTGCTTTTTAAATTAGTTTTGTTAATTGTTACCACAAAATGTCAAATTTTCTCAGTTGATTTTGAACTTTATCTTCAACAATTTAAGGTTTAAAATCATTTGGAGAAATTTGTCAGTTTTGTATACCTACCTTGTCCTGCTGGCGACTGTACAAAACGATAATTGTGATGAATAAGAAAGGGGAACATTGCCCGTGTCCAACAAATCTAATGCTAATCAGCTGTTTTTAGATAAGGGAGTGAACTTTCTAACAAAAGTTAGTAGACAATATTTTCTTTAAAAGCGTCCGCCTGTAATAAAATAAGAGCATAAATAAAATGTATTAACATTTGATGCAAAATACATGCCTATAACGGCATCAAATCAGGTAGCCTAGTGACTTTCCCTCAACGCACCGTGTCCGCACAATTGGTCTCACTCCTGTACCAACTTTCCTATTTCACCGTTATCTATAAAGAAATAACATTTAAGTACATCGTAAAATATAACTAGGGTGTTTATTTTCATTTAAATGAAACTTGCTTTCGAATCAAAACTGCAGATATGAATAATGTAGATCATTCGTTGTTTGTCATTATACAAAAAATTTAAGCAGAGATTAGTGTTAATACAATATTTGCAATCCAGAATTATATTTTCACCTTGATTAAATTCTACTTTTATTTTCAAGAAACACGAATCCTTATTGTCATTATAGTTAGGCTTACTTCATCGACTTGGGTCATGACAATCCTAAGTTTGTTTAATTTAGTTTTGTTCTGTGTATAGGACTATATCTTTAACTTACCCCTGAACATACTTCTGCTCAACCTCTTTTATTATTCACTTACATATCAGTCTTCCTCTGCCTCTTATCACACAGTCCTGCTACTTCCATTTGAGCTCCATGATCCGTCTCCTCATGTGATTAATGCATTTTTCTAACGATACGTACGTAAATATCTGCATCAATTTGCAAAAGCTCTATAAAGATAATAAAATATTATGTGTTTAGGTGGCTGAAGAGTTGATATTTGATGAAATTAATACCACTACTATCTCTCTAACGTCACAAACAGCATTTCCTCTATTCTCAGATCTTTTGTATAAATCAACCTAAACCTAAGTCACAATTTATAGTTGTCGAATGTTTCATTCGTCTTTGTTCCCAAATATTTGCCTTGTAACTTGGCAAGGCATTATAATAGCCAAGTTTACGAAATTTTAAGAAGTTTACACTTCCCAACTATTTATATTTTGCTCCAAATTTCTTATTACTTTTTAAGCAGTTGCTTCACTGGGTACAATAGCTGTGTGTAGTTTATTATAGATTAGTAACATAAACTTATTTATAAGTGGGGATGAATGGAATGATGATTGAACGCGGCTTTCAATGGGTAAGTTATTTTGTTTACAGATTTATTCAATGGTGTTTATCTTCGATTCAAAGGAACTCTTAAGGCATAAAGAGAAATAACAAGTCGAAGAATAAACTATTGCGCAGACGTGGTTTTTTAGGAAGCAATGTGTTGTTATTGTTTTGTAAAATAATTCTGCTAGCAAGCTATAGGATAGTTATTTTCTTATAGTTCCTAGTAGAGCCAACGTATGAGAAACTAATATTATACATATCTACGATTAAACTCTGTTTCCTTTTATGGCTTTTGAAATGCTACAACTTATTCTCAAAGGTGAATTGAATCTTCCATTATCCAATGGTTACTTTGATGGATGACGGCGATTACTACTCAAACCCACAATGAAATTCAGACGGCATAAATCACTAATATGCTTAATGTATTCAATAAACCCAGTGGTACTATACATATAAGCTACCGTTTGAGTTAGTAGCTAACTTGCCACTACTGGCGCGCTGCCGCCCCGAATTTGTTCGCTTGCTCAAGAGCCTAACAGTTTTGTCTCGTTCTTCCAATAAGCTGATTAGTATAGAATTTAAAAGCGCTAGTATAAATTGTGTACTTTAACTTTGTTGTGGAAAACATATGTAAGAAAAATACTACTAAGTAACTGAAAATGCCGTTATAAGTTTTGAGCAAGCTTCAAGTTAACAACAATTTTGTTTGAACTGTTGAAGGAACATAAAATTCTTAATTCTTCGCCTTTAGTTGACGAAGGCCCCTTTACTGATGTGAAAAGCTGGCAAGACAAGTGTGTCTCAGATAATGTTAGTTTAATTGTAATTGTCATCAGTTAATCGCTCCGTCAATCATCATCATCATAATGCGGTAGTCCGCTGTATAATGAAGAACCGGACGGTTCTACTTGGAACTGCTGTACTCTGTTCAACACAAATCTAAATCTATTTAGATTTGTGCTGTACTCTGTTCCGAGTATAATCGGAAAAGCAAATACTACACAGAAAAAAAACTATATAAATGATTTCGAGATAATTTAGTAAACACACCGGATATTAGATACAAGAGCACCAACGAGCTAAGTCGTTGAATATATCTGTTTGTTGAAAGAACTAATGAATACGTATTGATAATAATGGTTCTATTAATGATAAATTGATTTGAATTCAATACACACGTGGTTTTATTGATGTTGTGGGTTGGGTTGGTGTCGATTTTTAAATAGGAAGTTAAATTTTAGAAGGTCAAAACAGCGCAGTGAGGTCATCGATATAATTTTTTTAACATTATAGGCTTTGATACAAATCCTACAATAAATAAAAACGCAGGCTTAATGTCTTTTATGTCGTGTATTTGTGTAATTTCCTGGTCTGGCCTTACTACAATCACCAACACGTGTGTGGTCAATTCAGGATTTCTTAGAACTGCTTCATCTTCAGCCTATATCTGTCAATTGTTGGACATAGGCCACCCCTGGTGTGCGCCATTTCACCCTATCCTCCTTTTGCATCCAGTTTCTGCCAATAACTTTAACAAATCATCACTCCATCTTCCCTGGACTGCTTGCTAAAAAGGATATTGGAATGTTTTCTGAATGGAATGTGTTTCATTTCAGTAGACTTTGACGACTGACATGGTTCTAATGTCGGTACATCGAATCTTTTATGTTGTAACTGCGTATAGAAAATGTTTTTCTAAGTTGTCCGACAGATTTCCTGAGTCACGGCCAGCCCTGGCGTATAGGCGAGTGGAACCAATATTTACCCCGATTCGAGAACGCACAATTATACTCTTTTTGTTCAAATAATTGCATTGATCTTTCCTAAAGTACATATAATTATTCTTTACACAATAAGCATTCGTCAGCCACAGCCTGCAACCGTTATCTGACGCACTGGTGCAGAGGTCAACTAATTAACAATCTTGTGGGCCCGTAATTAAGCTGTTATTGGCTTGGCCTCACGTATATTTCCTTCAAATGACCTGCTATGATATATTGTTCCTGAATGCTTGTGCGCAGTAAAATTAATAAATGTTGCGAATGGTTACGCGGCGCTGACTGTGTGACCTTGCCCTTTAAGTAAATTATGGAAATGGGAAAGGCAGGTCGTTCCAAATTTTCTTTTTATATTGTTCACGTTGCTTTCTCTATTGGAGGTAATATTTTAGGAAGTTGTTCGTTTAAGGATCTTTTTTTTTGCTACCTACAAAGTAATCTGATATACAGTCTATGCTTCGTGAGCATAAAATAATCATGGAATTTTATTTATTCCTAATGATTTGGCACACGATTGAGTCGTGATTTATATTATCTGGAACTGGGGTAATTAAATAGGCTACAAGGAAGGCATATTTCTTATTAATTGTTGTATTATAATCGATAAATGCCATGTATGGAGATTGGCCTCATAAACATCGATCTGAGTCTTACTCACGTCATCGTTTAGAACAACTGGAATCGAATACGATTAGCAACAAGTAGGTAATCGATAAGACTATCGATATTTTATGACAAAGAATGTATTATCTACATTTATCGTAAAAGTAGCTTTTGATACCAAATACATTACTATACTATGGCACTATATTGCATGATATATCTCACGTACGCAGGAATTACTTGGTGGCAGACGTTATGGAGCCAAAAGTGACGTCATTTTAGTGTTTCGGTATATTAGGAATCTAGATAAGGATAACTGCCTAACCTTGTACGGCCAAACTAGTATGAGAATGTCTATGACTTTGTGTAACAATGTTCTTTTGAATGACCTTACTTACCTCACTACTTTAATGAATTTGTTATACTGGGGTTATAAGTGATAGGCATATTTAATGGCAAGACCGTAATCTGCTAATTCAGAATTATGGGTATGGCGAAATGTGGGGTGTGCGTTCGCGCAGCGGAATGTTGTTGAATTTAAAGATTTTAATTATGCAGATATTTAGTGTATGACGTCGTATAATTGTGTATGGTAAAAAAAAATTTGTGCACGCAGCCATTATGGAGAAATTCATCAAAAACTGATTCCGCTGGGCGAACGTTATCCTGGCGGAACTTTTTTTAATCCATAAACTTTAGAAGAAAAAAGATGTGTCCAATAATTAGTGTGTATTTGTGTGTAATTGTGTATGTATGAATAACATTAGTGCATGCATAAACTTCGGAGAAATTCAAGTTTCCGCTACGCGAACGTTTGGCCATTAGCTAGTTTTCATATAAAGCGCTTACATAGAGAGCTGTAGAATTTTACATACATTGTTTTGAATTTGTTTATATTTGTTTAAAAAACAGATTTAGAAAAAAACGTAGGGCTTAAAAGATAAAAATATAAACGTAAAATACGCTTATTAGGTCTTAGTTCTTAAAGTATGCACTTTGGGGTCTAGATTTTCACGTTTATACAAACCTTGTAGGTGTCTGCAACATGTTGCCAAGTCTCAATGATGTTCCGTTAGTAATTAAAGAGTTATAGGACAATTTACCATGAATAGATCACTGTTTACAAAACAGTCAAATATCACGACGTTCTAAAGGAATTGCATGGTAAAATGTATGCCAATAATTAGTGTATTCATTCAACTATTCACATGCAAAATTTCATGTCATTAAATTCAGTAATTAAAGAAAAACAATTATAATACTGACGAAGCATCGAAAACCTACATAACCCGACCAAGTTCAGATGGCTACAAAAAAGCGGCCGTGCAATATATTTAGGTAACATCCCAAAATTTACAGTATAATACCGGTATTGAATTGGTATAGGTGATAACACAATTGTTGTTTCGATATAATTTATAGGTCATTTATTATTGTACACCTACTTTTTTAAATGTATTTGACTATGACAGAAAGTAGGTACTATTTACGTAGGTACTTTATTTAAGTATGCGCTTGAGACTTGAGATATAATCTAGATATATTATAAGACAAATAAAATTCATACAGCTAATTTCTATTGAAGATTTCACGGATCAGGATTCTAACTATAGACCCCTTAGGGAAATTAAATAATTACCGCATGTAAGTACCTACTACTGTTTAGGTAAATATTTATCATATTGTAGCTTATTACTACACTATTTAACCAATGGACTAGGCATGCACGAGCGTTCCTCTTTGCAAGTTTAGTGGATCAAACAAATCTAATAACTTAAAAAAAACTACTTCTTGAATCGATTTTTTAATTGATGTATACCGTTGTACTGTACTGTGACTTATGTATGTGAGCGTGTTCCCCCGCACCCCACCAAAATATGTAGAATTATTTTGTTCGAAGCGGTACGCTTAAGGCTAGTCCTTTGGTTAAATAGTCTAAGTATTGTAGTTATGAATTGATCAAAAATATTCTAGTGTGAAAAAATAGACAACGCGCTGCGCGCAACGAGCGATAGGCGGCTTCTCGTTTGAAACTCGCTTTTTTTAAAAAAAAAAAACGGTACTTCCATCCTTGAAGAAAAGAGAGGGCAATATGTTTTTATTAGCCGCGGCCCGCAACGCTTGTGTACGCAACTGTACCGTATTAATAAATACTATATTGGAAGGTTAAGAACGTTTCTTAGATATATGGCACGGCCGCTTTTTTGTAGCCATCTGAACTTGGTCGGGTTATGTAGGTTTTCGATGCTTCGTCAGTATTATAATTGTTTTTCTTTAATTACTGAATTTAATGACATGAAATTTTGCATGTGAATAGTTGAATGAATACACTAATTATTGGCATACATTTACCATGCAATTCCTTTAGAACGTCGTGATATTTGACTGTTTTGTAAACAGTGATCTATTCATGGTAAATTGTCCTATAACTCTTTAATTACTAACGGAACATCATTGATACTTGGCAACATGTTGCAGACACCTACAAGGTTTGTATAAACGTGAAAATCTAGACCCCAAAGTGCATACTTTAAGAACTAAGACCTAATAAGCGTATTTTACGTTTATATTTTTATCTTTTAAGCCCTACGTTTTTTTCTAAATCTGTTTTTTAAACAAATATAAACAAATTCAAAACAATGTATGTAAAATTCTACAGCTCTCTATGTAAGCGCTTTATATGAAAACTAGCTAATGACCAAACGTTCGCGTAGCGGAAACTTGAATTTCTCCGAAGTTTATGCATGCACTAATGTTATTCATACATACACAATTACACACAAATACACACTAATTATTGGACACATCTTTTTTCTTCTAAAGTTTATGGATTAAAAAAAGTTCCGCCAGGACAACGTTCGCCCAGCGGAATCAGTTTTTGATGAATTTCTCCACAATGGCTGCGTGCACAAATTTTTTTTTACCTTACACAATTATACGACGTCATACACTAAATATCTGCATACTTAAAATCTTTAAATTCAACAACATTCCGCTGCGCGAACGCACACAATGTGGGTGTAGGTACATTAGTACACCTCTGCTTAACCCTTCGGGGAATACAGGCATGATGGTATGAAACTTCAGCGTTATGCAAAGCAAACAGTTTCCATATGATCGCACAGGTATCTAATGGTTTTTGCGAACCTAACACCGGTGTCGTATTAGAAGAATGTCTCCGTGGCAAATAGTAGGTACTTGTAGCAATAAAGAAACAAAGGATTCACCTTACAATTAACACGCTTACAAACATGATGCTGACATGTTTTACAATATACATTCTTGTTTTTGATTAGGAGGGGAGCAATGTTCAACTACTTACATTTTTCTTCGTGCGGAAATGGAACCCAAAACCTATATTTTGGGTCCTGAAGCAACTGACTACTGCACTAGTCTGTTAACATACCAACACGTCTGTATTCCCCGAAGGGTTAGGCAGAGGTATACTTATGTACACCCACATTTCGCCGGTATGTTTAGGCCTCAGAATGGGAGAGATTATGCTATATTGCACCGCGTCAAGTTGGCTTAGTGCGGGTTGGCAGACTACACACCCCGCGCGACAAATCTCTCACCCATGCATGTTTTATCGCGTGATAGTTAACATAATTATGAAAACGCACATGACTTTGAAATTTTCGAAGAAGCGTGTATTGCCCTACATTAAAACTCGAGTCCTTTGACTTGGCAGTCCAGTGGTTATACCTATCAATAAGCTGTCACTGCTAAATTACTAATATTTACAAGAAATACACGGACACTCCTATTAATTCAGTAATTAAGGGCTTGTGCCAATTGATAATACTGCAATGATTTAATTTGCAATGCATTATCACTGTGATAAATATAAATAAGGCTAATTCGTTTTATCGTCAAAGATTTGCAATCTAGTAGATTATGTTTCATTCATTCAATACCTCGACATTAAAGTAGTTACTGCTGAATCTGATCTAATAAACCTTAGAATGTAAGGAGTTTATAAACCTTGAGAGGAATTTATGAAAGTGTTGTTAGCCTTTTTTGTTAATTTCGTAAAGTTTTTATATATCAGTTACTGTAATTGGTTAAACAACCGTTGTAATTAATTAAATTAATAAATAAATAAAACTAGCTACAGCGCAGCTTTGCTTAAAATTAAAAATAAATCCCGAAGAAAAACACAGACTCATTTTTAATTTAATGAATAACCAGTAAATGTAATCTCTTGTTTCTAAAGGTCTGCATTTAATAGAGAGGTCAATCTCTGTGTCAGGATCTGTTCAACTAATTATGATAAGATGCTTCCGTACATCATGGCTTACCCTCAATATTTCTACCTACTTTTATCCTGGATTAATATTGTGAATTTACAATGTTAATCATTCAAACTTTAGTCTATCCACGTCAAAAAGAATCCGTTTCGCCGATGATTAGATCTCCTGAGCAGGATTGGTATCAATATTGATTGATAATACAAACGGCATCCACAATACACAAAAGACAAATAGTATTAAATGTGTAAACACTCATAAGAAGTATTGAGGACCATATGCTTTAATGGTACAATGCATATGACAACATCCTAGCAGATAAACCTAGGCTGACGAACTGCATCATCGCAAAATGGCTTGAATAAATAGTGATATTTAGCTGAGCTATTACAATGGCGCGGCTCGTTGCAATGTCCCCCGGAGCGAAGCAATTTGCACAAAAAGCAAAGTTCTGTGCGATTGCTACACCACTTGATACTGATCTGCGAGATGTACTTGCGGATTTGCGGATTACGCTTTGTTTCTTTCGTACTTCATTTTTAAAGGGTGGAAATAGCTCATATAATACTAAAAGCGACCATTCGGATCATAATGCTAAACAAATATTTACGTGTACTAGGAAAAGGGGAGGAAGATAATGATTCATATAGTTAGTCCAAAATTGTTGTTGACAATTTTTTGAGTAAGTATAGGCTAATTAATCCTAATAATAAAAAGATAGTAGCATCTGTAACCGAACTAGGACCTGCAGTTGGGCAACAATCCCCTCAATAGGTAATAAAATGCATCATAACTAAATTAAAATTTACAGTTAAGCAAGATCTACTAACAACATTGACCCAGCAGCGTCCCAATTTAGAAGGTCCATTTTTGGCCATTCTCTAAACGTTACCTTTGCAGTGTTACTTGATGGTCACGGTTTTTCCATATCTGGGCCTTCTTTAATATAATGCCTGGGAAAACCCAACACCATAGGTTATGCAACCATTCTCAAAAACTGTTAGATGTTCAAAATAATTTCAATATTTCCCTTAAAACGTTAAGTCACAACTGTTGGCAACTAAGCTTAAGTAGTTATGTGTGGTCTCGTATGCACGTAGGCTGTAGACCACCCATCACTTCCCGTTAGTGTCTTTGGAGGCAATGGCACTATACCAGGAAGATAGACTATGGCACCTACCTGCCTACTAATGAGATTATATTACCAGCTCAGTTTCGCCTGCCAAGATTATGGCAAACATTCATTGCGGACTGCATCATCTCTGGTGCAGTGTCTTGCATATGAAGTAAGACCAGTGGGTAAGGTGAAACATTCACCTTTAGTAAATAATACCGTCCTTATAGAACAGCCTTAGAACTATTAAGGGTAAGTTAACCGAAAAAGTACTTATTATTATAATAACGAACCCCTAAAACCACTTACTCTTCACTGCCTCCTCGTACAGCAAGGAAGTCTTATTTAAGTAGTCAGCCAGTCTACTGACGCAGTGAGGTTACAAAGTATCTCCTGAGAATTTGTTCTGAAGTATTCTGTTCTGTTCTAGGCTTTTGTTCCTTACAAACATGTCAGCAGCTCACGCATTATTCTCTTTTATCCGGCAGTCTCTCCAAAAGGCAGTCTGATAATCTAATAACTCTTCAAAATTACTTGCACTTTCTGTTTTTAAATTAATTGCGTGGCTTATTTATATTATGTGCCACCTGGGGTGAATCTATTTGTAGTTGTCACGCTTAAATCTCAATTTTAATTGCCGCGTACTAGCAATAAATTATAGAAATACTAAAGGGTTCAATTTCTGTAAATGTCAAATGGATTCTCAAATAGAATTGTATTTCATTAGTTTATTAAGTCATTAGAACTTTCAATGTAACAAATTAATTTTAAAAACTTACTGGAGTAGTCTATGGACTGTCTAATAGAAATACATTTTAAGCGTCGTATTTTGCAGAAAGCTGTTGGTTTTTGCAATGGCAAACGGGAATCAGGGATTTTACGTAAAAATGCTCCGAGAAGGTTGGACTTACATTTCTAGAAGTATGAATGTGTTTATTTAATATAATCTTAAAAATTTAGTTATAAAATTAATAAAGCATGCTTCCGACAATTCTAACATGTCCACTGCAGACAAATCGCCCCCCAATGGTCTCGTCGTGATAGAGCACCATTACGTCACACCAATTGACTGATAATACCGCCAGTTTATCGATTCATTTGCAATATAATCGACCACTATAAACGTTTCGCCGATCGGCCAATAATTTTATTCTATCGTTGGCAGGATATTGTGACATCTTTGAAATCGTTTGAAATGCACATTTATTGAAGTCGCATGCGCTTTTATGGGGATAAAACAGTAGTAATTGGTATTCGGTATCATACATATATTCTATTTTTTACTAAAACACCGTTTTCATTATAATACTAGTCTAAATGAGAAATCGATACGGAATATTATGTATTCTTATTTTTAGAAACATTGACTTTATGCATAGAGACGCTCGCAAGACAAGATCCATCAAATTCTTATTCAAATCGTGACTAGAGCATTCTATATAAATTAATCCCGCTAACAAATCTATAGAAATAAATTGCTCGCTATATTTGATCAATTATAAACAATGCTTAAGTTGCACCTGAACCTAAGATTTAATTCGTAATCCAGAAGAAAATTACCCATTTCTGTTTTTGGTCCTTCGGGACGCGACCCACGGGCGGCGGCACGTTGATCAAAGCTAACAAGATTTATAACCAAGACGATATATAAACCAAATGTACGGAAGAACTGGCCGGACTAAAACCGTGAAATGCAGAACGAGTTAAAATTGTGCTTCAAATGAAACGCTTTGAAATTTGTAGACGGTAATAAAATTATTTGTTAGACGTTCGTCTGGTCACTGGTGGGATGTTACAACTTGCCGGCGTATCGTTAATCACATCACAATGTAGGAAACATTGTGATGTGATTAACGATTGGATCATTGTAGCTGAGGATGTTAGTGAAAATTTAATTTTGGGTCAAATCCCAATAATTGAAAATAATTCAGTCATTTATTTCAATAAGAATTAAGGCACCAATCTGTCACTATACTATTTAAGTGTGGCTTTTAGCAGATACAACACAACAAGGGTCAAAACACTCATACTTTGCCTTATTGCAATCTAGTTGCACTACTATCAAATTCTGTATTTAAACATCAATTCTAAATACATTCTTGAATTGTTTTAAATCTGTATAGAAATTGTTCTTGCTTTCCGAACAATAATTTTGCATTGTTAAAATATTGCGGACATAAGTGGAATAAAAGTCCTCACGAAAGCGCAATAAATATTTAGTAACGCGACGACCACGACGCCACAAATTTACCCATAGTATTTATTAAACTATGGCCAACTTCGAGTGGAGTCGATGAAAGAAGGTTTAAAACAAAACCCCTTGTGAAAGGAAACTTATGCCTTGATCCCCAATATACCCTTCCCGAGCTTCTATTATATTTTCAAGAGCTTTTTGCACCGCCTTTGTTATAGATTTTGTGACCCATAATTTTTACGCCAAATGCTATTTGTGTTTTTCCATCTACTAGCATATGCGACGGTATATTGGTTGAGGAAACAGTTTCCTATTTTATATTTTATGAAATGTTTGTGAAGGTTTGTGTTAAGCATATGAACTTAATCTAGAACTTGAGTACGATTTTCTTAGGATTGAAATTGCATGTAGAGATATTAGTATCATAACATTTATTATTGAAATAATCAATCTTACAATTCGCACCCTTAAAAATAAAAAGATGTAACTCAAAAACTACAACTAGTGGGTATCGGCGATTAAAGTTTTCAACTTGTTCCACTTGTCTTTGATTCAAAAGTTTTTGACCACTTACTAGGTGTTTCGATTTTGACGTATCGAGGCGGCTGTTGAATTCTACCTAATCTTTACGCAATGAATATGCGTTTTATTGTAAAAGGTCAAAATTCATAAATTTTGTGTTACATCTTTTTTTTTTTAAACGAGCGAATTGTTTTGCAAACATTGGGTGGCGCTTAAATTAGATTTGCATAACAGTGGAACCTTGGAAACTGTGTTTTGATTTGCAGTTAGTAACAATCGTAACTTAATTTGTAGGCCATGTCAACCGTATTGTGCATAATTATCAATTATAATACAGTAGATAGTGCATGATTGATTCGTGTCCGAACAAGTTTCGAGATTCCCATTCCCTCAGCTATAACTGCACATTGGGAATTCACTTTGTTGAATAACAATATTGCATAGTTTATAGCTTTAAGATGTATATTGTATATTGATATTGGATATTTATTAATAAATTGTATTTCTTATTATCAAACATTTTCGTTTCAAGCATTTTTTTTCTAAAAGTAAAAATATAATATGAAGTATAAACTTCATATAATTGACAGAAATTGAGAGAATCCCGGGGGAAATCAGAGTAAAACGACTGGCTATCGCTCAAAACCTAAAAGTGGATTTCAGATGATCCTAAAATATTTACTCTCATGGGAAACAATAAATCGCAAATATTGTGCATATCTAAAACCGTTTAGCACATAATATGTAAAGGAAAATCCCCTGATCGCTGACTGTTCAGAAAAGGTGTTTGTAACAATCAATAACACGACCACTTTTACAGACCCCTCCTTGAAGCACCGCTTTTAATAATAAATTCAGCACTTGAGGGGATCGTGAAGAGTATCGGAGATCTCCGTCGTCTGGTCCACAGCCAGTTCTCGCACGTCACTAGGTATAATCCGGTCAATAACATAAATTTCTTGGAGGCACGCTTCTTTATTGGATTTGTCGTTGGCGGCGAGCCGTTGAACCCCGCTCATAACCTATTCGTGTAAGGAACTATCGAAAATAAAATTTGCGAAAAGCAGGGAAATCTGTAGACGAAATTCAGGAGAATTATTGAAGGCCTTTCATAAGGTGCACATGTTGGCGCTCTATTTTGCTCTGTAGTTTATATTGACGTATATTCTCGTGTGTTACAGTTACAACAATATTTATTGATATAAATCAATGTTGCTTCTCAATTGTCTTGACATTAGTTGCGCAAATCTTTACGTAGTAGAGCATGTGATTGCTATTAGTACTGATGTGTTTAGTTTATATGCTCTTGTTGTTGTTGTTGTGTGGGCCATCGATTTATTGAGCGATTGTTTCGTAATTACTATTGGCAATCATTTAAATAATAACATGGTTGAATGCATGGCATACCATTTCAAGTCGGCAGATAAATAACAAATAGATGTAGCAGTTATAGTAGAAAAGTTGGTCTTTATTATAAATGTAGGTACAACTTGTCGGCATGAGGTGTATGTTTTACAGCGGATTTGTCAAAGTTCCACCCAACTTTCCACATTCAATGTTTTGACAAATTGTATGCACTGCAGAAATATACAAGAAACATTTCAACACATGTCTCAAGACTCATGCAAAGCACCTCACTCGCTGGGAGCATTTCGTCTAGACGAATGTTCAACGTAAATGTTTGATATTTTGTTCCTGTCCCGACTGGGTGAAGTTCCCGCCTATCAACGGGGACTTGGGATGCCTTTCAGGACAAAACTTCGCAGACCGCCATGACAAATTTCCAATTAACTGTTTCTTAGTGCTTTTTGTAAAATCTTATCACGTAAGTTTCCATTCCGCGTAGCAATATCTGTTTCTTTCACTGGCATATGCGAATTGTTATAGCTTCCTTGACATCGGCCCTTAACGGCACATGTGTGGCTTAATTACGTTCATATATCACTACGCATATTTAGTAAAACAGTGTACGAGATCTGCGTTTCATCCGACGCCCGGTTGCCTTAAAAGGATCGTCAACATTTTTCTTCGCCGGGTGAAAGTTTTTGTATGCGCGCCGACGACTCGGTCATCCCTGGCCTTTTAAAATATTTGCATTTCTTTTGCATACACCGTGCAGATAGGTTTTTAAGATTCTTTGCCCAGGTGGGCACAGTCTGGGCAGTCTGGTGCATACTAATATAAGGGATCGATATTAACAAAGCTTTTATTAGTTCATTGAGAATTCTGGGAGAGAAATTCTTTCGAATCCGCGCTTTGGATGCCAGCCAAGGATCATAGTCGGATTAATGGACAGAAAAGACATTGACCATATTGCTTTTACAAGCAACCTTTATTAATATTATTCAGAGTATTGGTTTGAATATTCTTGTGAAGTACTTTCTATTTTAATATATTTTTTATTTGATTTTATTATTTAAATACATGTAATTCGTAAAAAGGAGATGAAGGTAAAAAAGATCATGTCAAATCTTTTGGAATTACGACGCCTCACTCAAACGCTTATTCGAAAACAGAACCTACGTCACGGTCGGCATTTTATCTTACCAACATTTCAGCTCCACACACGAATCAAGACGATGTACACGACAGCGTTGTTAACGTCCTAGTTCACAAAGATACGCAACCCGTGTCACATCACTGAGCCTACCTGCGCAGAGAACAATTAAAATTCACCCATTGTGGTCCGACACGTATTGTCTCCTGCTTTTATCGTGACGTCATAACCCAACGCTCACTATTGTACGGTCTAATTAAACCCTCTTTAATATAACCGGCGTTGCGTCGGCGTTGATTGGATTTTAAGGTGTTAAGGAAACTGCGATTGAAATTGAATGGGCGTCCTAGAAAATGTAGAAGCTTTGAAAAGATAAGTATTTTCTGGATAATTAATTCGGGATCTGCGTTAAGTGATTCAAGATTTAATTTTGGGAAGTACTTAGATGGACTCTTCTTCTTCTACTAATGTATTATGAAAAGGCTTTAGACACAAGAATAATGTTGCGTTTAAAGCGTAAATTCCCCCGTGGCTTCTACCCCAGGGCAAGGAATCACCTACGTACCCTTTGCGCACTATCCATGAGAACGCCGCATTGATAAAAAGAATATTTTTTCCTTATTCTTTGATTTCAGAAATTTATATATTCTACCACTGTATTTGGTTACATTGTTTTATTCGGCACATTTCTATATTTTGATATATTTAGATTGGACCTCAGAGATGGATATATCTATTTCCTTAAGGCTGAAGGTTGATACTGGGCGACAAATTCAATTTTGTTCTGATTTTTCGCAAATTGTTCGTTTATAACTCATTCTAGGTACATAGCAATAAAAATAGCGACATCAAGAATAACTTATTCACAATTGAGTACTAAGAATTTTGATTAAAAATCGTTATCGTAGAAGATTTTGGTGTACAATAGAGGATTAGACGAACAATCTGCGAAAAAACAAATATTAAAACTGCTAGAATTAGAATACATCACACGACTATAACAATGCAAAAAGTTCTACTAAAGTCATTTCAATAAACTCCAGATACACGTTAAAGAAAGTCATTGTCCTTCGTAATTGCTACTTTTATAGCTTTTCCAGTGAATTGAGTAAAAGTTGTCTGTCATTAATTACCGACGCTGTTATCATATAAAGTGGTGGGTAATTGCTCTATAGCTGTATATAGGTCGATGGTACGGTCAGCCGTTAGTTTATTGTTGTTTAACGAGCCAATTGCATCGACCCCGCTGTTTCAGTCAGGGCTGAATGAGATCGTGTTAATTGCTGATTATGATAGATACTTCATCATAATAGTGAATAGTTCCGCTTTACTCCTTCACCATCACACAGTTTACAGTCCTAGCTAGTCTAGTCACCATGCTGGCCCAAAGCTGGCCCAGATGGGCCGTCAAGAAAGTCTCTTCGGTACACAAAATTATGGAAATTGGTTGGCGCAAGAGTTCTCTAATTTTCTTCATTTTGTGCTAGTTTTTACCAGTTATCGTGTCGTTGTATTAATAATTCTGGAGGTACAATAGAGAGTTTTTTTATATATCGGATTCTGTTGCCTGTTGTTAGAGTGAAATTGAGTTTCATGTTAAATGCATAATAGAAAATAGACGGGACATCCTTCTAGCTCCCCAAACGTGGCCGGAATACCATGATTTTACTTTTAGCTTTTAATACAGTTTAATCGATTTTTGACATTGGACACTAATGACCAATAACTGTGGTAATATATCCAGATCAATAAATCGATGGCTGCTACGTAAATAATCGTATGCAAAATAATGCTATGCTATAAAAAACTAAAAACAATTCGTATTTTATTCCTACTTCATATTGAAGATTCCTTTATTATCTATACATAGTGTTAATTTTAAAACAAAAGGTTTAAATTCAACGATACAATGCAAGAAAACATCTTTAAAGCTCTGTCCTGAAAAGTTTGCATAAACACTATACGATTATATACGTAGGAGACATCGAAATAATGATGAAAGCTGTATTAACCAATAAATTCCAAATTATACATGCATTAGTTTCATTCCAGCAATTGCTAGATTCATTTAAATTTAGCCAGGGGGCGAACCGATAAATTTCAATAAGTTCATTGACTGCAACAGAATTCCAGGTGAGACTAAGTTACTTTTAAACCACGTTGGAGCACTAATTGTCCGTTAAGTGACCGATCGGCAACTCGTCGCCATCGGGGACCATTTGTTATTCCAGACGATTTACTAGTTTCTTATGTGGAAATTGTAATGTTAGATAAATTCCTGTTGATGCAGTAGATGAAGGTAATAAGTCTGTAGAAAAGTCATATCTATAATAACAAAAGTTTGGGAGAAAATAACTGGAGACTAGAGAGACTAATTGAGCGATACTGAAACCGAATTATGTCCTGCTGTGTGGCTGCTTATAGCTTAAGAACTACTTGACAGATATCAATGAACTTAATAGGTATATAATCACCATTGAATATTGATGAACCTTGGTCATCATTTTAACTTTTTATCCGACTATGGGTTGATTTATCCGCTTATGGTTTGAAAAAACATAAAGGCTAATGCAAGCTGCATTAGCCTTTATGTTTTTTATTACCATTTGTTGTTTAGGAGTTGTTTAGGATTTTCATCACCGTTGCATGCACTGGCATCGGCCGTCGAACTCTAGGACAACGAAAACAAACGAAACAGTAAACATAGTTGTTGGCATTATTTCCAAACAATATCCTCAAACTGTAACCAAACAATGTTTGAAACCGTTCAGAAATTAGGCGGGCGGCACGGGTGCGGCTAAAAACCACAACTCTCAATACGGAAGCGCACGCTTAAATGATGGAGGCGTCTCGGCGGGGTCGTCGATCTCATACGTCATATCTAAGGTGCGATTCACATGGGGCGACACGCGATCAAGCCCACGTGCGAACGAATTTAGCGTTTATCGGGCTCGATGAGCCGCGATATGTTTCCGACTGGGACGTCAAAGAAGGCTGTTGATGTGTAACATGTAACTTAAGATAGGCTAGACTTGATATTATGAATAGAAAAATGTAAAGGGGTGGAAATTAGGCATTATCGGTAGCCGTAAAAGGTGACTGATCTGATTTAACAATAGAATCCCTTTTGATAAATCAGATCTTATAAGGCTAACCAAATAAAATTAATCAATGTTTGAAGATTTGCTTATTGTGTTCACAAATTAATAATAGTTTAATTGGTTGTCTTATAAGAATGTTAAACCTGATTCAACATGAAACTTTGTACGATAAAAATATGTCTAGTATAGGTTTCTTATTATTCTGGATTGCCAGTTTTCTCAAAGCGGGCTAGTAATACTTATGTTGATCCATCTAGTACATTATGTAACTTTGCCGCTTGTCGCTTAATGTGTAAACAGCCTTAATACCACGGGTGCAAGATGATAAATAGAACCAGAGTGTACCATACCCACGTGTTTATACAGCATATTGATAGCTCCTGAATAATTAGGCAGCCGACTAATTAACGGCCCTTTACTTAATAATGTATGCTTAATTAATTACCTGCCTTTTATTACATCATGAAGGTTTGTTGAGTGGGCGTGAGATCGGAAATGAGATATTTACTGTTAAGTATTATGGAGTAGATTTATACATTTACTACATAACAATAGAATACTTCAAGGGTTTATAACAATGACTACATTTCGACTTGCATTTGCTCTCATAGTTACAGCTCTAAGTATGTATTCTTAACATATTTAAAAATCTCGTCTTTATATTTAATAGAGATATCAATCATCTTAATTTCTGTAATTTAATTACCCATTGTTCTAAAAATCTGGTCATATTAGGTACATACATAGAAGAAAAGAAAACAGATTACCAAACATTATTCAAAAAAAAAATAGAACAGTCTATACTGGTACAAAAGTACTTACCAAGAAGTCACAACATTCTAAGGAATAAATTATTTCCTAAAGCAACTTCCACACAAAGAATATTCGAATTCAAATAATTCTATAGGAAAGCCCAAGTAATAAATCATAGACAGCCAGCATTTTTTCTTATCAGCCAGTCGTATTTGTAAGTACAATTTGTTCCCGTCCTGCGTCAAAGTGCCATTGATTTTCTCCTTCCTGGCTTCAGTCCAATCTCTTTCCTTTGCCATATATTTGTGAATAAAGCTCTGCGGGATGTTGCGTAACAAGATGAACTGGTTGGGTTATGGGATGTGCCAGTCATGAACTGATTTTGGGCTAAATTAGAGTAATGTGCTAGGGAAATAGTGATTGATGCTCCAAAATTTAGGGCTATTATATTAGGGCTATCGGAAGGATTTAACGTTATCATAAAATTTTGTAAAATTGCAGTCGAAAGTAATTTAGTGGATAGCTTAGCATTTTTAAAGTACCTACTGACATTAAATGTCTATTAACCAACAAGGAAGTCTTTAATAATTGGCGATACTTTATAGACTTAATTGATCAATACTCGATAAAAATTTTCTTAATCAACTCAAAAGATTATCTAATTAACAGCTTTTTAAATGCTACTTTACACGACAGCCATTTTACACGAAATAAAAAACTAGATTAATGACGGTGCTATGTGCTAATAAAAACGGAGGATTTATTCCATACAAGCGTGAGAAGGAGTGAGAAATAAAGCGGAAAGTTTGGAAGACTGCGGTCAAATCATAGCCCTCTTGGGACTATAGTTTCCGGGAACTTTCCTATCGTATCGAACTCACCTTATGGCCAGGTCAAAGTTGCAGCGGAAAGCGATTGATACATATTTGTTTCAGCAACAACACGAACACAAGCCGACTTCATTATCTGTTTTTGAACCCATATTTGGTCATAATTTGGTCTTTATAATTTGATTATGAAAAATATTTGTGGGAAAATTGACATAGGGTTCTAGAGCTTCGCTATAGGGTTCTGGTGTGGACACAATACTTGGGATTAGGGTTTATACTGTGGCAACTTTACGAATTTTTGCTGATATTTCGAGCTGAACTCGAATATCGCTTTGATATCGCACCCGCTTTTCATATGACCAAAGGTCTAGTTTGGCGATACGACCCTGATGTAGCTTCGCAATAAAAGTCTGAAATAAGTTGGAGTACTACGTCCGGCCGAGCCACGATACCCATTTATTTTGTTTGAATATTTCACCGCCACCGCGCGTTTAAATTTATTTAGTCTGGCTACTTCATTTGCTAAATTAAAAAGCTTGAAATTTAATTTCTTAATTTGAATTTTACGTAGGAAATTGTTTTTATCAACATAATTAATCTTCGTTTGTAATTGCTGTTGTCTGGCTGTCTACGCGGTAGTGTTCTTTATACCCAACGAGTTCTGTCCGCGGTCGAATTTGTCCTTTACACAATTAATGACTAGTTTAATTCGTTAGTAACGTGAAGTGTCAATAAATATAATTTATATGTAAACTAAAATGAATGGCTAAATGTGTTGCTAAGAGCAAAACTCAAGAACAGCTTGACCAATTCCGATATTTAAAAAAAAAATGTTGAAGTCCGACGAAGATTCTTACGAAGGGCATTTTTTTTAAGCAATGACGTAACAATTGAGAATCGGCTAATATGTGATTAATGAAAAAAATATATTTTTAAATTTTAACACGTCTTACATTAATTATTATTATATTATAAGATAAATTTGCTCCTTAGACATGTCTGAATATATTAACCTAAAACAAAAATTATATAGGAACATCTATTTCTTATTCTTCTATTTCATAAAAATACACAATGTCGTCAGACCTTTGATCATTGAAAACTCAACGTAGCCCAAACTGCCTGAAAGTCACCGAATACTTCAGTTTAACTTCCTTTTCAGCATACCATACTCGAGGGTCCCAAAGGACTTGGAGGGCCGAGAGGTTGTTGATTTTTAATTTTCAAGTCCCATCTTAAATCTGAAGGAAGCACCTCGGAAAGAAACTCGTCGACAGTGATCGGGAGGGAAATTTTGAAAGTAAAATATTGTCGGTAATTCAAAGGACATTTTAAATTAGATGTTGCTATAGTATCCTTAGTTTTTAACAGGAATTATTTAACTCGCGGTGGCTTAGTTGGTCATAGCGTCCGGTGTATTTAACTAGAAGACGCAGGTTTGAATCCTGACTGCAATCGACTTTTTCCTTCATTAAAATAACTTTATAATCTTGGCATGGAAAATGCATAAAATACAAAAAAAGATAGGAATTATTTGAATATTTTAAGGTGGTTGGATTTTACGTCTTTGGTGATATCATCGCGTTCCCAAATATTGCCGCCAACCGATGTCCTAATTTTTTTGCGTTTATCTTTGTTGGGTAGTGTGTTATGAGAAAATACTGGGTGTACCTATGAGACTTAACAATTGAGGTCTACGTAAGAAACATACATGCACATACGTTGGCTACGTTGAAACGGAAGTTGTGTAGCACACATTATCATCAGGCGGTCGTATGCTTGTAAAAAAATAAAAAAATACTACTTATATCCAAAATATGTCTAAATTGAATTATACTTATTTACAGGTAATTTATACTTCCATTACTTGGCGATTCCGGTTGGTAAGCAAAATTTAATATTCTTCACACGACTCTAATATATTTTTGTTATTGCGAAATAAATAACAGAAGATATGAAATGAGTTTCGCAACTTTTTCTGTAAATATGCTGAAAATGATACTATTACAGGTACAGTGGATAGTAATATGAGACCTGACTGATTGGTTTAGAGCCGGACCTGAGTCCGGCTCTTAAGCATAATGTCCTCGGTTCGATTCCCAGGTCGAGTTCTTAGATTTTTTTGTAAAATTCTCAGTTCGTAATGGAGATTTGTGTCCAGTTAATGGAAACAGGTGAACTTCAGTATACCTTCACCTAACCCTTCGGGAAATATACCTAAACTTGTCTTTGCAGAATGATGATGATATTTCTATGACACAGTCAGACTGAAGCATACTAACCATTATAATTTTGTTAATGTTTTGCGTAAGTTGGTTGAAATATGACGATAATTGTGTACAACCGTGCGGAGCCGCGGCGGGTCGATAGTATGTACGCACGGCTACATATCAAGCTATACAAACCCAGTTGAACCCATTAAAGGCTGGTTTTGAAATGTACGGCAGACCTTTACAATGGGAATTCAGTCTAAACATGATTTTTATATAGGGTTGCCATCCGTCCGGGTTTCCCCGGATTTGTCCTAGTTAAGAGTTTTAAAAATAAATAAAAGTTTTAAAA
Organism: Subacronicta megacephala; assembly: GCA_958496365.1. NCBI lineage: Eukaryota > Metazoa > Arthropoda > Insecta > Lepidoptera > Noctuidae > Subacronicta > Subacronicta megacephala. The sequence goes on from OY292521.1 coordinate 11,746,127, forward strand.
TTAAAAATATTTTATTGAGTAATTAAAAAAAACTGTCGACATATCCGGGTTCTAAGCTCGAAAATCCGTGGTTTTCAGGCTTCTTGTCCTGGTAACGCAAAGAAAATTATAAATAGTCTTTGTGGTAACCTGATTTTAGAGATGGCACGTGTGTACTATTTTTAATCAGGACTAAGTGGTGTTAGGAATCACTTTGTCGTATTGTCATGGACGTCGTGATCACTGTTATTAGTGTCGACTTGCTAACACGAGGTGACAGGCGTCCCTCTTAGGATTACGATAAGCAGCATTAAGCCATTAACGGTACTAAACGGTGGTTGTAAAACCTTGGCATATTGATTTTATCTCAAACTACAAGTATGTACCTACTTACTTATTTCATACATACATACACTCGCGGCTTTTTCCCATATGGGTAGGCAGAAACTTTAGAAAGCCAATTGATTCTTGCATGCTTCTTTTGCTTCGTCCATATTCGTATCAGAAGCGTGTTTTCATCTCAAGGTGTTATCATATCCCCAGTAATAACATTAGCTGCATTGCTGCTCAAACTTTAACACCACCATCATCATCATCATCCGACCATTACACTGTGTTATCAAGCGGTAATTAATTCAATTTTTTGCTAATATTTTCATGTGATTTGTGTGATACAAGCGCGATGCAGGAAAAGCCGCTAGTGATGGGCAACATTTAAAAAGCATACGATCCAACATTTTCCAGAAATATCGATAAACGTTGCTTCCTTTCTGCATTACATCGGAAGAAACCTGACCTACATTGGTGTAGCAGTCATTATAATAATACTCTATTGTCTACCCCAGTGTATCCGTTACAAGCATTGTGTGTTCACCGGTATTTTTACATCTCTGTTGTGACCTGAGGACGATATACATTTCTGTAATTATAAAGGCACTTGTACACACGAGAAGGAGTAGTATCGCGCTGGCATGTCTACATGCCAGCATGAATGGGTCGGCTCGACCGGGGAAGTACTACCCTCCCACAGAATATCGACGTCAAGTAGCAGTATGCATACTGTTGCGTTATTTACGGTGAGTGTGGAGCGCCGGAGGCACAATTCCTCCCTCAGTCCCCTTCCTTCTCCTTTTCTCCTTCCCTTTTCCTTAAATAGGCTCGGCAACGCATCTGCAACTCCTTTGGTTCTGCAGATCTCCATGGGCAGTGATAACTACTTCACGTAGCACGTGTGCTCGTTTGCCGAGTTGTCCCATAAAAAAAACTTGTTTTCTGTTCTGAATCTTGCAAGATATCGAAATGGAAAATACACGGAAATTAAAAGTCGTGTGTTAGTCTCATAAAATTGTCAATGAAATCCATTGAGCGTTTTGGAGCTTATTCGAGATACTTCGAAACCCAACCAACGACAAACAAATGTAGAAAAATCCTAAAATCATTGAATAGGCAGAAATCCCACTATTTGTAGTATTAATTTATTGGTAAAGATAAATAATATTAGGTACAGTGCTCTTTTGTAGGAATCGGCTTTCACGCGTCGAAATGCCTCGGAACAGTCAATAACGTCGGACGCACAGTTTATTATGAGGTATATGACCGCAGGGGACGTGAGGACAACACACGGCTACAGGTCAACCTATACAATTCCAGTTTAAGCTGATCACGCATTACTGCTCTCTTTCCATACAACAAGAGGCCAGCGTAAACTGGATTTGTATTTTTGTTGAAGTTGTTTGTAGCTGAGTGTACTTTGTTTGTCGGGCTGCAGTGGGTACTCAAATGGCATGGCTGACTGAGAACAGTATTGAGGAAGCGGTGCTCTGTTTGTTGTGGTGTTCAGTTTAATTAGGAATTCGATGAGAGAAGGCACGATTTTCAGTGCGACGATACTTCGGTAAAACATTAGAAAGCAGCTTGTAAAAGGTAATATTGGCAAGCTATGAACTAAAGAGCACGAATGTTATTTTGTTGTTGTATTTTCCATCTTTTTTTATATGAAACAATGCGCCATGTTTGGTTCCATGTAATTCCCTATTGAATAAGTAGACCTCTGCCTAACACTTCGGGGAATATAGGCGTGATGGTGCGTTAGTACCGAAAATCCTCAGACCCAGCCATCTTCTCTATTTAAATTTGGATGTTTTTTAATTTCAATAGCCTCGCGAATCATCCTAGGTAGGAATCGGTTTTCTTTTGCAAGGACTTGTGGTTTATCAAATCTGATGTAGTGCTGGGCCTTGTCAAGTGAATGTTCACAAACTGCTGACTTCCCGGAACGGCGGTGTTTGACATCGGCGATGTGTTCTTTTACGCGGGTCCCTATGCTTCTTTTAGTTTGGCCTATGTATGAGAGAGAAGAGCTGGGTCTTAACATCAGCTTGGAACCCTTTCATAGATTCCATTAAATCCAAGCACAAGACTGCGAGACCTAAGGATACGGTGAGCTCATTCTGTGTGACCGGATCAAATAATAATTGAATGAATGTAGGGTAGCTGTTGATAATTTTGACATTAGGACGACCAACACCTCAGTCCACCCGTGACCATGGATGCTGTAAAGGATCCGAAACGTCGGGAATTAAAAATATCAATATAACGCGATAAAATCGGTAAAAAAGTAGTTTTATCCTCATGGATTGTCTGCGACCTGGAGAGGTGACAGATTATGTCGATCTCGAACGACTAAAAACTGCAATTGCCTTCCCTTGCATTGCAGTCACGGCCATTGGATTTGCGTCATTCACCACAACCATCCAAATAAGACTCATAATATAAACTTATATATAGGTAACTTACTCTGATCTTAAGTAACTTAGATAAACGGAAAAAAAACACTCTGCCCCAATCCATCTCCTTGATATCATCTATCTGAAATCTAGAATAGGGCCCTACATAAATCTAAAGTACCCTTACGCATAAGTAGCTCTTTTTATTCGGGTCAAAAAGCATTTTAGGCAGGATTTCTCTTTATGATATGCCATTTCAACGCATAATAAGGTCAGAAGAGATTCTTACTCTCTATTACTCTCACTGTCTATTTGCCAAAGCCGTTCCATTTTTAAACATAATATTATACAGGATGACCGTTGAGACACTAACGGTATTCGGTTCTCGTTCTAATTTTGTAATAATTAGGAACTTAATTTTGTGTTGATGACTTAGTACATGCGTCCGCAACTCCGCGCGGTGTCCATACTTTTACTTAACTTTCGGTTAAATTTACTTACCTAGTCGTCAATTAATATTTATTTTTAATGTTATTTTTTTTCTTCATATAATGATCGCCATGTATCACGTCCTCAAGTATTATTACCGACTCGACGGTCAGTCTGTATATTAAAATTTTATTGCTATTTTATATGGTATCTAATTATATTGTTAAATCAGCGGAACTGACCGCGAACGGTTCCCCAACCATTGATGACCATAGTAAGTATTTGTAGTAATTATTTACATGAGTAAGTATTTTTTCTTATTTTTTCCAGCGACACAAATGCCGTCTAAGCTTTTTGACAATCTGACTGTCGTAATTTGAAAATTAGGTCGAGGTTCAATGCTGATACCGATACTTACATTTCATTTATTCCGATCCCCTGCTCAAACTGATAACACTGGCTGGTGACATACAGAGGTGCCTCATATCTTATTTATCCAGCAAAGAGGTCATCAATTTTGAGTACAAGACTCTTTAGCAAGTACAAGTACTTGGGTTTAACATACCATCACATCTGTATTCCCAAAGGTTTAGGCAGAGGTGTACTTATGTACGCACACTTCGCCGGTATGTTTAGGTCCCATGTAATAGGGGGCGAGCCTTTTGCCATTCACCGGGCACAAATTCAAACTCCGAGCTGCTACTGAGAATTTTATAGAAAAAACCAATAACACTGCTCGCTACTCGCTCGCTCGTTTTCCTAACCCAAGACCTCTAGCGTAGCAGTCGCGCTTAGGACCAATAGACTAATGAGGCCGTAGGTACTTGGTTTTGTCATTTTTATTCCTTTTGCCAGTAAGCTAGGTTCATTTTACAGGAACGTAATGGTGAAAATTTAATTACATTGTTTTCCATTCCTCAAAACTCTGTGATTGTATAGAAACGAACTTCCGTAATAATACCAGACAGATTCTGTCACCAGTTTCAATCAAACAATTAAAGATATTAGCGAACGGATCCCCAAGTCGAAATCGCATTACTAATTCTGGTTTAAACTTGAATTTCTCACAGAATTGGTATTGATAAATATTTTAAATGTGTATCTTCATGATCAACTTTCTGGACAGATCAGAACAGAGCAACCAGAATAAGCTTAAAATTTAAGTTATTGTCATTGCTTCAAGCAAATAACAATAACAAATTTAGTTTAATAATAACTCTGTCAATAGTTGTACCGACAGGTCGTCCGGCATTATACAGATGTACACACGGCTACACATCAAGCTATACAAAACCAGTTTACGGTAGCCTCTAATTGTATGGTAAGCGTATACGATGCGAGATCAGCTTAAAGTGGATTTGTATAGGCTGACCTGTAGCCTTGTTTACCAACCCTTTACCACTTCTTGCTCGTGGCTTTCTGACCATCGTGCGCGATCTGAGGAGTGAATTATTCCATTTGTGACTAAATAAGAGATGAGCTCTTAGCCCTGTTGTGAAGATGCCAAATATCTTACTGACATACCTCCTTCCACAGTTCAACTTGTAACAAGACGGATTTAATTTTCCGCTAATTCAGCTTCCCCGACGTTGTATTGTTGGTTGTAAACCTTGAACAGCTTTTAAGGCAACCTAGAAGAAGTAAGTGTCAACAAATTATCGTAAAAAAGTTATTTAACGAGTTTAAACTCGGCGAACCGCTTATTTTTTTGGTGTAATTTTTTTTTTTACTAGGTAACATTTTGTTATATGATTATAAGTAATAAGCCTGATAAACCTGCCTCATTGTGAATGCTACATTCGAGACCCTGAATGCAATTCCCAAGTCGAGCAGTGTTATTGAGTTTTTTTTTAGAATTTCTCAGGATTTGTGTCCGGTTAATGGCAATACATTAGACCTAAATATCAGTTACGTACTTACTACTCTTTTTAACTTTAAGATAACAACCGAATACTTTGTTTTATGCGCTAGAGTTGCACTGTCTTGCACAGGTTACTTACATAACTTAGAGACGTGGGCTCATAAGCGAATAAGCATTAGAATTATGACATTTCTCCGTTACCCAACCACTGTTAAAGCTACAATAGCATTGTCAACTGGGCCACACCTAAATAATGTGACAGGTATAACTTACAACTTGAGTGCACCTCGACATTTTATGGCTGCAACTGACAGCGCATTGGATATAGAATAACTCAATACCATCGATAAACGTCAGCGTTCCATACAGACGTACTGACACGGAAATGTATTATTTTCCGACATTTGAACTCTACGTGGGTTTTCATTGCTAATTAAAATTCTGTCCTAGTGTAATGTTCACAGATCACAAATTACCGATTCCCAATTGTAATACTAACATTGAATACCTAGTTTGTAACGTTTTTATTGTTTCGATCGTAACAATAAATACGTCGTTCGAGAGCGAGCGTCACAGACGTATCGTCAAACGTCTAAGGTAGATTCATACAAGTCGTACATGGTGACTGTTAATGCCACTGAGTGATATATGAGCTGATAGCTATATGTGTTTTTCTCCCTTTTTTTAAATAGCTTACTAGCAACGTGGGTCGCTCATTAAACCTTCGTATTAGGCTAGATGCTTGTATTACGAGTTGGTTCACGTAGGAAGTGCAATGGGTGGGTTGCGAACCGGCAACCACATGATCGTTAGTCCGACGCCCTAGCCATTAGGCTATCGCCGCTTCCAAATCCAGATTTTCAAGGTCGTGTCGCTATTGAACTATTTTAGATACAAGCGATTCGAAATCATTGCGTCTACGGTACGAGATATAAAGAGATATTTAGAAGAATTTTAACGTATGACTTGTGGTTCAGTTTTTCTACAATCTACCACTGCAATTCATGATTGGCTTTATGTATAGCTTTAAATAGTCATAGAAGTTACACGTTGTCCGAACCGAGAAATAAAGTGATAGATAAGTTCTTAGTTTTGGGACGTTCTATGACGTTCATCAGAGTACCTAAATAGCCGTCTTAACCCTCATACACTGCTAGTATCGAAACTACGCAATTAAAGTAACATCAAATATCCACCTCAGGTGCGGAAAATTATAAGCACATGAGATTCGAACCGGGAATGATAAGTATTGAAATTACCGACAAATTTTCTAGCATTTATGATCAATTTTACAATATCTGATATTCTGACACGTCTCCAACTGTAATAGCTCTTGAGCTCCCTAAATAATGGTTGAGCTACAAGATGTCTGACGTATGCGTTCCGTCAGTTAGGAAAGGTTAACTCAAAACTGCTCTAAACGGCTCTTTCTTCAAAAGGCCTGTTCAGGTTTTGCTCTACATTGTGAAACTCGCGTATCTGATAATATTACTACTGTTTTAACTTTAAAAGCAAGCATGATTTTCTGGCTTTGTTTTGGAGTTCCTTCTCAGAGGTCGTTACACAGAAAAAGTCAGCGCCATCTAGTTCAAAAAATGAAATACATTGACTTGTAAAAGTGTATTTACAGAAATACATATAAAAATATAATTTATCAATACTCATGATTCTCCATTTCCTTTCGTTAGCTGAGCTTATGTAAATATTTGTCCAAGTGTCAATCATCTAAACTTAACTACTGATGATTGTTAAAGCAAAACAATGGGCTATCCATATACTGTTCGCTTCTTAGAAAATGAATTAACAATGTGTGTATTTTTAACTAGCGGTTTGAGTGTTAAGAAATACCATTTCATAATATGTAGAATAAACAGGAAATATGTTTTACCAATGATATTAACTAAACGTCAATATGTTTCCCCAATTTGGTTCGATGAAAATGCTTAGACCATTACATATTTGAAGAAGGCTCTTAAGTGAAAGAATTGGAAGAAGGATAGCGAGGCCATTGTCCTGCAACGGGACAATATGTACAATTATGGCTGAATAAAAATTATATCGTATTAAGTCAGCAGTTTTGAAGCTGCCATTCAGTGGTGAAGAGTAAATTATGGTAAAAGGGATGCCGAAGCAAAACAATATCACCTCGACTTGTTATTTGGCTGCAATAAAATCTGTTAGTGACTGCAGTCTTCTTTCAGAACTGCCTGCAACTATTTGCATTGAGTCGTAATCGCAGATGTATTTTGATGCGGCCGTCTAATACATGCTACTCTCCTGTCATTCTCTTCTCTGTTTCAATTCCTGTCTCCCTCCCTCTCTGTTAGCGCTATGTTCTACAAAATATCTTTCCCTTATATCAATGTGTTGTTATTCTGTTCCAACTCTGTTCCAAATGCTCTCGCTGCTCCTGTCATCGCTATATCCTACAAAATGCTTACGCCTCCTGACTCAATTTCTTATTTGCTTGAGTACTTTCCGATCGCGTGTAAACAGTCTCTTACTTCCAACATTCCAAAACGTTGAACAGTTTTATCACTGAATTAAAATGTAATCTTTTGTCAGACGGAGTTTCATTTGATCTGTACGTTGCCTTTTATTGTACTGTTGGATTTTATAGGATAAACTGACAGTTTTGTTGCTCCTTGGGACAAAGTTGAATTTTGGCATGATGTCAGAAAAAGTGGAGCAAGAAGAATGGTGTTTGTCAGCGTTTATTTTAAATTAAATAAATTAGGACTAAATAAAGTATTACTATTTGAACGAGCGGTTCAAAAAGTGGGTCTTATTTCAAATAATTGAGAAGCACTCAATTTATTCTTTATTATGTTTGACAAACAGCAAAATAATGATAGTTATTGTATTATATTGTTGAAATAACTGCATCTTGGAGTTTAATCTGTTTTGTCGTCAGCGGAAACGCGGGGTAACTAGCACTCCATCTTTATTACTTACTCATGGTCAGTTGTAATGAAAACTGTACAGAGCATAATATTTCATATCAAAGAATAGACGCGGGTGTAATTTCATAGTTTATGTGATTGTATGGAGTACGCTGAATTAGTGAGTTTTTTATTACAAATTTATCTTATAATAACCATTATCGCTATCGGAATACCTATATTTTTTATGGTTTAATAATCTCCCGAAGTTACTCTTTAAAGTATTTCAAAGGTTATTTTAATGAAGGGAAAATTCGACTGCGGGCAGGATTCGAACCTGCGTCTTCTGGTTCAATGCACCAGACTATGACCAACTAAGCCACCGCGGGTCCCACTTGGCAGGTTGAAATTTTCTTTCACATGTCATTCTGAATTGACGTCTTTGAGATGACATCAGTGACATCTGTTGAAAAGCAAGTTACTTTGTTTCTTCACCAATATGACTTACTTTACAGTTAGTTCGATGTCGTACGATTGCTAGCTTACCTATTAACTATCTTTTTGTTTTTTTTTTCCATATTCCATGCTAAGATTATAAAATGCAAAAAAAAATATAAAAGTTATTCTCTGTTAACATTGTTGAATTCATATTGTGTTGCATTCATATGCATAGGTACAGGTTTGTGTTTATCCTGAATCAGCTAAACTCTTAAACTTATGAACTATGAAAATTCCATACACTGCCATCTTCTAATAGCTGTACCTATTAAAATTAATTATTTGTCTGATTGTCATATGTTTCTATACTGTTTCCCATAACTTTGGGGAGTTATTTTGTACTCGGCTGCGAAATACGACGAAATTAAATATCTTATTTGTATCCATTACTGGAGATAGGAATGACAACGGATTCCGGGTACAGTTAGCATGTTTTACGTTAAAGGAAAACCCCAATAAATAACATCGCAATCGATTTGTCATCCACACTCAAAGAACTGTTACTGGACAATTGGTAAAGCATTTGTTTCTGGATCGATATCGTTCATTTATTCTCATCTGACGTGGGCAATCTAACAATAAATTGAATATCGTCCGGGAATAACTTCACTGTCCGATAATATGCCGCTGTCCAAATAGCCAATTTATACATCGACAGGTACACCTTAATGTGATATCTCACAGTCACAAGCAAAAGTAATATTGGATAAAGTAATTATTATTGTATGCAGTTTGAGCCGAAGGAGCAGGCGAGCTACCTCATGGTAAGTAGACATCTGCAATACCAAAAGAGTTGCAGATTCATTTCCGAGCTTATTTAAGGAGAAGGGAAGGCAAGAAGAAAGGAGAAGGAAGGGGATTGAGGGAGGAATTGGGCCTCCGGAGCTCCACACTCATCGTACAAAACATAGCAGTATACATACTGCTACTTGACTTCGATATTTCTGTGGGAGGGTAGTACCTCCCCGCTTGTGCCGACCCATTTATGCTGGCATGTTGACATACCTGCAGGCAATACTACTACAAACTACTAAATTAACGTTTTTAACGATACTTATGTTTTAATTGATCTGCGTTTGATTTCGTTTCATATTAATAAATAGTAAATACAAAATTAAATGTATTATTAATGAAATGCCTTTCGAAAACAGTTTACAGGTGAAATTGAATGTAGTCTTGTAAAAGTCGTTTGCAATAAAATGTTAAGGTGTGAAATACCTACGAATTTCGCTATTAACGTGAATTGCGGTAGTTAGCCCCGTGATGGCACTCGAAAGACCGTCGAATAAGGCTCTAATGTTTAATTTTAAATATTTTAATCTCAGGTAATTTCCTATTATATTTCTTTCTCCCCCAATATCTTCTCTTCAGGTCTTCTAATTAGCAAAAATAAAGTAGAGCTTGTCCGATCTGTGACATAAATAGGACACTACTGTACTAAACCTATATATTGTATTTGGGAATTTCAGAATTCGCCAACGGCAGAATTTCTGGAAGGCAGGAATATTTTCTTCATTCAAGATTTTAATATATTTTTTCAGTCAGGTTCTTTCTAAAAGTATATCCTGTTTATCGAACTCGTGTAGCGCCCTCCTAAGACCTAATTGGAATGCATGCAAGGTAATTGATCCGCTTCAGCTTGGCAACACCCCTTTGATTAAACAGAGTAAAAAATTAAGTTACTTAAACATCCCTAGCGCCCGATTCCCGAAGCTTCTACGAATATTCACGTTTGTGTGAAGTTTTATCAATCTTCTTAATATCTTTAAAAAATAAAATATACTTGTATCACTTATCCCGAGTTATCGAGGAGTTGTGTTTGTTTAAATAATTAAGTATATTTTTTTTTGTATAATAAACATGTTCTAGTGTGGTTTAATAAGGTATTCCGTTTCTTGTTTAATAATACCGATCATATTTTTATTTCGCTAATTTTCTTTCCTAGACTCGTAATGCCTCTATGATTATCGTTACAATATCCATTTTCTCATAACGCGTCGACTGAACAATATTTGTAAGCAACTATTGTTATAGCAAGGTTGAGTAGGCATTTCGCGCAAATACTAGGTCAATCTGAAACACTCGAATGCCCAACAAATGAGTGTTATTGCTCGTAAGTTTGCTTAAGATTATTTCAACAGTAACGTCGCCTGTGGATCGTAGTAAAACTGGAGATAAATCTTCGATTTAAGGTTCCGGTTCACAATAGATTCTAGGCAATAAAAATGGAGTTTGTGATGAGGAATGCTTTAGAAGGTTATAAACTGATCACTATAAATCAAACTCGATGTATTTTAATGGTTAGACTGGGCATTACGAAATAAACATTATTATTTAAAGCTTATTAGTGATCTGAATGAGACTGCCTAAAAGAAAAATTCTAGGCTCCTAAAAATATTGATTAGTTTTAAATTTATTTTGATTTTTGAACAAAATATCATTATTATCAAATGTGTATTAGAAAAAAACTGATCTGTTTCTTTATAAACCGTTTTCGAAAGCAGAGACATCACAAATTCAAACGCAAAACTACAAATAAATCAGCTGAAACAAGCACCGATTCTGATATCAATATGGTGTATAGGCAACAGTTAGAGGACAGCTTTATAGAAAGCAGTTAGTTATACAGACTGGGTCCGATAGTGCTGCGGGTGCAAGAATCCAGTCACAGTCGGTGTTGCCAGCGTCCGCTCACAAATCACTCGGCGCTTAATTGAACACCAACTAGTCTGGACACGCGACTCTATTGTCAATAGAGACGATCATGAGAGTTGCTGTGGAGATTCTATTGGGATTAGGGAAACTTCGGCTGGGAATAAAGTCTATGCAGAAATAGATGATAAGATCTTTCGAACTAATAAGTGTAATAGAATAGAAACTCTGTTTGTTAGGTAGCTACGCCAAAATCTCATAATCAATTTTGATATAGAGATATGGACCCTGGAAAAGGATATAGGAACATAAACCTTCTGTCTTAAGAAGTTTTCACTTCTCCGTGGCAAATTTATTGCTTCTCCATCGAATAACGTCGTCTGTTTATGTAAATGAGTACCATCTATAGTGTTTAGAATCTCTAACGTCGTATTAGAATTAGGTTTGCTATTAACAGTAAAACTTGTTAGTTTCCCTCAATCAAGATAGGAGTTCTGTTTGGGTTTCTTTGAAAGTTGTGTAGTGAGATTGTGGATAGTTTAGCTATTAATATGGTTTACATTTCAGATAGCACTGATATTGGGCAGAAAGAAGATTTAGTGACGGTTGATTATACAGCGCTCCCGTAGTCCTGTAAAATGGTGACACGAAACGCCAAGGTTGGTTTTAGCCGACACATTCCACTGCTCTCTCCGGAGCGGTGGATAGTGCATAAAGCATTTCCAACCCCGTGAAAATATAGGGAAGGTTGATATACCGTAGTAACCCTCCAGTGTCGAAACAATTGGTCCTTGATTGATACAAGTTTAAATTTACCGAGATTCAAAGTCAAATACAGTGTCTTCTGCATTCACTTTTCATTCTCCGTTATTAAAAATACCAACCTGAAGTAGTAACAAAAATGCAGGTTCGCTTGCAAAGTTCCACATCTTTGATAACCGGTTGGGATGAAAAAAGATGTACCTAATAACATTTTAAGGATTCCTCGCCGCAGCTCAGTTCGCCAACCTTGGGTGACTTATAAGTGAGTTGATGTATGTAGAAGTTTTCACTCTAAAAGAGTGTTAAGTACGCAATTTTTTTTCTTTGTTTAATGCAATTCTTAACTCTCCCGATCTCAGTTGAAGTTGTTCCGTGGTGAGCAATTCTTTTTATTGCCAATTTATGAAGATCATTGCCATTAACTATAACATTGCTACTGACAATTTCATAGAAAAGCTCAATAACACTGCTCCACCGAATCAAACCAAAACATCTAGCGTAGTTATTGAGGCTTAATAAGGGAGTTTAGACAAGAATGGTTAATTAACAGCTGGTTTCAATACCAAATCTGTCAGTAGATCTGCTTACTAGAGATAGAATTTTGTCAGTAATTGTGCCATGTCTAATGATCAATTAACGTAAAATTCGCTCTAACTTCAATCGAACCCAATTTTTCAACTAATCGGCTTTGCAGAGCTTTGAAGGTAGATTTTTTATTAGGGCAATCCAACTAATATTATAAATGTGAAAGTTTGCGAGGTGGCTGGATGTTTGTTACTCTTTCACGCAAAAACTATTGAACGGAATTTGATGAAACGACATTATTATTGTTAATATTATTATTATTAGATATTTTGGGAAATTCCCACAGGATTGGGAAAAATCTATTTCGCGCAGACGAAGTCACGGGCAAAAGCTAGTGGATGATAAAATCACTTTATTTCGTAAGCACACCTAGAGCGTTTAATAATTTCATCCATTGTGGCGATACCCGGTAAGTTGGGCCGTTGGCGCAGATAGCTCCATGCTCCCATGATAAACGAGCCACTTTGCGACACTTCCTACCAGGGTTGCCCAGTTTTGTTATTAAGGGGTTACCGTTAACGTTTACCGTCGAAAATGTTGCCAGTATTACGATAGTTTATCAAGTTGCTTGGTTAAATATTCTGGAAAAATCAGTAAGGTTACACAAATCGCACCCTTAAAAATAAAAAGATGTAACTCAAAAACTACAACTTGTGGGAATCGGCGATTAAAGTTTTCAACTTATTCCGACTTGTCTTTGATTCAAAGTTTTAGACCACTTACTAGGTGTTTCGATTTTGACGTATCGAGACGGCTGTTGAATTGTACCTAATCTTTACGCAATGAATATGCGTTTTATTGTAAAAGGTCAAAATTCGTAAATTTTGTGTTACATCTTTTTTTTTTAAACGAGCGAAATATGTAGGAAACGTTGTTAAATTATCAGTGTTTGTTTTAATTGCACGAATTTTGTGTTATTGAACTTTGTCCCGAAAGGTTATCGTTTCGTCAAAAAACCCGACCCCTGATATTTTTTTATTGTAAACATGTGGAATTCTTCACAGTTATTTAAACAAACATTCTGGAAATAATGACGAAGCAAAAAAAAAACAAATCACGCGCAATCCTATAAAGTAGATAGTAGACATATAAATAAGAAGATTAATGTACCATCACGCCTGTATTCCCCGAAGGGTTAGGCAGAGGTGCACTTAATGTACACCCACAGTTCGCCGGTATGTTTGGGTCCCATGTAATAGGGGGCGAGCCTATTGCCATTCACCGGGCACAAATCCAGACTCCGAGCTGCTACTGAGAATTTCATAGAGAAACTCAATAACACTTTGCTCGACCTGGGGATCGAACCCAAGACCTCTAGCGTAGCAGTCGCGATTGGGAGCACTAGACCAACGAGGCAGTCAGAAGAAGATTAATGTAATTAATTTAATAATATAACTACTATTGTTCTCATGATTCTCGGAGTTTGTTTCGACATTTCTTCTCAGAGGTCGTCTGATGTCGGCGCCAACTAGTAAACTAGTAAAAACATCGACTTGTAAGTCTCTTTAAATGATCTATTTACAGAAACAAATATCATCATTTTGTGACTTATTTTACAATTACATGAAAGATGCGTGTATGACGTAGGTAGGTATATACGTCACATATACAGACAGCCCTAATCCCCCTCTACCAGTCTCCCCTTTGCGTCGACACTCCTATGTCTCGCCACTTGATTTTATGAACTACCACTCTCTTTTGTAACTCGAATATATCTCTGATGGAAGAAAATGCTTTGAACACTTAGCCTGCGAAACTTTGCATCATTAATTTGGTAGATGTATGACATTTGGGTGCGAACTGTATGATAGACAATTATTCATTTGGTATCTTTTACTGTGGTACAGAAAATGCAGTATCTACTAGAAATCTTTAGTTAGCCTGTATACATTTCGCAAATACTCGAAAACTATTAAACTAAACACACTTTAAAAATTGCAATAACTTTTTAAGTACACAAGATAAAGTTTCGAAATAAAAAGGACTTGAATAAATAATGTATAGTTAACTATAATTTCACAGAAAGCTAATAAAATGTGCTATTATAAAACATTTTTTATTTTAAATTTCTATAATTTAGAAAAATAAATAAGTGTAGTACTTATTTTTGCAGGCCAGTGTAGATCTGTAATCTGTACAATTTATTAAATTTAATCATTCAGTTTAGCAGTATATGTTTTGAATTATAAAGATTCCTCAATAATTATAAATTTATTTTGTGATAAAAAATTCCGACCTTAGGAACCTACATCCTTTGTCCTTTGTTTGTCTCGAATCCATTCGAAGGTAATTTGTTCCTTTTTATTAGGTACTTAATTACATTCGTAAATGCTTTATACAATATAACGCATTAAAACTAACGTCTAGTTAATTACAGAAATCTTAATTGATATCAATCTAGCTCAGGTTTTCAGATGAAATGTGATTGAAGCTATATAAAGTAAGCAATAAAGATAGGAATTCTGTTATAACTGTGGGCAGGTTTATAACACATCTGCTAGGCTAAAACCACATTCTTTACTTAATTGACAGAGCACGGAGTGTTATGAATAATTAGAAGTCCTACGTAATAAATAGAATAGAAATTGAAGCTATGGTTTTCTTATAAAGTTAGTTCGTTCGGAAAAACTTGGCTACTCTGAAGTTGTCTACCAGTGACTGCAGTGATAAATTTTAATATAAGGACGACGTGTAAAACGAATATACTTTATTAGTTTTATAAAACACTTAATAAAGTGATTTTATCAGTACCTCAGTTCGAAACGACTAACTTCAGACTAGCCAAGTTATTTCGAACGAACTGAAAATAATAATTATGCGCAAGAGTTATATTTATTTTTCTATATAGCCTGTTAGCAATAAACCCGGGCTTATTCATGCAAATAGTTTTCGAATCCATCAATATGACCGTTCTCATTACAAGAATTAATTTCTACAATTGGTAGGTATCAAAATATCTAAGTTTATCACATCTACTAGTAGTACTATTTCGATAATCCACGCGGCGTGCCTTCGTAGGATTAGATTGTAAATACATAAGTATAAATCAATATTTAAGCATGTTGGAAAATGTAATGATAAATGTAAGCGGCCGTGTTTACATTAACGCGGTAAATATGACAGCTGTCACTGACTTGTCAGTTGCAAGTGACATGTAGCCGAGAGAAGAGCGCGCATTTCATTTAAAATAAAAATTATTAAGTGCCTATTTATTATTGGTAATCCGAATAAAAAAACGGTTACCAGTTTTTTTTTTACAAACCATTGACATTTAAATTGAGCCCTTTAAGTAATAATGTTACAGATAACACAAAATGTATTGTTCTTGTCACCGGGATCCAAACGGGTGTTGCTGAATAAATTTTAAAACTTTCGTTTAAAGTATTGCATTCTTTTACTAAAGAAATATGAGAAATAGATGTCATAAATTGCCTATGTTAAATTAAATCTTCTAGGTGGCATTTATTACTCGAGCCGCTCAATCTAAGAATTAAATACTAGTGAACAGACGGTCGCGTCACTTCTTACAAGACATAAAATAGACATTAACCTGCTTGAAATTAGCAGTATTACCTACTTTCAACCAAACCGTACCTACTGGGCCCGCGTAGTGGACGGCCCACTCCCTCTCACTGAGAGGAGCTCTGGGTCCCAGCAGTGGGAATATTTTACCCGATTATGCGTAATATTTCAGCAGTGTAGTGCTTAGTGTTTAATTATGCATGAAAATGACGAATACGGTACGATCAGTTTTACCAGAATTTAGTCTTTTCCAAATCATGTTATTATAACACACTGTCACGTTTCTTTTCCCCGAAGAATTAAGTAGAGGTGTACTAATTATTGTAAACGATAGTTCTCTAGTGTAGCAGTCGCGTTTAGGACTACTATACTAATGATGATGATCATCATCATCATCATCATCATCAGCCCATACTCGTCCACTGCTGGACGTAGGCCTCCCCTAGTGAACGCCACAGAGCCCGGTCTTCGGCTTTCCTCATCCAGTCACTGCCAGCTGCCTTCCGCAAGTCGTCACTCCATCTGGCCGGCGTGTGCCCTACACTACGTTTGCCTAGCCGCGGTCTCCACTCGAGAACTCGCTTGCTCCAGCGTTTGTCAGTTCTCCGACAGATGTCACCGGCCCATTGCCACTACTAATGATGCAGTTAGTTTAAATACATTATTAATAACACTCGCTTAAAAGACGAAATAGGTGTCAATGGCGTGTAAAATCTAGCAAGTGCACTAGGCCAAATTTCGCCAATATCGCTTCACGTAACTAATAAAAGCCCCCTTAATGTCAAAATCCTATCTCCAGTAAGCAAATCTACTGACAGGTTTGTTATTCAAACAGGCCGCAAGTCGCTCATCAATCAATGTTCGCTATCGATACTTAATCCAAAGTTTTCATTCCTTTGATCGACTCTTACACTCGGTTCCTAGCTTCATAATTAATATAAAGTGTAATGAATTTCCCGTCTGCTATAACCGCAAGTAAATAGTGAAACTAAATTTACTTTCACGTAAATAGATATTAAGGTAAATAACAGAACTATATACTTGAAGATACCTCTTTGCTTTGATAATAAACGTGTGGAATGGTTGACGAAAACCGTTTTTTTTTACAATTATCTGTAGCAGAGAGCAAGGGTGATGGTAAGTGACAACCATCGCCCATACGACTGGTCGTGTTCTCTTAGCATTGTCTTAACAATGCGAAGAAATACACAGAAAAAGGGAGGGAAAGGAGAAAGAAAAGGACTGACTTTAGTGTCACTTCTTTTTTGCTATCGTGTTTTTGTATCGTGTTTTTGTTGTGCAATAAAGCGTATAATAATAAATTCTATAACTATAGTATTTTAAGTAATACACAGAAAAAGGGTAGGCAAGGAGAAAAGGAGAAGGAAAGGGACTGAGAAAGGGATAGTACTTTTAAAATACTTACCGAATATCCTCATGGATCGTTTACCACCTGGGAAGACTGCAACATATGTCGGTCGTGTGCAGACTGCAGAACCTAGGTAACCGATGGTAATAATAATGATATAACTCTTTAAATTCTTCATCGAATTACCTAAATTCCTTCGCCGGTTATGTGATAAGGTGCACGGCGTGGTTACTATAGGGCTGATAAGAGATAGGTACGTCGAAGCGTAGTCGCACGCCCGTCAAACCGATAACTGCTCTCGTGATATACTCGTATTTTGTACCTGCACGATAACAGAACATTGAACCTATTGACGATAGACGTAATGTTATGGTGAAAGGAATTCTTAGAGTCATAGTCTAGAGAAGTAAGAGCAACTAGAAAGAATAGAATAGACGAAATACAAATAAACTTAGCCTCACTACACTACTCATCAAACTTTTTTTATGGGATTACTAGGCAAACGAGCATGCGAGCTACCTGATGGTAAGTAAATAGTCATCGCCGCCCATGGAATCTGCAATATCAAAGGAGTTTGAGATGCGTGGCTGAGCCTATTTAAGGAGAAGGGAGGGAAAGGAGAAGGAAGGGGACTGAGGGAGGAATTGGGCCTCCGGCGCTCCACAGTATCCGTACGAAACGAAACAGTGTACATACTGCTACTTGACGACGATATTCTGTGGAAGGGTTGTACTTCCCCGGTCATGCCCATTCTTGCTAGCTCTACCACTTTTTTAACAACTTCTGTATAGAAAACGCATTAAAGATTTCAATTTGCATTTATAATTTAGCAACATTCTATATTCCTATTAAGTTTGCAGGTCATGATTAAAACGTTTATTATTTAGTCTACATAGATGGTGCATTGTACGCGATCACTACCTACTGTGTTTCCTTTTTTCCAGTCCATCCAAAGGTTGTCTGAGAGTCTGAGAAGAGATCACATTGAGCGATAAGATCGCCCATTGTATATTAAATTTTGTCTCATTTATTGTTTTCTTATCGTGTTTTTGGTGTGCACTAAAGCGAAGGTATATTAATAGATTCTAGAGATAGAACTATAGTGTTTATAACGTACCCAACCTTAAATTTTTTCAGAGGTAGGTATTGTCAATTTCAGAATTAATTGCTCTGTAAAGACAACAGTAAAGTATTTCTGGGTAAATAAATATATAAGTAGGTATAATAAAGAGAATAGCAATTTATTTGTCAGCGTCTGTTGACAAATAAATATTTTTTTCTTTCAATCAATAAACATAGCATTAGAAAAGCAAACATGTTTCAAATTTAATACCTCAGTCGTAAATCGTAATAATATAAAACGTTTGATTGATGTTAATATCATAATGACTGACACAAGTTATATTCCATCAAAAGACTAATGAATATTTTCATCATATTTATACGGAACATTAGCCGAAAAACGACATATAATTTACCGCTTATTAGAATTTAAATTCTATTTGGTTACACAGAGCTTACAACATAAATACATTATATCCGCAATGGACCACCTTGGAAAAATATTAAGAATAAAATGATAAATGAATTCTTCATGTATAAAGTGTTAACTTATCGCTTTGACCACTGTGCTTGCGTTATGTTCGATAACCCGAATTAAATTGTTATTATGACGGTTTTGCGCTTTACTACCTAAGTTATCTTGATGATAATTTTGGGCGAAGTCATTATTATAGGGTGACCAGACCTAACTCGGGAATAGGTATTTGTTTTACGTGTTAAATAGAAAAGGAAGCGTAAACTTTATTTTAGTGTTTTAATTTTATCTAAACACCAGCTGTTTACTTACGGTTCCCGTTTTCCCCAATACCGTGAGATTTTTCCAAATCCCGTATGTTTTGTGCAAAATTTCATGCCTCTAGAACGGTTTAGGCTTAGCGTGCATGTGCAATGGGATTGTCCTAGCAGAATAAAATGAGTTTTAATGTAAATATAGTGTTGTGTAAGACTTATTCTATTCATAAGTCTATGCATACATCAAGGGACGTGCAATAAAATGTGTTTTTCTTTTCATTATGTCTGGCGTTATGGTATTGTGCTTCGTCAATTTTAATTCCAAATCAACAATCATCATTACGGGTATGAAAGTGATAACTCGTGCAGTTAAATTACTTTTAGGTTCTAGCTTTGCCAAAATAGGTTTTTCCTCCTAAGGCTCAATTCACACATTTATAGCTCTGTATTCGAGACTGGTCGCTGTCGCTAGACTGCTCAAGCGAAATTTTGTATTATTGTCGCGAAGATAAAATCTAAAATGTAAGAAAAAAAATTCGCCGCTTTGCTGCCGGCCGCTGCCATCTCAGTGAGAATTCAGCTTTACCTTTTCCCAGTGGTATTGTAACCATCATCAGCCCATTTATTGTCCCACTGCTGGGCACAGGTCTCCTCTCAGAATGAGAGGAGTCAGACTATAGTTCACCACGCTAGCCTACTGCAGATTGGCACGTTTTCTCAGGAAGTTTGCCTTCACCGTTTAAGCGCGTGATTGGCAGTCCAATGGTAATAATAATAGGCTGTAAACTTTAGATTGTACCAACCATAATAGGTGATAAAACAATTTACTTGTGAAAGTCAATAAATCATAAATAAATAAAACATCAGCAAATACTAGTTTGTGCTACCGGCTCGGTTTGAAATTAATCATGTGAACAGAGCAGAAGCGTCCGCCTCTAAACTCTATTACAATTACTCCAGTAGCTTACACCGTAATTACACAATCGTGTATTGATCATAGAAAGTAGGCTGTTAACAAATTAATTTGTTGTAAATTAGTTTTTATTAAAGCTTGTGGCTTTATTAATATTTGTAGACGCTTTAATCGATATTTGGATTCGATGTAAAATTAAGAAGAAAAAGCGCTTTTAGCGACGTTAGCGAGCATACGGTGTAGACGTGTCGAAACATATTAATAAATTATAATAATATAAGATTACTAATTTACAACCTTAAGATATACTATTTTGAGTCTATTTATCAGCAAACATTTTGAGTGAATTAAGACAGTTTCGAAACCAGCGACGAGCTGCGCATCATTGCAGGTATCATACCATACTTTACTTCACCCCCTTGGGTAAAAGAGACGGGCTCCTATAATTCATCTCGCTTGCACTAGTCCAATACGCCACAAAAAAGTTGTTCCACTGGAAGGGACAAGTGTCACCACGCAAATATCTAGAGTTAACCATTAGTCAATTAACTAAAGACTAAAATACAATGAGTGTTCAACGATCTCCACCGAAAATATCTGGCAATAGTGGATCTTTCCCAGACCTGTCTAAACTACACCAGGATAATTATGATCATCTTATTACCTTGCGCAAAAGGAAACAGCCTGAAGATTCACATGAGTTAAAAGCGGATTTTGCCGATTTCCGTAAAGATATACTCTCAGTTTTAAAAGATTTCACTGACCGGCAAGCTGAAAATATGGCTAAGATATCGGAAGATGTGACAAACATAAACGAGAAATTGCAAAACATACAGTTTAAAACCGACAATCTTATTATTGAACAAAATAAAATGAAAACTGAGATAGCTGATTTAAAGGTAGCTGATGAATCAACCTTGCATAAGATCTCTTCCTTGGATAATGAGATACAAATTCTAAAAAAAGCTGCAAATACTGTTTATGATATTCAGCCTGCTATACCTGCCATGCGAGAAGATATAATTTCTGAAATGCAAAACCGCCTAAAAAGAGAAAAAAATCTTATAATCACGGGAATCCTAGAGCTCCAAGCCCCAGATCGCAGTGAAAGAACCGCCCATGATGCCAATGAAGTTTCTAAAATACTAAAAATGGTTTCTCCTAATAACATAGAACCCATTAACACTCTTCGCCTTGGCAAATATAAGGCTGGCAACAATCGCCCCTTGAAGATCATGCTCAAGACATCTGATTCTGCAATGTTTATACTACGGAATAGAGCCAAAGTGACGCAAAATGATATTAAAATATTTCCAGACAGGACCCCAAATCAACAAACATTGTTTAAAATCTTAAAAGAAGAGATGCAGACAAGAATCAATAATGGCGAAACAGATCTTATCATTAAATACGTGAACGGATCCCCAAAAATTGTTCAACAGTCGACTTCAAATATAACAAAAAACTAGTTACTTCGGCTGGTTTCCAAAAAAATAAAAAAAATATTTCTAACAATGTATCTTACCAAATCACAAATAATTATAACAACCTAATCATCAACAAGAAGTCATTTAAATTTCTATACGCCAATGTTCGTAGCCTAGTTAAGCCGGGGAAGTTCGACGAATTAAGGTGTATCCTGGACACATTACCCAAAATACATGTCATTGCGTTGACTGAAACATGGATTAAAAGTGAAGCTGAAGCGGAAATGCTAAAATTACCAAATCACATTCATTATTATAATTATAGACTCCACTGTAGAGGAGGAGGAGTATCTGTATTCGTACATAGAGACCTAAAACACAATTTTATTGATGGAAAATGTGAAGACGACAATCACTTTCTTTGGATCCATATTGAAAAATTCTGTCTGGACATTGGCCTGGTTTATAAGCCCGAACGCACTGACTCAACTCGTTTTCTCAACACGCTTACGGAACAACTAGAAATTAGAAAGCGTGTGGTAATCCTTGGTGATTTCAACTACAACCTGCTAAAGGAGACATCGTCCACTAAGGACTATAAGCAAACCCTGAAAGCCTATGGATATAATATATTGAATAACATTAGTGAAGAATACTGCACGAGGGAAACCAAGGATACAAAAACGATACTAGACCATGTTTGCTCTAACCTCAAGCATCACGACTTCCATATGGCAATAGTAGAATCAACAATGTCAGATCATAAACATATATACTTTGAAGTAAAACAATATCAACCGACGCCAATTATTACTGTCCCTTATGAGTCAATAAATTATCAGAGTCTTTATGAAAATGTTGAGAACTGGATATTAAATGATGACAACATGGCAAATGAATATTCTAAATTCGAAGAAAGACTACTATCAAGCATCAGTATCAATAAAATTAAGAAAAGTAAAATAGTAAACACACCCAAAAAGGACTGGGTAAATAAGGAAGTCATAACTGCCATTAACCAGAGGAATGTGATATGGAAACAAACAATAGATAATCCAGACGATGACTTTGTTAGGCAAGTATATATAAATAAAAGAAGAACCGTATACGAGACTATCCAGAAAACTAAATCTAATTACTATCTTAATTCTTTTAAACTTTGTGATGGAAAGCCTTCAAAAATGTGGAAATTAATCAACGAACTCTCTAATAATAAAACAAAAGACCATTATTTTCCCCCTAAATTAGAAACTTCTACAGGAATCCTCACAAATGAACAACAAATATGCGAGTATTTCAACGTCTATTTTGCTACCATAGGATCTACTCTAGCAAATCAAATCCCAGCACAATATCACAACAACCGTATATCTGTAATGCCACCTAAAATTACAAAAAATACCCTTTCGGAACTAAAACCAACGTCCTATGCCGAAGTATCTAAAATAATTGATAATTTAAATTCTAATACCAGTACAGGTGTAGATGGCATTACAACAAACGTAATAAAATGTTTAAAAAATACTATTTGTGACAGGCTCGTACTATCCATAAATAAATGCTTGCTGAAAGGTTCCTTTCCAGATTCTTTAAAAATAGCAAAAGTTACTCCCATCTACAAATCTGGCAGCAAATCGGACCCCAACAATTATCGTCCAATATCGGTCTTAAATGTAATATCAAAGATTTTTGAAAAAATTATTCATAGACGTCTTACAGAGTACTTAGATTCTATTAACTTTTTGTTTGAAAGACAATATGGTTTTCGATCGCAGTCTAGCACCCTCTCCGCCAGTATTGACTTACTAACAAAAATAAATATAAATATTGATAGAAAAAATTTAGCTTTGGGAGTCTTTATCGACCTGAAAAAAGCGTTCGACACTGTGAGCCATCAACGGTTACTCACTAAGCTTAAAAGCATTGGAATAACTGGAACAGCTTTAAAAATATTAGAATCATACCTCACAAATCGAATCCAAGTAACAAAAATTGGCGATAAAGTAAGTAGCCCCACATCTATAACATTTGGCGTGCCGCAAGGATCAATTTTGGGCCCGTTGCTATTTTTAATATACATTAATAACATAAGTCGAGTAGCACTGCAGGGTTATATGATGTTATATGCTGACGATACATGTTTATTTTACTTTGGACACAATCTTAGTACGGTTATGAAACAAGCACAGAACGATCTTAATGTTTTACAACAATGGTTTCAAAGTAACCTTCTAACAATAAACCCAACTAAAACGAGCTACATTATATTTGCTGCTAAAAATAAGAAACTCCAAAATATACAAACACTAAAACTAAATGATATGCAAATACAAAGATCAAGTAAAGAGAAGTATCTCGGTTTAATACTGGATAATGATTTGTCTTGGAAAAGCCATATTGAAAAGTTGCGATCAAAATTATCCTCATTAACTGGCATGTTGAGGCATACTGCGCGCTGTTTCCCAATAAATGTGCGATATGTAGTATATAATTCACTAGTTAAACCGCATCTTGATTATCTTATTGAAGTTTGGGGTACTGCTACAAAATCAAGTTTAAAGTCATTGCAAACTGCTCAAAATAAATTAATTAAAACATTGTTTAATTTTCACTACCTTACGTCGACACAAAAAATTTATAAGGACACTAAAATAATGAACTTGGCTCAACTATATTCATTTAAGACGTGTATTCTAATAAGAAAAATTCTTAATAAAGATTTACATAGCCAATTAACCTTTACGAGAAAAGTTCAAATACAAAAAAGAATAACAAGGCAAGCTAACAATTTAATATTATACGCTCCCAGAACTAATTATGGCAAGAAAACTATTCTATATGAGGGTGCGCAGTTATACAACAAACTGCCCAGAGATATAAGAGAGGTGAAATCTTTCGTTGTTTTTAAAAAGTTGTTAAAACACCACATTTTGAAGGTCTTCTAAATTTACCCTATTTAATAAATTGAATTAATAAAAAATAAATATATATACCAACTACTACTACTAAATACTATAAATATTTATTATTATCATTACTAACTTTGTATCTACACAAGATAAATTAAAATGAAATTGTCTCTTATAAATTACTTAACAAGGCGTTAACCGCCGATTAAAACTTGGTATGGTGCAACTGATCACAACAACACTCATAAAACTCAACCTAGTGGGTACTTGTAATATACAAATTGTTAACAATATATTTTTGTATACCTGCATTTTATAATTATGCTCGTTTAATGTTATTTCTGTTTACTTTTTAAATAGTTTCTCATGTAAGCGATTGTATCTAATCTTAATGAGAAATAAAGAAATATCAAACCTTTTATGTACACAAATTATACAAGAACTATATTTTTTTTTTCAAATAAGCTTTGGGCTTTTATACACAACGGGAGACCGGCAGTGTCTAGTACATAATCGTGTCACCTTTCAAATGAACGTAACTTTTTTATAATGCTTGAATTTTTATTTGATTAGTCTTCCAATCTATAGTATAAACTCTTACATAAAAAAAATATGCTCTATCTCTCTATCGAGAAAAATATATGCTCCTAGTCAATTTATTTCAGAACACTGTTAACAGCAGAGAACAGAAAAAATGTGTTGGCAAATTAATCTTCTGCAAAAAGCTCGCATTCTTCCCAGTCAAGGGAAGAATGCGTGCCCCTAACCCTATAAAACGCAGGCGGGTCGTATCTACACCGGACACGCGGCGATAAATTAGAATTTAATAACGCGTTACGCTGCACTAATACTGCAACTTATTTATAGAAAATATTTATTTTTATATCTATATATTTATTTATAGGGCTATAAAAACGTTTTGTTAAAATAAAGAACTTAAATAACGTTTTACCGCTCAAACAAATTTACGCAAGTTACGTAAACGTACGAGTAGTATTTAGTTTCTGTACATTCGAGTCTGTCACTAATATAACAATAATCATTTCGATTTCTATTTACGGAACAATTTATTTTATTTTTGTGGTTTACAATTCATCATCATCAACCCATTACATTGTCCCACTGCTGGGCACGGGTCTCCTCTCAGTACGAGAGGGATTAGGCTATAGTCCGCCTCGCTAGCCTACTGCGGGTTGGCGGCCTTCACACGCCGTCAAGAAAATCTCTCAGGCATGCAGGTTTCCTCACGATGTTTTCCTTCACCGTTTAAGCGCGTGATAATTAATTATTAATACGCACATGACTTCGAAAAGTCAGAGGTGCGTGCCTTGGATTCGAACTCGAGACCTTTGACTTGGCAGTCCAATGGTCATATCACTAGGCTATCACTGCACTTGCGGTTTACATATTACATATTATTCCATTTATTCAAACCTAAACCATATTATTTTCATTTTTGTGAAAAACAGAATACATATTATTATTATTACAATTTAATTTTGTGGTTGTTGTGGTTATAATTATAGACCCTGCCAAGTCCAGCTTAAATAAGAGATTGGGAACATTATTTATTCGACAAATCATTAATTGAAAAAGTTTAATTTTGATTTCTATAATTGTAAAAAGTGTATATTAATTAATATTATTTTACTAGATATTAATTTGTAAAATGCTATTATTATTTTTTATTAATTTAGTACAAACTTTATTGTTCCAGTCGCTTTTGTTGAAAGTAATAATTTTAAGTCTTCATTCTTAATTCTTTTCATCGTCTCGGTTAGAAACAGATTGTTAGATATTTCACATTACTTTTTAATTATGGTTTATCGTTGCACTTCGAATTTATCGGGTATTCCTTTCTATAGTACAATGCATGAAGAACCTAAACTAATACTTAGATGCTTTTCAGTATTTCACACGCTTGTAAAAGTCGCGGTTACATTCAAATGGGTATTATATTTTATAGAAACGTTAAAAGGCCCTGCATACAAGGTAATTTGCAAAATGAAAATTAGCATGAACAAGACTGCGGAGGTGCTTCGGATAAATAGTTATTCCCTTGTTCTCGAGACGATGCCCGTTCAGAGTGCGCCGGTACCTAAGCACATATTTATTATGCTAATGAAAGTCTGACTCCATTGCTTTTGCCAGATTCTCTCAATTGTTACCTAATGTTTTGTATTTTCTTTGATTTTAATTTTGATAAGATTAACAGCAAACCTTATTAAACTTTTTCATTATTTGTTTTTTTTTATTTAAATGATTGGTAGAACGAAAATAAATTATTTTCCTTCCTTAACAAAGATCTTGGAAATGAAAATAGTTCACCACTTAAAATGACACCATTATTCTTCAAAAGAAATCACCCCCGAAGAGTTTACACATGAAAGAAAAATTTACCCCCGACGCACAAAGATATTACTGCCTCCGTAAGACGTAACAACTCCATTCGAATTTGTCTGAGAAGAAAAATTGTAAGCACCTGCAACTAAATGCATTCGAGGGGTGTCGGGGGCCCCGTTTGAAGTGCGCTCATTTCACACGCGTCTGGGGGGTTGACATGTCGTATCATTACGGACATGTGTCGAGGGTGGCAAGTTTGTGCGGATAAATTCGGATGTTTTTAGTGCCTCGCGGATCTTTGTGCCGTAGCGAGCGCTGTGAGGGTTAAATTTCACGCAGCTGTGCGACAACATTCATTGTTGATGATTTTGTATACTGTTTAACATAATAGATACGGGATAATGTTTAGTTGATAAAAACTAAAAAAAATACATATTAGTAGTAACAATTTAATTCTTGCACTTTACAAGAGGCGACTTACCATATTTTACATAAAAAACAAGTTTGAACAATCAAATCAATATTTACTATTCTATAAATATCAATATCTACTATTAAACTATGGTAAAATATGATAACCTCTATGAAATTCCTAATGAAACATTTTTCGTCTTAGATATTACTTTTAAAGCAACAATTCGCGATATTAACGGCAATTTTGCAAATTGAAGTCAGTAATTTCTTCAGATAACGAGTTTTGTTGAAATTAACGAATTAATATGACATTATGCTAAAAGTTAGGCCGGTTGTTGGCGTAATGACGATGCAAGCAGGAAACTGAATGCTGGAGTTTTCCCCAGCGAGCATTTTGTAAGTGTTGTCTAGACTGGTCGATGCATTAAATTGTTTCCAACATTCAAACGATAAACTTCTGCATACGTTCTTGCCTTACACATGTTTATTCGAAATTCCTTTTGTCTGCAACATCAAAGCTTTTTATGCGCTTGTTTTTATTATTCGTAAAATCGAATAAAGTTATTGTGGAGAATGAATTGAATTGCATGCAAGAAGAAAGTCCACTTGAACATAATTTGTGTCGAGCTTTATGGTTAACAATCATTTTATTTATTTGACAAATTATCTTATTGGTCCTGTGTTTTAATAAATTATACTGTACTAAACTAACTAGCAAACAATGATACTTTTTCCGATGAAGCTTAAGAAACCATAAAATAATTAACAGTCCCACAATAATTACGAATACAATTTCCTTACCCTTATTTCGAATCCTTTTTTGCGAATCTCCCTCCATTAAAAGTACGGACAATGGACTGCACAAATAGGAGTGAACATCCCACTGTCACTGCACATGTGACGTATGAGTGGGGTGTCCACGTCTCCAGGGGTTTCCACGCACCCCTCGCTAAGTAGTCGCTTCTTATTGTTATTTACTTTTTCCCACTCGAAGGATGTCACTACAGTGTTTGTTTTCCTCGCTTGTTTTGATTTAAAGTAGTGGAAGATGGGTTTTTGAAATACAGCGAAATACTGGCGTGGTATTCGTTTAATGGACTATTATGTGCTGCGGGGTGGTTTTAGTAGGTAAGAAACCCACATTGTCCGGTCTAATCCCTAAAAACCGGACGCCTTTTTAAGGTTTCCTCCCTAAACGAAAAAAAAGGCTATTTCTATAATTTCCTATGGCCAGAGCAGGCTATGGTCCTCTAGCCACCACTAATAGTCAAATCTAAGGATCTTTTATGTAACTATAATTTAGTAACTACATAAGAGCTTTTACCGATTGGTCCGAAGTTCTTGACATTGGGATAGAAATAAAATTATACGCATACTAGGGAAATATAAGTTAAGAGAATAATTAAATTAATCTGGCAGCATTCAAAGCATTAAACATTAGAATATAAATAGTATTTATAAAACAACACTTGCTTTAACATCGATTTTAACATTAGTCGTAGAGTCGGAACACTTAACGTTTCCGGCGGCTTTGCTCGCAATGATCTTCTTTACAGGCATAATTTTGCTCGTTTCATTTCGGTTATTGGATTTTCCGGAGCGCTCCCGAATTCGGTATCAAGTTGATATTTGTAATAAATTTTTATACTCCCCTTAATGGGGTCTTCAATTTTTATTATTCGCTTCATTTGCATTTATTTTATAAAGATTTTACCTCTTTTGTATTTAGATATGAAATATTTTGTTTGTTCCTAATTTAAAATTCTTATCTTTAAATTTAAAGAATTAAATAACCGATTTAAAATACTTATCGTAATTTAGGCTACCTACTGCACAATATCATTCGAGGCCCACATGTTATTAAAATTGACCCCAAAGATATTGGCAGTAATTTGTGTAGGATTTAGGTATTCATTGCCCCAAAAAACAAAACGTGCATATAAACTTACTCCCACTCAAATTAAAACGCGTGGGATAAGCCAAGTCATAAATTGAAATGATATTATTTTAGATAACTACTTATCACATATTAGGTAACCTTATAATATTACTTCCGCCTAATTTCTAATCTAAATGCATAACATTAAATCCATACAAATTACACGGGCTGTTTAACGTAATCTATGAATTTGACCTGAAAGGTCACGCATCACACGCTCATAGGTTTTTGATGAAAATATTCTTTGATTTAAAATTAAAGTACTTAAGCCGCATTTCACCATGTAAGAATAGCCCCGAATATTACTCTCCGAATAAATTTAAAAATGGAACGGAATTTGTTGAACTGTCGAGTAATTTAACCAGAGCTTATTCCGAGTTAGTGAAATGTGGCCTTTAAATGTTATGCTTTATGCAGCTTTTACACTTGCGTTCTGGGTACAATTCCAATATTGGTTTTATCTATGAAATTTTCAGTCTACTCGAAGTGAGATTTGTTGAATTTGTGCACGCTATTAAATGAGACCTAAACATTTGGGTGTACATTAGTACACCTCTGGCTAACCCTTCGGGGAAAAACGGCGTGATGGTATGTATGAATCACAATCTTACTATAATTATATAGGTATAGCTACAAACAATATCCCAGTTTAACTTCCCAAGATCCGTTACATATCCCACAAACATATAGCAACCAGGAACACGGTGCGTTTAGTTTATCGGCGCGCTCATTAGGGTGCTAACCTCGGTCAGCACGCGACTTTCCCCGCTGATCTAATATCAATTAATTCAGACTCTTACTTTATGTTTATCGAACGTGTAATTGAGCTCTAGTAATTATCGGCTACCGTAATACGCGCCACGCCTGTACACTCGCGTGCATAATTATTAATAGCAAATTTTAATTTGCAATTAATTTTAGTTTTGCTTGTTTAGTGTATATGGTTACTTTGTGGGGTTACTCTTAATTTTTTATACAGCAATATATTTGTACCCATTTTGTGACATTATCGCGTTGTGTATAAAAGTTTTTTTAAAATAATACTAATCAAAGAATAATTTATTCTTTATCTATACGTACAATAGGCCGATGTCTGTTCATTATAGATATTGAAGAAAAAAAACTGATATGGGGGGCCTGTATCAGAGCAATAGAAGCCAAAACATTTTTTTTGTTGAAATTTTGTCTGTATGTTTATTTTTTTTTATAATTAATGGGATAAACGAGCAGGCGGATCGCCTGATGGTAAGCGATTACCGCCGCCCATGGACACCCCCAACACCAGAGGAATCACAAGTGCGTTACCGGCCATTTATAATACACGCATCGCGCGAAAACTACTGCCCCAAATTGGATGAGGTTTTCACTGTTACATTGCTGGAGGCCTAACTTAAGTCTCTAGCATGTTTCATGTTGATAAGCTTCGAAGCCCAGTTATAATAGGTAAATCCTTTTAGGCCGTGAGTGAAACCGCGGGCACGGCTAGTGAAGTCTCAGGTGAAATAAAAAGTTAAGATGGAACTTTGCGAACAAAGAAGTGACGCCAGTTAAAACTACGCCTTGCCGTGTACAAAAACAATTACACGCAATGATACGTTAATGACGTTTTGATAGACGTGTAGCAATAGCTCGACTCTGCTCAACAAGATAAGGCGTAGTTTCGGTATACGTGTGTGCGTGTAATTGTGTTTGTATATGGCAAGGCGTAGTTTTAGCCGGCCTCACTTCTTTGTTCGCAAAGTTCCATCTTAGCTTTTTATTTGATCTGACATTTTTCACTCGTGTACATTTATAATTACCGCTATGTACTTATTGATAGGTTATAGGCGACAAAGTAAAATATATTACGGGCCATCAATTGACCATAAACACTCCTAATTACGTGTGGTTAATTATTACGAACTTCTGAAGTGAGGTAATTTGAATAACATGAGGTGGGTTATTATCCGAAATCACTTTATATTATCACAAACCCATCCACTGGCGGCCAATAAAAATCGTGAATAAATTATAATACATTATTGTTTAATGATTAGTTTTAAATAGTACATTTATCAAATGACACGAAAGGCGATAATGGAGTGACGGTGATTCTTTAAATGAAAATTATTGCTTCAAAAAATTCGTTTGTCATTTTATTGTAAATTCTATTACCACTGTGGGCGGTATCTAAAAGTGTATTTTTATATTAATTAATTTTTCAAATAATTGAATTTGATCTTATTTATGGGCCATCTATAATAATAAGAAAACACGAAGTCGTAGAAGTTCTTAAAGTTAAGCCAACCAAGTGCATGCCTTATCCTCATTCAGAGGGGGAGAAGTAAATTATAGCTCCGGTACAACAAAATGTTCGCTGAATTATTATATTATCTATTTACATTAAAAAGTCGTACGGGACCTTGAAATTACTTTTAAAATCAAGTGGATTCGCTAATATAAACAAAAGCGAATCTAAATAAATGATTTTAGAAGTTTTGTTTGTCTGTTTGCTAGGGGTTGGTGCAAAAACTACGGAAAGATTTAATTTCATTAATGTACGCTCCAACTTAAATATTGGGATAAGTACACCTTATTTCAATTATTAGAATAGATCCTAACATATACCTTCTTGGCCTGTCTTGTATGTAGATTCATATAAAGAAGAGATTATCACTGTTGGTTTTTGATTAATTTTGTCCACGGGACCGAAGCCGCGGGCAAAACCTAGTTATGATATTGTTTTTGCGAAAGAAGTTTATACCAAAACGTTCCTTTAATACCAACAATGAAATGCACGCGAACTTAAATTTAACCTCAATTATGTTTCACAGTGCAGTGTTGCGGTATTTTCCCGGTAGTGGAGAGCTTTGTTTACCCACTGCTACCAATTTATAGGTAG
Organism: Subacronicta megacephala; assembly: GCA_958496365.1. Classification (NCBI taxonomy): domain Eukaryota; kingdom Metazoa; phylum Arthropoda; class Insecta; order Lepidoptera; family Noctuidae; genus Subacronicta; species Subacronicta megacephala. The sequence continues at coordinate 11,778,012 of OY292521.1, forward strand.
TAGCTCTTGTTTCATTCGCTGTAGCGCTGAACTGTGGACACTTCGGGTATAATATTATGTCTCCGTAAACTTCGCACAAAAGGGTTAAGTGAAGTTTTATTATTGAATACCTTTTTTGCAGATTATTAATTTTAGAAGATATAGTTGTATGTAAAATTCAGTATTATGGTTTTTGAGCTGATATTGTATGTTAAAAATATAATTTACTTACCTTAACTTTGTGATTATTATTTTGTTTGTAGCAGGAGAGGCACCTGTAAAAATATTGCAATTTGTACCTTTTAATGAGCACTGTTGCGATGCGATGCGATGTATGGTGAAAAGGGAAAATATCATGAGCGTTTGTAAGATAGATAACTTTTACTTTTACAATACCCGGCCAAAGAAAATTATTAAAGAAAAAGAGATAGAGTTCTCAAGAGAGAAAACGCTAAGAGAGAGAGTGAGATGGAGAGCATTACCTAACTTAATCCATTAAAAACAGCTAGCGATAAAATATTATACATACTATTGTTTCTTCTTTCTTCAACATTATTCTATTTATTTCCATACAAAAGCACTCGGCACACATCAATCTGTAAAATACCTCAGCGAATGGAAAAATGTGATTTGCTTATAACTCTTTTAGGTCGGAATCTGTCCGATTTATGTACGGGGAAATCGGGCTGCTTTTCCCTCTTCGACTACGTAAATCATTTTCACATCGCGAGGTTGGGCGCGGTGCTACTCGCTACACATATTTCGTACACTTTCTGCCATGAGAAAGTGTGCAGTAGAGCACCGAACGGATAAAGGGCCGACAGATTAAATTATTACGGGTCCAGGTTCGTTATCTGAAATGGAATGGCTCGTAAATTAGTGAACTGTTTTCAGATTGACGTTATGCTAAGTTTCTTTTTTCAATAATTAATTTTACGTAATATTTATATGTCAATGTAGACACAGTTAAAATAAACTGAGTAAATCATGAATTTGTGACACAATAATCAATTTAAACTGCTAACTTTAACAATTCAAAAAAACAGTTCATAGAACAATGATGCAAAGGGTTTTCTCACTTCCTTTCTAAAAAGTTTGAATCGCAATAAATTCCATAATTTAGTTACTAGTTTTATTTAAAGTAGCTACACAAAGCATTTGTAATGGTGGGTTTTTTTGTGTCTTTAAAGACGTGTAGCGTTTCTGTGTGCTCATTATTCGTGCCAGCTTTGTACATGCCCACGTACGCGAGACTTATTTGCCAATTTAGCGTCTGTTTTGCTAGAAAAATCTAGGCAATTTGCTTTGCTGCTTTCAAAAGGTCGTGCATCAAGAACTTGAATTATGTTACCCTGATTTTATTTCGTAGCAAACGAATTCTTGTATGGATCATTAGCACCAGCTTTCTACGATTTGTAAATAGTAAATACTGAACTTTGTGGTTTGGGAAAATACACTTGGCCGGAGTTGTACTAGGTTTTATTATAGCTCTGATTTTGTTGACGTAGTAATATTACAGAGGTGATTTCTCTCAGTTTGATCTTGATTTTTACTTCTAAAATGTTCCTTACCTGCATTTACGCATTCAATTATATATATACATAATATCAGATTAGGTAAATTTAAGTTTGAAGTATCCTATAATCTATCTTGTTGAAGCACTCTCGAATCTAATGTAATTAAGGCAATTTACAGCCAGACATTAATCCTGTCTGTTCCAAAATAGTAATTTGAGTAGATAGATTTCAACATTCGAGTATTCTAGAATTTTAATTTAATAAAACATTTTAGTGGTAAACTAAGTAATTGAATCGTTGAAACTAAGAATTTATTAGAGCATAATTTTAATATCAGAAAAGGAGAGAATAAGAAAATCCATTTGTCTAGGTTATTTTAGGATCTGATGCTTCTTACAAAAATGGTCCTTTGATCCGTTTTTAACTTACTTTATGTTACTTTCAGTGAAACCTATAGAACAAACGTCAAATATATGTTTATTAACATACTTGTACATCAATACGCTTATAACTGCGTATAGCTGCCTACTCATAACTAATATCTACTCGAGCTGGAGTGCGTAGTGCCACTGTCTCGCTATAATATCCATAAATTTACAAAAATAGGACTAGGAGTAGGAGTTTATGGTCTTAACCAGACTATTCAGTAAGTTCTTATAATATTTTTCTAATCATTCTAAAAATTTAGATCTGCATATGAAACCAACTCATTAGGAGCGATGTTCCTGTTCCAAAATACTAGTTATATTTTTTAAGACTTTGCATTTAATTGATCCAATGGTCCGGCTCAAAAGAAAAATAATCCTACAAATTGGTAGCGAGGGATTAATTAAGATAAAACGGATTAAACTATTACAGATAACAACTGTCATTGATCGTGGAACCTAGTCCTTGGAGTCTGTCATTCGTGCATAGAGTAAATAGCCTATACCGATTGGTTATGACAGCTCTATAAAGATAAGTTGGTAATAACCCCGTTTGATTGATCAATTATCCTTTCACTTTTAGTTCTAGAGCAATACCATTGGCTTTCGTGATTTATGTTTTATGTAAAAGTATAGCAAATATATTAGACACTTTCTGGGTACTTTCTAATGTCGTTAAACATAATTATCTAATCTAACTTAACTAATGATCAATGCTGATTTGCTAAAATTTTCTATAAAATTAGGCAGAGGTGTGTAAGAACTGAAATCATAAAATGCCAACTTTGATGACGATTGAATGTTATGATTCTAGCCTTATTAGGTGATTTTTGCTCCCAGCTTAGAATGGGTTTATGATGATGAATTTTATTAGAGAAAATAAAAGGAGAGGATTTCAATCAGTCCCTTATTTATTTATTTCATCAGTTAACCGCCTGGTTACACAAAACTCGGCGGGGTAAATAGTGGTCATTAATAGAGGTCGTGTTTTAATATTTTAATAATGATTAGCTATTCACGGACCTCAGAAAGCATCGCTTGACCATATTTCCTCATAAATTTAGGCACGTGCCTCTGAAATAAATGCCAGATTATCACTATTCACACTAAATTATAACATTATAATTTGTCGACGGTGATAAAGAGAAATGTCGGCAGGACACGGTGCGGTCCCATGATTTATGTTAGTATTATAATTTTATTTTTATGACTCCTGCGCACGCCGTTACTCTCACATGGTGCATCTGTATAAAATATCGCTGATATGAATTTAAGCTTCATTAAATTTCTGGTGGCCTACTGAAACCGGTGTGTGAGGTCCATGTAGGCTCTGAAATGTAAATTGATATTATAAGTAGGTAAAGGACACTCAAGGAAACTTAGTAGTAGTAGCGTCGCGCTGGCATGTCTACATGCAAGCATAAATGGGTTCGCACGACCGGGAAAGTACTACTCTCCCACAGAATATCGACGTCAAGTAGCAGTATGCATACCATTGTGTTTCTGACGGTGAGTATGGAGTGCCGGAAGCCCAATTCCTCCCTTTCTTCTCCTATTCATCTTCCCCTCCCTTTTCCTTAAATGGGCTCGGCAATGCAACTGCAACTCCTTTGGTTTTGCAGATGATAAAAAAAACTCATACTTTTCATCGAAATTTTGATGATTTTTCGTACACATACGAGTAGATTAGACCTTACACAAGGACGTAAACTATGTTTTGTTTCAAGCCCATGGGTTTAGAAGCTTGAAACTTTTGCACGGCAGTACCTTATATAGATAGATAGGAATAACACGGTACTTTGCGAAATTTCAAACTAAATTCAGAAGCTGTTATTTTGTGTAACGGTTTTTATACAATAGTAAATAAGGTTGCGACTCTCAGGTCCCATTACGTCATGGTACTTTTTTTAAATAAAATATCCCTGAACAACGTAGGAGGTCTAACTAAGAGTAGGCTAGATTACGTCATATTTCACAACTCTTACCTAAGGCTCTCGTAAAAGTGCTCGCTGGCTACAAATGGCTATAAGCTAGATATATGTTAGCCTCTGTGAGGCTATTATGCTCTAAGCTTTTGTTATTAAAGGCTGAAGTGGAGGCCAAAGCCTGTATTAATTATATAAATTAAGTGTTATACAAATAGGTACGCTATCGCTTTGCCCAGCGGGACTGTTTATGTTTATGTCATATTCATTAATTTTATGCTATCAAGTATTTACTTGACTGAAAAGCTTGTACTACATAACATCACGCATGTATTCCTCAAATGGTTAGGCATAGGCAGAGGCATAATTACAGTTACAATCACGGCTCGCTGGTGTGTAAACTTATTTTTTAAAAATTCACAAAGAGAACAAAATCTTGTAAATACACATTAATTTTTATTTTTTTAATAAAAATAATATAAAAACATACATTTATTATTACTATTAGTCTTGCAATAATACTCATTAAGTGTATTATTCTGTTGCAGGTAAGGCGTCTTTCCTGAACGAATATGGTCGTTATTGTGAGTACAATGTTCATAAATCGAGGCTCTACATGAAACGCCATCGTTTCAATTTACATACTTATTAAAAAGTAAACGCTTTAAAACTTGACATATTATCTACATATGTTTGCTTAAAACTGTATAAACACTTATTAAATGGTTGTATTTTAATTAGTTTGTCAACTATGTTTAACAGTTATAAGTAATTCTTACTGTATTTTATTTTTTTAAATTTATTTGGAAGTCTCCATTCCGACACTTGTTAAAAAGATTATTATTTCATGAAGTTTCTTTACTCATTATGCACTTATTTGCATACTTTTTAAATCAGTTTATCGATTCGATTGCTCAGATACGCAACGGCAAAATTGATCGAAAGTCGACGTATTAACCGCTCAACAAAGATTACTTTGTCAACGTATTGGACCCACAACTCTCGTAATTAGCTCGCTTTCAATTAAGAAAGCTTACTTGAGAAATGTGAAGATATCACCTGACAACAGGGTTGACAGATTTCAGACATTCTTGTGACTCGGGATTGGATCAAAACTGGTTATTTTACAACCCTATTTTTATTGTTCTCGTATACATTTTATGGTAACAATATTGTCATTTATTTTTATTTAAGGTTCTCAGTCTGGCGAAGAATTTACTTACACAAAATAAAGTAAACATAACGATACCACAGCATGCAAAAACTATGTATACAAAGAAAGAACAGAGAATATAAAAATAAATCGTAATTTATAATCTTTGATTATACCTATACCTACTTGATATTTAATAACCAAAGTTTATAATATAATATTAGATATGTGTAATCGGTACCTTCTTTAAAAAAATTGCTACTTGATCGAAAAATTAATTCAGTTTATGAAAACAACAATATTTTGAGAAACACCCGACCAACTTTTTTTTTCTTATGGTCTTAAATGAACAAGTTTGGGTGTTTTTTTTTTTTTTTTTTTTTACAATATAGTAGTAGTAGTATTATTCTTGTGTTTGGAATAAGAATTTTTGACGCTTATCTCACGACTTGCGTTAAAGCATAAGTACCTTCTCTACGATGCAAATTGCGTTGATTAGTTCCACAATAAAACTAAAATCTAAGTTTGTCCATTTTATAGGCAGCTGTTATGGTTGACACTGGTAACAAAACATGAAATATTACAGAAACTTAATCTTAGTATGCTGTTTGGAACCGGACGTTGCGCGTCGTGTGGTCTAATAGAAGGGGCAGTGATATTATCTCCCTAGGGTACCATAAGTGGAAGCTTGGGGTTAAAGTCGCTATAATGGGCAGCACCTGTGTGCCAATACCAGCATTATGCGTTTACTAGCCTAGCAATAGATTCCATTGTAGAGACAGGGAAAGCTTAAGTTCATACATTATTTGGAGCCTTCCTATATCACGTCCGCACGGCTTCACCTCGAGCTATACGAATCCAGTTTACGCTGGCCTTTTATTGTACGGAAAGCCTATACACTGCCAGATCAGCGTTTAAACTGGAATTGTATAACTTCACCTGTAGCCGTGTGTACTAAAAATAAACGCGTCGTCTTAAATCGTACGATACGACTGAAGCAACAATATAATCTTGATATTGATGACTTCTATTTGAGTGGGTCTTCTGTTTTTGCCACCGACTTCCCAAACTGTTTTAGACAAAATTATTTTATTATTTTTTGAAGGCGGTTTAACTTTTTTGTTAAAAGTAATTTTATTTTGTAATTTTTAGTGGAAAGTTTTGTTTAGAAGTACTTGTTAGCCAACTAAACGCACTGCTCCAATAAGACAGCGATGTTTCAGAGTAAACGATAATATCATCGATGTAAACAATTTTTAGATTCTTGTTGATATTTTCAAAACTGCTTAACCGATTTCGATAAAATTTGAACGGGACCACCTCTGAAGTGTGACCTACCAAACAATAATTAAAATCGGTCCACAATTGGCGGAGATATCGCGTAACAAACATACAAAAAAAATAAAAAACATACAGACGAATTGAGAACCTCCTCTTTTTTGAAGTCGGTTGAAAATAACAAAACAACCGTACTTCAAATACAACTTTGAACTTAGACAGCCCAAAATGGTCAACAATTGAAAGGAGTCGAGCATCTGGCAGCCCTACACCGTACCGATATATTTCAAAATAAAACCCGCTGCGACCATATTCGTTAGCGAAAGTTGACTGTCTCGCGATGCAAAATTTCGCTATATTTGTATTAAGAGTCGGCGTGTCATAAACTTTATGTCGACACAAAGTATTGCCCGTTGATAATAATCACTGTGATAATACCTTTGTCCGGTTTACTCAAGTGCGCTGAAGAGATGAAAAATTATGATTTCATCTAAGTATGATAAAAAAATAAAGGTGGTGGTTGCCGGTTCGAAAACCCATTGAACTACCGACATGAACCCACTCGTAACACAAGTATTTACTTTAGCATGAGCGGTTAACAAGAAGACTAGTAATGTGCGATCCAAATTGTTAGTAACTAAGGTTAAAAAAAAAATTTGATGCTTTTGAAGTTCACCAAATAAATTGTATTCTTTAAATGTCCCTATAAGTTCGAGAAATGTGTATAAGGGTAATCATAATCGTGTTAACCTTAGTACCCTTCGATAGATAAAGTTACGTGAACTTGCTGATATAAGCCACAACCTGCACTGGTATGGCGTTGACTGTGAGAGAGTCGTGAGCACAAACATTAAACTATCATACTGGTTTCTAACACTTACGCGAATATTAGACATTGAAATAAAACTAATTTTTACGGATTTTATCGCGTTATATTGATATTTTTAAATTCCCGACGTTTCGGATCCTTTACAGCATCCATGGTCACGGGTGGACTGAGGTGTTGGTCGTCCTAATGTCAAAATTATCAACAGCTACCCTACATTTTGTTGATTATTATTTATGCCGGTCACGCAGAATGAGCTCACCGTATCCTTAGGTCTCGCAGTCTTGTGCTTGGATTTAATGGAATCAATGATGGGGTTTCAAGCAGATGGTAAGACCCAACCATCTTCTCTATTGAAATTTGGATGTTTTTTAATTTCAATAGCCTCGCGAATCATCCTAGGTAGGAATCGGTTTTCTTTTGCAAGGACTTGTGGTTTATCAAATCAGATGGAGCTTGTTGTAAAGCAAGTACTGCACGACAACAAGCTCCAAATACCGAAACCTCATCACAGAAACCGCGTGAAACGTACCACAGCTGAGCGACTACCTGTTGTGTTACCATATGTAAGAGGAGTCACAGACAAGATTGGCTATATCTTGAAGCGGGCTTCAATCAAAACTTCAAGCCGCTGAAGAAGATTAGTCAGTTCCTACCACCTGTCAAGTGCCACATACCTCTACAAGATGCAGGAGTATACAAGCTTGATTGTGATTGTGGTCTCTCATACATAGGCCAAACTAAAAATATCAATATAACGCGATAAAATCCGTAAAAAGTAGTTTTATTTCAATTAAACTATCATGGCAAACTCACTCCTAGAGCCAGCTTATCTGCCGTGGAGAGGTTGATGGGTATAATAATAATCTAGATCACATATTTTATTTAAAAAGTTCCGCCTTGGAGTTTATCAAAGAGCAATGGAGCGCAGCATTCTGTGCGTTAAAAGAACGGACAGAATGCTGGTGGAACAGAAAGAGGTGGCGGGATGATTTGGATGCGTACCGCGATGGCTGGTTCGAGGTGGCGCAAGAAAAGAGTACCTGGAAGGAATTGGGGGAGGCCTTTGCCCAGCAGTGGGACAGCAACGGCTAGAAAAAAAAAACATATTTTTATAATCGTTTATCGGAGTTCAACAGATTTCTCTTTGTAGATATTGAGATATAACTCTATCTACCGTACTGCTTGTGCATAAAAGCGCACCTTTGACCTCATACTGTATAAGTATTACACAGTGGTCATAACATTATTAAATTATCATTAATAACTAGCCAATAAAATAGCACGAATATAAATAATGGCAAGCCTATTGTAAAATTTCTATTATATTAAAATATCCCTCAATTAATAGATGTTTATAGTCTGTACTGGGGGAATATTCGCGCCACCTCCGTTGAACTTTCCCGCCATTTCCACCTGTCACGAGGCTGTGCGGCGACTTTCCTTTGCCGCTTATTTTCAATTGAAGCAGATTTGTTTATGGATTTCGTTCGGATACAAGTCATGAATGGTTTTTTTGCGGCCGAAGTTGGCGCGGGGATGAATAATGATTTTGTCGTTGCCGTATTGGTACCAGGTGTGAGTTGCACATGTGTGCGTTGTGTAGGAGTGCCAACTTTTGTTAATATGAATGCGGGACGTAACCCTTTTGAAATATTAACTGTGAAACTTCCATAATAATTACATGTATGGCTTACTGCATTGGCGTTGGCTTTATGGAGAGAATTTTACTGAATAATAAACACCTATGGCTTTTCTTCACAATTTTACCTTGTCATTACTATTAAGCGACAGTGCATTGACTCCCTATATTAAATTTATAGTATCAATATTATAACAGTCACTTTTATATTCGAGATTGTCCTGACTCTACTCAAGTCGTTTGACACCCTAACGGGGAAATGTATTCGTGGACATGGTCGCGCTCACATGAAGTTTTTTATCGAGTGTAAATAAATAAGGTACGAAGCAGCCGCAACGATGATCCTTTTGATTTATTTATACTTTTGCTCGAAGGGGAATGATTTCCTGATTCAATTATTATAATTGTCGGCTGGCTCGGTGCTGTGAAGATGTCAATGACTGACGCTTTACGATTATTATACAATAATGGTGTTTTATTCTGTTTGCGCAGTAAGAGTTGACGAGTGAGGCTCTTAATCCTGCAAATATTAACATCAAAAGAAAGGGATTTAATTTTAATACCGATGTGTTTAAAGTTACAATATTGTATTTGAGGATCAACGTACTGTGTTTATTTGGAGGTAAATTCAGAGTTTATTTATTTTAAATTACGTCGGGGATTCACTTGTGTGCAAGGCGCATCTAAGTAGTGCTAACGAAATAATGAAAGCAATTCATCATCCAGTCCATAGAGTAAGAAGAGTTACCTCAAAGTTATTCCTTTATTAAAAAATAATAAACTTAATTGATGGCACTCCAACGACAGATTCACTAAACACACAGTAAAAATTACGAAATTTTGACGGTGAATTCGCCACTTAAAGAGGTGCACAGCACTGGCATAAGAATTGTAACAAAGCTATAAGCTGTCATAACACTTATAGCTTTGTTAAGAGTTAAAAAATACATACATTTGTATGTAGAATATTTTAACATAATAAAATTAAATAAAACAAACCGGATATTAGTAATTGACTGGCCACAAAAGTATTTAATCAACTAACCGCAGTTTAGAACACAATAATTTATATAACACTAGCTTTCCGCCCACGGCTTCGCCCGTGTTTTTATTTCGGACTTTTTTTGCTGTAAACCTCACGGAGCCCGAGACCTTTCCAACGAATGCAAAACCGTGGAAATCGGTTCGTGCGTTCTGGAGTTATAGCGTCAGGGAGGAAAACCCGACTTATTTTTATATAGTAGATAAAGGACTGGTGCACACGTGCATTCAACGACTAAAAACGCATCTGGATTAACAAAGCTAACTAATAGCGCCGAACACGATCCCAATGGCAATTTGTTACCACAATGAGCATCTAATTCAAGTGTTTTGTGTGGATACTGCGCGACGGACTGACAGCTGAATGGTATCAAATGAAAATAGCCAACAGTTTACGTACGTTTGGCTATGAAAACGGGAAATGAGTAGTGGAATGGAGTCGGATGGGATGATATCAATCTATTTGCGATAATGATGTTAGCTGTCGACATTTTGATTGTTAAGAAGCTTCGCATTACGTGTGTTGCAGTTAATAATGTGTGGGAATTATGAATTTTAGTGGTTGCTAACGAATGGTGTAGCAATAAGTGCAATTTATTATTCTCTTTATTTTATTTGTTGTTTATCTGTTACTTCTTTGTCAGATCAAAAGAGTGACTTAAAGAATTTGATAGCAATATGTATATTATAGTCATCTTTTTCTTACACGCCACTCATGATAATTATCATCGAACTAATCCAATCTTTGGGATCAGTAATTATCTTAAAGAAAAGTAAATAGTGGTGTTATCAAAATACAAGTTCTTTTGGCAATGCTTAAAGACTTATTTTAATACTTACAGTAGGTAAAAGAAAGTGTCTATAGTTTTACAATCTCTAAATTTTGTTCACTATTATAGATATCCTCTGTTCCATTTTTCTTTAACTTGGATCGATAGAATTATCCATATATTTCTCTCAATCAGAAAAGCTTGTCTACAAAAATTGTCATAGTAATTTCTAGTTCGTACAATTTTCTAGTGAATCTCGTATTTATTGAGTGGGAACTCAATGCATATTATATGGCGTCTACAAAGTTTACGGCTCGGTCTAGACTGATCCTTCAGCCATTGTGTCGGTGACTATAGCTTGCGGCAAAGTTGGTTATGAATCTTAAAACGTTGCCGTAAGGCTTACGGGACTGTTTGTTTGAACTGCTGAACAAACAATCGCCGCATGCATGCTGAAATTGTAAATATGAGTAGGTTCCATACCTGCATATTTTACTGAAAATAGTAAGGTTATTTTATGGTTTTAATTATTTTAGGAAATTATATGACTGTCTAGTCATGGCAATAGGCTCGTCCCCTATTATATGGGACCTAAACATACCGGCGAAATTTTACATTAATACACCTCTGACTACATCTCTTACCTCTGACTTCCCCCTTGGGGGAATACAGGCGTGATGGTATGTGATGACTGTCTAGTGGTCCTAAGCAAGACTACTACGCTAGAGGTCGTGAGTTCAATTCACAGGTCAAGCAAATTTTTATTGAAACTTTCTATGAAATTCTAAGGGCCATTCATTCATTCAGTTCTCTAAAGTGCCATTCATTTGTAACACCATTGGCTGCTGTTAAATCGGCATCCTCACGTGGAATGGATATCACGAGGAACGTTAAATAAGTACCTATTACAGTGTATAAATGATAGGTGCGCAGAATAACACTGCATGATAGGCCCGTGGTATCACTTGCGTCAAAAGATAGCCTATGTCCGTTCTCTCTCAATATTCCTAGCAAATTTTATCAAAATCGTGTGGATAAGATAAGAAGCCAGCTATTGCCGTAATTTGTAGAATTAGTATACATTCCCCCTTCGTTTCATTTGTCTGAAAAGGCAAAGTTGCAAGATTACTGCATGCTTATAAAACAACCATTTCATATTTAATTTCCACTTGCATGTGCAACGTTTCTGCATACAATTTCCTTCACACGCGACTGCAAACTAGGTTTTCTATTTCATATCCAGCTTACTATTATTTTCAATAGGAGAGAACGTAACAAATTGCATCTGCGCAAATTCCGGATGCGGACGGGGGCGGGGCGGACGCGGCGGCGCCGGTGCGCTCTGACCGCGCCGTGTGTAAGCGCCCTTATGTTCTAAAACCATTGTATGAAGCAGACGGCACACGTGGACCGAAGTTCGCGTTTGGTTAATTTAAATGCGTTTAGAACAGCTACGAGTACATTAAGCGATTAGAAATATCTCTAGCTGTATGGCACCTATATTACAAACTTTTCAGGAATAATAATAAAAAAGAAACTGAAACCTTAATACAACTTTATATATCAGCCAATGCTTCACATAACTCATTAAAAACTCTCCTGAATAATTTTCACATTAAGGATAGTGGCGGTTTTGTAATAAAGGTGTTTGTAGTAAAACAGAGTCTTATACTTTTATTTTCAGTCGTTGATCCAGGATCTTAGTTTGGAAGGGGCTAACACTAGGGCTAATACTACCACTAGGAAGTCGGATATTATCTATTTTAATTTAAGATTTATCAGAGGTGAACCCACATACTTCTGTTCCCCTTCCCCTGGATCTGGAGCTGTTCGTTTGTAGGTAAAGACCCCCGGGAAACTATGGGCTTTTAAGAAAAGAAAAGACGAACATTTTGGTATGACAATATCTTGTCATAGAAAATATAGATATATGGAAAATGATGTTTTGTATTTTTGTCGTAGGGTTCTATTTAGTGTCGTGGTGTATGTCACGAATCCTATGACCGTGACTGTAGGGAAAGAGACTGCAAGTGCGGATTTTAGGCAGACAGTCCGACAAACTGACTGCTGGCAAAAGGTCCATGAGAATTTTTCGTAGGTACTATAAAAAGAGTCTCTATTTACAGTAATATTTTTTTCACATTTCTTTATTCTGGCCTGTACTCCTTACGTAGATTTTTTAAATTCATCTTTATTCATGGTGTTCGTTTTTTAAACATCGTCAAATTCGATCGTTAGTTGCACGTACAAATTAGCTAGTACAGAAAATAAAACAGTTCAATAACACACTTTCACTGTTCTAGTCGTTATTTTGTATACCATTGTCTAGGAGGCGTCTGCCACAAGATTGATGGCTCGTCTCACAATGATTTGTATTCGTACGCATATCATGACGTAAAGTCTTGCAAACTTTCTTTGAGGCAAATCAAATCAACAATGCCAATGAACTCTTACTTATACTCTTTTTCTACGAAAAAGTACGTTATTTGTTTGAATTTAGAACATTAATATAAATCTTATTTTTTTAGTACTGGCTGTGGAGCGCGATGATGTCTTTTTTCCGCAACCTTGTTGGAATTTCACTAATCTCGTCACTAGCTCACTGCGCTATTTTTGGAACAGTAGTGGAAAATATCATACTTTTAAACCTATAAGTTAAACCTTAACCTGTGCATTGTCTGTTAGTGTTCAAGTTTTATAATGCAGATTGAAGGTTTTATTTAATTGTGGAAATACTTACTTAAAGTACCTATTGACACCAGGATACTGACGTTTTCGGCTAGCGATTGGTTTTTGGTCAAAGGTAACTTCGTTCAAAGTTGACAACAGAATGCTCTAATGGGCACATAATAAACTAACGACAGTTATCATTGCCAATTGGCTAATTTAAAAATAGCTTCTAACAACATAACAACTTGTTTTGCAATCTTATATTACAGTTTTTGTATCATGGCGTCTCTTTGAATACAACTAATTTACCCCTGCGTCGCCTGTAATCACGGCAAAAAGCTGAGCTATGTTGAATTAGCTAATAAAACCTTTGTAGAGGCTTCGTGACAAACGCTAATACACCTTCGTCCTGAAGGTTGTATGCTTTATCCTTAATTGGATGGCCATGTCCATTATAAAAGAAAAAAAAAATGTTTCGAAAAAAGAATGCTGACGACTATAATAATATCCGGTTTAATTTGGGAGTCGGTGAATTAAGGAACTAAATATGTTCTGAATTTGAATTTATTTTAATTGACGTTAACTGCCAGCAGTCTCATCCTGATTTGCCAAATTATACCTACTCAAAAGAGGCTTTATATTATTATCTGTAAGACAATTGAAATATTTATTATTTTTTGAATTGTCTCAGTTAATACAAAAATGTGCATTATTATTTTACCATAAAATGTTTAAGATACTGATTAATTAAAGCAATACAGGAATGAATTGTAATTAAAATTGTGTAAGTATTTTTGCTCCTAGCCCCTCAGTAACCAATAGTCTAATACTACAAATACCTGCATTTCTCATATATTTCTGTTCGTTCCCGGCACACGGTAATTAAAATCGACCCTAATGTAAACATATTTCCGTTTGCAATTACAATCAATACTGCAAATCGCTGAACGTTAGAACATCCATAGAGTTGAGAAAATGCGAGATGGGAATTTAAGAAATTTAACTTTGACTAATGTACTATCCACATCAGAGGTTGAGTCTACTATGTCAATTATATAGAATTATAGATTATATCATCTAATTATACATAATCTGACGAGTTTGGTAGAGAACAAACAAACATGAAAGGCACGGCATTATTTTATCAAAATCGTCATTCAGCGTTTGGGATAAGGCAAATGTTGTATGTTTAATCTCTCTCTCAGCCTATTGTCACAACTCTCCTGTTTTGTTCAAGAGCTGATTCCAATTTGGCTCGTGTTAAGACTCCAATATTCACGCGTTTGTCCCGAAGGTAGGGCGCACATTAGCATCACAAAGTCGTCGTGTGGAATTACCTCCAGTCTCCACGCATCGACCCTTTGACATGTACTTTCGTAAATAAAAGTGTTAGACACACATTATCATGTGCAAATTAATGCACGGAATTTTAAAGTCCCTATTTTTTATTTGTTTCGAGTTTAGGTCTAAGCATAGGATCAAGAATCTTCCCAGTCATGGGTAAAAGCAAGATTGCAATAAAATTATATTACCTAGTTGTCTAGTCCAATAATATTTTTAAAAATACTCAGATAAAAAATAGTAACTGGACGATGTCCGTAAATTATATGGCAGAATATAATTATATGGAGATATAAATATATATATTTTAAATACTTTAAAACTACTGCTCAAAATTTGATGCGGCTTTCACAATTGTCTTGATGGATGATTACACTTACAATCTGTTTTTTTTTTGTATCTTCTATCTGTTATATATTGTCTTGATAATCCTATGAAACGCGAGTGAAACCGCGGGTAACAGCTAGTATTAATATAGTTTTTTTTTCTATTACATTTTCTTAATGGCCACCAACTGCTATGACTTGGCAAAGTCATCTTTAGCCTGTTTAGAAGTCAATTTATAATTTAAAAGGTTCCAGTGTGGTACTTAGAAGGGTGTCACTAAGTTATCTCACGTCGGATTACATTAAAGAGATGAAAGCTGTTTTTACAGGCGCGAATTTTAAATTGCGTTTACGTAATGCGGTGTACCTTGACAACGTGGCCATTTTGGTTTTGTAAACAACTTAATGTTAGGAAAATTCGGGTGATGTTCTGCGGTAAAATTAAAACTAATAATTAATTGCAAAATGTATCGAATAGTGATGTAATATTTTTTAAGAATCTGGTAAAGTAGATAGATCTCTCTGGTAAGGGTAAATTCAGTAAAATATAAGTATTGTGTACCCAATATTACCTTCATCAATAAAAGCGCTTAACAAGTAGGTAACAAAAGAGAATATTGTTGTTTTTCACATTCACATTCATTCTTTTTAATTGTCTCTTAGTACTCAAGAAGTTCGGTGTTTTATTTGTCCATACGAGCTATTTAGGAAAATTATTTGACTAGAATGTTTAAGGCCGTGAAGCTCTTGCCTGTGTTATTATTTCGCTTATTTAATTAACTTTTTAGTTAAAGGAAACCGACTTCAAGCATTTTGTAGTATATCTTTACAACCATTGGTCAGACACAAACCAAATTTATATGGGACCATGTCAGAAGTAGGTCTACGTATAGTATACTATATCTGATAAAAAAAAACAGTTCATAAGGGAGTAAATAGGTAAGTATCTTTCTTTATTTTCTTTAATGAACGTCAACGTCAAAAAATAAAAAAATGTGTAGTTATTTGATGACATTAATAATACCCGCTGGTATTATTAATGTCATCAAATAACTACACAATTTTTATTTTTTATTTATTTATTTATTAAGCATATAATAAAACCTTAGGATTACAAAATACAGTGTAAGGAAGTGATTTTTGGTTTTATGTCACAGTACGGATAGCAACTGCTATCTTAGCTAGGTGACAGTATAACCTGTGTTAAAGATAGATTTTTAATGAGATATTTACTATATTATTTATGTATGTTTTATTTTTTGGCACTCTAAATAAAAATCTACTATTATATTTCTTTTGATTTTATTTTGGCAACACACTATAATCAAAATACGATCAGGTAGACTGTTAAGCAACCAAAACTTGCTGGATTATTCCAGTGCTCCTGATTCGCCTGTTTCGAAATCTGGCTAAAAGCCAAGGTCAATAAACCCTTTTGTTTATCCGTGCATACCTTAAACTTACAGCCTCTGTTCCGCAGCAAATGAGACATATATCAATTGAATTTGAAACTTAAACTTGAGCAATTAAAGTACATTTTGAGCTGTGCAGGTGTATATGTAAATAAAGAGGGATGTATCCTAAACAAATATACAGGGTGTCGCGCGGTAGCTATCTGCGACTGCGATTGTGAACTAACCAATTTAATTTGGTCCCTCTAACCCCTTTCATGCTTATCTGAGAAGGCATATTACGCGTATTTCTAGTCCAAATTATACTGGTTACAAACAAAGGTTATGATTTTTTTTAACAGGACGTTCGGATTAAATGAGGGTGTACCTGCGGATCTATTTTGGTTACGAATCGGTGCGTGAGCAGCTTGATAGAAGAAATTAGCTGTTACTTTCATTCATTGGGGACTTTGAATTGCATTTGAACAGATCTAACTTTGTTTCTACTTGTAAACGTTTTAAACAAGGAAACCGTCAGCAATTCGACATTAGAATGTCCGATTTCTGGATAAAAAAAAGATAGATGTTGCCATTGAAAAATATTTCTTTTATTATGCCGCTAAATTATTATGCACAAACGTGTAGACACTAACAAACTGCAATATATGTTTTTTTGTGAAAGAATTGAACTCGCAGCACGTAGCACACAAGTCAATCGCTTAGCTACTGTGCTGTTAAAGACTTCATCTATAATTATAGTAATCAGCAGAAAATGTGATACAATGAAAGTTTACTAAACAATGCATACACCACGGCAATGCCCAACAGACAGTGTATTGAAGCAAATAGATACGATCGTTAGATAATTGCATAGTCGCATGACTCCTTGCAATTTATATTTGAAATAGATATTTCCTCTAGGGAATCAGCTTTTGTTTGTAGTACATATTGGCACATATAATAAGCAATCTAGCAAGCAGGTAGCTGCAGTATGATAGCCTTGTGGTATAACCATATGTGTCACAAATCGTGTTGTTTACTCAGAAACGATACAGGAGAGACCCCCGATAGGGTAATTAGAGTAACCAACTATTTTTTTAAACAGAACACGCTTGTAGGAACATACTTTTTTTCTCGAGTTTTTTTTTTATCGTCTCGGCACTGAATGTTCTATCTAAATACTTAGCCATTATTATCGTAAGTGATAAACTACGTATCGATGAGTCGCAACATACGCATTCGATATGTACCGTATATTCAGGCATTTAAGAGTAAATGTTAAAGTTACACACGAAAACATACACGCGAAAATATCCTCTATCACAGCTTGATAAAGGTTGAAATGCCGTCTAAATTGTCAACGTGTATAGCAAGTGAAGCATAAAGGCGTCTATTCATGGGCCGTGAAAGCCTGTCGCATAGACAACGGAGGCATAGGCGCCGTAGATATGATTTATGCCCGTCTATGGTGTCGAAGTTTTTTTTTAAATAGGTTGATCGGGGCAAAGATAATAGTGGTGTTAGATTTTATTAAACCCGAGGGAGACAACTAAATTTAACGAGTTTTAAGCTATAGTTATAAGACGGTCGTGGGTAATTAAAAACAACGTTGATCAAACTATCACTGTTGGTTTCTATTGAAATTCTTTCTATTCGTTCAGGGGAGCGAAGCTGCGGACAAAAACTAGCTTATTTATAATATGAGTTGTTGATTGAGGTTTTTGTCAGAACCTCACACATTTTTAAAATATTTGCGTGGGAGCTAGCTTTGATTGTTTTACTTTTCTTCCTTGTTTACATAAAAATACTTCACTGTCTTTCAAAGTAGAAAAGTACAATTACATCACTAAAGTGATAAATATACTTAGTTGATTTTCAAACAGAATATACTGTGACCTCAAGCATTCTTTTATCAAGAGAATATAAGATAACAGTAAATCTCATCGATATAATTTATACAATGGGTAAAGGGTGTAAGAATTTGGGGAGATATTTCTATAAATCATGGCAACATTAAAAATGATCGTGTATTAAAATTACAGTGGTAGACCAATGTTTCATCTGTTATCTATATTTTTATCTGTTTTATTTATTTGAATAAATTAAAAACATTGAATAATTTTTATTTTACAGGATGTCAATAATAACGGGATAAGGGCGTTAAAGTTACTTTCTACAAAAAAAATATTGGAAAAATCCATATTAAAGAGTTATTCCTAACCATTTTAAGTTGTAGGTATTATTACCGTAGTTTCCCATAAAAGCTCATCATATCATCATCAGTCATGAAGCGTAATCTTAATTTAGTATGCACGCAATAAATAATATTAGTAATCTGTGATACTATGGCCCGTTTTCATGGAAAGACATTTTTTTAAACAAAACACTCCATAAATTCGTCGACTACTATTGCTATGTAGATTGAAAGAGGAATCTGCCTGACCTTATCATCTGAATGTATCACTTGAAGTTCACGGAACAGAAACAGAACTGAAATAGGTCATAAATGATCGCCACTATAATAAATAGTTATCCATAAAAAATAACGTTCTCATAATTATCTACACTTTATTTCTTAAAGTCAAAATATTTGACCCACTGTGCCCCCAAATTTACACAAACACCTCACACAAATAACAGTTACTTGAGTCAGACATTCAACACAATTCGTCTTTACATTCAACACATTTAAATTTATTCATGACTAAAAACGATCTTTTGTAGGTATTCTTATCTAATATTTAAACAACTGACCCACTGTGTTGTCCGAATTCGCAAAACTCAGCAAAGATAACAAAGCAACTAATGGGTCCCTAAACTTAACTATATCTACCGACAGATTTGTTAAAGTAATCACACGGGAATGTCGATCACAAATACGTGTGCCGAGATACGGACATACGGCCAATATGTTTGGCCAACTATCTAAAAATTTGAAATTAAAAAAATCAAATACGGAGGCTGATTTTAGAATATTGCTAATTATTTTGTAAAAATAAACTGATAAAGGTCGTGCATTTGCATCGACTCCAATAAAGTTGCATATAACAAGAAGGACATAGTTATATGTCATCAATAGGTAGCTGACGTCATTAATTTAAAAAGTGAAATTGGACAACGCGCGAGCAGTGACGGGAGTAGCGTGCCGAAGCAGAGGACAAACTGGAAAATGTTATGCTCGATCGAATTTTGCTATAACTTCATTAGTACAGTAAATTATTTTGTTTATTCTAATTTGAGTCTGATCTTATGTTTGAAATTAACATTCATAGTCTACTCTGCAATGTTCTTTTGTAATAAAGTGCTACATGGTTTCAATGAATTTAAGCTACCTGAGAGATAGATAATGAAGTTACAGTGCCTCCAGTGAAAAGAGGCATAAGTCGAGTTATGCCCTTTTGTTTTTATTGCACCATTGTAATCTCCGTGTTCTGTTACACAACATATCAAAAGGACATAACTCTAGCTCAATCGTAACCTGGTTTTTTGAATTGCATCAAGGACATAACTCGCCGTTTTTTAAGGCATATCCACTGATATCAAGTAAATTTCACAGCTAAAAAGATACAACTGCAATAAATCCGAAAACACAAACAAACAAAAAGACATAATGTCAGTTAATTGAACTACTGACATGACAGAAAAGACACAAACCATTTTGTTCCGAAGCGATTTAAATGTAGATAGAAATAAATGCAGATAATACCTTTAAGTGAGCATGTGTATAAGGGAACAACTCGATTTGTATCGTTTGATTCGCGTAATTTCAAATTTTTATCCCCACTTAGCCCTATCGCTATTGGTGGATTGGCACGTGTATAATGAATAAGTCGTTTCATTCTTTATTTTATAATTTCTATTTTGTTTATTTTTCTATTTAAAGTAAATACTGTTTCGTGTGTTTGTTTTAAATAATATAGGTATATATTGCAGTCAAAACTCTAGCAAAATCAGTTAAAAGTAGTTTTAACCGTATGATTTAGACAATAATACTTTTGACTAAATAACAGTCAAAAGTAGTTTTGCCCAATGGACCTGGTTAAAAGTACTTTTGACTAACTGAATCCGTCAAAAGTGGTTTTGGTTCTGTGGTCACAGTTATAACCTAACCTAACCGATATGTGTATTTCGAATTTCGCCGCGAATTTTTCGCTTCTATAATGGAAATAAATGAATTGACTGCAACATATACAAACATTTAAAAGTCATTTCATATTTTTTGAGCTAAAATTTAATTAAAGCCAATTATTAAGACTTGTAACTGTTTAATGCAGTTTTGTTGTTGTACTCGACGCTAGTAGCCGTGGTAAGTTCAGTCAAAAGCGTAGTGTGATTTGTGTGTTTCCTTCGAAACTAGGGAAAAATGACACGCAGTCAAAAATTACTGAATTTGTGTTAAAACCGGCTAGAATTGTAAGTACCTATTTTATTTATGTAATTCCTTTGACTTTGATTTTTACTAAGACATGCTCTTAATACATCAACTTTGGTAGAAATAGGTATACCAGGCCACTCAGAAAGTTTTGTGACAAAAAGGTTTATTTTGGAAACTTCGATTACTATTTAAAGTAAAAATACCACTGTTCGATTTCCAAATTTCCCTCCGCATTTTTTTGAGAGCCAATTCAAAATGGATCTGCATCGAGAACAATATCGTTCAATGATTTCAAATGTGGCTTAAAACCTGATGAGTAATTTGATCGACTTTAAATTGCTTTTATGGATGAAGGACCTTCAAAAGCAACCATCTACCGCTGGTATAGCGGTCGTCTTACTTTGGCGAATGACCAAGGAGTGGTCGTCCTACGACGGCTGCCACCGAAGAAAGTGTAAAAAAAAAATTCAAGAAAAGAGACGAATTACGTACGAAGAGATTTAGCATACTCTGCTGATTGGTTCAGGAAGTGTTCACAAGATTTTGCACGAGCACCTACGCGTTAGGAGGACAGTTCCCCGCTGGGTAACGCACAACCTCACCGAAGCTCAGAAGCAGGCCAATGTGGATTGGTGCCGTGATGTGATACAAAAATTTGATGCAGGCTCGTCACGGCGCGTTTACGACATTGTGACAGGTGACGAATCCTGTATTTATCAATACGATCCAGAAACAAAGCGTCTGTCGAAAGTTTGACTGTTTCAAAATGAACCAACGCCTACGAAAGTGAAGCGATCGAGGAGCGCAGGAAAAGTTTTGTTCACTAGTTGCTTCACTTTGATGGGGTACCTAGTTTCAATTCCACTTCGAGACCAAAGCAGCATCAACGCCGAATGGTATAGCACAAAATGCCTGCCAGAAGTTTTTTCTGTAATGAGCAACAAGCGCCCAAACACCGGGCTCCACGGGGTCGTTCTTCACCACGACAACGCGCCCGCGCACTCAAAACGAGGGACTTCCTGGACTCCACACCGGTCAGAGTATTGAGACACCCTCCTTATTGTAAGGAGGGTGTCCTGATTTGGCTCCGTGTGACTTCTTTTAATTCCCTAAAATTAAAAATCAGCTCAAAGGGATACAGTTTTCATCGCCGGAAGACGCGCTAGCAGCGTTTGAGAAGGCCGTGGAAGAGGTGTCTGCGGAGGATTGTAATTTTTTTTTAAATTAGTTCAGACACATGAAACTTTCTATAGAGGCTAGTGGAGAGTTCCTTGAAAAGATTTAATAAAAAAAAACATAGAAGTTAGTTTTTTAGTTTCTCAAAACTTTCTGAGTGTCCCACGTATTTTATATGTATCCTGTAATCAGACACTTGCGGCGGCCAAAATAAAAAATCATTTGTAAGTAAGTGCTGTAAATTCATTTTTTTTATGTTGATTCCTCGTTTTTTATGTTGATTATTTCAATAAATAGAAGTATTTAATAGTCTATTTATTTTATTATAATATTAGATAAGTTTATCATGTATGTTTGTTATTGATAGCAGAAAGACATTAAGTCGTATAATCTTCTTAAAAATTGATAAAATAAGGGAATAAGTCGTAATATTCCTTTACAAACGAGCAAAATTACAAGAACAAAAGACGTTATACCATTAATGCTTCGTTAATAAGGGCACAACTGAACAAAAAGTAAAAAAAAATATAGAAGGAGTGGTTGAATGGGTAAGTTATTTACGATAAATAAAAGAACTATTTATTATCTAGAATGTGCAATAAAAAAAATATAATAATTTAATCCCGAAATACTAAAAAACACCAAAAGTATGGTTTTTTGGCTCTCCTGAAAAGTGCCCATTTTGAGTTGTGCCCTTTTTCACTGGAGACACTGTATTAATCATACTCTTTAGAATCATACTTGACTGAGTTTTCCTATATTTTTTAAGATGAATGACAATGTAAAAAAAGTTGGTAAAGGAGTAAGTTCCAATCAGCTGGCATAAAAAGCAACACTAAAATTACCACACTTGTTGTCCGATCTAACCAACAATGTGTGACCTTAGAGGGCGGTCGAACAGTACCGATGTGATTAATGATGGTGACCCCACGGCATCGCCAGATATCGGTATCTACGTGAGCCGCGATCACTCTTGATTGCCCGGTATTGTTTGAGCTTATACTATACTTAGCTACTGTACATTGCAATAGGTTTATATGAAATACGATGGCTGGTGGAATCATGGCCATGTGGAAGAAATTTGCAAAACTAACAGAAGAAAAGTATTATATAAAATATGCCCTAGAAAATGCTGTGTTATTCCTTTTTTTGGAGTGCGTAAAAGCCTCACGGTATTTATACCTTTTTAAATTGAATTAATTAATGATGAGGTAACAACTAATAACGCAAAAACGGACAGGCTGCACTGACCCATACCTGACCCTGACTGATAAATTGGGAAAAGGATGATGATAATAATGATGATGAATAAATTCACATTGATACAGCAGAACTATTAGGATCGGGCAATTTAAACAAAACAACAGACAGGTTCTAACGAAATAAAAGAAATTAAATTATATACGGAAAGTTTTTATTGCACAAGAAAGGTGTTTCCTACATAGAAATTAAATAAACCAGACGCAAACACACAATAAGCTTCTCCCACAAGTAAAATTACCTCAAAGCGTACGTAGTCAAATGCAGGAGCCAATTAGGCATGAATTAGATGTGGCAACATTACCAACAGTTCTTTGTGAGGTAAAACCTTCTTTGTGTTGGGGTGATAGTGGCAACTCTGGCATAAAGTAATGTGTTAATGTATAAAATTGCACAAAGATGAGAAAAGCAACCAAAATTGTTTTGCAAAATACATGTTTTGATTTTAACGCTACCTTTGTTATTTAACGCAAACAAGTACTTACTACGCAAACCATACAAAATAAAAAAAAAGATCTTTGGAACACAGCAACAACAACCAATTTTGTGTCGACCGGTGGTCGAGATCCATAATTGATAAACAGAATTCCAAATCAATAACTTTATGTATCAAATGTCATTTAAGTTACTGGTGTTTCAAGAGCAGAATATTTGTTTATTGAAATAAAATTACTTTTTACGGATTTTATCGCGTTATATTGACCATGGATGCTGTAAAGGATCCGAAACGTTGGGAATTAAAATAATCAATATAAAGCGATAAAATCTGTAAAAAGTAGGTAGTTTTATTTCAATGTCTAATATTCGCGTAAGTATTAGAATCCAGTATATTTGTTTATTTTTAAAGGTGTATTAACATGGATTTGCCTTTTTTAAGCCTCTAAATTATAATACACTTATTCATATTTACTATTGCACAACTCGACTTGGCATGTCAACGTAGGCAGAATAGGATTTTCCGTTGCGTAAGGGTGTGCTAATGATTTTTTAACGTCATAAAAATGGCGTCGCTTTTGTTAGCATTGTTGAATGAAAATGAGCGCGACGAAATGTAATGTGGAAAAAACGTACTAATAGAAAATACGCCACAGGTTTTCATTGTCCTGTGATGTAGCCAGCTTAGTATCTATCAAACTTAGACCAAGTTTTTAGACGACTATTGTATTTTATTTTTATTTTGAGAGCAGAAAAGTTTTTCCTTGATTTTTAAAATGTCTCGGCTCGGTTATATTTTGCTTGTTTTTGGTGCTTACGCGAATATTAGATATTTTAATTAATATTAGAACATAACCGAAGGGTTCCCCGAAGGGTTAGGCTGAGGTGTATTACATTACACTCACATTTTGCCGGTATGTTTAGGTCCCATGTAATGGGGGGCGAGCCTATTGCCATTAACCAGGCACAAATCCAGACTCCGAGCTGCTACTGAGAGTTTCATAGAAAAACCCAATACACTTTGCTCGACCTGGGAGCGGACCCAGGACCTTTGGCGTAGCAGTCGCGCTTAGGAACACTAGACTAATGAGTCAGTAATTATTAACAAAAATGTAAAAAGCATCAATATTAAAATATTACCCCTATTTTCTGTAAGTAAACTCATTTTTAGGCACGTATTTACTAAACATTTTTTGTTCACTGTCAAACACATTTTCAGTGAAACAAATGACTTGCAAACTGTCATGACATTTCATTTTGTAACTTAATTACATTGTCATGTTGCTATTGCTTTCCCTTTCTCTCTCTCCATTGAACCAGAGAAGCACTATTAACGTAGTTACCACAAAACATTCAAGTGAAGTTCGCCAGGTCCGAAAGGGGCGTGGGTACCCATTAGGGTAGCCGCACCTAAATCCGTACTTATTTTAATCACTTGTGCCCCGCTGGCTTTTATCATGCGTGTTGTTGATGGCCTTTTTCTAACTGTCATCCATAAACAACCCTAATTCTCAGGTTTAAGGTTGCTTTCCCAATAGAACCTCCACCCTAGTAACAGTTGAAGGAGGAAAATGAGGATATAATGTGGATAGCTAGTAAAGCTGCATCATAAGGCGAATTGTTCTTGTAGATTTTTGCAAAGAAATTGGTGGACCGCCGTTTTCCGCTTGGCTTTCTTATTTTTATACAAATATCTAAGTAATGCGAAACCCGTTGCGGAAAACTAATTAAAAACTGTGTATATAAATATGTAATACATTACATACCATCATGCCTGTATTCCCCGAAGGGTTAGGCAGAGGTGCACTTAATGTACACCCACAGTTCGCCGGTATGTTTGGGTCCCATGTAATAGGGGGCGAGCCTATTGCCATTCACCGGGCACAAATCCAGACTCCGAGCTGCTACTGAGAATTTCATAGAAAAACTCAATAACACTGCTCGACCTGGGGATCGAACCCAAGACCTCTAGCGTAGTAGTCGCGATTGGGACCAGTAGACCAACGAGGCAGTCTATAAATATGTAATAATGACGACTATGTAGGATCCTTTCGTATTTCAATAGTCAAAACTAAATCTGAAGTGAATTTTTAAACAATGCTGGTTTTTTCCCTTGTTTTGATGTTGCTTGATAATCACTACCTTCAAATTATAAACCAGAGTCCCCTCCGCGTCTGTCTGTCTATTCGCAATAAACTCAAAAACCACAGAAAGGATTTTGATGAAATTTTCGCAATAGACAGAGAGATTCCTGAGAAATTTTGAAATATTGATTACTGTGCACTTTTTGAAGCCGGGACAGGTCGCTAATTATAATAGAAATTAATGCAGTATGTATGTGTATAAATTGCGGATACTATTTGCAACACTTCGCAAGTATGTAAAGCAGATTTGAACTTCCTAAGCATTACATCACAAACTGCGAACCAAAGCTACCTTGGAAAGAGCAAACACACAAACAACAAGTGAATATTATAAGGGGAAATATATCGCAAGGGTCCCCTTACGGCTCAACTAAATGACTTATTGCAAAAGTTAGGAGTCGATATGACTCGGAGAGCATCAACATCATCGCACTATATGATATAAGGCCTAGGTTAATTTTAAGTGTCAGCGCTCGTATTACTGTACAGATCAACAAATACCTACCTAACGTATCTAAATGAATGAAATAAGAAAATAATATGAAATGATATCCAAAGCACGGGAACCCGAGCACTCTTCTTAGTCGGGCACTCTTGACAGAGTGGTCGTGGCTGTCGATGGACAGGGCTCCGTAACGGCATCACCGCTGATAGGCGTAGGCAGGAACTACAGAACGCTATTTGCTACGATTCTTACATACTTTTATACTTCGTCCATATTCATAGTTCTTGTCATACATATGCGCTGATTGTAGGTACTACGCACCTGACTTTTTAGAAGGACTTCACCAATAAGGACGACTTCTAACTTATCGTCGTTTCGGCCGAAACCTGAGACGAAGTGCAATGGTTGTGTGTAAGTGATAATGGATGTTTATTCCTGTAAATAGATCTTTTGAGGACATATTTACAAGGCAATGTTTTAATTTAATACTAGATGGCACTGTGATTTCCTGTTATTTCGCGAACTACACTCAATGGGTCTTCTATACTTTGTTTGATGACATAATCGCCTAGTTAATGCTATGATTTGCGTAAGACGTGGTGTGTGTTTAGGCGTTAATATCATTTCAGTTAATTGAATGTCATTACATACGCTAACCGTAGTTTTTGCTTCATCAATCATGATATCTCAGTGCTTATAAGTGCCTTGACTTGACTGGACTAGGTGCCTTAGGACAAACTCGATTAAGTATATGGAACAGTAAAGTATACTGAATGTCGTATCGGATAAAATATGAGGGGCAACTTATCCATCTATGATGGGATGTTGGTAAAATGAAAGATACTTAATCAGCAAGAAAATAGTATGTATATTTTTTTATGCATTCAAACAGCTGACGAGCCACGTGATGGTAAGTAGTCATCGCTGCCCATGGAACCTGCAACATCAAAACCTATTAACTGTGGGAGACGAGCAAGCGGCCCATCTGATGGTAACCGCCAAACAAACACTGTCTGGCTTCTCTTAGCATTGTCTAAACAATGCGAAGAAAACATGACTAAGTCTTCCGTTACGGACAATGGAGGGAAAGGAGAATAGGAGAAGGGAATGAGGGAGAAATTGGGCCTTTAGCGCTCTATACTCACCGAACAAAACGATATGCATACTCCAACTTCACGTCGATATTCTATTGTAAAAATATTTTCTCGATAATTGACGAAACTCGAGTGAATATTTCTCTGTAGTTGTTTATAGCATTCTGACCCTAAGTGAGATCGGCGCCAGTTTTCTGAGCTTCGACATGTGTATGTTAAAGCTAGAAATCGCTCGAAATCGTATTAACTTGAATAACGTGCTTAGACCACATTTTTTCTTTCCATCGGAATACGCATTCGGGAAATATTACAGAAATGGATTGGAACGTAGCAACAACGCCAACATTTACACTTTGAAGCATAATTCCCCTCTTTCTGTAGGTGTATCTATAGAGTTCAGTTGGAACTAATTCACAAGTTCAACCAGTTTCAAACACCGATCACAGAACAACTGCACTACAAAACCCTGGCTATTTTATAAGCCGATGGTTAGCGGGGATTATCGCGCATACCAAACGCACCCTTTCGGGCCGTTGACCCTTGTTACCTACGTAGGCGTATACGGTCTGTTAGACACGTGATGAATTTTTCCTCGGAAAAACCGTTTCTTGTAGTACTAAAATTCCTCATGGATCGTCCATCGCTTGCTACCTACAGTACCTACTAAAAACAGGACTTGCTTCCTCTTGTCCTAAAGTCAGAGCCTTTAAAGAGAGATAACATTCACCACAACTCTAACAGGAAAACCAGCCTGGTATTATAAGGCAGAAAGATACAGAGAACTGGGGTAATAACGGCGGAATTTCATTTGTAAGGTTTCGTCTTTATAGCATGTAATTTGGAAAAGTTGTAAGAATGATGGAATAGCTTGGCATGTAGTTTGGACTCAGAAGGTTTTATATGTTACAAGATAGGTAGCTATTTGCCTAATAATTAGATACACAGCAATGATACCGTTGTAACTTTGTAAGTTACATAGTCAGAGAAGATTTTCGGTAATCCTCGTTTGTACTCTTTTATCCATCGCCACGGATGCGGAGCGTCGTTTATAGGGTTTCAGCCTCACCCGACTAACCTAATACATAATGATGATAGAAGTACCGTGGTGTACATTAATTCAATTCATTTATTTCATGTGCCAAGAAACCGTTGACTCTTAGGTCCAAGCTTAGTCTAATATGATTGGTCTGTAGCTGTTATGTTGACTTATGCTTCCATACGGGGTGAAAACAATAAACAACTATATTCCACATACCATAACGCCTGTATTCCCCGAATGGTTAGACGGAAGTGTGCTTAATGTACACCAACAGTTCGCCGGGGGGGCGATTTAATAGGGGGCGAGCCTATTGCCATTCACCGGGCACACATCAGAACTCTGAGCTGCTACTGAGAACTTCATAGCAAAACCCAATGCCACAAAACCTCTAGCGTAGCAGTTGCGCTTAGGACTAGCTGATGAGGCAGTTAAAACATCAAATTGCATTGATGAGTTGACGGAAGTTGCATCTTATATTATTAGTATTTCCTATATACATTGCTTCTTTAGACTAGTATATGCTGTGGTTTCATTTATTGCCGCAATTATCATATCCACCCTGTATAGGTTTGTTCTGAATCTCAGCTTCTTTTTTATGGGAGACTCTCAGAATCTTAGCAATGTCAGCGCAACTTGAATAAAGCGTCACCAATTTTCCAAATTAAAAAGCTCTTAATGATCACAGCTCGTCGAAACTGCATTAAGCATTAATTAAATAAATGTGCTCCACGGGTGGGATTTTTAATAACGACCACAAATATTCGCCCCTGCTGTTCTCAACTAATTCGCTTTGCAGCCTCGTCAACGTTCATCGTATGCAAATATCTAAAACGCCTAAGTATATATTGTCCAATTTACTTAATTTAACCGTTAGTAAATTATCGTTATGATCAACCAATGCTCGACAAATAAATAATATATGCGTTAGTATAAACACCTAAATATTTCTGGCATTTAGTAAAAGAACGTTACATAAAAGTGAATAGTACCTATTCCATTTCAACACGTTAAGTTCTCCAATTTTAAAAATAATAAACTCTTCTGATTTCACATTTTAAGATGGCGGATTCAAACAAAGTATACCTATAGTAATATAATATAGTAAGTATACCTACTGGTATAAAGTTCTTCGATCAACAAAATGAATATTACAATCACGAGATTTCGGTGCGAATGAATACTTCGGCGCTTCTTTCGTCTTCACCATTTAATATCTTCGACAAGACTACTTAAATTTTAATAATTTTTTCCAAGTTAATTGAAGTATCTGCGATTTAAACAAATAAACAAAAATGGTTTCTGAAAACAAAAACAGAATAAGAAACAAAAACAGGTGGTTACATATATATAGTATAGATCAAAAATATCTCGTTACTTACAGCGTATTCAACACTAATTTGAAAGCAAACATCCTACTTAATAACTCCTTATCCTTTCGTTTTATTTCGGGATTAATCAAGATATACTATAAATCACATCTTTTATTATTTTAAACGCATTTTTATTAATTGAAACCAATCGAAAACAATTCACGGAACATGATTTAAGTCAGGCCGTTGTTAAATACGTTCAAAATGGCATCCCTTATACGCACTTAAATAAGTTTGATGATATTGCATGTTTACAGTGTCGTAAATCTGCTGACATTCGAGATTTATTGTTATAGGATGCTGGGGCCACAAATTATGTTCGACACAATTCGGCCTTTGTCTGAACAGAGTGATTTTTGTGATTGCTTCCCCAGGCTGGGGTTATAAGTAAGTCTAAGTATATTGTTCTTAGAAATTGTCTCTCTGGTCGTTTCACTTTTAAACGATATACAAAAGATGATAAAACATTATATAAATATGGAATGCTAAGTAAGTAATTTAAATATAATTCTCAAGTTCTAAGTAGGCACCGTTTTTGTATTCATGTGCGTATCAATATTTATCATAGCAGCAACTTTTTCGAAGAAACCTTATTTTTATAGTCCCGAAAATACTCATGGATCGTTTGCCTATTTGTCATGGCCATGAAATTCCTAACATTTGCCACAACTATGGCAAGCTGTGGTCCATCGTTCGCTGGAACCCTGCACTATTGAAAGATTTTATCAAAAGCTGCAGTTGCGTGTTATCGTCCTAGCGTAGTACAGATACACGAAACTCAGCGTGCCTAATTATCTAAAGCTTTAGCTGAATTGTTAATAAACTCATTAATATCATGTCTAACAGTCTAAACCCATTAGCCTAGTATTATAATTAATTACAATTCACCTGATACTAAGGTTACGTGTTTGCTTGATTTGTCATCTTTGAACGAAGTATGTACCTGTCTAGGTAAACAATTAAATTCCTAATCACTGTCATACATAAGGAATGATTTATACATCAGATATTGATGGGCGTACGTAGGAAGACAATCTAAGAGCCTCATAGTGTTACTAAATTACACTGAGTCATCACTCAATGAAGGATAATGTAGATCCCCTATACATTAAATGATTTTACGCATATTTTCTTTAGTTTCCAGGTTAATCAGATGGTGCTGAATATCATTATTTTACACGAAACGAATGCCGTTAAGTCTCCGCAACCAAAATCCCTTAAATTACTGACCGACTTCTAGAAAAAGAACTAAATCTACGGCAGTTTTTAGTTTCACCGATGAAGGGTTTCAATCTACTATTGAAATCCTTCATCGGTGAAACTAAAAACTTAGTTAAGTAAAGTTTTTAGTTAATTTTATAAGCGCAAGACCTGAAATTTCTTTGTACAGAATCGATAACTGAATCGATTACAGTGGTTAAATTATTGCCCACTGATCCATCAGTTGCTTGAATTCTGTAAAACTAACGTTTATTATGTTCCATATTGATAATTCCATTCCTACATGCTTAAGAAATCAAACCAATCCACGGAAATATGATAGACATCCTATTTAAAGGCAATACTTACTCACGAAGAATAGAAGTAACAATACTGAAAAACCAAGTCTTGAGTATTGTAAAACAACGCTAGCAGGATCTATACATATATCAATACAAAATTACCTAAGTATAGTAAATCCATAATAACAGACATAAAAAATATTCACCTCATGAATATCCTTAGTATAACCGAACCACATAAGCAAGTGGGCGTATTCAGCTAGGGCCAAGTTATTATCGCGCATAAATCCATAATGATTGGCCGTCTCGCGAGTAGATAAGTGCCTATTACAAGTGATTGGTGTAAATGAGGTGCGTCACTCGGAATTAGACCTTGTTCTGTGCCTAATGCGTTGGCCGTAATGAGAGTGCTGAACTTGTACGCAAATCGATGTTTTAAAAACAGTTACAAGTAATTTTAGAGCGTCAATAAAATATACCATAAATAGCCGTCAACAAAATTTTAAATTTAAATTTTATGCTAAAGTAGATTGCCCGTTTACACATTTTTGTATGATAGTATAATTTGGATAAAAAAAGAGGGGTGATGCTCCGTGACGAGGTAATGGGGATTTTTTGGGATTCTTTGATTTTCAGTTTAGTTTTAAGGTTAGTTTTGTAAAAAACCTGATTCTGTATATTGAAGATATTAAAAACACAAGTGGGTATATAAATATCTCTGAAACCAAAAATGAGATTTTTTATATTCTTCTATTTTGATATTTTATTCTTAGTCTGCGTGTCTGTTTGTTAGGGGTTGGCGCAGAAAATACTGAACTCATGATTTTTGTTTTTTTTATTATTATTGAAAAGCAGATGCTCCAACTTAGGTAGGTGGTACATTTTATCTCAATTCGTTGAACAAAATTTAAGTCAAGCTCTAAGGTAGGAGGTACATTTTATCTCAATTCGTTGAACAAAATTTAGTCAAGCTCTAGCTTGACCTCTCTGTTGTATGCAGATCCTTAGAAAGAAGAGATCATCACTGTTGGTTTCTGATTAAATTATTTCTATTCGTCAACGGGAGCGAAGCCGCAAAAATCACAAAAGGTTTTACTTAATTATAACTCAGCTTCAGAACTCCAGTAATACAACTGTGAAAACTGAATACAATTTCATGCAGTAGGTTTTGTGTGATACGTGTACAAACATACAGACAAAATAAAAAAATACATATTTTGGCTTCTGTTGCTCTAATAAAGACCCCGATATTAATTTTTCTTCAATATTTACATAAAATGTGGCTTCGAATGTTACTGTATGTATAGAATTTTATGTGTAATCGATTTTTTCAGCCACCCTTGTTTATTACTGAACAAATCTATTTTTTACTGAAAAAATAAAACAAGGTTTTGTTTTGTTCCATACTGGTTCTATATTTTTATTTGCAAAAATTAAACAGGCCTTTGCAATCAGCGGTTAAATTCAACGTTCCTTAACGTAGGCAGCGTGGCCGAGTGGTCTAAGGCGCTGGTTTTAGGCACCAGTCCGAAAGGGCGTGGGTTCGAATCCCACCGCTGTCAAATTCTTTTTATGTTTTTTTATATCGTTTTATGTTTACCTTATAGATTATCTTTTTGTACAAATAAGTACCTACCTTATATGTGTTATTAACTTTATATAAATTTTAAACAAAATTTATATGTTTGTTACAGGTATGGGAAAATTTCATATACAAGACGGTGAAGTATTCATTCAAGATGGTATAGTTAAACTAATGATAATTTTATTCAATTCTCCAACAACCCTAGCCACAGGACATTAGGAGAAAAAGAAAAAAAATGTGCGGTCACTGAAGGGAATTTTCCAAATACCATAGATAAATCCTGCCATCTTTTGCTTACATAATAAGCAAGGGAAAATGTGCTTTACCGTCTACGTTTCAAGGTATACATTAATGGTGTAATTAAACTTGTAAGGATAGCAAAAACGGGGCCAGAAATCTGTCATTGCATTTGTCAGTGGCATGCCATGGACAGGGTGAATCGATGGGGTTCCGTCCGTTCGTGTTTTTTTGCTTCAGTTATAATATTTATGTTGTTTTCGGAAGCCCTGCATTATTATCTTTTGTTGTGACGTCACGCAGCTGTAACGATTGTTATATAAATACACAAAATTGACACTAGATTTTACTTTATTCATTAAATCGAAATGTGTGACATTGGGGTTATCTATCAGTAATATTACATGACAAAATACAGGGTTTTTTTTTTACAACAAACCGCTTTTGATGTGGATGCGATCTCTTGAATCGAGACTGCTTGTCGAATTTTCTTTAAGCATAAATTGTTATTTATTTCAGTTGTAATAGTAATTAGGTTTCCTTGAAAACCCTACTTTATATTACTTTTTTCGAAACAATAGAGTAATTTAGAAGTCATATAAATAAAAATGTCCTTTCCATTACGAAAAAGTCTTATCAGTTTATCGGCCTTATTAGATACCTATATGAATAAGTAATCGATCAATACAATTTTTCAAAATTATGATATTTTGAAATTACACGAACGAAACGTAACATACGTGGCGTGGCGTGCATGAAAGAGATAGCAACAATTCTATCAATTTATCTAACACGGGGACACTATTCTAAATTATTATTCATGCATTCTTATAATCAGAACTGTTTGCAACAATTAATAATAAAATGCTACTTAACTTACTTGTGTTGCCACATCACATCAGTTCCCACTACATTCCTCTGAAGAGTGTATTATTCAGCAGTTCTTGAGGGTGTGAATCATAAGAGTCGTTGTTTCATGGCTGTTGGCCACACGAGTGTTGACTTTGACGGCTACGTTCATATGAAATTCAAATTCCTTGAATATTTGGTAGGGGTTAGGTTCAAAGGTTGGGGTGTAGGTACTCGTATGTAAATGATGATACGTACTTAATAAAATTGTTCAGACGATCGAATGAGCATATACTTAATAAAATAAACAGAGGTTGACATCTAATAGGTAGTCACACTATACGATGCGGTGGTATTATAGATTGAATATTGTTCTAATTTTAAAAAGCTGTTCCTCATAATAACACTTTTTCGGAAAGACTTCCGAACCGTAGGCGCTTTTTGTTCCGGGTTGCCTTTTAATCACAATTAACTCTTCACCACTCTAGCAAAGTAAAAGTATTCCTCAATTAATCCACGGATTAAAAAACAATAGAAATACATCCAGCTGTGACAGCAACGCCGATGGGTCTCACGGCGATAACATCGGCCATTGATTTGCGATACTTTGTATGCGAACGACGCGCGACGCCGCGGCGCGCTATCAGTCAGATGCAGCCAAATACAAGGAATTCATAGTGCGTGCGAGTTAAGCTGAGGTAATACAACTCATTATGAGCGGACACACGGATAACACTGTACACGTACTAATTCTCTATTTATTAAGAGGTAACTCTCTCCGCTCCGCGCTCCATACAAAAGTAGTTAGGTCCTATCTTCAATTTTAACCAATGAAAGATTTTGAAATTTTGCAGTAATTATCTTATCATTCAAACACGTGGTCCTTGTACGTAAATCTTCATTTCAATGTACAGTTAAAAAGTTACACGAACTTAAAGATAATTGTCGGTATAAGCGACCAAACTTTATGCTAGTATTTCAAAATCAATATCAATACAGACCCATTTTGACTCATGGGGTCCCCAGATAATATAATGAATATCTTTATACAAAAAGAAATCAACGTAATAACTATGTTAAAAGAGTAATCTCCAAATTTCGGATTAAGAAATATGGGCGGAAATGTTGCAAATGTAATAATGATGACATTAAAACAATACCCAATGTAGTGACAAATTTCTATTAAGATCTCGAATCAGACATGGTATTTGCATATAAAATTTACATTATCATGCTCGTTGATACCCGAAACCGTATGTATATACGGTAAGCTAAGGAAATACAAGCCATTACGGGGGATTCTATATATAGCGGAGACGTTCGTCCGTCGGTCACGTTCATACCCCATTAATACTTGTAACTAAGAGCAGGCAAACACTGAACTTGCGTCTTGTTCAACATTGTGAACGCTAAAATTAATATGTATGTGCTTGCGAACGAATGTCGACATGTGTTACGGCTTGTGTTTCGATTTAAATTGAACTGTATTTTAGTTGGACAAACAATAGTCTCATAAATAGTTCGCTTTTGCAATAAAACTAGTCTTAACTTCTTTTTACTCAAGCTTATGAACTAGATCAACCTATGTTTGGACTTTACGAACAAGAAAAATCTTGTGCTTATCGTTACTACTTACTACTCTTACAACTTAATTAATATATTAAACCCTAAAAATAAGTATAAGTGTTGAATCAATTTTATAGCTTATTAACCCTTCTAACGATAGGGTATCACCATTAAACCCTCAAATAACTTAACTATATCTTATTAGTGTTCGTTATCTCGTCACTCAAGTTGTCGTGGTTCATAATAATAAAACGTATCTGTCGGCTGTAAGCCAGCATCGTGTGAACAGCAATCACTGCTTCATGTAAACATCGAATTCTGGCCACATGTGGTCGTAAACTGTCGATCGCTTAAAAATGGACGCAATGTGTTTCGAATTTGCAATTCCGAAGGACGATTCAATTGGTAATTGAGAATGTTCAAAATATAATTCCGATTTAGTCTTAGTCCAGTCTAGATGGATTTCTACTCAATTAAAAACAACGTCAACCGTAAACCAATTAGTTTGAATTGATAGTGAAAAGTGTCCCAAAGATGATATTTATGACACTGAAACTGGATCGACATAACATGTTGAACGTTGTAATTCGTTACTTTTCAAGTAACGAATTACAGATACAATGCAAAACTTAATGAAATTCGGCAGACATGGATAAACAGACAAATAAAGTGTAAAACGAATGATAATGAAAATGTTCAATCAGTACTGCTCTGAATTATTTTCTTCCGTAAAACGTAACTACTAAACGTACTAAACGTAATAATGTTTTCTAGTAGTCTATAATTTGATTTCTTGGGGGCTTGTCTCCTATTAGTAGTAATGTCAAGTCTCTAACATGAAAATGTTACGAAGACACTCCGAGGGAAGACCTTGCTGTCACAACTCACAGCTATTGGAGCTGTTTGATGGATTGATGTGACACTGGATCAACCATTTGAATAGTTGATCTTGAGTCCCTTTTGTTTGTCTTGAATGGAAACTGCATTGACCCTACTACTAAATATGTCCACTAGTGTCGCCTTCTTAAATACAGAAGAGTGTATTGACTTAGGTACAGTTAAAGTTGGTATGCTAGTTAATTATTAAAAGAATAAATCCAATAGAACCTATTTTGAAGGGAAAGTTACGTGAATTATTCAGTTTATATTATTTTGTTGTCACCTCGCGATTCCTTCATACAGTATTTTTCAAAACGTAACCTAAGTATATTTTATGTCAGCAATTTGAGTTAGTAACGCATTAGTTCTTGTAAAGATAAATGTTAGTATGTCATTCTACAAACTAGTTCCAAGTCCAAATCTACTTAAATACGATATTAAAAATTGCAGCTGGCATTTTTTTGTCAACCCTACTCTAAAATATACTTGATAATTAATAATTATAGTTATTATACTTATAATAACTATAATTATTATATTAACTAAAAAATAAAACTATAACTTAGAATTAGATACCCTAATCTACCCTCGGATTTATGTAATAGTATCACAACAAAAAATGACAAAACTAAATTAAAACACTATTTTTTAAGTAGTATTTAGAATTACTTTTAAGATTAGCTAATCGTCAGACTCATGATAGCACAGGTTTAAACCTCAGTGGTTTTTAGTTGCTATTATTATATGATGTGTTAAATATTTGTAAAATTATAAATAAATGAAAAAAAAAAGATATTCACAAAAATCACGAATTCATCTCCACCGAAATCTACAGAATTAAATTGTGTATTCTTTAGCGAATGATCAACAGTGGTTATTCGAAGTCCATGATTTTGCAAACGGGTTCCCACTGAATTAATGATTTGGTCAATTAAAATTTTAACTCCATCGACCTTCAAGTGAATGTAAAAAAAGCAACAATTTTGGAAGGCCGTTCGTCTGTTGACTGCAGTCTTTGTAATTCGACGCATACCGTTGTAACAACGAAACATTTTGGTGTGGCTTTGATCATTTTGTAATTACTCTTTTTGTCTCCGTGTCTTTGTGTTGTTAGATACGGATTTATAATTGCCGTTTTGGAAATGCTGATTGTTATTTTTTGCCGTATCCGCCATGACAGATTAAGGTTTTATGCTTATTAAATAGGTACGTAGGATTTGTATATCCACTTTGTGTGGTAAACGAGTTTGTTCAACAGACTTGTTTTGGCGGATATGATGATGATGAATTTCCTTTAATGCAATATAACTAGAGGCGGTTTTATGTATGACTGTATTTAATTTAGACTGTGGCCAGTAATAAATAAAACGGTACACTATGCTTTTATCCCCGTTTCATTCAGCACGTAACATTTATTTTGTCTTTCGTTTACCGGTGTTTTATTTCTATTTCCTCGGTAGGAAACGGGGAGTGCGTTGGTTTGTGTCGTAAAAATAATATCCATTATTATAATTGGACGGGCAGCGGTCTGCCCACGTGCCTTTGTAGCTTCTAGTTTGTATGTTTTCTTTCAGTTTTTTTCTATAACGACTTCATTAAGAGTTTTTTTGGGAGTTTTATTAGTCGCCACTTTGATTGCTTTTACTTTCTATATTTGGCAGTTTGCTTTATATTCTTTTGTCTTTTTATTTCTAAGTGTGGATAATATTTCAACATATCATCATCATCCACTCATTATATTGTCCCAATGGTCATATCCGTCAGAATTGTGCTAATGTACGGGGAGAGCCTATTACCATTAACTTGGCACAAATTTAAACTTTGATCTGCTCCTGACAAATTCATAGAATACCTACCCTAAAACAGTGCTCTAACTTATTATTTATTTATTTATTTGTTTTCAATATCACCATCATCTTAACAGGTTTTCACCCAATGCGATAATGTTGTCACACAAAACAGTTTTATAATCATAAATGTTAAAAAATGTCAAACAATAACTAGGTACTTACAATCCATAATCAAAACAAAATAATAATTTAAATTTATACACAATTAACTTATTATTAGAAATAAATATATGAAGATATAAAGATAAAGAATATAAACATAAATTGACTCGGTATTAGGAATACAATTTTAACATTTAATATAGTATTAGTAATAGAATAATACACAAAAATAATATATTATCAACTATATTGCAATTCAGCGCTGGTGATTTCAGTCAGTAGTCACCCTTACAAATTCCGGCAATGAACAATTGAAAATATCAATTCTTCGCCCAACACTATTAATTATCTTTATAGCTTTATAGCTTATAGCAAAAAATATATTATATAATATAACCCAATAGACTGGTGAGGCAATTTATATTTTGTGTCAAAAAAGATATTACATTGAGAGGAATATAATATATTTTTTGAAACAAATACATTACCAACTGAAATCAAATAATAACTCCAAACAATGTGGCATGAGAAAATTATGAAGCCGCGCTATTAAAGTCATTAGGGTTTGCAAAAAATTTCAACTAACTCGAAGTCAAAGTCGCTGAGAAATTTTAATCAGCTTATCATGAAATAATTAAATCACTCATAGTGGCAGGTTATTATTATCCAGCAATAAACACAGAAATATCTGTGTTCGCGCAGGAAGATTTATACTTTAGAGAGAAACTCCTATACAATTCACACAAGACCATTAGCAGTAAATGTTTTCAAGATGTTATAAATCTATACTTAAACAAAACAATTATAGTTAATGAACAAATAACGTCTTAGGTACATATTTATTTGTTGAAATGTGGAGGTGATTATAAAACGAACCTACCAATATTTCTTTATAGATAGGTTACAAGCGCGGCTGCATACGCGAGATCCGAAATTCTGGGTTGTATACCTAGGCATAGCAGTATTATTGGGATTTTAGAGAAGAATTTTAATAAACTTAAACAATAATAAATTTATTTTACTTGGCTTCTTCTGGGACGTAAACGTACCGGCGAACCGTCGGTGTACATAAGTGCACCTCTGGGAAAAACAGGCGTGATGTTATCTTAAGTTAATTTTAATAATAATTGATAGTATCACAAAACTAGTTCTTAAACAACAATTCCACAAATGTAATTATCTCATAGATAGAAGAAATAGTTTCCTGAGAAGTCATAAAACGTTTAACAATGGAAAGTGAGTGAGTGGTAGTGCTTAGCAGAAGAGCTTTATCACTAGTTGAGCACTCCAACAAGTATGTTATCACTTCACGTGGCCTCGAATGAGGTTAAATACTTACAGAACTGCAGAATTTAAAACAAAGGAAGGAGCTATTGTCGATAAATTAATTGATATCGAACGTGGTAGACTGCCTGTCTTTCTTTTGTTTTTTTTTGGCAAATCAACTAAATACACACGCAAACATTAATAGCATTTATATCATTGCAAAAGCATTGCATGCATCTAAGTTAATTGTAAGCACAGCATTTTGTTTAGAAATGTAAATAAAAGTTATAGTTATTTTATACTTAAAATTATAAAGTATTAAAATTAATATAAATAAGATTTATTAGAACATACCATAACGCCTGTATTCCCCGAAGGGAGGCAGAGTGAAGGGAGAGAGAGTAACCGGGCACAAATCCAAACTCCGAGCTGCTACTGAAAATTTATAGAAATCTTAGTAACACTTACCTAGGATAGGACCTAGCGTAGCACTGTAGTAGTCGCCTAAAAACAATCAACCATCAGCTCCTCTTGAAACTATGACTCTATATAACTCTGGTTACAAAAATTTTGAGTTACGTACCTACTTTTAAAATCGTTTCCGTTACGCCCATCCAAAATACGTATAATTGCTGTTATTTTTATCACAAGAACACTCATAAATAATTCATTCAACACATGCCATGTGCCACGACAACATTAATTATAAATTTAGATTCGGCATTACACGCTTTAGAAGTATTCTGTTCGCTCCAGCCAAACGTAAAATTATGGGTTGTGGAGGCAAACGCGACTTGTGTTCTTATCTCTATCATTTGTTCAGTGATAGAAAAAGATATCAGATAATGTAATGTTATGTGTAATATTGTCACAGTTTGTTGGACAGCGTTGTAGGAAAGAAAATATGAGCTGATTGTGATCGTTTATCAAATGCATAAAATATCAATAAATAATATATAAAACATACCATCACGTCTGTATTCCCCGTATGGTGTGGTAAGTACATATAGTACGCTTTTGCCTAAAAAAGCCTATAGTACACCCACATTTCGCATGTATGTTTAGGTCCCATGTAGTAGGGGCGAGCCTATTGCCACTAACCGGGCACAAATCCAGACTCTAAGCTGCTACTAAAAATTTAAAATAGAAAAACCCTATAATACTGCTCGACCAGGGGATCGAACCAAGGACCTCTAGTGTAGCAGTCGCGCTTAGGACCATGAGACTAATGAGGCAGTCTTCAAAAAAAATATATTTAAACCCGAACGAAACGCTTTAAGTCCACTTTTATTTTGCGTACTGCTGAAATGTGGAATGTGCTTCCCGAGTGGGTCTTCCCCAATACATAGGTATAATAAGGGTGTCTTTAAATCACGAGAGAATCGGCTTTTTCTGGGCAAGCCCGCTCCATCGTAGATCGCAGTGTCGCTTAACATCAGGCGAACTGGCGGTCAAGCGTAGGCCTATCACGAATAAAAAAAAAAGACATTTGGACTTAATTTTAAGAGGAAAAGTCAATCGTAAAGTGTAATGTTTCATCGACTGATGACACTAGTCTTGATAGCATCTTATGTGATCTACAGACTAGATATAAAATCAACTATAATTTAAATCAATCTTGGTACTTATATCTGATTGCTGAGAAATTATAGAAAGCGATCAGGAAATCAGTTATCCAAGAGTAATTATAATAACATTCATAGAATTGTATTTTATCAGATGAATGTTCCGGACGATAAAGTCGATTTATACCCTTTTAACAACATCAATGGAATTTTCGATACATTTATCAATTTATTCCGAAGTAAATGTCATAGGGCTATCGAAATTTCCCTTCGCTGAACATAAATATATTACGGTGGATTGGACCCTACCCCTAAATTAATAAGCCCCTATCAATTGAGCGTTAAAATATGCAAATAAAATTGACGAAAATAGCCTCACGCCGGCAGTATGACACTTGTAGGAAGACCATGAGTTTTATTGTTTTTATAACATTGGTCTTTAAAAATACCTAAAGATATTTAAAATTACGCTCATAAAAAAGTATTGTTTCTTTTTTTTCGGTTTAGAAAGAGCACCTGTATAAGAATAAAAAGTTAATATTTTCACTTTACATCTTTAAATTATATTTCTCCTGTGACACACTGCAACTGCATTGCGAAGTGCTCGTCCTCGACTTTCTACATATCTCTGTTTGCCGTTTATTATTATTTTGTCTTCATATCGTCTATTTTAATTAATATCAAAATAACGAACACAAAAATGTACTTAATTATTTTCTAACCATAAATACATGCCATAAAGGCTGTAACGAGCTCCGAACGCCATTTGTTTTAGAATCTCACCAACTTCAAAAAGCCATTAAACAATTTAGCTACGCATCTAAACCGTAAACAACTGAACAATATACCGTTTTAACCCACATAACGATCCTCAAGTTCTACACAGGCGCTAATCTTAACACAGTATGTCGCTGAAATTGTACAAAACTCATTGTCGTCCTACTTTTGTAATCCTATAGTGAAGCGCTTGGCCAATTAGCGAGCGCGGGAAACTTGCTATCCAGTTTCTGAGTTTTTGTGTCAAATGAGATGGAACCCTATAGCGTTTGTACTGCAACAGTATTGGATGTCGTTGAGGAAATTTACATTAAAATGCATTGTTATTACTAACTGTTAGATCCGTTGTTTTAATAGTGAAGGAATCCCTGGATGACTGGAGGAGGAAGGAAGAAATGTTCGGGTGATG
The DNA here is from genome assembly GCA_958496365.1 of Subacronicta megacephala. Lineage (NCBI taxonomy): Eukaryota > Metazoa > Arthropoda > Insecta > Lepidoptera > Noctuidae > Subacronicta > Subacronicta megacephala. Next base: position 11,820,221 of record OY292521.1, read on the forward strand.
ATTCAACATCCATGGAGGAAGCTGTTGTCTGTCTGAAATGGGAGCAGGAACTGGATTAGGTAGGGTATTATGATTACTGAGCTTTTAACCATGGTTGGTTGGAGAAATTCTATGCAATTGATAACGTGAAGGTCGGTCATGCATGAAGAGATTAATGAATGTAGATGAAGCGAAAGTAGTGTGCCAGGATCGTAGCACGTGGAAATCTATAGTCTCTGCCTACCCCCATGGGAGACAGGCATGACAATATGTATGTATGTATGATAACGTGACTTACGAATCATAACCGTCCTGGGTTTAAGCCACTTCATTCCAATTCGTGTTACCATGGAACATTCGGGTGTACAATTTCGACCCAAACCCTCAAATCAAATAAAAAGTTAAGATGGAACTTTGCGAATAAAGAAGTGAGAGAAGATAAGGCGTAGTTTCGGTGTTGCTATACAGTGTAAAATTTTAACGGCATGTCGTAGTTTTAGCCGGCATCACTTCTTTGTTCGCAAAGTTCCATCTTATCTTTTTATATGATCTGAGCCAAAACCTTTAAAGAAATCTGCTCTCCATTTCCTATGTAAGCGAAGAGAGTAACAAGCCCAGTTGCATCAGCAACTGATAAGTAAAAGTAAACAACAAATAAACTTCACATTTTCTTGTCATGAACTCACTTCACACATCAACACTTCGTACAAAGCACTATTTATTATCGAATGCAAGTGCCTGCAGTGTAAATAACACGACGTACGATGACACGGCGAGGTAGAAAGAATTCCAATAAATTATCAATGTTATTATCAGAACAATGATAACGATATAGGTATCGATCAATCATGTAACATCGATTGTTGCTTAACACACTCGATTGTTTGCAGACGGGATGGCACCGACCGCTGGCTTATCACTGGCCTGCTGTTTTGTAATGCTTTTGTTTTTATTAGGTATACGATACAGACAAAGTCCAAGGAGAATTGATATAGTGCCTGTTGTTGACAGCCTGTTACTTTGAATTTATTGAAGTTAAACCTATTTTTATCTTAAAAATAAGAAGACAACTGTATACGAGTATAAACATACCATATCTTCCATTCAACGGTTTGTTTGTTGATCAAATCTCTGTCCTAAAATAGACCACCCCTTTTAGTTTCACGTTATTCATTATGGTACGTTTATATGCAGGATGAATTTCTAAAGCATCGGTAGACTCGGATGTTAAAATTTTTGTTTATTTAATTGAATTATCTAAACAGGAGACGCATGTTTGAATCCTGCCCGCAGATAATTTTTTTCCTTTAATAAAATAACCAGAAGCCCAGGATAAACAATCCTGGAAGAAGTTAGGGGAGGCCTTTGCCCTGCAGTGGGACACGAAAGAGGCTACATAAAAAAAAAAATAACTTCAGACATGTCTTCAAAAGGTATGTAATCTGAGCTACTTTCTTGCACACTTTATATACATATATATCTCAGTTTTGCGCATGCTCAAGCGCAAATAATTGGATGTTGGGAAGCAGGAAGGACGCATTTACATACGAAATACCTCCCGGCAGGTAAGTACGTTTTACGAATAAGCATGAGCGGCCAACGACACGCGTAATTACATGCACAACTCTATATAGTTAAATGAATGGACGAATGCTTAAAATGAGGCTTAAAATATGTTACAACCTTTTTTGTCTTAATTACGTGACTTGATTTTGTTTTTATTATGTGTCCGTGTGGATTGCGGAGCCGTTTGATATTCTAATTTGGATACTACCTCTATTTAGTCGCAGCCAGAATCCTGGAATTTGTAGAAGAAGCCTTCAAGAGGTTAAAGGTGGATTCTCAATTCAAACGTTTGGATTGCGGAGCCACCTTTAACATCTTGTCTCAATTGCTATTAAATAGAGGTAGTATCCACGTTAAAATACCAAACATAGCTCTTCAATCTATATCAACAGACATTTTTCTTCTTCTGTCTTTTATTTCTTATAACTACCTCATTGGTCTGACCTGATTAACCGAGGATGAGTTCTGGGTTTGATTTATAAGTCGAGGAAAATGTTATTGGGTTTTTCTATAAAATTGTAAAGCATATCGGTAAATTGTGTGTATTTCAGTACATCCACTAGACCCAATCTTTTTCGAAATACAGGTTAATGGAATGTTATGTTTCACGACCCATTCTTGATTCATTAAAATGTTGGAGGATCGAGAAGCAGGATCCTCCAACATCCTCCATCCTCCTCCATCTAGGCTGCTTCATTTCGTGTCAAACAAAAATAATGTCGTCACATAATGTTGATAGCTGTCACAAGTAGGATATATTATCCTGGATCTCAACCAATAAGGTCTTAATTCTACTTAAGGAGTTTCGAAACGAGCTTCCATTCGCCCGACTTTAAGTCATTTTCGCTTAAAAACATGACAGTTTCTGCTTCTTGAGGCTACCACAAAAAAGAAGAAACTGGGGGAATAAGGAAAAAGATCGTGTAATGGTTTATATTAGACTAAAATGGACATAACAGGCTAGATCTTGACCAGTTAGACGGTAACCTTAACACTGAAACGGACAGTTTACACATGACCGTATTACACGATCATAGGTTGTGAGTAAGGGACAATACTCTACAGGTTAAAAGGATAGTGCCGTCTCCTTCTCACATGGCATGGCTTTTGGCTATCTTCGAAGGCACAATGCTTTTATGTACTGCAAATTCTACCCAAAATCTTTTACGATAAACATCTAAAAATACCGCCTTTATTCTCGAAGCCTTAAGATGCGTTTAAATTAAATATCCACTTGTAGGTAGTTGTCAGTTTGTGACTCATTATTTCTCTGAACCAGTTAACTGTTTACTTACCGTTTCAGACAGTAAAGTAACAATTAAAGAAACTAGAACCAAATAAAATTTATAAAAATACAGGTGCACGGTAATGGTCGAGATAATTAAGAATTATAAACAGTTTTTGTCCACATAAAAAAGTCTAGATAGATTTATCAGACCAAATCTTAATCTTTATTCATCTTAATAATCTTAAATCGAATCTAATCTTATCTCTAATCTTAAATCTAATAAATCTTAATATCTGCAGCTGTTGGGGTAAATAATTTCTAGCAACCGACTCAACCGCAACGTTTCTTCAAAGAGTTACAGTTTGTTTAAAATAACTCAATTAAAAATAATTAATAGATCACAATAAGTGCTTGTCTTAAGTTAGCCGATCCGAACTACCGCGCTGGTAAAGCTGTTAATTGTTTTTATACATAAATATCGAAATTAGCAAAAAAAACTGAAATCTGAAATATACATATTTATGACCCAAATTGTTTTTACACCAACTCTTTTTATTAAAATTTACCACTGCTAAACCACTTGCGGAAACCTTCAGATAGGCTTTGTTATTTCGAACAAACTGTACATTCACGTTAGAATAATTTTCTCATCCTCCTTTAAGACCCGTATTGCGTTGGCTATTATTGCCTAATATTAAATGCAAACAGAATGCCAATTAATGCAGAACCTCGTCAGATATCAAAATAAACACTGATTAGATATTCTGATAGTGCACCCAAAGCGACAACGTGATTAGTTAATGTTGGTAACGATGCTCAAAGATTACATTACATATCAGTAGGATAAACAAAGACAGAGTGACGCTTCTGATAACCTGCCATTTTCAAAAACAAATCTGTTAGTAGATTTGCTAACTAGAGATAGTATTTTGATATAAGCTCCGTATAAGTAATGTCAAAATCTAAACTCAAATGTACTGACTAACTTGTTATTGAAAATGTCTTAAAGGGAAAATCGTAATTCATAGAAAATCATCATCAAACCTTTGACTGTACTAGGCACATGTCCATTTATTGAACAAAAAGTTTTAACTTTGAATTGTTTGTCATCTAACACAGATCTATATACAAGTCTTCTAGTTGACCAAAATTTACATCATGCTTATTTCAAATCAGTGATTCTCTTAATGTTTATCTTCATTGATAACAGTTTATTCAAGTTCAATACGGTCTCAATCTTTTCATTATTTAATTATGGTTCAGCCACCTCATTAGGACCGAATTATTCATACTTAGTCCTAACATACGCAACGAAAAAAAAACAGAAGGCAATAAGGTCAATCCCTTTAAATAACGCTCCACTATAGAATGTACCTATTAAAGTATTTACCAATTTAAATGCAATCGTAATTAAATAAATGAGGTTGTAAGTAAAACCATTAAGGACAATCACTTGAATGAGAGATCAATTAAAAAAGGCCGAAAAAAAATACGTGAATTCTTGTTAATGAACATGCCCCGTCGAACATTACGGACGAACGGTCTGACGTTTTAATTATTATTTAATTTATATCTGAGCCCGGCTCACACATAGTGACGCTGAAAGAGACATTTTATTACCAGATTGTCTTTTTGCTTTGCTTGTCAGTATCACCCGTGCCTTCATTAATAGCCCTTCATTGGATTAATTTTGCAAATAGTTCATAATAATTTCACCATCCATTTTCAAGGTACATTCCTTGAGTTTCTTGAAACAGTGTTTGTGCTTATCGAGAAATCGTTAAATCCAACTAATTTAAAGTATTTTTTTAAACTAGTTGCTTTAAATAAAAACTATACATTACGCTTTATAAAATACTCTGCAGAGATTTCTATACACAAAGCATCAATATTAAATAAACTTGCTCAAGAAACCGACCACACAATTTTAAATAAGTAGAGATTATATCGGAGTCATCCGTAAAAAAATATTGACTTTGCATTTTAAATGGAAGATTAGAATTCAAATGTTTAAATTACTTATCCAGAAGAAATATTATGTCCGTCGCAACGAGCGGTGCCATTTACCAACCTTTTATTTTCACTACATCGACATACACAGGTATATTTTTTAAAATGTTAACGCCAAGTTATCTTCCAATGACATTAATGGCTATGATCAGAGAGGATATCAGTCTGATCTGATTCGATGTTTCTTATTTAGAGACATGCGTCATCAGTCCTGATACAAGGTTCTGCTTTCCGTAGAGTGAAATTTCATAGGCGTGGCAAAAAAGTTTTACGATTTTTTTATTAAGATTAAGTATAATCAATTTCCTATTATAGTATTCCAATATAACGGAACATTAACAAAATGTTGCTTGCGGTCATCTCACTTTTTTATACAATGTAAGTAATATTTTTTACATAAACTATTAATTACGAGATTATCGATAAGCCACAGGCAGAAGATTCTGTATGTGAACCTGTTTTGGGAGATGTTACTTCATACTACCATAATAATTAAATTAATAATCCATAATAGATTGCTGCCACAAAAAAGAAATACAATTGATTACGAAAAATTAACTTTCATAATATCGACGTGAATACTTTATTCTATTTAAGCTGAAGAACAGATTTACTAGGCTTGTAAGAAATGTGGAACCTGAAGGATTGTTTGTAAATAAAGACCAACGTTCCAGTTGGAAGTGGAACAGAAATAAAACTGTGTGCAATATTCCAACAAAGGGGAACGTTTAAGACAGAATGCGTAGCCATACGAAAAGTAGGGCTCTAACAGCGTCGGTAGACGTGACTATGAACTCATGAAATATTATGACTGTTGTATGAATATTGAAAAGCGATGGACCGCTTTTGTTTTTTAATAAATTGCGATCGTAACAAGTCAAATTCTAAGGAACAATAAATGTGTTAGAAAATTTGAAAAGGAAACTAAAGGAAAATTGCATACCTCAAATTTTAAAATTCAGTAAATAAAATAATCAAAAATAATAAAACAGAAAGGAGAGCTACTGACAACATTCAGAAAAAAATAATTGAACTTAGCAAAACAGTAACAGGCAACAGTTAACACATAACCTTATAGGTATTTAGTAACTTAAGTGCCTGAATAACATTGTGAAGGGCGGTAGTGGGATTAGTAGGGGGACGAGATATGTTGCCCCTCCAACCAAAAGGAGAATCCTTCGCCAAGGCGGGTGTTTTACTTGGAAGCAACTTAGTACCTACTTGTATATGCAAGTTGCACGATAACTGTTGCCTTTGCAACACAGGATTTGTTTTAACGTAGTTCTATGTAGCAGCATAGATATCGCTATAATTTGAATAGGAGCGGTATCGGAAAACAAAGGTGCTGTTAAAGTAGACAATGTAAAATAATCAACATCAAATTTTCAATGTTTGAGAGCAAATTAAATTAATTTTCAATACTTATTATGCAATTCCTCCATTTGTTTGACTGTATAAATCACGAGAAATTCACAATTCTCCTGATTTTTGCCATTCACCATTGCGATATGTAGTTGCGAGGCGAAAGTAGCCTCAAGTGGCAAAAAGTTTCGGTTCAATCTTTTATTTCTCGAAAAGCATATCTCGGTCCCTTACGACTGAGCGAGTGCAATGACCAACAGCACCGGTTTTATGAGCTAATTATCGTATTTCGAAAAGATAACCCTAATTATGAGACTCGACACTTAAAACTGAAGCTTCTCTTTCCACTCGATCAGGTTTCGAACCAGAGCAAATACCCTTGATTATTATATCAATATTGACACGGACAACCAGTTTCATAAGATAAATTGCAAAAGTTAAAATTTAGAAGTATAAGTTGCTGAACTAATTAGAACTCGTTTCTGTTAATCTAACACAAAAGGCGAAGTTTTAATATGAACGTCTCGCTCTCGTCAAATAATATTAATAATAACGAACAAAGTAGAATCGTGACCCGTCAGACGTCCTTGAGGTCTGACCTTCCCAGAACTTATTCAGAAAATAAAACTAAGAGTAAAAAGCCCCAAGCTGATAGACGGGCTCTGATCCCAAACTAGTTTAAGAATTTATCGCTTCTGTACGATCTGTGCCCCGGGATAGAATTATGTATCTAATTACTTCAGTGAAAGGTTTCGTTTTAGCGTGAAAGCCATAATTTTGGATACGCGGGATCCTTTAAATTTAATTAAATTTGAAATCTGAACACAGGGTACGTTTTGATATAATTCCAAAGAAAGCCTCGTGATAGATGAGCGCATGGAGACTGTAATAATAATAACTGTCTGCGCGAAAGCTGATGATTCGCGGAACATAATGGATCGAATTGAAATATTGGCTTCAGGCGTCGAGTGAGATATCGTTTCATCAAATAAAATTGGCACAGAAAGAAGTCTTACATGTCTATCGGTAATGCAAATATGAGGAATAGGTCCAATTATAACAATTATTGCAATCTTAATCGTTATTTTATTTAATAACGCTTAAGACTGCAATTTATAATGGTCATCTGCGATCGACGGCGTTTGAAGTTGTAATGATTTATCGATTAGACCTTTCAACTTTCAAATGTAATCAATCATCATCTACCTATAAAGTAAATTTTACGAGTATGTCTTTATACAGGCTGACATGCTATTTGATATTCACATCTGGAAAAATATTATAATATTACGAGTATTTATTAGTGGCCCACAATGTATCTATGAGATCATCTTTCACGGTGTTATGCTGTAGTGTGGCTGTGGCATATCGCTATCGATGCACTCCCCGCTAAGTACCACACGCCGGATACTGGTGTTGTATCGTAGCGTAAATAATTTTTACAATCTCAGTTTATTATATTACCAAACAGGCTTCGCAAGGGCCGTGCGCCCACACGAGCGTATCGCGCGTCCGTCAAATCACGACCTACTCAAATGAAATACCCGCGTAAAAACGAGAAGAAATTTCATACAAAGGTGGGTTTAATCTATCGCGGAGTCACGACAGTTCCATCGAGCTATCGTCGGATTTGTTGGGTGCAGTGTTGGGCTTCAGTGACAGCGCGGGAAGGGGGGAGCTACCGCGCGGCAACGCCGGCTCGACCCGCACTGCGACCGCACCGCGTGTGTCGCCCGGTCAGTCTGCCAAACGCTCAGCGCAAGGACGGACGCGCGTTTCCGTCTTATGACGGCTAGACGAGTGTTTTAACAACTTGTGACAAAACTTGAGTGAACAATTACGAGTGGATTATCTGCAGTGTTTGTGACGTTAGATTAAAATGAATGTGTGTTTCTAGTGGCGAAACTATTTATTTAAAAAGTTGTGAAAACTGAGCCGATGGTCCTCTTGAATAGTAACATGAAAATTAATGGTAAATAAAGTCTTCAGATAAGTTTTTGCATGTGTTCTTACGGATATGTTCACTGTCACTGTTGGTTTGCTGTTATTTACCTGGATGATCTGATGATCTTGGCTTGCACGACGCACGAACCATTCGTACAAACATTCGTGGTGGCAGCACACGGGAGATCTGGCACTCGATAAAGGATCTGAAGAGAAGCCAGGGTTTATTTATTTAAATATTCAAATGAGCGCTGCGATATTCCATCCGGACCACCAAAACAGCCAAAACAATGGCGGACCTTGTGTCTGTCAGGCGACATTGACTCTCCGAATGTAAATTTGAGTAAGCGCGAACAATCAAACCTAGTGAGTTTAGAAGTCGATATATGAATAAAGGCTAGTGTGTGTGACCGTGGTGCGCCTACGGGACCAGCCGCTGTGGGTGGACGGCATAGTTCCGAACCGCCTAGAACGACAGTGGGTGTTTGAATGGAGCCAGTTAATAATAATGGTGAGATTTAATCACCGCCATAGAGGTTACACAACAAAGCTATAAGCATGCCCATGGCTCGATTTGTAGAAGAAAAGATCTTTATAACATATTCTGAATAGTCACTAACAAAGCTTTCGACAAAATAGCAAATACTGGCTTGTAGTTTAAAGTAGGTACCTACTAATCATTAATCCGAATATTTTATTGACCACACGAGGAATATACAATCTACATCTACATCAAAGTAGTTTTGTCTAGGTTCGTTTAATGTAATGTCCCGGTCCACATTACATTAAATTAATTTAGAAAAACTATTAATAATAATTCGACATGTAGCACCAATAAAGCCATAAATACGACAGATGTAGAATAGAATAAGAATCCTTACAATCTCTAACATCCTGTTTCTGATGGCGAGGGGCACAAATTTCGCACATGTTACGGAATAGACCTCAGATGTCGATTGACAAAAACAGACCGCGTTCCGCACATGTGTGCATACCCAAATTCAGGTCAAAGAGCCTCACACGACAACCAAACATACCTTAATGGTATGGAAGCTACATAAATAAAAAATATTCTAATGATAAACAAACCGAATGACGCCTTCGCATCGGAATCAAGACAAAGAGGAGAAAGAAATTTAATTAAAGAATGAATTAACCAAGGTAACATGTTATTACTGCATGCATCTGCCCGTAAATGATGAATGCGTTCGTTGAGAAAATAAAAAAAGCTAAAGAGAAACCTGCGCGGGCGAGGGTGGCACGTGGGCCGGCAGATGTGCAAGCACATCCCGAGGCTGATCTGTGATACATACGACTCTTTATCTCAAAATCTCGCCGAGTTTGCTTACAGGCCTTACAGCTGAGATTTAAGACCCATTATTCTGCAGTTAATACTTTTAAGCCCTCGATTTATTCTTATAGCCACCCATTGTCACGTCACAAAAAAAAACTTTACTTGAAGTATTTTCTAAGGTACAAAGAGGTCAAGTCCGGCTCCTAGGACCGAGTTTTTCCATCGATTATGATCGCCTGTATCTCGTAGACGGTTGTCGCCTTTTACGGTAACCTGAGCTTGCGCCGACTTAGTACTGACAACTGTGGGATAGTCGACATCAGTATCTAAGATAACTATCGACTCTCTAGGTGTTTTCATAATTTCTCCATCCTTACTTGAGGTGCGGCTATTGAGAATATTGACTGTGACTGCTTGACGAAGATAGCCTTTGATATTATGGACAAAGATTGGAAAGCTCATAATTCTTGCAGTCATGTAAGATACTCTGTGGTAGTTTGGTAACTTACAGAACACTTAGTATATACTTAGATACTTTTGCTTACATAGAGTAAATCATAGTTTGCAATAACCTCATTACAGCTGATGTGCTACAACAGAAATATCGGTAGTTACGTAGAAAATGTATACAGACGAAAGCGGTAGGTACTTATGTTCCCCTATTACATTTCTCCAAACAAAAAAGAGAAAAGCAATAAAGTATAACAATTTTACGCATCAGTGAAACATAGAAACAAGTTTAAACATAGTTTGTAAGTAGTAGAATGTAATACAATACTTCCATTTGTTATTGTACTGGCTGTAACTCTGTATGGCAAACACATTGTTAACTTAACAAGTTCTTAAGTTAAACGTATCGAGTAAACTCAAACCAAAATAATAGCTGAGAACATTTTGAGAATATTAACAGGACGCGAAGGTGAATACGCAAAATTATAACAGATGCAATCTATCTTAGAACATATTTTAGCTTGAAGAATTACGTTGCTCTCAAAACAAGCAGCGTATGTAATTATGTTGGGCACGTTACTGAAGACAGAGACTGCTTTGAATAAATTACTACGAGAAGGAATAGACGTAATTTTTTCGGCACATACAATAATTTTACTAAGTAGGTATGTGTACTTACCTTCACACGCTAATAAACATATGAAATGAATGCAGCACATGTCCGGAATATCAAATCAAGTCAAGCAAAAGGTATCTAAGATTTATAGTTCGTATATGGCGAATAAAATTATGAAGATGAAGTTAGAATCATTGAAGCGGGTGTTTAAAAAGGACATGTTCCGAAAATTGGAAACACAGCTATATTGACACCTTAAACAAACACATTTGTTAATCAAAACAACAATAAAGATGTAATCCTTCAATAGCGGGCACGTTCCAGCCACCTGCCCCGACAGCTGTACGAATTTACATCTGACTGTGAAAAATAACTCCCCCAAACCATTAATAAGCAGATGCAGATGTTTCAAAATAATTCTCATGCAAACCACACAGACAATTTAGGAGTTTAACTACAATTAAATACTATAGTGAAATTAAGTTTGAAGCGGGGAAACTTGTTTTTATAATTGCAATAATTGACGGTAGTTGGACAATTGACCGCGGTATAGTTAATAGAGATGATCAAGAAAGTGCAGAAAGTTGACGTGAGTGATAAAAATCATTTTTTCCGAATTAATGCTGGCAAGGGAAGTCAAGTAACGGAAAACTTCGTGATCAGAATTTCATTTTCTGTTCACAAAATATGCTTATTTAGACTAAAGAGCCTTTTCTACATTGTTGTACTACACGTCTCCTAGAGCAGTGAACAGGAAAAATAATGGAACACTAGTAAAATAAAAAATGATAAATTCAGACCTCGCAAAGGCCTCTGACAACGTTAAGCGTCTTCATTACAGTATCTTACGGAAATTTCATTCCAAATTAATTTACTTCAAGAATCTTGACGAATTCATTTATGAAATTAATTCCTTCAAACGCACCCAAAGAACCCCTCTTAACAGAAAGTGCCAAAGACGAACGTAGTCTAATATAATTAATCTCATCCTACCTTTAATGCCCATTTCGTACTTGATATCTTTGAGACAGGCTTTCGTGTTCATCAAACACAGTTTTTGTGGTAACCTTGCATACCCAAAATTTATAAAGCCCGACCTTCGGTTCTCGTCTGTCACTTTTGTTTTCATTTACATAAAAAACATGTTACTTAATTCAGTGAACATGTTTTTGCTTACCGTTTTCCTACGTTACTATATCAGCCTACGTATAACACCCACATTAACTAAACTAATCGACGTATCTATTCAGTAAAAGTGGTATCACATCTCTGCCGGTGCGTCTGGAAAGGAAATTGAGCTGAAAATAAATCGCCCTTACAACGAACTTATACTAAAATAGTCGAACATTTGACGGCTTCCATTTCTCTGCCACCATTACCATATCCTGTGTAGCGATGTGTATAGCTGAGTGCGCGTGCCCATAACACTAAGTCTTCAATATTTGAATATCCTAGAAAAGTGCCTTTCGGTATAAATAAAAAATAATAATATTGTGTGACTTTAACGCATTACGTGATGTGTGGATTGTTATCTGTATAATTATTCTATCATCCATCGTCTTCTTATTCAATCGAAAGAGTCTTACTCTATTTTTTGGATAAAATCAGGCTGACATATTTTATTTGTGGTTGGGAGTTACGATTACTTTAGCGTAAAATATAGTCCAATACTTAGTATTATGTAATAACGGTTAATTATACTGCAGAAGGTAATTTACTTCACGCCAAAGCATTACAATATTGCTATTATATACCATGACTTGGACATTGTGGCTTGACGAGGGGCGGTCCCGGTGACATTACATCGTTAATCACTCCCATTCTTCATAAAGAAAATTTTGATTTTCAATTTGAATGGCCCACAGTGATTACCAAATCCAATACTTGTTGATAAATGACATTGGTTAATTAAAATTGCCGATACCTTTGACGTGACGGGCTTTCTTTTACCGATTATATTAATAGGTAGAACTGATGGTCAAGATACTTTAAGGCTGTCTACATATAATTTTTCCGAGCATGCCTTTCATAAATATTTTTTTATCGCAATCTATTATATCCAATAGTTCATTGATCAAGAAAGCACATTTTGGTTCATATGTTACATCTCTAGGATTCTAAGATAATCCACTATTAACAAGCTTATTGTTTTTCTCGACTAGACTTCCTTAAAAGTTTTTTGCTGTTTAAGTTTTAAATTGAAATATGGTATAAGGTCCGGATGTGAGTGTTCTTTATTTGTTACTTTCCCATAGAGTTGAGCTTTTTATCATCCTGTTTGAATAGAATTTGTACGGATTGGGTAATGGCTACAGATGTTAGTTTTTTTATTTCCTCTAGTTTTGTTTTGACTGTTTGGGGTGGTTTTTTGTTGGCATTTGTGTTTGTTTTGTACACTTAGTATAGTATAAACATCTTAACTCAGCCTAACAAATGTTGACGCAATACAAATTTCATTTGAAGAAAACGTTTAATTTGCATCTTACATCCTCTTTAAATTTAATTCTAACATTGTTTTAGTTTCTACAAAAGTGAAAAGTGACCCACATAACATATCATTTAAACAAGACAGTATCATTTCTTTCTTACGAATGAAATAAGATCACACTTTCAACTTGTCCATTAAAGCAAAATATTCCGTAATACGTTGTCTGTTTTCTTTTTCATCTTTTAATACGAACGCATCTGAATGGGTAACATAAAAACATTTTTTGTGTAACAAGACACTGCCACCGTTACATCTGCTTACTTTTTGTTTTACATTAAATCTGCTGCTCTTTTTAAGCAGAATGACTTTATTTTACAATTCCTCGTGCTATTATTTCATCATGACTCAATTGTTTTCTTTTACCATGACGCTGTATATTTGTTGCTTGAAATGAGGACATAGCATTTATGTTTTTCTTTCTATTTTATCTGTTGAGCTAGAAAGTCATTTAAAATCACACACATTATCTGCTTAATAAGAACTGCAGCAATCAAGTTTAAATCACGACTTAAAAGGATATTATTGAGAAAAACGGATGTTAAGTAAGGCGGCCTTGTGTGTCAGTTAGTGCTATGAAAGCTATAGTGACGTCATAATCTGGCATTTAAAACAAATGAATAAAACGCTTTACACACGATAAGGCGCTTAAAATGTTTACATGAAGCAACAAATTATATTAAAAAGCAATTTCAGTTTCATTGAGTTAAAAGCTCTGTGGGTTACTTCACTGACGTTTGAACGAGTTGAGGTTTGTTTAAATGATAATTTATTTGTAATTTTACTAATTTAATAGGTACTTGTACTCTAGAAATAGATAATCATTGTAGTTTTCTTTTGTGTTTCATATCAGTAGATCTTTTAATCGAGATGATGAATGTATATTTAACTGCTATGGTCAGTCCGTAAATGTTTGACTGGATAATTTAAACGTCGAGTTGTTTCTTTGTCTATCACAACATGTGAATCTGAATATTTAGCAGTCGATTTCATTCTTGACGGTATCTGTAAAAAGTTCAATACAACCTTAACATAGACACAGGCAAACAAGAAACTTTTTCGGCCTAAGGAACCAATGCTCATTTCTTAGTTTTAAAATCTGGGAAAAATTCCCGTCTCAAATTGCTCTCGGTGTCATCTCTTACAGTGCTCGGGTTGAACACCTTACACCTGACGGGATGAGTGTAAATTGCAGGTGCCTCTCCCTGATTAATGTACTGGCGCGCTGCCAGACTTCGCTTGTTACAAATCTGCTCTAACTCCAATAGATTTTTACTCGAAAGCGATTCTTGTGTTGTAAACAAACTTGTGGTATTGAAATAAAAGAAACGGATTTTGGACTAAAAAGAGCTCATCGTACCGAAGCAAACATTTGATCTAATAGGATAGAGCAATAGTGCTACAGCTATAGATCACTCTATTACACTTTTCTATCGAAATCTAAAGTAAGTATGAATCATTTGTATAAAGAATTTCAGATTTGTACCAGTACCTAATCAGTTCTTTTTTGCAGCAATGCCATTGCTTACACAAAACCATTGAATCACCACTACAATTTCTGCTATCAAATGTTTCCAGTCTACTGAAGATTCATAGTGGCTTTGTGAATCGTCGCTTAGTAGAGCCGCATTCTCACCATTGTGCCGAAAATAAAAATCATCACTAAGCACCGCTCTAACGTCTAAACACACGGACACTAATAGTACCCTTGTAGCATCACTCACAGATTTTATCTCTACGCCAAATCCGAAGACGTTTCTTACGATTAAACCTGAGATAAAAAGCTTGTCCATTTGCATAGCTCCTAAATTTAAAAAGAAAGATGAGGTGTTTGATGGCTGATTATTATCGTTGCCACAAAAATAAAAGGTTATGGTTATTTTAATCCTGCCTCTCCTTTGTATTATTTAAAAATGTTGTTTTCTATTGGGTCCCTAATACAAAATTCTGATTTGAAATGATGTTAACGAAGTAAAAAATATTGTATAAGTATAAAATGATTATTTAACCGCTGTTTTTTAGTAAAATGTTTTTCTTTACACTTTTAACGAAGTGGCAGATATAAAATAAGTGGATGTCATCACTTGATAACAGTTACACGTTCGCGTCCATGTTACAGACAGGTGTAAAAAACGTTTCGACAATATTCAAGAAATATTTTTAAGCACTTTATATTTATGTCTCTGTGAAGGTACTCTCAACACATGTAACCGCAATGTCTCACGTACTCTTTTTAACAAAAGTGCATCTGTCTCGAGAACTTCGACCCATTTTGTCCGGTCGTGTTGCGATTAGTCAAGGCGTCCATTCCGGGCGGTGCCCTATCAAGCGAAGACACTTGGTGTAATCTCGGTTCCGTATTTGGCACTACAATTAGCTGTCATTTTCCTTTGTGCATGTTTTCTGTGTGTTATTGTATGACTGATGCTTTCATGATGTTTATATTTCGTTAGTTTATTTTCATGTTCCATGTGTTCTTTCAATGATTACTCGTTTGTATCATAGATGGACTTTGCATGAGAAACTAAATATTCAACCGTTTTATTTTTTCAATTAATTTTATCACAGTCTTGCTATCTAAATTACTTACTTTATGTATTATGCTAGTTAGCTTATCTTCACCACGAAAATTGGCGGCACTATAAATTCGTCTAACTCCTTCGAAGTGATCGAAGGAGTTAGAAGAACTTATGGTGCCGTCAA
The DNA here is from genome assembly GCA_958496365.1 of Subacronicta megacephala. Taxonomy (NCBI): domain Eukaryota; kingdom Metazoa; phylum Arthropoda; class Insecta; order Lepidoptera; family Noctuidae; genus Subacronicta; species Subacronicta megacephala. Next base: position 11,835,858 of record OY292521.1, read on the forward strand.
TTTTCGAAAACCAAAAGCAATCGATTAATCCAACACATGCCTCTTTATTCAGACCTTTCGAAACATACCATAAGACAAGATCTCCAAACGATTTGTCAATAGTAAAATAATAAATCAAGTGCATTCGTCGAATTTAAATGAGCGTCGATTAAACTGCTTCACCTGTACGATATTTATCTTAAAATATGTAAATGTGTTGTTTGGACTGTGTCTCGTAGCTTTGTAAAATACTTATTACCATTCATTATAATGCGAAGAACTCGGCCAATCGTGTAAACATATCGTTAAAAAACATTAATTATGTATTAATTCGGCAAATAAATCAACACGCACAATTTCTCTACGAACTGTTTAAATTTCATGGGATTTGTGAATTTACAATTTTATGTTCTTGTGTCAAAACTATCAATAAACCATAAAACACAATACAGCTCCGCGATCGCACCTTTCCGATCCTTGACCTCCGGTTTGTCTATTGCCAGTTCAAGACCGTCATAAAAACTAATTAAACGGATACGAACAAAGGATACTGTACAAGAACATATTATTATTATTATAGAGTTATCAGCTGAACAAAGGGCCGATGTGTCTAAGAAAGCCGTTTTAATGACTCCATAAGCTCTACGAAGCGTAAACAATGACAACGGGAAGGTAAAAACATACTTAGATGATGTTACTCCTTTTCAGGCGTAAAGCCAAGTTGTAGATGGAGGCACAAGTGGTTTTTCTATAGATATTTAAAATATAGTTATTGTTAGTTATGCTACTGATTTAATAATTACTTATTGTTTATAACCCTTTCCCTTTTGACAGCTTGAAATATAAAAAAAAAACATGTTAATATTAAGAAATATAAAAAAAACCATATTCATATTTAAAAAAAAAACAAAACTAGCAGCGTCATTGTTATAAAATCATTCTCGATTCTTGGAAATTATTATTTAACTTTGATAAAATTTAAAGGCAGAAATGCAAATGGAATAACCTTACTAATGCTAAAACCACATAATACTAAGTATATGTATAATGGCACACAAGCGTCAACAATGACAGCTCCAACATGTTTATCAGCGTAAGTTAAGTATGTTATAGTTATCATCGTGTGTGTTTCCAGTAATTTATATTCCACCGAGTGCGGCATGAATACTCAATTTATTTTCACCGATAATGTCACCCGCTAACCAATGATTATCATAGTCCCTATAAGTAACCTGCGGTAACACTATACAACTATCTGTCATCGGTAACACAATTGATTTTGGTTCGTTCAACTTTAGGCACCGGTGTATTTGTCATTTGGTTGAATTCCTTACATTTAATTTTGTACGTTCCCACCAGCTCTAAGATACATTTGTCAACTTTTATAGCTTTATTCGTTGAGAATTTAGTGTAATAATTTATTTCTTTATAACTAGTGTTATAAACGGGTCTTGAACCTAGTACTTTATCAATGTTTGCTGTTTGTATAATCTATGCATGATATTAAGTTTTTTTTAATCGAATATCTCAATTAAGTATGTACATTTAATGAAACATTTTATAAACTGATATTAGATTCCTTACAATCTACAGTAATAGGTTTCCGATCGCTCTCATATCCAAACATATGATTATTAATCGAAACCTATAATAAATATTAACTTTTAGAAATTGGATGACTGCACAATAGAAACGGAGGTTACTACGCTTGACAGGCCAATCCATCATACAAGGCTTGTACTATGGGTACAGTTAAACCACCTCCGGTCCAATCAGGGTTTTTATTCGATGTCAACGGCCGCTCAATAACGAAATGAGAACATGGAATCATGCCGTAGACACATACAATCAAAGCAAATAAAAATTATATTAATCACTATCTTGTACAATGGAGGTTGCGAAGCGAAAACGTTTTTTCGCATCTAGAACCCGTCCCGTTTTTGCATGAAACGCAATTACGACTAACTACACTAATATGAGTTCAATACTTTTTCGCCATGTATCTATTGAACGCATTTTAACGGTATAAGAATTTAGCTTTCTAATGCGAGCTTTGTCGTGAGGCTTTGCATTTGGCTTTACATTCGATGTGTTTATCTGATTTATCGTTACAATAATTATGAGCATGTCATGACGCTTCAGAAATTTCGAAACTGCATAATCATTTCTGACCTAAAGTGCGTTCGTGGAAATACAAATCGATAATGCCTCGAACATTTATGGTTGGTGTTCCGTTACGTATTGATGATCGCTGAAGCGTCACCGCGCTAACAACTGCTAACAAGTCTCATGTCACAACATATATCACGGAAATTCCCTCTATCGTGACATTTAGTGCGTGTTTTGTGGATATTCGTTCACGTAATATTTCACAAAACACGCTTAAGATACAACTGACAACCTAAATATATTTTCAAAGTTCTGTGAGGTCCTTCCTCGACCTCACGTGTGAGCCCTCGTCCAAAAAATACAATACATTCGCTAAGAGCAAGAAGAGAATGTTTAAATAACTGTCAGAGCTATCGTGTTTTTGTCAGGGAAATCTCGTTAAAAATTGAGATAAATGCACAAAAACTGGCTTTCATTTAAACAGCTGTCCGGTAAAAAGATAAAATAAAGGCCCTCCAACGATCGCGCACTCGAAATGCAAACGAAATGACAGAGGTTGGCAAAATTCTGCCACAACATATGGTACAACTGCCATTCCCAATTTGAGTTTCTTAACACTCCACTTTATATTCCAAAAGTAAAGTTAAACAATTTTGACATCAATATTCTTTTCTATTTTGTTCCTCTTTAGCATTATGTCATCATGTAATGAATAGGATGCAAGCGGCCGGTCATCAATCTCGTTAGCTTCAGTAACCTGTATCTACGTCAATGTCAATGGCTCGACAAGGTGAGGTCGTTTGCTATCCATTGACGAATGATTTGCAATTTCGTCGGCGGTTCCTACATTTTGTCGAGTCTTTACAGCGGCCTGGTAACGATGGCCTTACTCGTGGCCTGGGGTAATTTAGGACTATCAGTTGGCCCCGCTTTCACTACTGATGAATGACCCGGGTCTCACGTCCCTTCACACTTCATGACGTGCTATTGAGCGGCACAAATCGCTTCCCTTTCATCGCTCTTGCTATCTTGTTTACATGAAATTTCATTTTAAAGGCTCTCGTTAAGGTGTCAACAGTGGTGTCGTCTGCAAGGAGGTCAGGATATGAATTTGCTTCGCCTGGCAGTATCAATTTCGCAACCGGCAATTGCTCTGTCAGTCGCGTATTATCAATGCAACAATTACAGCTTTCAATGTTGATCTGTTATTACTATACGTCTGGTATCCGATGCCCGGGGGACTCGACAGATTAATCGATTGGATAGTCACTTTCTCTCGTACCGGGGTCAGGTATTGCTGGTGCTAATGTGACTGGCGATCACTGATGGTCACCTTCGAAAGTGGTTATTTAGCGTTATCAGTTTATAGATTTCTCATGGCATCACGCCTATATTCCCCTAAGGTTAGGCAGAGATGTACTAATGTACACCCACGCTTCGCCGGAATGTTTAGGTCCAATGTAATAGTGGGCGAGCCTATTACCATTAACCGGGCATATATTCAGACTCCGAGCTGCTACAGAGAATTTTATAGAAAAACTTAATAACACTGCTCGACCTTGGAATCGAACCCAGGACCTCAAGCGTAGCAGCCTCTAGACTAACGAGGTGTAGATTTCTCGGCGCCATATTAGTAGACTAGGAAATAGGTATTTTCCTTTTTAGTGTAATTTAATTACAATACGAAACACAGTTGATGGGTTTTTTGGCTTAAATGTAACGCTTACATGCTAAAAAGCTATTTAGAGTATCCATATCCGTGAGTCTTGCGATATTTTAGCAAAGACATTATAACCGTTTGGTCAAACATGGCTATTTATTTAATCAGTTATTATGGAGCTTATTTTATCACTTTGCTCGACGTTATGCCTCAGTTGATGTAATGCAAATTAGATTTGTAAGTAGGTACTCGAGCAGGTGTTGATAAATACTTTAGTTATTATAATAATTAAATGTATCTGTAGCGACAATTTATATAGCGTTAATGAAATAAAATCTGATTTATTTTCTTCCTCCGTTTTCTAGAAAAAAATCATATACTTTCTTGAGTAATCTAATGTCAATTATTTCAGTTGTTAATAATCTTTGTGAAAAATATGCGTAGAATCAAAAGCAACATTCAACATTAGGCCACGGATTTCCAAAAAGCAGAACCATTGCCGAAAAGAATATTTTGTTTTTATTGTTTGGCCTTTAAAACTTGTCAATTTGGCTTTTTCTTGTATTGAAACAAACTTACATTTAGATGTATGTATTAAATTGTCTCGTATACAAGGAAATGTATGTGTGGTATGTTGGTGAGCAACGGTTAAAGAAAGAATATGTTATAGAACTAGGTAATTTAGAAAGGGAATGTAGAAAAAGCGACATTCTACATTAGCGTCCTGTTGTTAGTTATTGATTCTATTTTCTTCTAATTAGAGTTGGTAATTAAAGGCAATTGTAGGGCGAGCTTTCCAAGGGCTTTCTCTAGTTTAATTAGTGCTATCAATTGTTAGCAGATTGGGTTTTCTTGTCAGTTCTCGGTAAATTTACGGTGGTACCACTACAAGCTGTTTTTAAGGTAAAGTTACGAGGTCCTTTGTTGTGAAGTGAGTACCAAAATACAGGAAAACTTTTAAATATCCATTTTTAAATTGAATTTCAGGTGTATAACTAACTACCTACTTACGTCCAGGACTTTTGTTTCTTATTTTTTTGCTCAACAATACTTATTTCCGAAGCGCGTGTCATTGAATAATACCCGGTGGCGATCGCCATATTACGTAATCTGATGGCAAGCGGTTGCCATCACGCGAATTCATTCACAGTTACAAACATAATTTATTGAACCGAAGACATGGTATTTACGTTTTACACCAATCTTAATGGATCTCAAGAAGGTTAAATGTTGAAACAATGTTGATTTTGGCTTAAAGGTTTCTCCTCAAAAAACTTAGGTATTTAAAATTAACATATTTTTTAAAATAAAAAAGCATAAGTACTAGCGATGTGGGTCACACATTACTAGTAATCTTGTTACCCTCTCGTGCTAAGCTAAATGCTTGTGTTACGACGCCCTAGCCATTAGGTTACCATAAACAATAATTAATTGAATAGGATCTGTAAGTTAAAACATATTATTGCTCAGGTAACTCTGAATGTTATGTTCACACGGCGAAACATTAAGCTATAATTTACCCTTTGTATCGCCCGTATTCTGTGGCAATAGGGTTGATTTTTGTAATACAACTAGACATGGATTCCTGCCAAGGCATTTTGTGCATAATAATAAATGTCCGGGCATAATTCCATCTCTAACTGCAGCTTAATGTTTTGTCATGTGTACGAACAAGATAAAATATTTTATGGCAGATAGAACTCATTTCATTAGCAAAAACGCGACCATTTCTATTTTTGGAGTCTACTTTGAAGTCGGTTTCCTAAAGAAATTTGATTTGCAATTCAAATACGTAGTGGCGGTTTTCCTTATACTATTTATTCCTTTGTACGTACCGACGAACAGATAGCTCAGTTTACGCACAATAATTACAATATTAATTATTTAACGATAAATACTTGTCAACAATGTCTTTGTACCTTGATATAATTTACGTACAAGTGTGCCAATTTATCTGTTTCTTACAGTTACGGCCATAATGTTGCCCTCAATAGGCCACTGAAGGTCAATGACCAATGATTATTAAATTCTTCAAGTGTTTGATAAGTACTGCAAGGTTAACCTGTATATTTCTATCCTTTTCATTGATTTCAGGCTGAACGGAGTATTATTGGCGGGGTTATTGTTTTTTTTGTACCTATTACTTTAACTTGAGATAACGTAAACGTTTTTATATTTTTAGGAACTGCTAAAGTTTTAGGATTTAATCTTCGGATAACCAAACACACTTTCAAATACATACCAACCTACCTGTCTCATTCAATTTAATACCAATAAAGTGAGATGATGTTACATATAATACGAATTTCAGAAGCACTCGGTTTTTTTCAATTATTTTTTATTATTTGCACATAAATAGTATTTACATTTTGAACAACTATTATTATAATATAATAATGATATTTAATAGACAATATTATATTGTACAGCGTGAACCAATAAGCTGCAGAAGCCAATTAGCAATTCTAATGGAAGCTGAGTCAAGCTATCGCAAGCCCAGAGCTGCTTCAGCGATCGTAAGTTTACTGGAAACTAGCTCAGCACGTAAATAATGATATGATAATAGCTTGGAATATAAACCTGTCTTCATCGACTAGAACAACAGAAGATTTTGAAATATTGTCAGTTTATAAAAAGTCTTCACCTCACAAACGGTAGGCGCGGTAATATCAATAACCCAATGAGAAGGAATACATAGTGATATCATCACGCCACTATTCAGTGTATTTTCACACCCGGTCCTTAATTATACTTAGGTCCCAAGTAATAGGGCGCAGCCTACTATCATTAACGGAGAAAAAATCCAAATTCCGAGCTGTTACTGAATATTTTATAGAAGAACCCAATAATACTTCGCTAGAATAAAAGAAGTTTAATCAAATATTATGCAAACTTTCCTCTCTTAAAAATAGGATTTTCACAATATATAAACTCGGCCCTATAAAAGATGCATATGAGCTCTGTGTTATGCTGTTTTACCTTATAAGATATAATAAAGTATTTACAACTATGCTACATGTAAAGACGCGTATCTACACATTAAAGCCCAACGTGGGTAATGGGTAGGCATAATCAAGAAAACATTAATTGAGTAATCTTGTTGATCAGGTAGTTATTATAAAAACCTTGTCCAGTTAGCATATTAAAAGTTTACGCAAATGCAAATCCTCTCGGAATCATTATTTTCCTCATTAGTAGTAGAGATGTCGAATAATGAATTTCTTACTATTATTTATAACATACCATCACGTTCACATCACAAGCAGACGTGTATTTAGGTACTGTACACCCACATTTTGCCCATGTACCTCACATGGGACCTAAAACATACTTACTGGGGCCGAGCCTATTGACGTTTACCGGGTAACTTACATATCCAAACTCTGAGGTGCTACTGAGAATTTCATAGAAAAACCCAATAATATTTTGCTCGACCTGGGAATCGAACCCTAAACTCTAGTACTTATTAAAATATTATGAGCTCAAAACTCTCAGACCGAGTTTTTTGTTTTAAGGTTGGTACCACCCAATTGTCGAATATTCTACTGTTGCCGTCCCGTCAATGGTCGGTCAAAAATCAAGATTTAACATAAGGAAGTGTTTTCACAAAGAACTGAATTTTCTAATTAAAGAAAATTTCTAGTGAAAGAAAAATTCGATCTCAGGCAGGGTTTGAACCTGTAGGGTCTCGGTAGCTTAGTTGGCAAAGCGTCTGGTGTACTTAACCAGAGAGACGCAGGTTCAAACCCTGCCTGAGATCGAATTTTTCTTTTTTTTTTTTTTTTCTTTCTTTCACTAGAAATTTTCTTTAATTAGAAAATTCAGTTCTTTGTGAAAATTTCGCAATATTTAATGCTAAAAAGTAATAAAATATAAGCATAATACGGTAAGGCAACATCGTTCGACATTGAACTACCTGTAAAGGCAGTCGTGTTGGTTGAAAGACATAGTAATGTCTTCAATAGATGGTGCTGACGTCGCCTCAAGACGTAGAATGTGGAAGAGAAATTCGACATCACAGGCAGTGGTCTCGGTAGCTTAGTTGGCAAAGCGTCTGGTGTACTTAACCAGAGAGACGCAGGTTCAAACCCTGCCTGAGATCGAATTTTTCTTTCACTAGAAATTTTCTTTAATTAGAAAATTCAGTTCTTTGTGAAAATTTCGCAATATTTAATGCTAAAAAGTAATAAAATATAAGCATAAGGAAGTGTCCTTTTTACGTGTTGCTGCCATATTTGGAGCACGTTACCCAACCCGAATGCATGTATCATAATACATTACTGTGTCTTGTGTATGCCGTAATCGCATGGCGTGTTTTCCCCCATTAACCCAGCAGTCGCCACCATTTACGAACAGATCATTAAGAATGCTTAAATTATTTTCAACGTGTAATAATAGTTTTTATTCTGACAATTGTTTTGTTGTTGACTCTCTTTATGGACATTGATGTCTAATTGACACTTAAGTAGTCTTGATAAGTGGAATTTCCATCGTTACTAACTGTGTGTTCGTTACCTTGGAGTTCATATTATAGGAATTTATAAATAATTAACTGTTTAAAATTGGTTCGGTCGAATAAATTTCATTCCTTTTTTTAAGGTTTAAAAACTGTTACGACTTATTTCATAAAACAAATTTATTATTTCACATGAATAACAGTATAATAAATAAATTAAATGTTCTCTGTTTGCTCTCGAGAGAATGAAACAGACACGAGATATAAATTTTCTACTAAGGGCTCTAAATATGATATTAATAAGACAAGACCCTTATCAAACAAACTCCGTTAAAATCTCTTAAGACCGGAACTTCTTGTACTAAATTACAAAGTAAAACCGGCTATCTACATCCGTATATAATGAACAATGCAACAATGCATTAGCAACAAAAACATAGATCGCATTACATTTCACAGTGTTGTAAACACAATTAGAATTACAAAATTACAGTATGGGAGTACATAATCAATGGGTTTCGTAACTGACGCGATGGTTTCCGGCGCCCATTTTTTTGTTTAAAACCTCTTTAACGCTAAAGTCAGCTAAGTGGCACTTACACACTTTTAAAACTATTTTTAACGCCAGTACAATTCGAGTGGTACTCCAAAATGTTGGTAGCACCAAGCTTTTGGTTCAAGAAGTTTAGAAATTTGCGATAAGGAACTTAGTTTTATTTAAATAACAGGGTTAGTTATTTTAACATGATGTAATTAAAACTTTCTATATAAACTTGCGAATAGTGCTGGTGGTTTCCACAACCATGCATTTATACAGTTTTTTGCACTTATGAATAGCACGTGTTAATGACGTGACACATTATAAAAAAATGCGAAATCAAAACTTTTTTTATGGATTAATTTATGTATATATGTATTCATGTTGTGTGCCATTCTAGAAAAAGGGATTATATCTTCTATAGAATCCCTAATAAACGTCCAACCTTGCCTACCTAGTCGTCCCGAAACATTTCTACGTAATACGTACATTCTCACATAATTTGCCACAGTTGACACAGGCGGAAAGGTTACTATGCTGATCATAACTCACTTCACAACAATTAGTTTTCATGGGGAACCAGACATTTTGGTTCCAGTCATCACTGAAAAATCTTCCGGGTGTGGAAATAATATGTAATAAAGATATTAAATATTAGAATTTTACATTGAAGTAAAATATAACACATTTCTTAATATATATCAAAAAAACCTAGCGTATGTTTTTTTAGATCAAAAATTTACCTTAATTTTTAGGCCAAGTCTGTATCTCTACGTTACATTCTGATCTTAATAATACAATCACATATGTATAGTAGTATGGTTAAATATTAAATATGAGTAGAAATATATGTATGCAAAAAAATGATTACTTTTCTAAATGTAGAAGTAATATTTTTTTTGTCACAAAGAACTTTCAATTTATTGTACCTGTCTACTCTAACGCCTCTAGTATTCCCAATCCTTTTGCAAATGAAAGAGAAATTGTTCAGTTATAGAATCTGCAAACTACAGAGGGTACTGCCAACGTTAAATGGATTTCCAATTTGTTTTTTTTTTACTAAATATCTTTCTTATTTATCAATGTACTTCGTGGCAAAGTATAGCTTTTTCCATCACAAGTGTCCGATGTTCATTTTATGCACCAGTGAGTAGGTACCTATTATCGTTATAATAAAATATCTTTACACGAACACGTTGAACGAAGATTTAACAAGGTGTGACAGGCAAATGATGCTACTTTTATTACCAGTTAGATTATTTATTAAGTATCTGAAAACGAAGACATCTGAAAGCCTCGGAAACATCTCTGAAACATCGTTAGCAACTGCGCTAAAAATGCTGTGCTAAAAGAGCTAAAAATTGATAAAGTATTCATATTAGAACATTGCTTTGGGTCTGCTATGAGTTCATAATATGAATTTTAGAAACCACCATAACCCCGTAACGTTCCTCCTAAATAAAAATAATACTAAACTTGATCTAAAAAATCAAATCAGCCGTGCCAGCTATATTTATTTTTACGCTTTTTCTCTCTTTGAATTGAATAAATATTGAAGCGATAGAAACAACGGTTGAGCGCCCCAAGGCGCACGAGTATTTAGCATTGAGTTATTGAAATATTGAACATTAATATTCAAAACGTTGTTCCAAAGGCAATTTCTAATTGCTTTGAATATTAGCAAAAGTGGATTAAATTAATGGCTTTGCCTGGAGCGGTACATACGTGATTTTCGCCATCAAACAATATAAAATTACGTCTTTATCGTTCTACATAGAATCCCTATACAATTAACTAGTAGCAATTTTATAAGTGAAAGTACTATATTATGTAACTTTATTTGTAATTACCAAAAAAGTTGTTATACTTTCCAAATGATTTTGATCTTAAAATCTCATCGCTTTCTATATTCAATTTTGGTTCAAAATTGCTTAAATCGTTTCATGCTATCGATTTCTTTTCAGCGACGATGAAGTAATGCAGTAGCATCCAATTGTGTCGAATGCATAACAAAACCATTGTGTTGTTCGTCCAAACTAAATGAAACAAGTCGAATGAAGAATGAATGTCGAAAAAATATTCAGTTAAATTAAAATAAATTGTTCGGGGAAGACTGTGTGGGCGCATGATGCAATCTCTAATTTTTATCTGTACCTCGCTTTTAATAATGATAAATGCATCCAAGCTCATGTGGTTATATGTATAGCTAATGGTTGTACAGTATCTGATACAGAAATATACGGAAGTACTAAATTTATACACATAACAGCGTAACGTAATGTAAATCAAATAGTTTGGAAACTTCATTTCATCTTATTTGAGTCCATTAACGATTCAAAGCTGTTGAATGATTTATGAATTTAAATATTCGATACAACAAGCATTTCCAAATACCTAAACAATGATCTGGACTAATAAAGAAACTGGTTCCTTAGTTCGAATCGAAATTAATTTTCATTCCATTCTGGCTCATCCCATGATACTCATTCGTATTAAGTGCAACTATCATTATCATTTACCTCGCCTCCTCATTCTCTCCAATTACAAAGACCTTTTCAAATGGAAAGGAGACAGCAACATCGTTAAGAATTCATTAATGAGTCTAATTGACATCACTTCATTCAGTAGCTTGATTGGCTCGTTGAGCCAGTTAATTGGTATCAAGGCTACAATTTATCTATCATTTACTAACATAATCATCAAAAACGTCTTCATAACCTGAAGCCGGTCTTCAATCTTCCTTGCTGCAAGCTAATAATATTGGAGTTGGATTGTTCTTGATTTACAGAAAACGTTTTGTCATATTCTAACTAAATATATCTTCGTTGTCATATTATTCTCGGTTAGATTTCAAACTGTTAACCTTGCTTTCGCAAATTACGTAACGTATAATTTAACGACTTCATCTTTTTTAAAGTCCGTAAGTATCTTATTTATTCCTTCTACATAATTACCTACATTGCGGAGAATCTCACTCAAATTCGGGACATTTATTTCGTAAATAAGGATCTAATTCATGTTGAGTGTCCTTACAAGCAGGAAGCAGTACCTAATTCGATAATTGTTCGAATTCCGTCTCACTAATCGGATAGTTTCCGAGGACAGTAGTGGACGCTAGTGGACAGACGAGTGCAATTGTTGGTAATTACGTGTCGGTCATTAGCCACTTGAATTGGCGGTCGAGTTCCACTAGCTTCTAGTGTGTTAATCACTTAAGACATTCGACGTATGTTTACGCTTCTAAGCGAGACTAAACATGTATTTAAAATGTTTGTATCAGTAGAATGGACTGATTTTATTGGTGATCTCTTGATTTGTCTGTATTTGTTAAGAGGTATCTGAAGGTTGCGAGTTTGTTGAACAATTAACCGGAGCTAATATTAGAGGCAAAAGTTTTTAAACTACCATCAAGTAAGAGTTGGAAAAATAAACGAAATTCCTATGGTAAACTTTTTTAGGTAAGACGGAAAACACAGAAATAAAATTTACGAAATATTACCTATTACAGACGTAATGAGTTAATAAAAACTTTTTTTTTCATAAAATTAGGCCTGGTAGAGGGAGCAAGCAAACGTTCCGTGATGGTATCAATAGATTTGACTTTGCCGCGGCGTCGAGGATGGTAAACAAATTTTATGGCCTTGTAGCCTCACAAGTTGTACTAGTCACGGAATTGTATTTCAACTGCCGCCTCACACGCACTTCACACTGTTATATGTGACTGATGGTAATTTTACCCACGGAAATAAAATTAGGAAAATAGAAACAAATAACATGTTTAATTTGCAATGACGCGATGGCATTGCAAAAGTAAATTATGAAATATTCAAAAACAATAATACAACGATAGCATCTATTCTATCGGCTAATAAGCAACCTTTTTAATAAATCATGATCAGTATCAAATCAATTAATTTATATTGCTGGTTACTGGTCATTGCTCCCATTGTATAATTAAACAAAGCTCCAAATATAGGTTTTCAAGGCTATAAGAGCAGTTCTTTAACCTATAACGAGCTATGTTTACAATAAAAATCTGTTTAAGTGGACTTTTCGTATTAATTTTATGGCTACAATATAAATAAACTATTAAACGGTTAACTTCTAATGAGATCCAAAATTAATTTACAGCTAACTCAGTTCTGACACTACATGTGAATCATTAACATAGTCGTGATGTGTCGTGTACCGACTGATTGTGAAACTGACACCTCAATGTACTTGTACCTTGTTAAACGTGTGCTGCACAGCTCACTTCCATTCAGAACGTGTTCACTCCCATCCAGAACCATCATCGCTTGTGTGCTGTCCGTCGTGCAAACCAGGATCGATTTTTGGATACGTTTTTCAAACTGACCGTTTCTTCGTCAGGTCACTGATTGGACATCCAAAAATGACGATTGACAGAGCCGGCCGGCCACCGGCTCCCAGGCGAGCTTCATCAACATACAGAAGCTACGACGAACTCGGTGTTATAGATCGCGCTAAACCCCTCAAATACCGACACGGAGGTATCGAAGACCTCACTGGGATAGAACAGATCAAAACTTTCAGAACGTACGAAACGCAGGATATGGACGATATCACTGTCATTAGTTCTGAGGAAGTTCCAAAGCCGAAAAAGAAAATTACTGATGGTCTAGCCAACGGGTTCAGAAGAACATTTTCTGTTAGGAGTCGTAGAGAAGAACCCGAGGGAATTCCAATGGACACTTTTAATGTTACTTGTGAAGAGAATTTCGCGACCGTCAGAGGGGCACCTTTTGGTAGGCGTCGGTCTTTGTCGAGGGACAGAGGATCGTCGCTGCTCGGGAGGAGTTCTTCAGAGGGTGATGTGAGGATGGTTCCCCCCCGCGCCCCGCCGACTGCGCCCGCGCCACGTCTCCACCGCTGCCTGCGAGCTCTTGGCGGCAGCTGGAAGAATCTTTTACTATGTGAGTCCCCGAGCTATGTGGTTTAACAGCTTTCTTGATTAATTCTGTGTATTACTGGCGTCGGACGTGCGCGAGGATTAACCGCTAAGCAGCAACAGACCACTGTAATTAACATCATATATTAACCGTGTCTAAAAACGTAACCAATGCGTAAACATAACTCTTAACCTTTACAAATCCGGTTTCTTCTCTCATTATTCTGTTATTTAAATGGTAGTTAACCGTTTACTGCTCTCGCCTTGTCTGGGTTAATTATTGGTGTGACGGGTACAAATTACCACTAGGAGCTTAGTCAATCTAAACCTGTGATTAACCGCGTAACTTAACCGAATTAAGCGCTTTCTTTTATGTAAATTAACTGATTGTTTATACTACTAAGTGGGGTGGCAATTAATCTTAGATTAGACTGTGTGGCTATGTTTTATTAGGATATGATACCGCTTCATTAAGTTTGACATAATAGCCGAATAATGATATCGGTGGTTCGTTTAAGTTTATTGTGATTTATCTCCGCTATCGCATGGCACCTGGGTCCATCAATTAACCATAAAATTTGCTACTCGAAAGAACAAATTAGGAAATTAATCTTACCTTTTAATTGAGCTATACGTAAACTTTAAATACAACATTCGACACAACGTTTAAGTCTCATATTCGTTCACATAATCCTTATCGCGGATCGGCGACATTCTAGGACGTAACTTCCTTTAGCCTTGACACTTAGTATGCTCTCGACAATGTCTATTTATCTTTATCGCCAGTAGTTACAAAGTATTCGTTATATTGTGCTCCATGTAGGTGGTATCCGAGCATACTTTTTAAATCTAATTATTTATTCAAGACCTTGACTTTAGCTTTACATAAGTATTTATCGAAATTATCACATAAATGTACCAATATCCTGACCATATTTTGTGTTAATATTGAGGTTTACGCCCCCAGTCTCGCCTACATGCGTGTAGGATGCGTATATCACAAGCAAAATTGTATAATCATGGCTTCTTTATACCATATTATTGTTTTGTTAACCTATAAGGTTGTGTAAATGGTAATTTTATTTCTATTTTGACATTTTCTGGCTACTCATTGACAGTTTGACACCAATTTCTGCTTATATGGATACCGATTCTAATTATTTATGAACAACATAACCTGTTTAAAACAACAACTAGTCAGATACTAACCTGATTTTCCATATATAATAGTGCACAATATGACTCCAGTCAAGTTTACATAATAAAGATTTATCTTATCTTATCTTATCTTTTACATAAATTTCTTACAATAAAGTACTTTTTTTAGATTTAAATTTAACAAAACGAAGCAATAACCTGCTGAAAATATAGCAAACGTCATATAAATTAATTGAAACCATGTCTTTATTACATGTAAGCGGTTGTTATCTTGTGTAGTGTCGCGTAAGCCGTGTTAACCCCCCGCTGCGAGTGGTCTCATTAAGAAAATTGCCTTTTTAATTTTCCGTTACGCTGGCCTTACAAGCCCTTGTCGAACAATGGCACGGTTAAGTGGAACTGAATGCTCTACTTTTGTCGTGAAAAACATACCAAAACATGTGTTGTACATGAATAGTACATGGTCGGAGGTAGCATAGTGTTATGAAGACATCTAAATTGCTACGACAAGGTCTGTTAATTTTTAACTATTTGAATAAATAACAATTAAACTGGCAGATGACGATGACAAATGGTAAAACAGAACCACTGCATAAGGTAGTAGTTTGAGGGAAGTAATACCTAGTCAAATTAAACAACAATTAACATCTCACAATTGTAATAATACGCATGTGTTTCTGGGACGCCAGAGTTTGAGTTAACCTAAAGCGTGGTATTAAGTGTTTCAATTAGTTATTCTGGTGTATAGTGTAAATACTTCTCCAGTCGAAGTCTTTTCCAACCAGCTCACTCTTGCCAATTTATACGGCACTAAACCTTCTCGTAGACAGCTTAACGTCAATAGTAATAATAAAGCTATAGTATGACCGTCGTATTTATGTTACTGCAGCTTATAAATAGCTTGCTAGGTCGATTAAAAAAAAGTTGCAGTATAAAAGTAAAGATTTTGTTGATAATATAGATACGTCATCATGCAATAATATGTTATTACACACTAGTCCTACATTTCAGCTCATATCAGAGACATTTGGCAACAAAACACAATCAGTTTGTCAACCCTATACTAATAAAAAATATTAATGTCGTCTGCGTAATCTGGCAGAGTTACAAATGTAACAAATGCCATGTTTACTTCAATATATTTTACGAAATCTTACATAACATTTGTGCTTCCGATTCTCTGTATCGATCTCGCTCAACCTGAAATAGAATAAAAACAACTGCATTGCAAAAGCACAATCCCAAAGTAATTAATTATCTCATTTGCAATTGCAACAATAGGATTAACGGACAGAATATCCCCTAATATCTGGATCCCTATTCGTAATATCACGGGCAGCATTTAAGGGTTGTCCGTCTGTGTAGCGTTGCCGACAGTTCCTTGTGGGCATTTTAGTGAAATTGCTTTTGTTTGTACATCTGCTGTAGTTGTCTTGTCTTGTCAATTAATTATTGAATACTTTTAGATCATAGTGATATTTATTTAAGTCTTTTGAAAACAATTTCTATTTTATCGAGAATTCTATTCATCAGTTCTTGAAGTTTGTTTTTACATGTCTAATACCCTATTAACTACTTAACTGCAAAGCTAATTAGTTTCAATATTCGTCACAACAATGGGACTGTGATTCATTTGTTTGGAATCTTAACAGTGATGTACGGTGGCCAGCACATCAAGTTACCACAAAATGTCAAATTTTCTCAGTTGATTTTGAACTTTATCTTCAACAACTTAAGGTTTAAAATCATTTGGAGAAATTTGACAGTTTTGTATACCTTGACCTGCTGGCGACTGTACATAAACCTGAGTTACGGTTCCACGTAATAATGTGAATTGTAAAGTATACAAACCATTTAACGTGTTTGCTTGATCTATGTAAATGACGAAAGCAATCGTATAGCCCATTGATGCATCAAATGAAAAATATCTGGACTTTTTATGTAATGTTAGGTTAGTAAACGTACTCTTTCATTTGTCAAACTAGCTGTAACCTGCAGTTTCATCCACTTTTCTCCACTCTTAAGGGTCGCAGCGTGATTTCAAATAGTCTTTAACCTTCTTAAAGAACTAGGCTACCAAATGCAAAAAGGTTTTTTTTAATTCACTGGTAGCTTCAGTGATTAGCGCGTTCAAACACTCTTTTGCTTGATGTCTCCATATAGACTTGTATGGAAGCTTGACATAAGGAAGCGTATATTTATGCTTAGATTTTGTCACACAGAAATCATGTATTTTGACCTATCCATTGCTTAATAAATAATGTCCTTTCACTAATATTATTAATACCAAACTCTTGTTAATAAAGTTGACTAGAAGATTATATTTCAATTCATACATAAATTATTTGACACTATCATAATAGTGCTAATGTTTTTTATTTTTATATCTTGTGTGGGTCTTTGGAGCCACCTCACGTAACCGCAGGGTTATCGCAGTCACGCCGATACCGTGTGTCAGCCATGATATCTGCACATTCCGTGCTCAGAACAAGATCGTAGCTTTCGACGCCATTTTAACATTATATTTAAAATTGGAATTCTAGAATCTTTTGGAGAAAACGTTCTGAATAATGACGCCAAGATTAAGTTTATCTATTTTTGCTTATTTTTTATTAGTTTTTAGCATTTAATATTGCGAAATGTTCACAAAGATATGAATTTTCTAATTAAAGAAAATTTCTTAGTAAATGAAAAATTCAACCCAGCCTGAGATCGATTTTTTCATCCACTAAGAAATTTTCTTTAATTAGAAAATTCATATCTTTATCTATTTTTTTTTAAATAGTATAGAAATATCAACCAGTCAAATCAGTGTCTCTCGACCTTCGACATAGCTTTAAGATCTAAATAGACCTTTACAAAAACAATCGATTCCGTGTGAAAATCTAATCCTCACGCGACGCGAGTCATTCGGTCTAGTATTGTGGAAGGCAAGACATCAAATAATATTTACTTCTGACTTCAAAGAACATGTTACAATATTGCATATTTTTAACAGAACATAGCATTGCGCATTTTGGGTGTAATATTGTCTTCATTAGGTATACTCATTTCTTTTTTTTTCTTTTTTTTAACCTATACTGACCTACTGCCTGGCAAAGGTCTCCCCCATACCATTCCACGTGCTTCTTTCTGTCTATCGCTTTCTCCTGCCAGTCAGCCATAAACGCATATAATCATTATGATATATTAATTATTATCAACCCTTCGTACGAATTAACTTAAAGTTTCCTAATGTTACAGTAATACACTCTAATATGCATCAACACGACAACATCTTATAACTTGTACCGTAACATAACTGGAGTATAAAGATTACCCTCAGATTATTAGGTCAGAGCAAACGACACTGAGATTGCACCACGACTCGCATCGCCGGTAATAAGGCTGTAAACGGCGCGAATAACCGTCCATCAGTCCACGGCCGCTAGGACACGTGTCTCAATTAGAGATTGGCGGGTGGGTAAAAAATGGTAAGGTAAAAATTGAAAGGAAAGGGTAAAATAGGTAAAATAGAATAAACACCCTTTTTTACCGGGTATTAATTAAAAATACCGGGTAAAAAATGAGGACTGTGTTTATATTATTGAAATGGCTTTGTCATGAAATGAATACCGTCATAATATTATTTAATTGACTTTGTCATCAATACTACGATCTACCACGTTAATTTTGACCTTGACCATTAAAAATAAAGTATTGATTTTAAATAAAACGAAGTTAAATGTCTTTTAAAACTTTAATCAACATAAATTTTCAAATGAAATGAACGAATTACAATAAAAACAAGCATTGAATATTGTACTGATTGCAAGTTATAAAGTTAACTAAATGCTGCACACTACCTTTAAGAATATATAGATAAGTAACATAATTATGTCTATATATCATGACAACATTTCAAAACAAGTCAATGAGTAACAATTACTTAGATTTTTTCATTTTAATTATATGCGGCATTAAGACCGCCTTTGTACCAACGGTGCATAGAGAATTAATAAATAAATAAATGAAACTCGGACAGTAATACAGTAAGAAATAGTAACCAATTCAAAAAATATTAATATTGCACAATTAGTTTGATACTCGTATAGCTTATCCTTCATTAATTATTGTAATATATTCTTCATAATTATTTTAGTAATTTTGTAAGATTAGTGTTGGTCATCATCATTATCATCATCATCTCGTCGTCCCTATTGCACAGTTATAGTGCGATACTCTTCTCTTGTTCTAATGAGAAAACAATGTACGCGTATGTTGTGCTGACGACATTCTCAAATAAAAATCAATTATAAAATTTTGTATGTCGAAGTATCTGTTAAAAATACAACAATTAGTTTAAATTAAATTGATTGTAATTTTTACCCGGTATAAATTAAAAATGGAAAGGTAGAAATGGGTATAAATAGGTATTTACCCAAAGTCTGGGTTTTTACCGGGTATAGTCCCATCTCTAGTCTCAAGTTTCCGAGACTAGTATGTACTACAAACATCAAGAATTTATTGAACATGTTAGAACACTTTTGCATTTGGAAATACAATTGTATCAAGGAGATTAATTGAGTCTGAATTAACTTTACTTCTGAGTGATGCTACTGCTTATATTATATTACTAGGTTTTTGTATGTTGAGAGAATGAATTAAAGACGATTAACAAATGGTTCCTTTAAAGCGAATGTCAGCGGCAGCGTCGGGAGAAATCGCCCTAGAAGGACATACGATCTTATCGGCGAGGTCCTCCAAAAAGGTCAGGTGGGTAGTATTTGTAACCGGCTTGTACCTAAGTATGAAAAGATGTATAAGCGAAAGAGTCGTAGCAAGTGGCGTTCTATAGTTTCAGCCTACCCCTGTAGAAAAAGGTGTGAGTTTATGTCTGTATATTGAATATATAGTGGCAGAAGCTATTCGTAAATCCCTTGCCACAAACAGTAGCCATCGCTAGAGAAATTAATCAACCAAAGCGTTCATAACAATACAATACTTCCTTCAAATTCTCAACTGCGGTTAGACAGAAGGTCTAAATTCATTACAATATCAATATAGAGCCCCAACCCCTGAAATTAATTGTTATAACTAACGCGGGCCTGTTTTTAATCCCTGTCTTGTGAATAATAAGATTCTATTCCATCTATTAGGCTTACAATTCATCAATTTCTATGACCGGCAGGCTGTGGTTTCATAAAACCTTAATTATGAGACGGTTTATTGTATACTCGTACGATCAACTGTAAAATTTGGTTGGTTGTAATATGTTGAAGATCAGTGAAAGTGTGTTTGTATCAAATACAACTCAGTTGCCTCTAATTAGATTGGAAATTAAATTTCAATATTATGTAAGGAATAGCTAGACTGATGAAATGTTGAATTAATAGATGACAATAAAGCTTCATTTTGTGAACTCATAACTAACTCAACTTACTAACCTGATCATCATCTCTGATTGGCAATTAAATAATAAATGTCCATAGATATTTTTTAAGTACTTATCATTCAACTTTGTTTTGAATAAATTGTATTTTCCCATACAATTACTTAAACTAGAAGAGTATGTAGACTTTAAACTGCTCTGTTACAACTCTTGACTGTAAACAACTTTGATTAAATATTTTATTGATTAACATACACTCACGACCATTAGCAAGCTTACAATTGAAATAAACTTTTTGAATGGAAACGCCATATCTTCGACTTCCTCGAACAACTTCATCAAGACCTGAGATCTTTTAAGACGTGTTAATAACCAATAACTGCCTATAACAATTATGCCTACCTATTATTAAAATACACTAAGCATGCACCACAAGACGCATACTTCATGTATTAAGAAATAACACGATCAATTGCTTCTCGGCCGGCAAATGTCAATTACAAAACAATCAACTATAAATAGCATGTAATAACAGTAAATCACTGGCTTGTTACTGTAATATACAAGGATTTATATTTATTCACTGGGTGTATGACGTAACAACCAGCCATACTGTTTCGGACATTTCGGAGTTCAACTAAGGGCCGGCATTGAATGGGTTAAACGCGGTTTATGCAGTTCTGTGTGAATAAAGCCGTAAATTTACTTCGGTGGAAGTATTATCAGGTTTTACCTTACATGGGTAAAAAGAGACCATTAATCTAGTTATGGAGAGCTCTATTTACATCGGGCTAGCCTTCTAATGCTACTAGTACTCGTGGATATAAGTTCTTTATTTTTTTTTTACCATTCATACGATCGGAAGTAAAATAAAAATGACCATTACAATAAATAAATAATATTTGCTACGTCGTATTTTCTCAATAATAAAATAATAATTAAAATAAATATATCGGCTGAATTAGTCATAGACTAGTGTTATGACCATTGGACTTCCAAGTAAAAGGTCTCTAGTTGGAATCTAAGACACGCACCTCAGACTTTTCGAAGTCATGTGCATATTAATAGTTATTTATCACGCGCTTAAACGGTGAAGGAAAACATCGTGAGGAAATCTCTCAGACATGCATTTTTCCTGTGGGCGTGTGCGGTCTGCAAACCCGCATAAGGCCAGCATGGTGGAACGACTCTCTCATCCGAAGACTTGTGCCCAGCAGTGGGAAAATATAATGGGTTATTGCTTAAATTAAGTATAAACGTTACTAGCTACTACTAATCATAGCGTCTGGTGAACTTAACCAGAAGACGCAGGTTCGAATCCTGCCCGCGGTCGAATTTTTCCTTCACTATTAAAATAACTTAATAATCTTTGCATGGAAAATGCCTAAAAAATACAAAAAGATAGTTAGAAGGTAAGGTAGCATCGTACGACATCGTACTTGCTGTAAAGCATGTCATGTCGGTTGAGATTTCAACAGATGTCACTAACGTCGCCTCAAAGACGTAAATTAAAAAATGTGAAGGCAAATTTCGACTTGGCGGGTGGGAGTCGCGGTGGCTTAACGGTCATAGCGTCTGGTGTACTTAACCAGAAGACGCAGGTTCGAATCCTGCCCGCGGTCGAATTTTTCCTTCACTATTAAAATAACTTTATAAACGTTACTGTTCACCGTTCATTGTTCCCAGATGTTTATCCGTGTGTCCCACTTTTAATTTCATGTTATTTCACACTTGATGACGCGGTATCATGTCCTATTGTTCGCACACACGTATAAACTGGCTTTAATTGACACTTTGTATGAAAGTAACGGTCCAACTTACAGTGATATACGGCCGATTTCATATATTTCAGTATTTTATCGGAACATCAATATTACATTGATGTTGATGCATTATTTTTTTATACGTTTTCTCTTCAATAGGAATTATTTTTTTTGTATTTTATTCTCGTTACATTAAATAAATTATACCGCAAATAAAATTATAATTAAAAACTTTCGTGAAGTTTGACATAAGTGTGTGTATAGAGTGACAAATTTTACTCAATTTTAGTACTCAGTTTCTTTGATAAAATTATGTTTAAACATTTTAATTACAATAGAAAAATTATATAAAATTATTGTGTATCTTCAGAATTAAAAATAAGCAGTGTTGTGTAAATGCCATTGTAATTCTAAAAATAAAAATAATTAAACAAAACGTCTCCCCAATTGACCTGCTACCTTCAGAATAAACACCAGTTAAGTCTTCCATTGACACCAATAATTTCATTAGAACCTCCGTCTATCATAATGAAACATCTCTCAAAGCAGCAAAAACTTGACAACATTTTAATAAATTCTTGGCTTTTGTCCTAAAAATTCCCTCTTTGCGCTCCAGAAGTTGGACAAAGCATTCGTGCAAACATTTATAAAAAGTTAAGCATTTCGTTTTTCTCGGCACGATTGCCCCTCCTTTTTAGGGAGTAACAAGAGGACATTTGCATTTAATGGATAACCTAGCGAGGATATCATTTTTGTTCTGTAAATAGATTTAATAAGCGAATGAGGTTTGTTGACATTTTTTATTTAGGTTAATAAAACGCTTAGTGATCCTGAGTATCAATATCCGTATTGTAAGTTATAGCGCATGAATGTGGAAGAAAAAAAAAGAGATATGCAAAAGTCGTAGCAAGTGACAGTCTATAGTTTCTGTCCACCCCTGTGAGAAAATGGCGTGAGTGTATGTATGTAAGTAAGTTATAACGCCATGCAACTACAATACTGGGCAAAGTTCCCAAGCAAATCTAATCATTTAAAAACTCTTTTTTTATCAATGCGAAGAGTTCTACTATGTAGTTCAAGTTACGAGACTAATACCTTTTTGGTGTGACTTAAAAGATACTCTAAGTAATATAATTTCATAAGACAAAACTGTATAATAAATTATGAAAGCATTTTGTAAGACTTGTTTCTCTATACGTTCCAGACAACCTTTTCAAAAGTTCACGTCGAATATCGTCTATTGAAATCGTCTAGAACAAACTCCTTTACTTTTTTCCCAAAAAAAAAAAATGATTTGTTTCGCAAGCAAGACGACAACTGGTATAAAAAATCGGACCTCGTATAAATTCTTAAGGTACGTCACCGTCGTCGGCTCGGATTCCCTAAGCTATTATTTGAAAGCATGTGCCCTTTCCAGACTGCTTTCAATACCTTTATTGTTCGTCCCTATACGTTCGGCCCTTTGTGTCTACCCTCTTACACGTGGGGCAAGCGATAAAAGTGCTTAACTCTGCTTTAAAGTTATTTGAAATATATAGATTTCTTGCCTGATAGCATTATTTATTTTGTTGAATGTAGAAAAGCTAGGTATACTTAGAATTTAGATAAAAAATGCGTTGTTTGCAAAAAGCAAAGAAAATTTGCTTTGCTTTTGCTTTTCGTGATTTTACTCAAATATCTTGGTCAGTATAAAAAAACAATAATCAATTTATTTATTGTCATTAAGGAAATCATAAAAGTTGTTGAGAAATCTCGATAATAATGGATTCTTTCATAATTCTCTAAACATAATTAAAGTTTAAAAGCTATTTCTTATGAAACTATAAAATATTCTAAGAAAAATGCTTTTGAACAATATTGGATTTATATCGTTTTGATTTTTAACGGTTGCTTTGTTGAGCGCTGAGAAACTTGTTTTCTTCTTTAATGATCTGTCAATAGAGTTGATTTTCCTTTGTGTAGTTATGAATACGGTTATTAGATGGAATAAGCCGAAGTTTCGCGACACACGTGCTAGCGATTACAATGGATTAAGAGTTCCTTTCTCTCTCTAACTCTATACGAAATTTGATCTATTGAAGTGTGGAGTTGGGAACTTTGATAAATTGAGCTATTAGAGGGAGCGTAGTTAATATTATGTATATACGTGTTTATTTATTGTTGTTGTTTTTGTTTCAGGTAAGTACTTCAGAGCAGTTAACCCATTTCAACTACAGTGAGTAAATGGAGAGTTGAACGAGACTATTTGAACTCATTTGTGTTCAAGTGGATCAAAATTCAATTTGTTTCTTGTTGAAAGCAATCACTAATTGCTGAAATAAGCTTTATTACTATTTATTAGTAACATACCGTAATGTTCTAGAGATCCTCTAGTACCGAAAGACATACAATTGAAATCGCAATATTTTTCTGCCGTAGATCTTTATAATACCTTTATTATGCTAAATCTCACACCTCCGAGCACGCAATATGCTTAAAAAGGGATGCAAAGATTTTTCTTTATTTATTATTACGATCCATTACGCTTAATTTAGGTGCACGGAATTATCGCAAACGTTCATAAAATTACTTTTAACAAAAAAGTTAAACCGCCTTCAAAAAATAATAAAATAATTTTGTCTAAAACAGTTTGGGAAGTCGGTGACTTCTATTTGAGTGGGTCTTTTATTTTCGCCACCGACTTCCCAAACTGTTTTAGACAAAATTATTTTATTATTTTTTGAAGGCGGTTTAACTTTTTTGTTAAAAGTAATTTTATTTTGTAATTTTTAGTGGAAAGTTTGTTTAGAAGTACTTGTTAGCCAACTAAACGCACTGCTCCAATAAGACAGCGATGTTTCGAAGTAAACGATAATATCATCGATGTAAACAAATTTTAGATTTTTGTTGATATTTTCAAAACTGCTTAACCGATTTCGATAAAATTTGAACGGGACCACTTCTGAAGTATGACATACCAAACAAAAAAACAATCATTAAAGTCGGTCCACAACTGGCGGAGATATCGCGTAACAAACATACACAAAAAAAAAAAAAAAAACACAGACGAATTGAGAACCTCCTCCTTTTTGAAGTCGGTTGAAAAAT
Organism: Subacronicta megacephala; assembly: GCA_958496365.1. NCBI lineage: Eukaryota > Metazoa > Arthropoda > Insecta > Lepidoptera > Noctuidae > Subacronicta > Subacronicta megacephala. The sequence continues at coordinate 11,860,888 of OY292521.1, forward strand.
GATCAAAACCTCAAAAAGAACTTACTTTATGCCAGAATATATGTTACATACAAGATCCGCCTACAGTCCGGATGTAGGTCCCACCTAGATACCGCTAACTAATCGAAAGTGATTCAGAAAACAATTACTTTATAGATGTGGGCCGCGATATCGCCTCGGTATCGGTCGTCAATCGCTGCCACCTGACCCGCGATCTAATCGCCGTAATTATTGTAAATATACATTATATGCATAGCTAGGTTATCGGCATATCTAGCGTTTAGGAGATGTAGGCGCCGGATATGGTGTTAGGGGTTGGTTCAAGACGTTAGCGGTGCGGGCTGAACATACTGATTAAATTCTTAGATGTTTTGAAGTTGTTGATTGTAAATTTAATTAGTAAACAGTTAAGTAGACTGATGATGATGATGTAGACTGGTATCTACTGTCGTCATCACTACTAGATAGGATAAAGTACTTATTATAGTCAATCCAGGCATTAGCCTATAGTAGGCAGTTCTTACTGATGATAATACCCATGGATGACGGACGGAATAGCTTAATGTAATTAATAAAATTTATTAATAATGTAAGTTAATAATTTCAACTAGCTTTATTCAGTGTGAACGAACACTAAGCGATTATTAGAAATCTTTTTTGTAAAGAAGACAGAAGGAACAGAAAGTCAAATTAGTCTAGAAAAAAGGTAGAGGTAGGATAGATAATATAAAACTACACTTTCTCTTACATTATTTTTATTATTATTCTAGCCCATTTCGTCCCACTGCTGGGAAAAGGCCTCTAAATTGATTCTATTTTTCTTACATTATAGCACTTAATTATCAGGTCAATCATTTTCTACAGCCTTCACTTATCTGCGTTCCGCCTCCATAATTTTGAAGTATGCAAATACTTCTCTATATCTGTAGTATTTATAGTTTTTTGTCGCTTGTGCCTCAGTCCGTGGCCACCATACTTAGAGCAAGTGTTACCCACCCCGCACTTACGAGCCCCGAAGATACAGCCGACCAGATAAACATGTCCACTCTATGAAAACTGTTTACTTTAACGCCGCTTTGACGCAGGCGGCGCCCATCGCCTATAATTCGTAGCTCGGGGACCAAATCTATCATCGGACGAACTTGGATGTAATTAGGTACTTAATATGGATGTGGGAAGCGATGGACACAGTAATGGGACGTTATCTTACGTAAGAGGACGTTTTTAGAGAATTGTTTTAGATTGTTACGGATAATTTTGTCAGTCAAAGAGAAAATAACGTAGGTAAGTACATACGATGACACATCAAGGTATACTGTTTGCTTTTTGAACCGCCCATATTGCATCACAATAGCTATGTACTTTTAGTGCAACTGTATGGCTTGACGTGTTGTCGCCTGTACAGCGCTGCCATTGTATTGAAGACATCTATCAAAGTACTTAGGGTTAGTGCGTTGGCGGAAAATGTGTAGGAGCATATTGAATTCTTGAACTTTTCCCCATTAAGTAATCATTAATACTGTAATGTTTCAACGTTAAATTGAAGGCTACCGAGCAATTAATAATTAGAGACGATCATAAGTTTATTCATAAATACAACTATGTACACATAGCTAAATTTCAAGTTGTAAGCAACTGGATATTTTGTGAAGTGCCGAAACAAAAACACATAATTATCGTAGTTATTATATCATGTAAGTACGTCAGGATAATACAAAATACCCACAAGTAACTCTCCTTTGTTTGGTGCACTCCCTAATGATGGGTAATCCTGGCAATCTCTTATAAAAAGGAAACGTGCCCTTAATTCTGCGCAACTCACGTAATCCACCAGGACTTGTTAGTAATGAATGGAGAGGAAGGAAAAAATATACCTTCAGCTTTTCTTAACACACGAGGGGAGAAGGAAAACAGTAGTAAAAATGTTTATGGAGATATAATGACTTCAGATGATGCAATATTTATCTTGTTAGTAGACGTAATTATTGTTTTAGCAAATTAAATCGGTCTTGTTATCAATTAAAAGATAAAAGAATATGTGGTCCCAGATTGTTATGAAAATATATTTGATAACGATGATGAAAAAATAGGATTGTTTGAAAGTATCCAGTGCAATAAAACTTTTAATTTAATCTCTATTAATGAGAACTGGATCTATCACAAGCTGCAACTGCCGATATTATAAGCAATACTTCTCAATAAAAGTAAATTTACTACTAAACTATAAGAAATGTTGAAGCAAGTGCAAGAAATGGATTAAGAGACATCTGACTCTCATCGAGAATCTAGTCTAGGTTCACAAACATATTTGTCGTAACCAGCTATTGATAAAGACTGAATGTTTTTATGATCAATTAGCGCAGTGGAAATCGCCATAGGAGATTATGTTCGAAATTCAAAGTGGTAAAGTGGACTAGTCTTTAATCTTAGGCTCCCAGTGGGATTTTATCGACGTGTAATTCTATATCTACTGCTTTGTAAATGTCAACGGTTCTGTAGAAGCGCTTAGCTATGAGGTTATCAAAGCCTGTTTTCTCAATATTGACAGATATTGTTGCATCTGTCTATGTTTTTTTAACCAATTCCAGTTTGATATGATTAGAATATTCGAAAGCGTCTAGTAGTAACCAGTCATCATAGTCTACACATAGTGTTTTAATTGTCACAATTCTGAATATGTTTGTTATAATGATCAATATTCTTATAACACACGACTTTTGGTGAAGTTTTTTTTTTGAGAAAGACAAGTAAGATATTTGTTATAAGTCTTTAGCATTATCTGCGATTGATGTTTACCAACCCTGGTGAAGATACCAATCTACCGTGTGAACGTTTTTTTACGATCAGCAATTGCTAATACAAGTATGCGAAGTTACTTTTTTACTTTTGCCATTACAAGACTAAAGTGATATCTTACTCGATTTTATGGCTTTTTACTCAAATATGGAAGTGTTGACAGATACAGAAATATTAATTTTCTGGTAAAAAAAACTTAAAGTGCTTATACGTGCGGCAATCAATGAAATTAAACAGGTGAGGTTCCACTTAATAATTTTTACACAACATCGTTAAATTTTATTGCTATTGATGACAGAAATCTGATGAAATGAAATTTTATTTGTTTTCTACCACATAATAAATATACACATTTATCAATTAACTTAATTAAAGAATTAATGGCAATTACGATGAGGTGAGGATTTCAATAGTTAAAAAGTATATTTCAAATAATACGTTAAGTTCGAAATTACTTTCTGTAGTACGAGTAAGTAGCATTATTTTAATGTTAACAGACTGGTCATGTTTACCTATATCGTTATCTGAATCTCATTCTTGTTAATTAACTTAACGTGGTAAACTGAGTGTATAACAAAATCATTCGAAGTTACACTTTTGAAACCCTTTATCGTTTCACGATTTTAAAGCCCATTTCTCTTTCTTATCTTGCCTGTCTCCAATAGAGTTAGGATTTGCTTTTGATTGACCCAAATTTGATTGTCCTCTGACTGAGAAATATATGATTGTATAATGTTTGACAATCCAAACATATTGCCTAGTGTGTCTGTAAAGTTACAGAATGGTCCAGATTGGTCACTTCTCCACTTAAGTACATAAGTCGTATTTTTCATCTAGCTACAAGACTTTGTGCTGAGTATTAACACAATTCATTAAAGCACAGTGCCTCCAGAGAGTGTTCCTTGACAGGTTAACTTTCAAATATATCTGTAATTTTAGCTTGATCATTTATGTTGCGGATACTTTCTCATATTAATTTTCTGGCCTTTCTTTCTACAATCTATCCAACAACAATCAACAAATATTGGTTTCCACATTTTAATAAAAAAAGTCCATAAAATACAGTATTACCGTTACCTTAATTACGAGAATTCATAATATCGCCTTTTAAAGAAAATCAGCCGGTATATGCAATGAAGAATTGCGCCACATAAATTACAGGCTGACGAATGTCCATCACAAATTTGGCAGTTTTATCTCTCAATTTAAAGCTTACTTTTATTTCGACTTCCCAGATTTCATGTTTAAACGTGAAAGTATTCAAAAGAAAAGACTACCTACTTATAGAAAACGAAATGACTTTTTCGTCGTTTATCTCGTCCTGAGATGATGGTTACAGACGGGATAGTGCGACAAAAAATTATAAAATTATATATGCATATTAGTTTTAGAGCTGTCTGATATCAGACATTTCTCAAAACACAGTCACCCACCATCGCCATCAGACATTCGTCAAAACAGCAATATAATTGGACGATTCGTGAATTTTTACTGTAAATTTATCGCCTTTCGCGAAGTGGGAACGATAAACTTCAAGCGGCATATCCAATCGAAAGCCCAATTTAATATTATTACAAAACAACAAGATACATCAGTTTAGCTTGCAATCATTGAAACACAATCTGATGGTGTTCGTCACGTGTTAGACGAAGTCAATTAAACAGATATAACTACGAAAGTGACCTCGATATTGGATTGACAGACACGATACAGATGTACGAGTTAGAGAAGGATGGATTAGAGGCAGAGCAAAGCCTGATAGAGATAAATATTTATTACAAATCAGAAGAAATAAAAAAATAAACACAATACTATTTTCAAGTGCCGTTTTGCTGGCAAGGTCGAATCTGAGCAAGATATTGAAGAAAAAAAAAATCCAATCTAGAGTCCAGTTTAAAATAATCCAATCTAGAGATTTTGGTTGAGTTTCGCACGCAACAATGCTCAAGGTTCATTGACACATACATATACTATCAAGGTCACTTGTTTTAATTTCTGCCACGTAAACTCAGTCAAATTTCAACTAAATCATTAAAATAGAGACTTATAAGAAATCTAAAGCTAGTTGAACGGTTCCAAAAAGTTCATCATAAATAGAACAACCAGCAAAAGAACTCTTAGATAGATAGATATTCTTTTTAAAAGCATGTACTCATACGATATGAAAGTAGATAACAGATATTTTTAAACTCCTATTCTTGTAATTTGTCAACATTTACATAACAATCTTATACGCTATCACCCTCATGTCAATCTTGACCGCACTTACGACGACGAGAGCCAGCCAGATTTCTCATCAAGTAATTACATAACACGAGTTCTTATTGAGTTATGGCTCTGTAATTGCAATCTTATCATTATACTACTGAATACATCAGGTTTCGACCCCGACGGTAATTATAGTCGAATTCGAAATTATGTTTTCTTTGTTTATTTTAAAGGTCTTAATTAAATTTTGTTTATGAGTCATAAATTTGGGATGTAATGGACACTGTCATCCGTATACAGTTACAGGTGGAAAAACAGGTGCATAATGACTTGTCTTATTTGGCTAATGATGACAATTTATTAATGTATTCATCTTGACAATAAGAAGGATCGTATAAACTCCCTAATTCTTGTTGCATCATTGACGGGAACAAATAATTGATTTCTCTTATGCTTCTATTTGAGAGCTAACTCAGTCAGTATCAGTGCTATCGTATCATATTCTCTTAATTTGTTAATCTTTCTGTCCAGCAGATTCTTTTCATACTACAGCACCCAATTTCAAAGGCTTATAGTCGGTTTATATCTTGCTTAGAGTCATTGTCCCCGTACCAACCCATACAAAGCAATGCTCCAGATTAAGGTGTTAATGAATCGTTTGAGGACCTGTTTTATTCGAAGTACCTACCCTAATCAAAGGAGGTCTAACTATAACTACATAATTATTAATCCTCCCTATCATTTATTGTTTTTTTTTTTTTCTTTAATGTCACCTCAATTATTTAGAACAGTGTATTAGAGATCGAAATCAAAGCGTTTTCGATTATTGGAGTGTCCAAGGTGTGCTAAAATTATCATTTTATCAATAATACCTATGATATCAGTAATTTCTTATATGTATTATAATTTCTTATAGTACCTATAGCAAGGCACTAAGCTTAGATCTACCTGGTTCTACATCCACACCTACGAACAAATAATTATCGTAATATCTCATGCTTAAATCTAAATGCAGTTCACCATCCAACGGTCGGTGGTTTAGTCACAGTTTAACAGCTTAATACAGCTGTTTATAACCAGCCAATAACATTTTCGGGAAATGCAACGCATTATTGACTGTGTCCAGTTAAAACTGTTATGATCTTCTTGATTTGACAAATCCGGCTGATAAGGATGATAGTGAAGGAAAAATGTCACTATCAATAGATAAAGTAAATTCATATTGTAAATATTTGAATCATTGTATAATTAAATCAACTGCGGCTGTGCCCTGAACCAGCCGACGCCTTATTGTGAGTTAGTCATTAGTCTATCTATCTATATTTCATAGAATTCTTTTTGTAAGATAGCAAAAACTTCTATTATTATACGTCAAATAACAAAAATATGGTTCCCTATGCTTACCATTTCACCACGAGACAAACATTCATAGCTGTAAAACATAAAAGGAATACACCGAAACAAAACAATATTTTCTTTTCACCCGTTATCAAATCTCAGTACTAGGCCAACTGATTTGCTTACCGTTTGTAGGGCAATAAGCGACGTTGGGAGCTCCCTTATTGGTTCAAATTCTGCTCCTACTGAACGACAAACACAATTTTGTGCCCCTCGCATTACTAGTACACTTGTACCTACTTTGTTTATATCAAACATCCTCCTTACACGTGCTCTATCTACATCTCAGAACTTTATATAAATCAGAGTTTGTGACCGTTTGTGATTTTGGATATTTTCTTAAAAGAAGGTTGAAAATGTTGAGATAAGCTGATAAATATTTGAATAGAATGAAAGTACGAGGAAAATTATAGAAGATTGTTAACAATGTGATCAAGTATTTTATCAACCATGGTTATAGTCCTGAAAGTCATGATAACTGGACAACCATGGAAAACAGTGATGTTTGGCACACACGCAAAAATAACGACGTTCATCTTCGATCAAATCGCTTCACAGGCTCTCGCACGCACCCACTCTAAAATCAAATAGGCAAATATTGATAAAATGCAAAGCCGATAAACTTGGCAGATGTCTCAGTGTTCAGAAGGCACCCTCCCATATAATTTAATGTCGTAGGGGGAATCACAATAGCTATCGATTCCTTTGTGCCCGAGGGAAATCGCTTCTTCATCCACGTTTTTACAATGTCACCGCAAAACAAGCGAGCATTGTACAGACAGTGGTTGGAGGTAAACTGTACATTATTATGCATTAAAGTTCGGGAGAGATAAATAACTGGAATATTTACGCACATGTTTGTAGCGTTTGTTTTACGATTTTTGTTTTTACTCGATTCACTCACGATTAAAAGCTTGTTTTGTTTTACTTCGTAGTTTTATATAACGAAATGTAAAACGTTTGTGGTTCTACGAGTATGTCCACATTATGTGTACTATAAACAATTAATGAAATGATGAATGTATGAAAATGTTATGCTCCTAATTAAAAGGGACGTGATTAAGCACTTCTGAATCCAATCTTCAGTCGAAACATTAATCTTTCAGGTGAGGAACAAGAGCAATAAATTAAAGTTGGTTACATCGAATCATCACGTTTCCGAACCACATTGTTTCCACCTTCATAATTCTAATTTAGGAAAGGAAACACTTTGCGTTGATTCTCAGAGAATCGGTGCTGAATAATTAATGGTGTTCAGGGGAGCCGGCCTGACTGAATGATTGCTGCAGATATATTGAAGCTACTATAGAACACAACTCGACAGTCATCTGAAACAAGTGGCAAACCAATAGCTACACTTTTTTCTTCGTCGTGGCAATTGAGTCGATAGCGACTATTTTGCTAATGTCAAATTAGTGTGACGTTCGGTAGACTGGCTACTCTTATTCGAAATATAAAATAAAAACAAACTTACTTTTGTTTCGAAATTCAAATAATCATAATTTACCACCAGTATGGTGTTACTGTTAATACAAGAATTCGATTCGGTGAAATCACAGTATAAAAAGAAGCTGAAGAGGGAAGTGTTCCCGAACTTTTATGCCCTGAAAAAAAAGCCAAAGGTCAAAGCGATTTTTGTAGTAATTGGCGACGAAATTATAGATTTTCAACTTATTATTACAGGTAATATTATTCGAAATAAAGTTGTTAATCAAAACTGTAGAGAATAATATCGTATATATATTTTATCTTGCTCTGAAGCCTAGAGCCTAGCCTCTTAACATAATATTATTATAAGAAAAATTACTTTGTGTTCGGTATTATTGAAGCAATAAGTTTTAACGATACAGAAATAACAAACTCGTGTTTGAAATGAATAACTACTTACCAACACCAACAACATTATTTCACAAGAAAAGGGAAGTTACCTTATTGCTCAGAAGTCAGGTAAATATCAGCCGAATTGCGTTCATACTCGAAAATAAACGGTTTCATCGCAAAGCTTGCCGCGAAAGGGTTAAATTAGTATTTCCGCCAACCTTTGTCGTAGGCGACGCATGCGGAATTCTTAAGTTTTTACACGTTTTATAGACCTGATTGTGGAAGGCGAGATTCAGGAGGATTTCTTCTCTACCTTAGTATGTTTTCTCGAAGTTTCTTACCGTATTATTTGTCGACTGACGCACAAATCTCTGCATAATATAAAATGCAAAATCTTTAGAACTCTCATTTTGAACGTGAGAACGGCCGCAATCCGCTTTTTGTGGTTTCTTCGTTTAGTTGAAGCTTTTTGTTGTATTTACTCATTTGCATAAAGTTTTTGTCGGCTAAATATTTACCATCACGCCCTATCTACCATCAGTGCCTGAAGGGTTAGCAGCTGTGTACTTAAAGTATATCCACAGTTCGCTGGCACATATCCGAACTCCGAGCGGCTACGGGGAATTTCATAAAAAAACCCAATACATTTTGCTCGACCTGGGTATCGAACCCAATACCTCTAGCTCAGTAGTCATGCTTAGGACCACTAGTCTAAAACTTCATGTTAAAATGTATGAATTTATACCATATTTTTTTACATAAACTAAATCACTATTTCCCTTGGTCACGCCATAACTTGAGAATGACTAAATGAATTTTAGTTTTTCTAATATTATGTAGAAGGTCCATACGAAAACAAAAATTAAGAAATTGCGCAAAAAATGGGAAAATATGACTATTTCAGCTTCGTGCAATTTTATTCATATTTATACTAATTTGAAATGAATATTCATAGCTAAGACAGGACAACAGATGTCGAGTCAGCTTGTAGGCAATAGATTACTCATAGTTACGGTCGATAGCAGAATGCATACGTTGTTTCCCACTAATTTAATCAGCACCCGTCGACAAAATCTTTTACTATGATTGATCAGCCTTCGATATGATTGCACCTAGCCACTGGATCGCTTTAATACTGTCTGGAGGCCCATAATTATTTATCCAATACAAAATGTTCAACATTTAAATAAGAGAAAAAAAATACATTTCCAAAAAGTACTTTTCCGATGTTGGAATTTAAAAAATATATATTTTATGAATAAACGAATAAACAAAAGCTTCCGAGATGTCATATATTTCGAATTTCGAACGGAAAAATAATTCAAATATTTTCCTTAATTTTTCATTCATCGCAGTGGGACACTGAATCCCCCGGGTTTACTTTTACTTAACGGAAACCTTATTTAAAATAAACAGGCTGGTGTAAACGGGCGACGTGCCTAAAATTCTGATCGCGTCGATACTGGTGTATTATTTTCACTGGCAATAAAACGAACGCGACCTAAAATGTGCTTTTTATTTGTTTTAACTTGCTGTTATTTAGAGGTGTGCCGATGCTACTATTGTGTGCAAAGTTTCAAATATTGACTTACCTCCTTGCTTGGTGAGATACTAAAATACTTGCTTCACTTGTTAATATGGCTTTTGTCATCTTCGAATATATTGAACATTAGACAGGCCCACGGCTTTTACCGTATTGATATACTAATGATATGTCCATTAGACAACTACTCACTTAAAGGTCTCGAGTTCTAATCCAAGACGCACCTCAAACTTTATGAAGTCATTTACATATTAATCATTAATTATTATGCTTTAAACGGTGAAGGAAAACATGCGGAGGAAACTTGCATGCCTGAGAGGTTTTCTTGAAGGCGTGTGAAGTCTGCCATTCCGCAATAGGCTAGCGTGGTGGACTATAGCCTAATCCCTCTCGTTCTGAGAGGAGACCCGTGTCCAGCAGAGGGAGAATGTAGATGAATAGATTGATGATGATTCCAAAAACGGCATAAGATTAATCGATTAAAACAGGAGTAACGTAATTTTTTTTTCTATTGTCTGTGTATTGTTGCCTGACAGGTTAGAGGTCAAGTTTATGCTCATATACGTAGGTATCTCTCTCTCTCTCTTCAACCTGCTGCCAACCAATGCTGGATGTACTGAGGTCTTTTCATAAGCACGCCATCTCGAAAGGTCTTGTGCCTTCCTCACCAGTCCTTTCCGGTCACCTTTGCTAGATCGTCGTCGTCGTAGGTATCTAGCAGTAAGTAACTTAGAAAAAGATCAGCTGTCAGTTACTTATTTGTCAAAATAAAGTTGATAGGTGCAGGATAAATTGAATCATGTTATCTTTTTGAATTTTTTTGGCTTTTTCCAAGCAAAGATTATGAAGTTATTTTAGTGAAGGACGTCACCTCAATGACGTAAATTAAAAATGTGAAGGCAAATTTCAACTTGGCGGGTGGGACTCGCGGTGGCTTAGCGGTTATGACGACACCAGACGCTTCTGGTGTATTTAACCAGAAGACGCAGGTGCGAATCCTGCCCGCGGTTCTTTCTTCACTAAAATAACTTAAATCATGTTGTTGTAAACGCTTTCTGAACGCAATAAATGACGCCTACTAACTTTCCGAACGAAGAAATCCAGGTTTACGACATTGTTACAAAGCAAAATCTTTCATTTTACAACATAATTTATGAATAAAGACGTTGCGAAACTTTATTGCTCAAGTGCCATTTCATATGAAAAAATAAGTTAAATTATAAATGTATAGGTTTACATTAAAATTTTCAATTACATACATTAAAAAAAAACTAAGTGTATAATATGACCTAAAGAAATACGACTGCTTTAATAATCTAGTTGTTCTAAATGCGACTCGCTATGCAAGAGGTCCTAGGTTCGATACCCAGGTCGAGCAAAGTGTTATTGAGTTTTTCTATGAAATCCTCAGTAGCAGCTCGGAGTCTGGATTTGTGCCTGCTTAATGGCAATAGGCTCGCTCTCATTACCTGGGACCTAAACATACCGGTGAAGTGTAGGTGTCTACATTAGTGCACCTCTGCCTAACCCTTCGGGGAAAACGTGTGTGATGTTATGAAGAGATACTATTCCCAAGAAATTTTACAAAAATACGGTTTCAGTTCCATTAGGTAGGTTAGGGACAGTATAATGCTGAAATTATTATAATTGAACTATGCCCCACAATATAAGACTACAATAGCTTAATCCCTCTCATTCTGAGAGGAGACCCGTGCCCAGCAGTGGGCTGATGATGAGACATTGTGGTTGATGATAATTAAGAAGTCGCACTAATTCTCAAAACCTGTCCTAAGCAATACGGTAATCGAATCGAGTGTAATGAGTGAGTTAATCGATAAACCATTATGTCAAACGAACCTGCACTTAAACTCATTTAATTAATAGAGGACAAATCACCATCTGGTGTTACTGATAACTAATTTATAATTGCTATCGCTTCAAGTACATACAATTATCGATGTCGACCATCAGAGACTTGGCATTTATTTGCATTAGCACCTGTCTACTTAGGCCATTTAAGCAGCATAATAACTAGATTATTTAGGTTGTTATAACGTTGCTTGGACACAGATACCTAAAATACTTAAATAAATACTTTTTAGTTCGTAGTAAAAACAAAATACAATTGGTCATTAACCACTTCGAACCAGGTTTTAATACCGTCTGCCATCGGCTCTGTGAACATCACGAAAATGCCTAATTCAAAACCTTAAGGCTAAAGCGTCGTGGTTGGTCACGTGAAGCCTCGTTCAGTCGTTTGGCAATACCCTTAAAAAGGGATAGTGCGCTTGGACCCCATGGCCCCAGCGTTTCGACCCCAATTGAGTATTAAAACTTTTGATTGAAACTAATTATCGTAAAAGATTTTGCTGTAAAATAGTGGTGAAAAATGACAATTTATACCTAAATCTATAATTAAATCTAAATCTCCTACGATAGAATTTTTTAAGCAAAAGTTTTATTTTTTATTTTTATAAAAGCTTACTAGCGATGTGGGTCACACGTTGCTAGTATTCTTGTTAACCCCTCGTGCTAAGCTAAAATGCTTGTGTTACGAGTGGGTTCGAGTTTTGATACTCCATTGTAAATAAGTTATTGTTGATGTCGCAATTTCTACTGCCATGTATCTAGAATGTAATAACAGCACCAATAATTTTCCCTCAAGTTGATTATTTTAAGCTGTACTTGGATACCATCTGGTGTAGATGTTAACAATTTTATAATTACTATAGTTTCAAGCAACGAGTTTCAAGTACAAATATTTATCAATCTCGACCATCGAGAACTTGGCATTTGCATTGGCACCTGCTTATACAACAACAATCATTTAGATTGTATATCTATCAGGTCTCAGGTAAGGTCAGCAAGCATTAGCAAAGATGTTGTTATATTTCACCTGACATTAATTTCTTTGTACCGTTGTACTGTCGAAATCCGTGACAGAATGAAATATTCCTTAGTCATTTCTACCTTAAAAAAGTTTTTGTCATTTATGTCATGAGCGTGACACAATCAATCCTTATAGTTACCTATTTGTTGGTATCATGCTAACTTGAGGATTAGAACTGGTTTCAAATGTCATCCTTTTGCTTACCTCCTCGACATTTTTCCTATTTTATCTCTGATAAAAAATCTAGGTACTCTTATTCTCCTTTTGAAAATCTTCCAGGTTAGTTTAGAGTGATTATTATTTGATACAATTTGCTCGACCTGAAAATCGAACTAAGGACGTGTAATGTTGTAGTCGTGATTAGGACCATTAGACTAATTAGGCACTCAGTCAAAGACCTCTTTAACTTGTGACCAAATACAGCTAAGCGAGAAATGACAGAGTTGACCGTTCGCATTATGTTAAGTTATTCGTGGCAAGCGCAGGTAGTTCATCCCACTCAACCGTCGCAGTGGCGCCAGCGCAGAACAGACCTATATATTTGATCTAAAACCAATCTAAACGCTCATTAAAATTGATCAATTCTGTAAACTCTTGTTTTGAGGTTATTGTATTTATGTATGGTTGAGTTATAAAGTTTGGTGGCTTATTTATTGTTTTTTCTTGGGTATCATATTAATTCAGCGTTTTTAGGTCGATCTTCATAAATTCTGTTGTTTATGTCTGATTGAAATTAGCGTAAATTATGTGTTTATATATAACTTTTGTTGTTAAATTCTATCATCTACTTTATTTTGTGTTATCTTTTGGTAAGGAGCATCATGTGTTTTCGTATCTGTATCAGAGGCTCCATACAACTCAATTCCTACTGACATCACTTTTGAATAGTCACTATTATATCAGTGTGAAATATTGTCAAATAGCAAGTCATAATACGTAATTTGTTTTTTTGCTCTGGCTTTTTTCTTACCAACATTGACCTATCGTCTCTTTATTACCTTTATCAATATGATTAGCATCATCAGCATCAGTACCGATATCTTCAATGAGGAAGTTGACATCACTGACTTTATTAGCAATCAAAATGCGTTCTGATTTGCAATGCCAACATTCCAATGTATATTCACATTATATTGTAGAAAAATCAACTTGTAAGGAATTCATAGGTCGATGCGATTGGTTTACGGGCGCTTTGTGTTCCATTAAACTAGTGGCGCCTAGTGGCCTTTGCCAGTGATTAAGTGGACAAGCAATGTATTTTACTTTTACCTAGTTAGCGATAGACGTGGCGACCGCCGCCAGTCGCCATGTAGCGACACGTCTCGCCGTATCAATCATGTTATGTCGGTGTTGCCAAGAATGAATATATCAATTTTTTATTGTGCATTCTAAGCTGTTAATCTGCGGGGATATTTTTTTTGTGCGATCTTAGATACCGTCCTATTGAGATGGATAATAAAGATTCTTTTTTTATACCCACTAAGAAATTAACGTGGTAACATTGTTATAACTCAATACTCAAGCAATTGGCAAAAGAGTCATTAGATTTCGGAGAGTCAGAAGGTTCGTACTTATAGTATTACCACTATAAGTACGAATCTTCTTTGATAAAGCATTCTGTACTCCTTTTTTCTTTCTATAGTCGCTGCAATTCCTAGGTGGTCTACAGAATGGAGTTCATATGTGCACCGAATTATATTTTCACTGGCAACACAGCACGAGCGCGCGCCCTTAATCGACCGCCAATAGCCGACGATAATTGAGTCGCTGGAGCCTTATAATTGGCGCTTTTTATTTAATAACCCACTGCATAATTGTCGTAACGATCGTCGTAACTATGACAGTGACTGCTAATGAAAAATTGGGAAATAATTGTACTGGCAACAATTTTATTGATATTCTACATTTAAAATTTGTTACAGTAGCTGACTGACCATTGAACTATCAAAATGGCTTACACAGTTGTTAAATTGGATTAGAAATCAGTTGCAACTGCAATAACAGGTTGAATTGAGTTCGCTTAATGCAAGCTGTTTACCTTAGTTGACGGTAATGATTTGCAGAATGAAATGGCTACGAGATCATTAATGAACTGAACTTAAAGTGAGTTTTGTGGAAATATTGCATTAAAGTGACAACTTGAAAATTTGCAATTCTAACAAGAATATTATAAGGAGTTTTATGATGTTGGCTTTCACCTTTTAAATTAGACAGTAAAAGCATAACTTAGCTTTATATTTAATCATTTCGCTTCAAGGAACGATGGATAACCAGAAATAAATTTCAAAAAAAGAATCCGACGCGCTGACATTTATCCCTCAAGGCTCAACCACTTTCCGAAGCTCGTAACAAATAAAAAATCGACGTTTATAGTTCTTTATTCTCTTCAGACTAACCATAGTCATTACCAAGCAATAAATTGCTATTTATTGACATATTCATGTATTTCTTATCAACTTGCGTTTTATTCTTGAATGGATTGATCGTAAATTCTAATAAATTACATATTTTGTCAAATGTTTTTAAAGCCAGTCATGTTTTTTTGCTGTTCAATGATATCTTAACATTGCTGTGCAAGTTTGAAAGCCAAGGTCGGACAACAAACAAGCAAATGTCATTTCGTAACAGATAATTTCAGGGATGGTATGTACAGCAACCATAAATATAACATGGACGGCACAATGCGTGAAATTTACAACGTTTTTATTTTACGAGTCTCACTAAAACATTTCGGTCCCAACAATAAAATAGTCTGTGTTTTTACGACACCTGAACGTGAATGCGCGTTTCAAAGTGATTTTGGACCAATACGAAGTGTTGGACGATAGTTGATACTTATATTACTTACGAATCACCTCACGTAACTAGCCCGCAGAGTTAAAGGTGGCGGCTACGCCAGATCAGTTTTGTTTACAGCCATTAAAATTGGACTTACTTCTCTAAATGAGGGCATGATGTTAAAGCCTGGTGTTTCGACATGTCGGACACTATTTGGTTAACTTGCTCTGTGTCTAGGTGCGTGTGGGTGTTTCCCGACTGAATTTGAAATTTTGTGTCTGAATCATGGAACATGGAAACAGGTATTTTTATCAGATAGTTCTAGTATAGATTACTTACATCAATATGATTCGTTTGTTCATTTATGCTTACATATATATTTTCACGCCTGTTTCCCTTCGGGGATTGACACTATAATAGATTTCCACTTGCTACGATCCTTGCGAAAGTGAAAATGGTGTTTTCGCTTCATCTACGTCATTAACCTCCGCATGAATGATCATCTGTTTGTCTTGTTGTCATAGAGTCTTAAACCTGGCCTTTTTTTGAGAACGGGCACAAATGGTTGTATTTATTTATTTATTTATTTATTTGTTTTATTCACCACGTATTCCCAAATTTGTGTTTATCTAAAATGTTTAGAAGTATGAATTCACACTGAATATTCCAAATTTCAAAAGCCAGCTCAAACCACAGCAATAATACCAAGTTAGTCTATGACAGTATTACACCTCAATAAATATGCTCGACAATGTAATGTTATCATTATTTCATATAAACCTTACATTCACATCCTGTGCGGATCAAATTATTGCTGCGACCAATAAGTGAGACTTCCTGTTTAGAAACAATTGACTGTATTAAGCACTATTTAAAACTAGCTATCTGCTTCAACAAAATTTAGGATATTGACGTGGAGTCAAGTCGAGTGTAGGAAATATGCTTAGTATCAACTTTTGTTCTCTTGATACAGAAACTGAAACTACAGAAAACTAGCAACTCTCCTGCTAAAATGTTACATTTAGAAATAGCTGTCTAATCTTTTTATCACAAAAAGATTAGATTAGATTAGTTGCTAGTTTTCTGTATAGAAATTATGTCGTAGGATATTTCTATGCTTAAATACTTCATCTTGCAAAGTAGAGTAGAGTGGGACAACTGCACCATCCTTTCGATACAATGGAATAATATTATAGAAATAAAACGTGGAGGCATTTCTAAAAGGAAATACGCGGATGGATTGCCCTCACAAAATAAATTCGGACAAGTCTAATTTCTCAAGAGAAGTCTAATCTATTTCTTTCAAAGTACACAGTAGGATCGCGTATCCAAGCCTTTAAGCTTTCTCAAGGAAGTAGAACATTATTTGTATTGGTTATTTGGCCGTTCCACCACAGCCCGCCAATACATTCGAAAACTTTAAGACACTGCATGATGCACTTAGGATATTAAACATTCCGAACAAGTACTTATAAAGTAGACAAACAGTAGCTGCTATCAATATATTTGTCAACGGTACCACAGAAACAGATGATTATGAAACTTAATGTTTTGTGTTGACTTCGAGTGTTAGGGCGTAGGTAGCGCATTCCTTTGCCGGTGCGGTGTGGGCCCAAATGGCATCTATTATATTGTCTCCACATTCCACACTTAGACTAGGGTGGAGATATTTATTGCCACGTGTACTATGTCTTTCGATTTTAACTGATTTCCGGCTTCCTCTCATCTTTTGCCGGTCATGCATCAAGTCTTTATGCAAAATTAAGACTACCTTTTTATATTCTACAATGAAATGTTTTGGAAATACAGTTTAACGTCGCAAGATTTGTTACATGCGTGATCTTACGTCCTTAATTAACCCACAGTAGGTTATGAGACCCCTAATCCTTTTAAGCCTTTGATCCCTATATTGCAAATCTTGTCTAGACTTTCCACCACATCGTCATCCTATCTATTCTTTGGTCTTCTAGTTGCAAATTCTTAAATATTGTAACTGTCACATGGGTAGGGCAATGTGTACTCATAATGGTTGAGTTATGAGATCCCAGTAATAAATGATTTGTTTTCTTTTTTTTAAAAAAAGCTTTCTAGCAATGTAGCAATGTGGGTCGCTCAATGTGGTAAATGCTTGTATTACGAGTGGGTTCACGTCGGAAGTGCAATGTGTGGGTTTCGAACCGACACTGACATGATCGCAAGTCCGACACCCTAGCCATGAGGCTACCGCCGCTTATGATTGTTTTTATACTGCTATTTACTATCTATATTTTTACTGCACTGTAAGAAGTTATAGATAATATACTTATTATCTCGCTGGTAAAACACCTTACTTTTTTAATAACCAGTTGCAAAACGCAATTACATTTAATACGTTATTTAAGAACAACTGTTGAAAGACTGAAAAACATCGTCAACCAAAACAAAACAGTAAATAACTATCTTCTCACCACTCACCTTTCCAATATTATCGTTTCATTTTGAACGTTAAAAAACATAGATTAAAAAACAAAGATTAAAAAAAAACAGTATCAAATAATGGTAAAATGGTTATCGGATTTCTGGGAATCACTTTCTCTTACAATGAAGTGTTTTCATAACAAGTGTGTTGTTGTGACACGAATAGAAATTCCTTTGTAGTTGACATCTTTGTTTTGTGTTAATAGGGTATTATAAAGCGGATTATTTACTTCGTTGTATGGGAGAAACTGCTTATATAAATAAACAGTTTTTAGTGCTCAGTCGTTATTGTGATAAATTGCTACTTTTATTAATTAATTATTGTGTTTGATCCACATCCCAAGCTGTGATGTTCATTTGTTTATTCTAAATTTGAAATTGACTCCAAACAAATCTCCGATCACCATAAATGTCAGGCGAACTTGCATTCTAGCTACCAAGCTATCACTAGTAACATTCTACCATAAGGAAATTTTTAAAAATCGAAATTAAAACAAAACCCTCATTCCTGATAATCTCACCATAGATACTTTTTTCTTTTCTTCGCCGTATAAACTTTTTGGGATGATTCTCCGCTTTTGAGATCAAAAAAACGTCTGCAACCTTTTGTTGAGCACAATGTCGTTTAGCGCCGTCGCCGCGATGTCGGCAGATAGCTGGTTCGAGTCCCGGCTGCAAATATTTCCGTCTAATTACCTACGCTTTGGCTTACCAAGGGATTTAAGCTAAGTATGGGATGGAGATCACAGCTAGCGATTTCAATTCTTCTGTTTTATTTGCGTATTTGGAATTGAATGCAGATTCCCTCAAGGAAAACGAGGAGGACACTTTATAGAAATAAGTACAGACCAACTTAATGGAAGTTTTCTTAATTAAATCATGACCCTCCAGAGGAACGTAACAATTGTTTCTCTGTTGCCTGAACTAATTGCTCAATGACAGGTTAATTGCATTTTTAACCGATAAAAAAAGGAGTGAATTTTCAAGACTACCCGTATATTTTCGTTTTTTTTTACATAGGTATATAAGACCACGCATAACTTTTACACAAATATCTGATTTTGGTAATTCTCTTTTTATCAGATAGCGTATACCTGTAAGTTGGTCCCATTTCAATTTGAAAAGATAGAGGATGATTGGTTTTTAATTTACTAAATTTTCTATAATCTTAAAACTTGGAACATAATATGTACGAGTAGTTCCAATGGCACTACAACATTATGGAGTTGATCTGATTATGGAGTTAAGGGAATTCTTCAGCGGTTTACAGTAGCAACTTCGTGTTTGGGAAAAAATAGGTCAAAACATGTCATGCTAGAGAAATTAATGTAGCAACATTTACCTTATCTTTTTATAACGTAGTTAGTCTATTCAGAGACGATTCTTGGTGTTATCTTATCTCGTTGATCTAAATGTTTTAGAAGTTAAGTTTACTCATTCAATAAGCATTACAGTCAATTGCTACGTCTTTTATGAAATAAGATTATCTCAGGGGTCAGAGACTGAGAGCTCACCAGACTTTAAAATTTGGTTCCCTAGATGAGCATTTTGAATTTTTTCATACCCTAAGTGGTAGTACCTCCCTGGCATGTCTACATGCCAGCATGAATAGGTCGGAACGACCGGGGACTACTACCGTCCCACAGAATAACGACATCAAGTAGCAGTATGCATACTGTTGCGTTTGCACGGTGAGTGTGGAGCGCCCCAAGGCCCAATTCGTCCCTTAGTCTCCTTCCATTCCCTTTTCGTTAAATAGGCTCGACAACGCATCTGCAACTCCTTTGGTATTGCAGACGTTCATGGGTGGCGATAACTACTTACCATTCGCCTGCTCGTTTGCCGAGCTATCCCATAAAAAACCCTAATTGCCTGATTTCCTTCTATTACCTCTTTCTTAAAATGACTCTTGTTAGGGAGTTCAATCAAAACCCGTAGAAAGTTCATCTAAGTAGTCCATATTGATTGATGGAAAACAAAATTATATGTTTCCAATTATATTCTAGTCTTAAATCGCCAAACTGCCATTGACAGGTTTATTAACTCGTCAATCATGAGTACCGTAAAGTTTCTGGGTAAAACCTTCCTGCTTGAGTACCTGACATGGATACTAAGCATCCTATTCGTTTAAAATTATTGTAAGTCTATTAATTACTAGCTTGGACTTTGTTTCTTTTCATTTTACGGGATAATATACAGCCGATGTTACTCAGGAATAATGTAGATTTCTATTGATGAAAATTTTCAAAATCGGTGCAGTAGATCCAACCCCTTCAACGTCACAAACTGACGACGTCACAAACTCACAAAATGTACCTCTTTCTAATATTATATTAGTATAGATAATATGATATTGATAGAAAGCTGAAAAAAATTAGGAGCTAGTGACTAAGTTATAATTTCACTGATCAACAGATCTGGTAGATTAATCTACGCCTGCCACGGTTAGTTAATGGATGGATGACCATTCCTAACACATTGCGACCCCTCTGTGCTTCGGAGAGCGCGTAAAGCCGTCGATCCCTGTTGTCATATGAACACCTATGACAATCGTTAATGGTAGTCAAAAACCCAAGAAACCTGACAATCGAACATCAGTATTGTGCAGAAATTGGGTTGCAGAGTTGTCTGATGGCAGTCGCTTCGTATAATATTGAGCTTCATCTGACGGGAAGCCTACACCTACAGTTCGCCGGTATGTTTAGGTCCCATGTAATAGGGGGCGAGCCTATTGCCATTCATCGGGCACAAATACAGACTACGAGCTGCTACTGAGAATTTCATAGAAAAACCCAATAATACTGCTCGACCTGGGGATCGAATCCAAGACCTCTAGCGTAGCAGTCGCGATTGGGACCACTAGACTAACGAGGCAGTCTAGTTCGTGCTGATTATTCATATTAATTTATAATTTTTCTTTTTTTTTTCAGGTAAGTTCCATGTTGTGCTGTAAGACCTTCATAGTAATAGCTCAGTTTTATCCTGAGATAAGTTGGTAAGCACGTTCATATAATTATGAATTGCCAATCAAACAAGATAAATTAGTCAATAACACTTGAAATAACAGTAATTATTTGTTTACAACCTCACTACGAACAGTGCTCACGTCATCTTTAATTAAAGCAGATTGTCCGACATATTACTGACCTGACCAGACTGACCCGTGACGGCATCGACCACAATATCTTGACCTTCTTCACCTTCCTCGATCATAAGAATTGTGAACACGATCAGGTATTTGAACCGAAGTTCAAAGCTTTACTTTAAGTGGCAGTTCAAGAGTCAAGGGCACGTGTTTTTGCTAAACGTGACGTTATTTTCTTTATATAAATTTACTAGTGGACCCCACAGAAGTTGTCCTGCCCGAACTCGATCGCAACGCCACCTACCGGGACAAATTGTGAATCTAAACAACCCCGTCAAACACTTAAACAAAGACAAAAAAAACACCAAAATCGGTTGAGCCATTGTCGAGTTTTTGTGAAACTAACGAACAGCAATTGATTTTTAAATCTAAGAAAGTAGAATAATATTAGAATCTTATTAAACTTTATAATAAGTTATAATCTATACAGTACTTATATATTATATGATATCGTATGCGTATGACAGCATAAAAAGGTAATACGTAAGATTAATTTAAAAAACGACATAATAATAATACTTAAAGTAACCTCACGAAAATATACGCAACATTCTCGGAGTTTATTCAGTTTTAATGTACCTTTTAATGGGTATACTCATTTTAAAAGTAGGATAATGTAATGCAAGTAACACAAAACTTGTTTGTTTTATTATAAAGGAGAACTTGCTTCGACGCAATTGCAACTTTGGCTTTCGACAAATTGCTCCCATATTTCTCCAACCCGCTCTCAGCTTCCTGATTGTAAAATGTACATCCAAATATGTCAATAAATTACGAAATATTGACAACAATTAATATGTAAAAATACTTTAGTCGAGTTAAATCGCCGCCATTATCCGGTTCCTTTGCCGTCACACCAACATTCCCAATTTGTCGCCTTTCGCGTTTCGCTACTTTGTCTTAACATCTCACAAAGTTCATTTTGTGTCTTATCAGTAGGTAATAAAGCTTTAATTCGCGTATTACCATATTTCATAATATTGTAGTTAAGTTTGCAAGTGCATAACGGTGCTTTTGCCGTGGAGGGAACTGCCAAATACGGCGTGTTCCTGACATTCGATTTGTTGCAGTTTTATCTCGACTCTTCCTCGTCTTATGACCGTATGTTGCTCGGATCTTCATTTTGATAAAATCGTTTTCTTTTTAATATGTATCCTGTCCATTTCTTGTGGTAGTTGTTGTATTTGTATTATGTCAAATCCTTTGCAAAGACTTGGCGCAACTTCGTTATTATAAAATTAAATATTAAGCGCTTCGAAGAGGTATTGAAATATGAAATCAATGATTAATGTTACCTTAATTTAATGAATTCATCCGAATTGTAATTCGGCCTTTCACGCCGAAAACAATCGACTCAAATGAGGTTCATTCTATTCAATTCAAAACCATTTAATAATCCTATTGTCAAAGTAAATTAAAACGGTTTATAATCTGCAAGCAGTCGGTAATACGAATGTGTATAATATCGATTTATACCATACGAGTACCGATGTCAAATGTATCCGAACTCGTTTTATGGTCCTGTACAATTTAATAGACCCCAGTTTTATGACACGTTGCAAGCAACTCTATCACATAATTGGCTTTAAAAAAAGTAATACCATGTTAACGGCCAGTATTGGATAATCAGTTTACTATGTTTATCTCCGGCCATCTTATTACTAAGTAAGATATAATTAAATAAGTATTTGAAATTGTTTTTAAAGGAAGATCTTATAAGAGAATATATTATATTTGAATACTTACACTTGGCAACTTCTGAGTATTCTCAGGAATAGACAAACAATAAAACAAAAAATATTTTTAATTTATCAAAATCTCATTTCAGACATGTTATGACAGCAGAAAGAAATAAATGTTGCATAATTATAACCTGTCACTTCTCTGTTCGGATACACACAACACAGCAGTCGTTTTACAATAAGAATTGTTCAGTCTCAAGGCTGTACGCTAGCAGATCATTGCCGATTTAGATAAAAAATAGAATGGATATTTATGAATGAACAGAAACCGGTTTTGAGCGAGACATCCTGATGTAACCTGATGTTGTTCGCTTCTATAATTTTAAAATACGTTTGGAAAAGCAAAAAAAACTGCAAATGATATAATCAGTTGGTAGCAAGTTTTTGTATTGTGACTTTGAATTTAATTTACATTAAATCTTGTCTTTGAATATTTTTTTGGTTATCCGCGAATGTAATTGAAGTGACGTCACTGAAATTACTAGGTTATTCGCGGGTTTAAATGAAGATAGAATGTCTCTTGCTCTGGGTAAAAGTAGTGTACTCCAATTTGCGTGTTTCATGCAAACGAAGTTGTTACCTTTAATATGATACCACTAACTTAGAAAGTTCGTGCTGATTAAATCAAATTGCTTCATCAAGTTCTAAGATTACAACAATCATCAACTTCATTAACCTGCATGCAGTCCTCGGTGAATTCCATCTGAAGCTCTCAGTCTAAGCATTCCAGGCTTATCTTCAAGTACTACTTCATTAATTTCTTTAAGAATTATTCAGGAAGTTATACATTTAAGTTAATTATAGGATCTTGCAAGATTTCCATTTAATTATCATTTCTAAATCCATTTACATACATACTTATAATTATTATAATTGCGAAAGCGACTAACTCTATTGGTACGTAAAGATTTCAAAAAAAAATGTAAAGAGATCTCATTGGATCGCGAAAAACCCGCGCGAACCAGCTGTATCGCAGTGTACATAAAAAAATACTGTCGCCGATTGTACGGGAAAGTTGTCAAGTACAAAGTCGTACATCAATGGTAACTATATTCTAAGCAGGATTGCTAAGCGCGTCTCAGTTTTCTTGTCTGTCTTCGAACTCGATCTCTTCGGTTCTAAGAACCCGACTCTTATGTCAGCCGACCGTTTTTGCGCCATTATACAGGACTATGACTCCAATATGTGATTGTGTTTGCATCGCACGTTGAATGGATATAAGAACATACTGTATATGAAGCCACGTTTTTGTTTTTTTATTTTTGTTGTGACAAGAATTGAGATGTGTTCTGAGACGGTTTAATAATATTAAGAGCATTACCTGCTTGTAATCACTGAAGAAGGACTTTCATTGGATGATAATGGAAAGTTGAAGGACATACATCAAACTTTTTGGTGATCGGCAAAAAGGTGAGGTGCGTAGTGCAACCTGCATTTATGACTTGACATATAAACATGGGTGGAGTAAAAGTCCTGTGCAAGGAGCCATAGCACGTGGCAATCTGTGGTTTTCGTCTACAATGGGGGAAAGTGTGAAAGGGGGGGGGGAGTGTGAGTGTATTTATATTGTATGATTTCTCCTTAGAGTATAAATAACCCAGAAACGAGATATACGCTTAAATTGAAAAGTGTAGTTTCACATTTTGTCGATTCAATAATTTATTTTTTTGACGGCATTATTAAGATTTAATAATGCCGTCAAAAAAAAACCAGGATGGCACCACTTGCAAAAACGGTCAATGCGGCGTCTAGTTAATATTTTTCCTTTTTCATTAGAACAAATTTAACATACCTAAGCCCTTCAAGATACATACAGCATTTATTCACGAATTAATTATTAATATTGGAATTATGCGGTCAGTTCCATAAACAAAAGACAGGATTTACCTTTATATCTTTCTGTTATGACCTAGGCAATAGCCCAGAGAGTGAGGAACAAATTAAACAAGCTAACATAAATGAATATTCATGGCTTCCTTAACAAATAAATGTTAACTACCAAAACAAACATTGTTGAAGTAAAATAAACAGCTAATGGTTAAGCATCTGTAGCCGTACTACTTAATAAGCAAAGTTTAACTGTTTGGAATTTAACCTAGCTTCCATTCTTAAGTCTCAACGGTTTAGTTGTTAAAAGCGCGGCTGCTGATCGTGTGATCCTAGGTTGGATTCCCAGGTCGAACAAAGAATTTCACAGAAAGAATGTTTAGTAGCAAATCTGAGAATATAATTATTATGTTTATGAGATAAGGCTCGCCCCCATTTACATGGAAACTAAAATCATACTAAAAAACTGCGAGTATTCCTACACTTTTATTTCACGAACAATGTACACACAGCTACAGGCAACTAATACAAATCCAGTTTAAGCTGATCTCGCATTGTATAAGCTTTCCATACAATAAGAGACCAGCGTAAACTGGATTTGTATAGCACGACGTGTAACTGTGCTTACGTTATGAATTCCAAAAAAAAAACAATACATCTATTTTTCTCATAGCTAGGTATATTTAATTTCTTTTATATGCGAAACAGACGTCATTGATTTTTACTACAGCCATATTCATTTCCATTTTGATTTGGGATCTATTTTATCAGATAGGACAAACATTAGCAAAGTATTCAAATATGTTCAAGATATACAAACTGTTTCGAATGCCATTTCATTTTGTAGATATACAATCAGGTAGGTACATATTTTATTAAAATACTATCTAGTAACAAAACCTTAATAATGACTTCTCCATAATCGATTTACCAATCGAATCTAATCGAATGGTTTTTCAATAGACTCATTTGCCTATAAAACGTTATCTTTTATAGATCAATCGATATTTCGTGTTTGGGTAACATTATCGCATTAATAGATCGTAACTTGGACATTTATTAGTTTTGCTAATAATGTTAGTGATGAATCGCTTAGTTTTAATCTAGGAAGCGATACGAAGACTAATAATTAATCTCTTCGCATAATAATTATAGACTTAGGCAAAGAACGTATTATTAAAAATGTGATGATGAAGATGCAAGGAAAAGGTTTTGGATAATCAAAAATATATTCCCTGGTTTTGTTGCTCATGTAATAGAAATTATAAAAAAAATATTGAGGTTTTAAAGTTCATTCGAGTCGTGAAAAGCTGTAAAAGAACCCGTAAAGTTGAAAACACTAATAATTTTTTTATGGCATTAAGTAGGCGTTATTTCAGCGGACCTGCCCGTCATGGTTCTGCATTGATGTATAAGTCCATCTGGTCGTGGCGAATGTCACAAATCCCATGGCTTGACTTAGGATAAGAGAACACAGGAACTGTTTTTATCGCTACTTATGAGTTCCAAATACCCTGCTGTCTCTCCAGGTGGCAGAGGATCCTTAAGAATTCTTAGCAGTTCAAAAAAATTCGTCCGAAAATTTTTACTGTGGGCAAAACTCACCACTTGAGTGAGAGGAGCCTACACAACGTCAGACGACGTCACTGTAGGCCCAGAAGGAGATGGAGGGACGAGTAAGACCTTTATTGGAAGGTTTGCAAACCCCTCTGAACCAAGAGCAAAGGAAGGAGGATAAGGAGTCCTTTGCACTGTAGGCGGACGGTAATGGCTGAAAAAAATAATAGTTTAAGTTGTAGGTTGTCAGCAAGTAACACGCAATTGTAAACCTGATCTCGATGACAGTGTAGACTGAAACTAGATTCCGTTTCAGTCTACAGTTTGTATCGGTACTGATTGATTAATCAGCCCCTTGTTTCATCCTGACTCTTGACTACATCGGCACCATAGCGGCGAACCAAGAACCAGCCCATCCTTAACCGATGAACACGTTAATTCGCCCGGACGCAGCCGCGACGCAATTACTCAAACATCAATATACAAATAAATCTTCGTCGGGTATCGGGACACCTCTGATTCCGACCATTGACATTGCAATTCCGCGTGGCTTGTCTTTCAATAAGAGTTATTGCATTGAGTTCCTATTGAAAACGCACACTTTATATGTCTCTGTATAATGTATGATGTTCTATAAATAAGGAGTTAGAAAGTTTCAGAATTTAAGGTGTATCTTGTTCTTTTTATTAACTTTTGTGTTTATAGAGAACAGAACTGAGCGAAATGATTTGTAATGATGTAATAGGAAATGTTGATTACAAAGCTTTATTCGTTTACCTATTTAGCTATTGTTTTTTCTTTTTAAAGGGGTAGTACTTATTTCATTGATTGTCGCATAAGTGTAGTGGTCCTAAGTGCGACTGGTACGCTCCTGGGTTCGATTTGCAGGAACAATCAGTTTTAAATGGTCAGTAGCAGCTCGGAGTTTCGTTTCGTGCCCTGTCGTCCCTTAGTACATAGGATGTAAACATACCGGCAAACTCTCTCTCGACACCTCTGTCTTACACTTCGGGGCGTATGTAATTTACATTGGGTTACAAAATAAGTTTGTCATCAGAAAATATTTTTAAAATATACAAATCCCATGCGTTACATTGCAAGTTATTAAGCAGGTTATGATGCAATCTTCAAACTGGAAAAACCCTGCTAAACATCTAAATTAATCAGTTTCCTGCAATCTACAGAAGCTTCCCGCTGTTAAGCAATCTAAATTGAGTTTATGAGTATTTTTTTACGAGGCTGTTGACAAAAAATTGTCTTGAAGCACAACCCAATCTTCTATCTAACTAGGATACATTTCTATTCGCATCGAACAAGTATAAAATTACATCGCGTTCAGACAGTTTACGATCGGCACACGGAAGTGACACTAACGCATTGTATTGGTTACATTGACAGGCGGCCGCGAACGTTTCAAAGCAACTGACAGTGCAAACGCGCACCGGAACGATAAACTGCAAATTGAATAGACAATGTTATGATTGAGTTGTGGGTACTCAACTTTGATGTTGGTGAATTCGTTGTTGTGAAGATTGAACACGGATTTAGATTGTTGATGGGGAATATAGTGTTCTATCTTAGAATATGCAGCTAATCCGCTACAGCGGTCTTGTGTTTATAAATGGACGTAAATAAGCAAAAACGCCTTCACCAACATTTTGTTGATAGTGTAAGTATTTCTTATACTGCCTCATTAATCTAGTGGTCCTAAGCGTGACTGCTACGCTAGAGGTCCTGAGTTCGATCCCCAGGTCGAGCAAAGTGTTATTGGGTTTTTCTATGAAATTCCCAGTAGCAGTAGCTCGGAGTCTGGATTTGTGCTCGGTTAATGGCACTAAGCTCGCCGAATGTGCGTGTACTTTAAACGTCGAAAGGTGGGTGTACTTTAGTACACCTCTGCCTGCCCTTCGGGAAATACAGGCGTGATGGTATGTTATGTAAGTATTTCATCAAATAAAGATTTCTGAACTTGAATATTCTATTGACATTTTTTTTTAATATGTTAGTTATAACAATATTGCTTACTTGCAACCAAATAGTGTACGAAGCGTGGCCCACGGTTTCACTTTCCCCAAAGGACTTTTTGAGACAAAAGGTAGCCATGTCCTTTCTCAGAATGCAATCAATCTCTTTGCCAATTTTATTGAATTCTATATGAGCTTATTATGATGGGAAAAGTTGCCAAAAAAATGAAGCGCAGCCGTAGAAAAAAGTCTTAGTTTAGGAACTTTACTGTGTGGACCGGAATTAGTAGTGCTATCCAACTGATTCGCATTGCACGGGACAGAATAAAGTATGCAGCTAACTGCCAAACTCTATTAATTCGAGAGGCATCTGAAGAAGAAGAAGACTGAATTCTGTTAAACGGTGAGAAGGCAAGGAACAGACAGAAAGACGGTCAGAGTCTTCGCATTTATAATATTAGTAAATATCGTTTTTTTTAGATTCATAAGAGGATGCATAAATCGTATTTCGTGTAAATTATTTGTTTAAAAGGAAGTCATAGAAGCGGAAGTCGAAGATAAAGTAGGAAGTTATGGGTCCAATCTTTTGGTTCCAATTAATAGTAAATTGCCGTTTGTAAAGGCTTTTTAGGCAAAACTAGGGTCAAACCCATTCAAAATAAAAACATTATCTACATTTCTATCGGTATTCAACCTCATTTTTTATAATCTTCACCTTCCTACCCAATTGCATCATCATAATAATGTCCATGCCATCGCATTTACGAAGTGTCAACTCTCCCACGATATTTAACGCGCGTCCAACATCGTAATGACGATAATTTGACATCGGACAACAATATAAACGAAATTGTTGAAGTCAACCCGGCCCTTGCAGTCACCGCCCGTCGTTTAACATATGTCCTCACTTTAAATTGAGTAGTTGGTACATGATTACATGTAGGTATATATGAACATTTTAACACTTTCTATAATAAAGCTGAGGCTATGAAACCAGCGGGTGAGCAATATCATAGCTAGTAGATTCGCTTTCGTCCAGACATTTGTTATAGAGAATGAGAAATTCTTTTCTCATTATCTAAAATGGACATTGTGACTAACCTACTTTATAATTTTGACCTAAAGGTATACTTAATAATTTTTCGGAATATAATCGCTTGATCTTTAAGACTGTTACATGTAAGTGGCATTATAATTTAACTAACAATTCTTCGAATTAAATTGTAAGTTCTTCAATAAATGCATTGCTTCATGCATTGGTCAAGCTTAATATGGACCCTAAGCATTATCGCCTAAAAAAGTGATTTAGACTCTAAATGACTATGACTATTGATCATTTAATTGAGTGCTGAGTGGTGAGCAAAGCTCATTATTAAGTGCATGATAAGTTTCCTTTCAAAACAATATAGTATGCTACATTGTTGTGTCATCTACATCAACACTTGGCTATCGCTCCTCGATCGCCGTCGCTTACTTCGTGGCCCGCAACGAATTTGGAGCGCTATGTAATTCTACTTTTCCTTAATGTCTCAATATGGACAACAAAATGCAAGATTATAAAGATTAAATTAAACTGGTAAATTTAACTGGTAAGTTTCTCGAGGTTTGTCACTTTAAATGTGAGAAAAATATAATAAAACTTATCAAAAATTACGTTTGTAGAGTCAAATCATGTTAAACGTTCATAATGTTGATGTTAAACATGTGTGACTTTGACTTTAAATTGGAATATTTTTTATTTAATGAAACTATGTTCTTGAATAAAAGTAGATTTATTCGTTAAATCAAACGTCCATCCCATGTGAAAATTAAGATTTATATAAAGAGATACTTAGAGCAAATGTCACAAAAATCTTCAATCAAATCTTGTAATAATTTATGTATGTCAAATTAAAGCATGCTTAGAATTTTACTAAAGTAATAAATGTTGTCCATGCACGAAAAACTAGGCTCAATAATGCGTCTGGTGTTCAAAAGTGAAGGATTCAAATTCTGCCAGATTTCAAAATTTTATTTCACAAAAAATATAACTTTGGTAAGAAGATACTTCAGTATTAGAAATGGTAAAGTCGTGGAACTCCAGATCATTATATTTAAATTCCATTGCGTGTGTTAGGCACATAAAATGCAGCTGTTATCAGAACAAAGTGGGCCACCGGTCTCAATTTCCACTTATCGTTACGATTGAGATCTACTCGGTCAGTTATCGGCTGTCTCATAATCTTATAAATTGAATTTCCATCTAACTGGGTTCCTTTTTCATGTAGCTAGCATTTCTCTTCAGAAAAAGGAAAAGTTTCTCAATTGGATAGATTTTTTTTGTGGTATTTTTCGCCATGTCGACGCCTGCATGTTGCCACCATTCGCCCATTACATTTTTTTTTACGGATAGAATATTATCACAGGTTATTAAACCGTCACATAACGAATTGCAGACGCAATGCAAACTCGTAAGGACGTCGGGGCCCAAGTACAATACTTGGGCCCCGAGGTACTTACGAGTTTTGCTGAATTAATATTACATTTACTTCCAATATATATTTCTATATAAAACTGGTTGGTGTCTGAGTATCTATCGGTTCCGAAGAAAGACTCTTTTTTTTTCTTTTTTTAATACATAATAGAAAACGAACTCAGTATGGTATGTACGTCCTATGGTGATAGGCTCACCTATTTACATTGGACCAAGAACATCCTGGGGAAAATGGATGTGTAAACGTAAATAAGATAAAAGGAAGGGTATAGGTTATCCTATTCATGTGGATTGGTGAAGCACACGTGTGGTTGTAGTCTCAAAATCAAAATAATGGTGGTAAGAGATATATATAATTATTTAGATTTTTCTTTGGAATAAGTCTACACCTCCGCTTAATTTACTCATTAACAAAGTTCCCAGCATCTTATAAAACAATCAGCAAGTTCCTGTTCTCGCGGCTAGTATAAACGAACAAAAGCAAACATCAGCCATTTCCTCGAAGATAAACCGCTCATAAACGGTATCATTAAGATAAGCCGTGTTAATTTCATAGGAAACCATTAAGCGGTGCCTGTGATATCAACACCTGACCTTTACAGAGTTTATGGCTTAGTGACTTTTTTTTAATGTTTCGAGCCAAAGTATAAACTCTTTCAAATGTTGTGTGTCAAGCTAGATAGCTTGAATACCTATTCGTATTTCAAAAAACCGTAGTATTGACAGTTCTATATGTTGAATTTTGAACTTTTTTTAAATTAATTAAATTAGTAAAATTGCAAAATTTTAATTTGCCTCTGCATTCTAAGCTCGTTCTTGATTTAAAAAATCAAATTAGAAAGAATAAGTCACCATACTTATTCTGTTCTCACTTCTCAGATAGAACAAAAAATAAAAGGAGCGACATTCTCGTTGTGCAACCGATCACTATCCTGACATGTTACATAACTATGAACATGTTGAATGTAAAATGTAAATTATATACATCTAAACACCCTATATGGTTGTGGCGAGTTTACATGACCGTCAGTGGCAGGGCTGATACTCGATAGAACACAAAGACATTCTATATTTGCCTACATGATACGGAATTGTTGATGTCCAACTTGCAGGATAGGTCCCAATGCAGATATGGTGTTTACATTCATATCAAAGAATTGTCAAATCTATATAAAGATAAATGGCAACCCTGCAATCAGGATTACTTAAAGTTGCACATTTTGTCATCATAAACATAGGTTATTATTAATAGTATAATTAATTACATTTTATAAGTTGTAGGCGTTGAAAAATATGTCAAAGTTATTCAAATTTACCTTCTATATGATACTTAATAAAGTTGTTATCGTTACCTTAATCGTGACAGAAAGTTTTATTACCGAATGATTATGAATATTCCCAATTCAATTAACACCTGTATAAAATAATAACCCTAACAAACTGTTGAATAACTAATTCCAATATAATAAATAAACTATGTTGGCGCCATTAGGTGCGGCACTGATCAGCCCCCGCTGCGCAAAACCGCCCAATACCACTGTCATATAAATTTCGAATAAATTAATTGACAGTTATGACATTTTGAATTTATCGTATAAAAAAAATCGGGTGAATTCTAATTATGGTCATTGTTACGGAATTCTATTATAATTTTATTCAAGGCGCCCCAAGTTACCTTAACGTAATTTTTTTTAATCACGGTGAATATTTATGTCCTCTCTATCCAATATTATGTGCCATTGTGACACAATCGATTTTCTCAGAAATATCGATTAAATTAAATAAAATAAGCTGCCAATAGGTACATTATACTTAACGAGAAAATAAATATCGTATTTCAAATTGTAGCACAGTCGTAGAAGGATATTATGCCATGAATTTTTGCTCTTTTTAAATATCACTTTATATTTTCATAATATCGAATTGGGGTTTCACCACAAGTCATCGCTGCATATATGAATAATTTAAATAAGTATTTTACAACAAATTAGGTAATAAATGTAGGTAGGTGCCTAGTACTCGTGCATTTAATAACTTAATGGAAAATGCGTGTAAAACTGTAATTTGTTTTGTATCAAGGGCTGGCTACAATATTGTTGACATTGTAACCGACAAGCTTGCTACACGAATAAAATATGACTTTTATTACTCTATGTAAGGCTAGGTATGGCTGTGTACGGCAATTACCTTTATTAATGTTTAGAAACTTATTCTTAAAATTCTTGAATTCTCGTTTTGTTTTGAATTTTCTGAACCAGAAGTGTACGGGCTAATGACCGTCCATTTGCCGTTTTACGTACATCGCGCAAGAGTATGGTGTACTCACCTAGCAACTAGCAATAATCATATAGGTATTTATCAAATCAGTTTAATATTATTTTGTATCTATCAGGAACAATAAACTCTAGAATTTCGCTACTCTCTTCTTATCATTTATCAATCCAATGTACCTAATCCGCACATTTGTGGTCCTTCGAGCCGGAGTACCTCCATAAAGGTGGTGGGTCTGTAACCATTAACCAAGCCATACTAATCGAAACTGCAAGCTACTTCTTACAATTTTAGGAGAAAATCAATAACGATTTGCTTGCTAGAACCTCACGTTCAACGGCCGTACTTGTGTGAGGCAGTTACTGTGAAGATTGCAAAATAAACACATACCAAACAATTTAAATAATTGCACTGTCTGGCAGTTCATTGTAGCGTGAAATATGATAATAAACATTGTCTTAACCTTCGCCTATAAAGGTAGCTAACACCTGAGAATTGAGTCTAAGCCTGAGGCAATTCAATTGTCACCAACACCATATAGAGAACACTATGTAGTATAATTATCTTAATACATTAAGCTTTATACCAATGTTATGTAAATCTGAATATTTATACGAACATATTCTTTTAGCACATTACGATGTCATAAAACAAAATGAAACTGCTTTTAATCTCAACTTTTTACCTTTGATGATCATCAAACAGGCTATAATTATATGCAATAACTACATTCTATGTTATAAAAGATGGATAGAATATTCTTTATTGTATACCAAAAATAATGTCAAGAACTCGTACACGTAATAAATTACAGAATAGTACTATTGGCGGTCTGAACACAACGAAGATAAAAGTTAGTGAAAAATATTAAGAATTGAAATAGTTTAAAAAACAAAACAAAGTTTAGGAACACTATAAATCCTTAACTCATAAAAAGGCCTGAGGCCTATCACGAATTATTTTGACATCTAGTCTCGTAAAGCTGTCAAATTTAAATCGAGAACACAACTTTCCCACTCGATTCGGTTTAATCGTATCCCGCAAAATTCTTTAAGACAATTATTTTAATGAAAATATCGAAACGAACGTATTCTCAATTCAAAATTCGCTACGATACGTAATATCGAATTTATACATGCTAGCCCACACTACACCACAATCAGAGTATTGAACTCGAGATGCGCTCACGCGGTGTTATTAGCGAAACGAGAATTAAAAATAAAAGAAGAGAAAAACCAGTCCACACGCCTACGCTAGCAGGTCTGCCAAGACCTTTATATCGAGAATTGCTTATTTATTACCTGCTTACTTAGCTGTATCGGAATCGTTTTGAATCGGTCTACGATTCAAGGTTTCTATCAATACACCGTTATGTCTAAATATTGTTTCAAATTTCGAATTCGGTTTAAATCTTCAACGCGTAATACTATAGTTGATTTTTGAAGTGATCTTAAAAAAGTTAAAGATTTTCTATTCGCATGCATTCTGCATCGATATTTTAAAAAATTAGTCAATAGAGACGGCCATTATTCTTCTATAAATTTTATTATATTTTATTGATTTGATTTGATTTGTTTCTTAAGTATAACATATTTATGTACAGCTTAGCACCTTTTTCAGGTGTTGCAAATTTCGAGGGCTTCTAACAAATACATTATAAAAAACAATTATCATTCTTATTAATACTAACAATTATGTTTATTGATTTGTAGCATTTTGTATTGTATTGTGTATGATTGTTGTGTGTAATAGTAATCTTATTCTATTATCACCCAAAATTTACATGAATTCCGTTTTACACAAATTTATTATAAGGTATTTAAATTTACATGAACACTGTTCTCACATTTATGTCAGATTTCTGACACGAGTTCCTACACATTTTACTAGACATCGTCCACAGAAAATTTGACCAATCTGACCGTCCATACATTTTATCTTTCCAGAGCTTTTCCAGGCAAATTGTAGTTTTATTTGAACTTTACTTCTATCTATGCCTATATAAATTCATGTAGATGAATGAGATCTTTCCCCGCGTCATATTTTTGCTTAATAACATCCTCAGTTTCACATCCTATCATTAAATAATCATCATTAACCCGCACTTCATTTATCTAAAGATACTTATTAAATGAAACTCGATTTGAAAGCAAATTATTTAATTTGCCCACTCATACTATAGCGTAGGCGCGAGTTTTCCATGAAGAACGCACGATTTTATCTAATATTCGGTCATTATTTTTTTAATAACATAAGCCTTGAATTTGAACTTCGAACATGCATTCGATACGGTAGCTAGTGTTGGGAAATGTCATAATCATACCAATTAGCATAAATAAATAAAAATATCGATTTCTTATTTTAATATTACTGCATTGCAACAATGGAAATCAGGAATTTCACAATAACCATTGTAAAATGTATTGTTAACCGAAGCACCTAACAATACATTGTACAAAAGATTCCTGAATTCTTTACAGGGTAGTAACGAGCTTACGCATAACCTTCATACTAATTGCCTATTCATTGTGCTTAGAAAGTTGGTAATAAACTTTCTCGTTTAAAGTAGAGAAAACTCAGGTTGGTACTAAACAGTTTTCATATAACAATAGGTATTTTCCTGTACTACTGCATGTATTATAAAAGCATTGTGGGTTTTAAGCAGTATCTAACTATAAGTATAGTAAAAGAATGGCTTTTCTTTCTACAGAACTAACGTATCACAATAAAGAAATTATGCGAAGCGACGCTTGATTTCGTGATTTATAATAGATGACGAGAATTATGATAAGTAATAACTATAATTATTAAATTCAGCTTGTATTGAATTAAAATCTAATCTGAGACTTCATTCTCTGTGAGCTTCTGTTCAACTTCGCTCGGGCCGGGTTTCAGACTAAAGAGATATACATACATACATACATACCATCACGCCTGTATTCCCCAAAAGGTTAAGCAGAGGTGTACCTTCTAATGTACACCCACACTTCGCCGTTATGTTTAGGTCCCATGTAATAAGGGGCGAGCCTGCTGCCGTTCACCGGGCACAAATCCAAACTCCGAGCTGCTACTGAGAATATCATAGAAAAACCCAATAACACTTTGTTCGACCTGGGAATCGAACCCAGAACCTCTAGCGTAGCAATCGCGCTTTACGAACATTAGACTAATGAGGCAGTTATGTTATTTCTTTACTGATTGTTATATGATTTCGAAAACTGTGGTGCGTGCTTGGGACTCGAATTCAAGACATAGCAGTCCAATGGTCATATCACTAGGCTATCACTGCAAATTACTTATTTAGTACCTATTAGATATTTACGTACGTGTATTGTTTACGCAGTTTTGCTATACCCGATGTGTAAACAAGGCTTGTACGCAAAGATATAACTCATGTTGGGTAAAGGGGCGATAATGACCTCTTGCTGTGCGTGGCGGGACCCCAACTTATGAGCCCGACCTGCGGCGAGCCAACTATCTTGTTATAAAGAAGACGCTACGTGAAACGAAACAAGGCAAGTGGAAGTTGCCGAAATTTTTGGAAACTGCGATTCGGTTTATTAAATTGATGTAGATATTAACTGTCTTATGAGATTACTGGTCTAATGGTTGGGTTGGATTCTTTAAGAGTTGAGTTTTTCAGTGAAATTCTCAGAAGCAGCTCAGATTTTGGATATGTGCCCGGTGAATAGCAATAGGCTCCCCAACTATTACAAGGGACCAAAATATACCGGCGAACTGTGGATGTACACTTAAGTACACCTCTGCCTAACCTTTCGAGGAATACAGGCGTGATATGTTCATGTAAGATATTCGGTAATAAAGTAATTATCACTTCAAGTGCGTACACGCAATAGAAAAGCTATTGTTACCGGGTCCTTTGATCCGAACTGAAAATAACAATTATAGAAACTACGCATGCGTGTAGTGTCTCACCTAGAGATAACCTATACAAATGTTACAAACAAAAAAACATAAATACGACACAAGATCGTTTGACAGCAATTATTTAACAAATAAACAACCAAACAGTGGTTGTATTACTACTCAAAGTGGTTGTTAAAACAAATATAATCAGTTAGTGTATGTTAGCAAAGTTTACAAGAAATGCAAACAAACCCGCTTGGGACAGGACTTCGCAATTTCTATTAACAATAATTTGCATGCGTGTCTATCAGGTCTGCTCGTAATGGTTTTCGTAATACGGGAGTAGTATTCTAGAATGTTCTCTACTCAATACTACGGATAAACTGTACCGAGAAATATGGCCAAAAAATGTTCGGTCAAAAAATTGAAATATAAAAATAGTGAAGTGTTTCCGATTAAATATTATGTTCCTCTTTTTCCTATCCGTTATCTCTCGGTGTACAATAAAGAGTATTCTATTTTTCTATACTTTGCCCAAGAGTGAGACAGCAATGCGTGAAAATAAGCCAATGTTAAGCGAAAAAGTCCGATATCTACCCTCTCCTTGTACATACCTACTATTAACGCACACATCACTTAATACAAACGACTATTTAATTATTCAACTTGAAAGCTTGTATAACGCAGGCTCAATAGAAGCCCGACATCTTGTCAGATTATGGCCAGATGTTCAGCCTGAGCAACCAGTTGTAACCCGATACTAACCCATTCTAATTCCCTAGAACCAGGACTCAAAGTTATGAGTTATACGTATGGATGACCTTTCGAAAACTATTGTTAACTAAACTGAACAGCACGAAACTTGATTTGCAACAATGGCGGACTGTCAGAAATTAATGAGCCCGTTATTGTGCCAATTATGGCTTCTTGGTATTAAATTTGCCTACGCTTATTGTGTTGAATAGTTCTACAACAGAAGCTGGTTTCTATGACATAATAATAATTAACCTTGATACTAGTAAAGAGGCATAAAAGATATTGGGAATAAATACTAAAGTATAAACTACTTCTAAGAAAAAAAATCTTTGACGTTAGTAGAACCATTTTTTACAGTTCTGTCAAATAATGATTTTGTTTTACACAAACAAAGCTCTTTCTGTTTTTTGTCAAAATGGTTTAGATTACAGTAAATGCGTCACATATTTTCCTTATAAACGTACGTTAGTAAAGTAAGGTAGATTTTATTGTTTTTGATTGAGCAGATACAAAGAAACTTTTGATGTACTTTAGATACATTTTAGATAGGTACCTACAGTAATCAGCCCAATTTTGGGCATACAATAATAAATTCTCCGATACAGTCAAGAAAGAAGAAGGAAGACAGAATAGGAATTTTATTACAATTAAATTACTTATTTTTATACTACCTTAATATTTCGGCGAAATGTGGGTGTACCTACTTGTCATTATAGTACACCTCTGCCTTACCCATCGGAGAGTACAGATTTTGTGAAATTTTATATAAAAAAATCCTTAAATACTCGTACAGGTATATTTTCTGTCATCCTTAGTTAAACCTATGACTTTACGTGGATATCACTGAAAATATTTAGTAAAGATATTCGGGATAGTGAAGGATATCGCCATACCCACCGACCATTCAGCTTAACTAATTTCAACTGACTGACCCATCCACCCTGTCCAAACAGCGATAATATAACTCTGGAACTGGCTCTAAAAACTAAAACTATCGACAGAACTGTCCAAACTGTGACACGAGATAATTCCCGTGACCGACCCGTGTCCGTGTCGTATATGGCCGTATTATGTAAATGGGGAGATATCATCTAACTGGATGTGACTAGACGTAGAGTTACAGCTACCGTATATAAGGGCGCGTTTACATGTATACTGTTTCCAAAAGATTTTTTGGGCAAGGGACTTTTTGAGCACGGGTAACATATCTATGTCCTTCTTTTGGTGAAATCTAGACTAGGAAAACACACACACACGCACGAGTTACTTCTCATGCAAACGTTCAAATAATATTGTTAGTAATGCAAAAGAAACTCCAAGAAAAGAAGTATGTCGATAGTTTTGGACGCGAATGAAACTTGGTTATGGTATAATTTGGATCACATTGACGTCGAATTCGTCTTCACTCGACACCGCAGCACTGCCAGTGAAGTTGTAAGTTTCTTCTCGATAAAGAATTCTCGAGAAAGTCATACAGCAAAACTTACGGGTTAATTAGTAAAATATGGGGACAGACATCCAACGCCAGGGTTGCTATCAGAAAATACTGTTAGGCTGACAATGCCCTTATGGTTAGCAACGGGATTTGTGACAGCTAAAAAAAAGAAACCGTTCAATAATTTTTTCATCATCATCATCAGCCTCATGTTAATATTCCAACTTACTCCTCTGCAAGGAGAGAAAAAAAATTGCACATCGTCGAAACTTGCTCGTATAGATCTATCATTATAAACTCGTCCTTATGCTAAGGCAATACGTAACACACAGCGGAGTTTATCGGAAAATTATATTAAATACCCGACTACGGTGAGGTCGTAATTAGCGCAGAAGTAGATAAGTAATAGTCAAATTAAGCTTGAATAAGCTCGCCGCCTATTGAATTTTTAATAAGCATCATAATTCCGAATGTTTATGTCCTGAGAACTTCATTTTGCAATGTAGAAGTTGTAAAATTTCTATATCTCTCTACTTAGGGCTACAGTAACAAAATTATGACTGCAAATTTTATGAGAATCTGCTAATATTAATATTACGTTCCACTGCAAAAATCACCCTTGTATAAGAATATACGGGCGTTTCGGCAAACTGTATAGTTTGTTGTGTCGCCCTGTCTACAAGCAAGACTTATGTAACAATAAAAAACGTCCCGGTTTTTTTTGTACGTACGTACGGAGAAAATCGTACGGAATCGTACGATTTTCTTCCGCTTGGTGAGTTACCATACGTTAATACAGTGTATGTCAATGATTTCCAAAGAAATGCTTAAAATTTAAGTGAAAACTGTTATTTACTTATACGACACTTACCTAACCACGAATAGCCGTTTTCAGTTTTTTGCATGTCAGAAAATTTATCTTAAGTAAGGGCCTAAGTGGATATCAATTAAAAAAAATTGATTTAAAACAGGAATTTGAAATTACTATTTCGCATGTATTCCATTTTAATATGTTATAGGTTTTTTCAGGTGTTTTCAAAAGTAATGAATACTTGTAAAAATATGTGGAATTGGGAAAATTAATAGATCAACGCGTCATACCAACGCACGTACAGAGTGAGGCTAATATACCATCAAAATAATTATATTTTCTACGCTACAGAATTTCACCCAGAATCCAATAAAAATATCTCGTTTCAAAACGAAAATCCACCATTACTATTTAAAACATTTATTTCAATAATTCTCAATTAAAATGCTGGATCCCATAAGTGCCCAATTTTAATATAAATTCATAGTTCGCGGTATAAAATAAATGGGTGGTCGCGTCGAGTAATTCGATAATGCCATCGCTACATGTAATGTTATATTAAAAGCTTGTAATAATATTATGTGGCCAGCATGTTGGACATGAGTGTTGCCTGTTCGAATAATTAGTCTCGCTTTGCATCGTGTTTGCATGTAGGAATTGATTCTGCATAGGTTTGTTTCTCTTGAATCTGGTAACACTAGCGATTAGAGACTGTTTTTAAGCGACATTAGAAATTTGAAAAAGGACGAGATTAGGTATATGTTCATCTGCATATTTGTTTTTTTTATGTAGGTATATTCACCGATCACTCCGTCAATTGTGAACCGATTTCGAAAAATCTTTTTTAGAAATAATATGACACACCCACCCGCATTCCCCGAAGGGTGAGGCAGAGCTCCGCATCGAGTTTCCCAATATGTTTATGAGTCATATACCCAGAGGCGCTACTGAAAATTTCCAGTGTTCCACATACCTAATCCTTTTTAAGTCAAGCTGTAGCGTCTGATTGGTTAATTCGATCGTAATGACGGAACGCACCCGATGCTGCACTCGATTATGCAAATGTTCGGATAACCGGCCGAAGTCTCGCACTGGGCTAGGGGCTCCCTGACATACAGCTGCAGAAAAAGTCACTGGGCTATTAATGGGCCTGGCAATTAGTCGCTATAATTCTGGTCGTCATTGAAACAAGAAAAAGTCGCATAAAGAGGAATATTTTCTAGTTTCTTTATTTTGAGCTACCTTGCTATGCTCCTCTGACTTTTTGTCCACTTAATTATTTTGCGACGACGTTGCAGCAGGCCCAAAAGGAGATAACCTAGACAGTTATCTATGGAAGGAGGGAAGGTAGGCCTTTGCCCTGTAGTGGGTTGATAATGGTTTAATAATTATAGTTAAGTGCGCTGTATAAGAGCTACATACCTAGCCACGGGCAACATATGTACACTATTTAAGAAACATCGTCTACTTTGTCAATCTTATTCAAAACGGTTCTGCATTGCATTGTCAATTCAGTCAAAGCTCATTGCACACTTCGGATACTAAAAATAACCACCAAAGATTTCGATCTAGAAGATTATTCCCTCGCAACATTGAGGAACATATCTACAGCATCGCTAAGCACTTGGAACAGGGTTGTCTCATCGTATCAGCGGCCGCACAATTCGCACTTTGCATTGAAAGCGGCTGCCTTGTAGCTGTTGTAGCTTGTTGCGGGATTAGAGCATTATAAATAGCAGTAACAATAGCATTAACTCGCCAGCCTCCGTGTTACGCCCAACCCTATTGTATTTTAAAGAGATAAAAGACGTGGATAGTGGTTAGATTATCCATTGGAGTTGTTTGTTTTATGGAGAATGGAAACAAATTGGCTTTACTTGTTTATGGACACGTCGATGGTGGACAAAGAAAGAAAATCTATCTAAGATATTGTAGCGCTTACGATGAGACGATGAAATGATATTATATTTATTTGTGAGAGACACTTTTAAAGTCTTTTTTTTTGTATGAAGTATACACCACCGGTATTACCTCAATAACGATCGCGCAGAAATGCCGAAAAATCTCAACGAATAGGTCATTTTCTAAGAATCCAGACATAATGGTAGAGAAGTGTTACAATATACTTATAGGTACTGTCTGGAATAAAATTTGTTATAAAAAAAGAGCCACAAAGAGAGAAGAGTGGCGATTGCTCCACGGACAAGAGCTGAGCTCTTATACGAGAAGAGAGAGACGTAAATGATGAAGAAAGAAGACATAATACACCAATAAGCATATATCTAAATAAAGCGTGAAAAGTCCAGTCCATATGTTTACTCAAACAACTACAGTAACTCACTCGTCTATCTCTTTTTCCCAATAAAGTCTAACAAAAACATTCCCGAGTTGATCGGTAAAACAACATCGATGACTCTATGGTAATGAGGTTCCATTGAGGTCCAAATAGGTAACATAATTATGCGCGGTCCGTCAGCAGGCTGTATGCGCATCCACCTGACTAGTGCCGGCTATTCAAGTGACTGGACGTCGTCTACGCGAACAGTTTAAGGAACAGGTGGCAGCGGAGACGGCAGAAAAGATCCTGGACTGTAAAACCGCGGTCAATAGTGTGCCAAGGTTACTTCCCAATGCCGATTTGATGAGATAAGAGATTCTAGAAAATAATTATCTACATTTTACTGGGATTACTAATCAAGTTATCGTTTTTCCATGAGCATTCCATCGGCTTCTCCTAGGCAATCGCGCTCCATCGTAGAACGCGATTTCACTTAACAACAAGCGAACTGACGATCAAGCGTAGGCCTAAAAAAAAGCAACTTATTTTTTTTTTAAAACAAGAACATATCATTATGATTTTGTATTTTAACTCTTCGACAATTCTACTTTGATTTTTTAGTGTTGTTTTTATTCAAAGAATTAGCATGAGACGAAGTAGAATTTTATTGCTTCATAGAATACTTGACGAAAACCCAGTCGCCTATTCACTTAACTCAGGGGCTAAAAAAGGTAAAAAGGCCACTTTTGCTGAATCACAATATGACACGGACACATCGTTCTATAAGTTGCCAGTATAATCTGACATTGCATTCTATAGACTACTCACATAATGAGAGATCAGCTTATACTGGTAAATATTTGGGCCAGGTTAACAGCACTAAAATTATTGACGGTATTCAAAAGTGGTAACGAAAGCCCAAATACGAGCATTCGATTGGCTAAAGCTGAAAAAGTGTTCCAGGCCCAATTCCTCCCTCAGTCCCCTTCTCCTTTTCTCCTTTCCCTCCCTTTTCTTATCAGGGTCAGCAACAAGATACTCCTGATGTTGCAAGCGTCCATGGGCTACGGTTACCGCTTTCTGTAGCCGATGGCGGGCCATATGCTTGTTTACCACCTTAGTGGTATATATTCTTGAAGACTTGGACTTTGACCCTTTTTCCCGCTGTCCACTTCCAACTTGGACCACTCAGGAACACTTCAACGATTCCACGATACACAATGAACGACAAACATTGGGCAATGTGTCACTTGTCACTCACAACCGGGAACTGAACGCTAAATTGTAATTCTAAACACACTCGGTTTATCTTACAAAGTGGAATATATCTGGAAAGGTTACGATCAATAAGAATAACTGTATTTCACTTATTTGGAGACGCATTCCTTTTGTTGTTCCTCAAATATGTGGCTTTTAGCTTTAAAAGTAAACTGACACGGATTTCAGAAGCCAGTTTTCCAAAGTTTTGAAGAAATAAATAGTTATTTGGGTTATTTAGCAGCCATGTTGTTAACAAGTAAATTCGTATGACCGTTATTCTAATGCTGATTAAAAGAATAGGGGTTTGGCACATTTTTTTATACAAAGTAGAAAAACAGTAACTCTAACTATATCGGACGTTTCAACAAGTGCAATCGTATTAGCTACAAAGATTTTTCTAAAAAAATCTGATAATGAACATACCGACATCACCAGAAAATCGGTTTAAAAAGAGGCACATTTTTTTTTTAATTGAAATAGCACAAATGCGTAGTGATTCTCTTTCGCTCCTTCTTTTTATTTCGGAACAACTAAATTAATCAAATTTATATTCGCATATCAAAGATTTGCATATCTCAATGACCATACCTATCGAATGTTATTTATTTAGGTATTAGTGACAGTTCGTGGCCCCAAACTTTCTTCCCACACAAGCACGTCTTACACATATAAATCTTAGCTGTATGGCTTTCACAGTACATTACTCTTAATAACTCTGAGTGTTATAACAAAAGCGATCCAGTATTCCACATGACGTTCCCACAATGTTGGGCTAAGGCTATAGAGCGAGCGATTGATTAAGAATAGCAACGAGCGATTTTTTGGAAATAGGATTAACAGACAGCGATGAATTGTATATTCTCAAAAACACAATTACCTATGATCATCATCATCAGCCTATATTATTCCACACAAAAATAATTGTCTTCTGATCCGTTTCCTTAAACCATGGATATCGTATATACCTAATGTATGTTCCGTATGGAATTCAACTTGAAGCCAATCAATTGCCGTTATGACGACTGTGAATTCGTGACTCATTAAAAATATGCATTGAGAATACCGACACTTATTTTCACACTGTTTTATTGCCTGATTCCAATACGTTAACAAAAAAAAGTGCCTACATAGTTCGAAGGTTATTCAGACCATTAATTAAATATTTGGGTCGTTCTAAAACTATAATTATGTCCCTGCTAATCGTAGGTCGGCCCAGCGAGAAGTCGCCGCTCACCGCTAGCTTTGAAACCCATCCCTGTCTGACGTAATCCATGGTGTTAGCTATTTGAAACCACACTAATCTCTTGAACAGATTATTCAGTTACTTCGTACATTAATTATGTTTTCTGTCAAATGTTAAACTACTCATGGGATTCGGTTTATGCGGTTTTTGGGACCCTTTGAAGCTTCGCAATCCAATAAACCTCTGAGGTTAATTAGGACTTGGTTTATTATGGTATCTCTGCCTTAAATTTGCATATGAATTTAAAATTCTTGATGAGTTATACTTGCGTTT
Source organism: Subacronicta megacephala (assembly GCA_958496365.1). Taxonomy (NCBI): domain Eukaryota; kingdom Metazoa; phylum Arthropoda; class Insecta; order Lepidoptera; family Noctuidae; genus Subacronicta; species Subacronicta megacephala. The sequence continues at coordinate 11,905,660 of OY292521.1, forward strand.
CATGGACGTAAAATAATTTTGAAATAACCATGAATATGAAAAGAAGCTTTTTGTTACCTTCATTTTAATGAGCATGTTCAAACATCCACTATTGCTAAATTACGGTATTGTTCTAAATGAAAGCGACTTATCTCGGTTGTAAAGTCAAAATAACATTATACAGGTACATATTTAGCCTGAATAAATTAATTTCAACGAAACAATGTGGCCATGGGACATTACATGGGACCATTTACAGAAAATCAAATCAAACCGTACCGTCAAAGTGAACGCTGCGCACACGCATACATTATTCAAAGGACGTCGCAACTAGTCCCGTATAATTACGACGTCGAATATATTACACTGAGCACTTTAAGAGCATCTCGTTAAATATATTATGTGCTATAAATAAGCACGAGTCGTTCGACAAATTGTACAAGAAAGTTAGTAAAGTAAGTCAGCGTTTTATGTAATGTCAAAAGAATTTTACGGAACCCTATATTGTAGAAAGGCTTCAAATTTCACCTTTTGTTGCGATATTTCTGAAATAATAAATATCATATAATTACTATCTGAATCGTAGCACGTGGCAGTCCATAGTTTCTGCCTACCCCTGTGGGAAAAAGACGTGAGTGTATGTATGTATGTATGTACTATCTGAATTTTACTGAAATATGCTGAAATTTACTCGGATACAAACAATTATGAAGCTAACTGAAACTTACAGGATATTTTCAGAAGCAATTCGGAGGATGAATAGGTTAGATTGGTTCGCTCCTCATTTCAAATAATAATAAATATGTTTATTTCATCTCCACAAATTACACATTCCTGTTTTACATGAAATCATAATAATTTGTCGAAGATCTGGAGTCTAAACTAAGCCTGCGAACCGGCTAACTAGGTACCTATATACACCTCTGCTTATCCCTTCTTGGAGATATAGATGTAATTATTTATAAATATAATTAAGGGTATTACATCGCTCAAATCCCAAAAACACCCTAGGTTTAAAGAAGTTTCTAGATGAATCCTTATGTGCCTTTGCCACATAAAAAATATATGTTATACTTAAGGTCATCACAAATAAATTGTATTGTTTAATTTTTTCATAAAATTGCCCCATTTTTTTTAAATAAATCCAAGAAAATAGTCCTTTTCCAAACTAAATTGCATTTTGTCTCTTTAACCGCTTAATAGTTTGTCATAAATGTTATACCAAAAAATTTGTAATGACACACTTAACAACTTGTATTGTTTAATTTTTCCTATTTCTTTGAATATTTTTAAATAATAAAGAAAAACCCGAAACTTCACTAGCGCCCCCCGTGAAGCACCCCCGCAATGCCCGTGATGAATACTCAGGACGCGAATATCAGTGTCTCGACGACTCTTGCGACGGGTGGGCTGTACGTGCGTTATTGTTTGCAAATAAATTACAAAAGTGATGATTATTGAATGATTTTTGAATTAAGCAATATCGTAAATAGTACAAATATAAATATTACGTAGAAATTAAGTTTGTAAATATATTTAAAGTAGTTTATAATTTTGTTTTTGTTCTTGTTCATTATCATAGACTAACGTACGTGTAATGAAATCTACGGGCGCACTCCTTTGTCTGGCTCTAAATGCCGACAATCTTTTTTAATCATTTTAATTCAATTATACATAATAATCATGTTATCCAAAGTTTGAATGAACCTCGGAGTACCTAAGTAGGTACCGACTGAGATACTAGTTTATCTGACCTCGTAAGTAAGCTGACCTTTTATTGTATGAAAGTCTATATAATGCGAGCTCGGCTTATATGTATAACAAGCTATACCTACATCACCAGTACAAACTGACCGCTTATTGTACGGACAGTCTATACAATGCGAGGTCAGCTTATACTGGATACCTAGGTTTAACAAGCTATACATAATCACCAGTACAAGCTGACCCTTTATTGCACGGAAAGTCTTTACAATGCGAGATCAGGTCAATAGGAGTTGCGTATTTTCATGTCACCAAAAGTCGTTATTCCCCTCTTTATCGAGACGTATTTCAAAATCCAAGATGGCGCACATCATTTAAATAAATTGATATGGGTGTCAATTTCGAGGTATCTTGGGGTACTGATGATGAAAATGGCATTGATTTTGTAATCCAAGATGGCGGACATTATTTTTCTTTATAAATTGATATGGGTGTCAATTTCAAGGTTTATCGGGATGCTTATTACGAAAATGACATTAATTTTGAAATCCAAGATGGCGGACATTATTTTTCTTTATAAATTGATATGGGTGTCAATTCCAAGGTTTATCGGGATTCTCATTACGAAAATGACATTAATTTTGAAATCCAAGATGGCGGGCATTATTTTCTTTATAAATTGATAAGTACCTATGGGTGTCAATTTCAAGGTTTAACGGGATGCTAATTACGAAAATGACATCAATTTTAAAATCCAAGATAGCGAACATTATTTTACTAAATATTGATATGGGTGTCAATTTCAAGGATTATCGGGATGCTAATTACGAAAATGATATTAATTTTGGAATCCAAGATGGTGGACATTATTTTTCTAAATACCTACATAAATTGATATGGTTGTCAATTTCAAGGTTTATCGCAATGCTAATTACGAAAATGATATTAATTTTAGATATATTTCAAGGCGGACATTATCTTAATTAGCATCCTGATAAACCTGGAAATTGACACCCATATCAATTTAATAAGAAAAATAATGTCAGCCATCTTGGATTTCAAAATTAATGTCATTTTCGTAATTAGCATCCCAATAAACCTTGAAATTGACACCCATATCAATTTATAAAGAAAAATAATGTCCGCCATCTTGGATTTCAAAGTTAATGTCATTTTCGTAATTAGCATCCCGATAAACCTTGAAATTGACACCCATATCAACTTCGACTTCGACTTTGACTTTGACTTCGACTTACGAAACTTTCTGCATTTCATGCATGTTTGTTCGCATGTTTTTTTCTCTGTAAAGAGAAACAAACATGCACGTCGTTACACTTTTAAGTGTCGTTTTTTTCCGTCTAGTCCCCTTTCGCAACGCGCGATAAGAAACTTCGTTCCAAAAAGTAAAGTGAATAATGTATCATGTAGTAGCACCCACACTCAATTTGATGAATGTTGAAAGCCAGCTCATCCTAGCTATCTCCGTTTCTGAGAATCTAGAAGGACTTACCTGATCATCATCAGACCCTCAGAATGTATCATGTAGTAGCACCCACTCTCAATTAGATGAATGTTGAAAGCCAGCTCATCCTAGCTATGTCCGTGTCTGAGAACCTATAAGCACTTACTTGATCATCATCAGACCCTCAGAATGTATCATGTAGTAGCACCCACACTCAATTAGATGAATGTTGAAAGCCAGCTCATCCTAGCTATCTCCGTTTCCGAGAACCTATAAGCACTTACCTGATCATCATCAGACCCTCAGAATATATCATAATCATAGTGGCACCCGTATTCAATTATATGTAAATATAAATAAATGTTTTAGGCCAGGTCACCCTAGTTATTTTCATTAGGTACTAAAGTAATATGTAGAAAGGTGTAGGTATCCCTTATTTCAAAATTATCAAGAATTACCTATAATAATTATAGATGTAGGTAACTCGTACAAGACTTTTATCTAGAGGAACAAAATGTCTTAAATCTTTCAGAGAACGAATAAAATAGGTAAATACGATGACGACACTGCGACATATCTGTATTCTTGCTTAATCTTCAGTTCCTTTTATTGAGTACGATCAAATGTCGATAGATGGCGCTGAAGTAACAAATACTAGCACAAAAACCCGAATCCTCAAGGTCATTCGGCAATGTAATACCCTTAAGTTCATACGCTTATCAATTTGTGATTGCTAATCGTCCGTCTAATAAACGTAATTAGACTCGATCATAAAATCGATTTATTCCGATAATTACGTTTAAAGCTTTCTAAAATCGAATCGACATCAAACTTATCATCGAAGTATTAATAACACGCCTTATTAATCCATTTAACGCTAATTACGATAATTATTTAACGGCGGATCAAAATAAATATTCATAAAATGTAAATGATTGCGGAACAGATATTGCGAATTGATGATTGTGAAATAATTTCTTGAGTTTTAATTAATTAAAGTTTAAATTGTCCCGGGCTCGTGGCTAGGTAATAATGACACTAATCAATCGATATACAAGGTTAAGCTACGCTGGTCGCAGCTAGTCTATGGATGGGTGAAATTCATATAAAAGTTTTTCGAGGTTCAAATATTTAGCTACAATATAGCATACAAAATAAAAATTGATTGATAAAATTAGTTATAAAAAGATGATAGATACTTTTGCAGGTCAATAGTTTTAGTACACTATTTTGATCTGATTTAGTTTTTGATTGATTTGGTTTCGTATGTTTGTCTATTTGTGTGGGAGTGAAAAAGTTCTGATGATGCGTGGCCACTAAAAAAATGAATAAAACATCTTATTAAAAAGCATTGGATAGAAAAGCAGTCCAATTTATACCTATGTGCTAAAACCTTTGTCGTGTGAAAAGAAAAACACAATTCATGCATAGCCTGGCAATTTCTTGCATCACTTGATTTTACAGAAATGTGAGACTTTGATAAAGTTTCAAATACTAAAACTGTCTGGCTTTAATTGGACAAAAATCTTGCCAAACATAACGTCCTAGCAGCCATTTTGGTCTGCCTTCAAATGAGTTCGATTGCTTTAAATACTAGTCTAGGTCCCCAAAACGCGTGGGCGAAATAGTCGTGAGAGCGATCCCTCGGCGCCCAGCAGTTATCAGTAAACATTCTCACCTTATTACACACCTAACGCCTACGCAGTAAGGCCTACTTTTGCTTATCACAACGCCAAAAATAAAATTGTAATAGATTAGGTAAATAACCTCACTCGTTTATCCACTCCATATCTGTATGTTTGTATGTCTATTTGATGTTTATTAGATGTTACATCCTAACATAGATTAACCAGGGTACCCTGACATTTCTAACGTCCCGTTTGCTTCGTAAAAGTTATATAAGGTAGTTAAAATTATAAGGTTATAGGGGATCTCAGTAAAATGGTTAAGATTTACGTGTGGTCGTTATCTTTCATAAACATTATGACGTTTTATTGGTTTCTGCGTGGTAGTTATTTATTTTTATGTTATAAAACGTAGGTGTTGTTTTTTATTTATAGGTAGATCGAATTACTGAGGTAAATGTAAGTACGATATGAATTATATTTTTTTCTGAGTCTTTCCTTTTTTTCTAAGTAGGGCTCCCAGAAAAAAATAAATTAAAAAACCCCCGACAATTTCATTATACTCCTATCTCGAGCGATTTTCACCAAACATAGCTAAAAACACTCCCGACTCCACACCTCCACACCTTTCAAACAAAAAAACTAAAACGGAATCGGTTCATCCGTTCGGGAGCTACGATGCCCCAGACAGACACACACACACACACAGACACGTCAAACTTATAACACCCCGTCGTTTTTGCGTCGGGGGTTAAAAAAGGATCTTCTAAAACAAAAGAAAACTTCAATAAATATGTGCTAGTCGGTAATAACAAAATCATGTGCTAATTCTGCATAAACACCGATTTTTCTCAACCAAACATAAAACTGACAGGCATTCAAATGACAAAGAATTAAGCAAATAACCTCTCTGACGTAACCACAGAGTACGCAAATCAGCAGGTGAATTGGCCACAGGTTTTTCTATAAATACGCTGATTCCTTTCACTCTGTGACGCCCACGTGGCCAGCCGGCGCCTAGACCTGTGGGTGCGACAATCCTGCGATATGCTATGAATGTCGAATCCTTGATAAAGCTTGACTCGTAATTAAAGTGGACGATTGTAATTTATGGTGTTAAGGTGCGCTCGCGATGCGAACTTTTGAATATAGACGAGTTTGGCGCTAAGTGTGTCATCGGCTTTACTTGTATGTGATTTATTGGTTGTAACTGTTTCAACTCTGATTGCGATATTGTTTAAATAATTAATAATTTAAATGCGTTATCTATAAATCAAGATTAACTGATTTTATATATCAAACGGTGAAGGAAAACATCGTGAGGAAATCTGCATGCCTGATAGATTTTCTTGACGGCATGTGAAGTCTGCCAACCCGCAGTAGGCTAGCGTGGTGGACTTTAGCCTAATCCCTCTCTTGATGAGAGGAGAGCCGTGCCCAGCAGTGGGACAATGTAATGGGTCGATGATGTATCAAATTGCTTCAGTATTCTATAATTCAAGATTTTTTTAGCAGAAGCCTTCACAACATCAAACTTCACAAGTCATGAAAGAAGATGGACAAACAAAAAATATTAATTTCTAGTATATATTTATGATACTGTACAAAAAAACATCAATAACTTACACATCAGAGACAGATTATGATACCCTTCAGTCCATAAAAGCTATTTTCTCTTTGAGCCCGCCCCAGTTTCGTGAACATAATCATTTATTTAAACAAGATTTGGGACTACCACGTAAAAAGAAATAGTTGACGTACATAAAACATTTTTACTGTGTTTATATTTAATGTCATAATTTATTAAAAAAAACGTTTAAACAGACCGAACGAAGGATTTATTGGTTTTGGAAATGGCTATGTTTAATAAATATTTTTGAACTATATGTCTGTGGCTACTTAAAATAGGTTTTATTGCCTGTCTCTAGTGTAGGTCAGGGCTTCGCCCACGACGCCCTACCTCTGTCAAATATTCCTCTGATTTACGTAAATCAACATAAACGCATAATCATGGTCATAAAACAAATAAACTTGGTTTTACATAGGTACCTACTATCACGCCTGAATTGCCCGAAGGGTGATGGCAGAGATGAACTAATATACAGCCACAGTTCGCCGTTGATAGGGGCGAGTATATTGCCATTCACCGAGCACAAACCCAAACTCCGAGCTGCTACTGAGAATTTTATAGAAAAACCCAATAAAACTTTGCTCGACCCGGAAATCAAACCCAGGATCTCTAGCGTAGCAGTCGTGCTTGGGACCACTAGACTAATGCGGCAGTCTATTGTTTTGTGAGGATAAACGCTAATTGCCTTGTCCTTTGCCCAGCAGTGGGACGAAATGGGCTAGAAAAAAATGCTAATTATGGACTCCAAACTGAACTTGCCTACCCCTGCCCCAAGTCATCGCGACATCCACCACGACCGTGACAGGCTGGGTCAGCTTTCACGAGCCCTTTCAATTCTAACTAACACTGAACCAAAAGCAGAACGGTCTACGATTCAAACACGGCTGTCGCCGCCAACGTTTTACGAGCAATTAACTTTATTTTAGTGCATCGAGGCGTCTCTCTTTATGGATCTTATTAGCTGCCAACCTCCTTGGTGCGCAGGCGATTTTATTTCCAACTACCTTCCTTTATATGGCCACTGGTAATATGAGCTATTGTAAAATGAAATCGTGACGTTACGGAGCTCTAATATGGCAAAGCTCTTGCGTATCATGGGAAAACTAGAGAGCCATAATTTTATGTCTCAATTTTAGCGCATATGGGCAGATGCCTTTCTTACACTGAATGTGAGGTTTGATTGAATCTGTGTTGATGTAACAGTTTCTGTTATTTGATTTTTATACATGCGCCTGTATTCTCCGAAAGGTTAGGCAGAGGTGTACTTAAGTACACCCACACTTCGCCGGTATATTTTTAGCGGGCGAGCCTATTGTCATTAACCGGGCACAAATCCAAACTCCGAGTTGATAATATCATAGAAAAACCCAATACCACTCGGCCCGATCTGGGGATCGAACCCAGGACCTCTAGCGTAGCAGTAGCGCTTAGGACCACCAGACTAATAAGGCAGTTCAGAGGCAGTTAAATTTTATGCTATATTGAATATGCATGCTAAGCCACGTCATATAAGTTTTTATTCCGTATGGCTTGTGTCTATTCAATGATAGATTTTGTTTTTCTATAGTTTAAAATGCTTTTTAAAAAATATGGGAAATTTAAAAGGAGTACAGAACCCTGAATTGATCATACGATTAAAACGTGCATTATCTTTCAAGTAAAGAAAATACTATACCATCATATTTTATGATTTTAACTGTTTAATAAAATGTATTATTAATTTTTGTTATCGCATTTGAGTGGCCATTTTCTCCTGTTTACAACGGAACGAAAAGCAATATAAGATAATAGTTATAATAAACTAGTAAAGTTAACATTTGCTAAGGAAACCATTTCACTCAACCAACATTTTATAGAAGTAGAACTAGGGCTGCTATAGATGAAATCATTAAATTAATTATTAACAGTTTGAAAACCGTAGTTATAACTTCTGAAACTCCCAGACTTAAAAACTTAAAATATATTTGTCCCACGTTAAAATGATGGTTTTCAGAATTAACCTGAAGGCCATTGAAAACTGACAAATAAATAATGAATACATACTAATAAGTAATACTGTTATACGCCACGTTAAAAGACGCATTAGGATATCTAGATTCTTGATTTTACCTTAAGTGCCGTATTTTTCTGAGCGGATTCTACCCAAATCTTTTAGAAACACCCTATGTGTTTCTAAAAGATTTGGGTGGAATCCGGGAATAGCGTACACGCCTTTAAACTTAAGACTCGTACGTGATCCGAGAAACTTCACACTAATAGCAGCCCTAACAAAACTAATCTATACGTAGCTATAAATTACGAGTACCTCGTATCTGTGGAAATAATGTGGGAAGGAGTTAAAAGGAGTGAGTGAAGGAAGGTAGTTAATGTTCTTAGGACCGTAGGCGGGCAAATGACCTGTCACACCTCTAAAGGTGTGCGTTTCACGTGTAAAGAGGTTTCGGCACACGGGAGGCCGTATTATTGCGATCGTTTTGCGATTGAGAGAGAGAGATGGTGCTCTGCACGTTAAATATAGCCTTCACTTTCTCTCAACCCGACAATGATCGCGTTTACTTGCACGTCGAAGTTCTGTACGCCACGATATAAAATAAAGATGGTGTCGTTATCTTGTGCCAATAAAATACGACAAACAATATTGGGTATAAATAACACTGCACTATACTCTTTTACGTGCTTTTTTGGCTTTATTTTTGATTCACGAGCAACTATTAGCAGCACTATTTTATCTCAAATCCATTGTTAGCCCGTATATTATCCATAAAATAAAATGGTTGTCCCCGAGTGATTACGTGAGTCTCACGGCAATTATGTTTAGACTTGAGGAAAGGCTTACTTAATACTGAGGATCTTTTTCGCTATAAATAAACTCCTCTTCTAATTGAAATTCTGCTCACCCCTTTAAGTTTTACCTATGTGTAAATACGATTATAATTGCTTAATAATTATGGTAGTTATTGGAATCCTTTGATGCAAGTAATTACCTAATTCTACGAGATGTACGTGTCACTATGATGTTAAGTTAGCTAAAGTCAGTCAAGTACGTACCTAATCGGTAGTGCCAGATCAGCAGCTAATGGAAGCCGATTTATAGACATGCCTCGCGAGTCACTGGAGAGAGCCTGTTAAGTGCAACGCTAAATAGCCATAGATTAGAGAATTTACAGATGAGCAATAGTTCTAATTGAATAGATAATAGATCAATCTGTTTCCCCTGCGCGTTTTTTTACATCGTCAAATTCAATTTCCGATTACACATTGAGATTTTTACCTCTATCGTAGTCCATGAGGACCAACAATGAAATAACCGCACTTTGATTTTTAATATCCCAAAAATTTAATTAGCTGGTCGTGTATTAAATTTTAAACAATCATACTGTGCAAATGAGTCTTAATATGGATGCCGCCGTCTAGGCCGGCCCAGAAAGAGGTGGAGGTTAATCATAGGGCGATTACTACTGCTTCGAGGACGGACTTGGGATAAGCCTAGCTCTGCAAAACAGCAACGGCTCCATAAAAATAATTGAATATGAAATGCCAGACAGATGTATGATTCAAAAGATTTTTTTAAACATTTTTGTTACAGCTTTAGAATCAGTTCTGGTAGATATTTAATTCCGACAAGTTGATTGGAAAACAGAGACATTTAAATCGAGCGATTCTGACTTGTGACAAATCTTTGTTTATCGTAAAAATCTACCGTTACCTGCAGATCCTTCTTTTACATACGAATACATAATGTATTCGGGCTTAATCCTCTGCACATAACAAACAAGATTACGTACGTAAGATTAATAGCGTGTCGTCAAAACGAGCGTTAATACATATTAATGCTCGATACAATTAACATAATATCATTTTTACGCAGATATGATTCGCATAATACTAAAAAATGTTTAATTAAAACAGACAGAGATTCTGATTTGCCAAAATGCTACATAAAAATTATAATTTTTGCAAGTTTCGGAAATTCCTCACGTATCTTAGCGATCTAATCTGTGATCGAGTGCGAAGTCTGCGTGCGGCGCTTGCGCAAGCGCGTCTCAGTGGCGCCGTCTACCGTGATCTATTGGCGCCGGCAACTGCCCGCCTCATTATACTCTTATCGCCTCAATGCAAATCCGACAACATTTTAATCTTAGAAAAGTCCGTTTTCGTGTAAATACTCCGCGTATTTTAAAGGCTCGGGCGGAGCGTGGGCGGCAAGGATTGTGAAATTCTGTACGCTTTTTCCTTTGCGCGTGGGCAGCTAATTATACGTCTGAATATAAATTTATGTTGGATAATACCGACGAAATTAATGGTGTACTGTTTGTGTACTCCAGCTAGATAACACGACAAAAAAACATATCGTAGCCCTAGCAACGTTGCTTTGCTCTACTTTGTATGTTTCCCACGTTTTGGGTTATTAAGATGTTTATCATTCTGTTTATTAAATGTGTTTGTTTATTTCGTTTTCAGGTAAGTACGAGACTTTTCACTCCAGCTTGTACCTACAGGAAACAAGTAGGTAACTTACCTTAGTTAGCCGCTACAACCCTACGCAGTTATCTTTTATGCGTAAGAGTGCTTCCATAAAATCTCGTAACGAACTCGTATCTTCTATTCCAAAATCATCGTAATGAATAAATAAAAGCACAATAAAACTATATCTTCAAGACACGATACGAGCCAATTTAATAATTCACACATAGGCAGGGATACTATGAACCCATAAAAGCAATTCTAAAACTCGCACTTGCCTCGTAAAATCGAAGGGAACGAGGAAAAACGTTTACATGCCGTTCCGGGAACTGTACATGCGATCTTAAAGGTTAAATTAAGGAGAACGTGCATTGTGCCTGCGTACAATCCGAAAAATTACGCTTGTAAAGTTACTGGCGAATGATGAGACGACAGGGAATGAAACAAATAGTAGGGGGAACGAAGATATTTATGTTTGGAGGGATTATAGCGTTACTACCGATTGAAAAGAGAGGAATGCTTGTGTAGCTTCACCTGGAAGCTAGAGCAAGATATTATATTGATGTTTTCTATTAGTAAGTGAGATCACACAAAACATAATAGTACAACAGTTCGAAATATCTCTGCTCGTCTGAAATTAGTCGTTCCGAACTACCGCGCTGGTAAAATCGCTTAATTAAGAGTTTTTACACATAAATATCGAAATCAGTAAAGAAAATGGTCACAAATGTGAAACATATATGACCCAGACTCTTGAAACAGACTCTTTCTATTAAAATTTACCACTGCTTAACCACTTTAAAACAACTTCTGGGGCCGTAATACCACGTATTAATGCGATCATTTTTAGGTTGTGAGAGAGTGATGTCACTATTCAGCCTATAGAGTAGCATCCCTCTCTCACAACCTAAAAATGATCGCCTTAATACGTGGTTCTACGGCCCCAGATAAGCTTAGTTATTTAAAAAAAACTGTACCGTGGTGAGATTTATCTTTCCCAAAGTGCAATTTCACCTTTAAAAATATTATAAACTCCACAACAAATGTGTAGGTGTTCTCTAATGAGGGCCGAGCCGAGCCTGATTGTTAACTTCGCCGTGATTTTTTTTTTCTTTTTGAGTAGATTTCATTTTGCCTTGCGATACTTTTTAAAATCCTATTGTATTATATACTTGGAAATAATTCAAAAAATCTGCTATTCATGCCATTTTTACATTGCCTAGGACTTGGATTTTTTCTCTATAACGGATAGGTATTTGTTTATACAATCTAATATGTATATGAAGTCCAAATTTGGGATGGCCAGTTTTTATAAATACGCGTTGCGCAGAATTAACCATTAAGTCAAATAACTATAAAATTGTGAAAGGTATGAAGTCTGCACCTGCGCCTCCTGCTATCGAATAATCAGTTTCTGTCGAAATTCCACAAAGAATATCTTCTATGAGCGATCACCTAGAAAATCAGAGCTAAATATGCTTCGCACATCTATACACGGAACGCTCCTATTTGACAGATTGTTTAGCATTAATCCAACAACAGACAATAGGCTACATGATCAATAACGATGTAGCTACAACCGTGTATTCAGGCTTTGTTCGCACACATGCGTATACGCAGATTAAATTCGCCAAGATTTCTGCGAAACATTCATAGTGCACCGCGTAGGCGTCGTGTGGGTACATAGGTTTTGTATTTTCAATATTTACGACGTTTTTACGCTTGTCAGATTAAGTTCTTGGAACATATCCCGTGACTAATATAAAATGTTCTTAAATTATGGTTTTATGGCCAACTAGTTTTGAATTTAAATTAAAGTAGGTGTAAAGTTTGATGTTGGAAACTGATACTGATCTGCCCCTAAGGTAGTTTATGTTCGTTTTAAATAAACTAAACAGAATACCGTTAATATACTAAGTTTACGTTAACTTACTTAGACTTTTTGTATGATTTTACTAATTCTCTTCGAGTATCTTATTGTTCGAAGCTTGTAAGTACCGGCAAATTTAAAGATGTGTCACATTATGGTTTTCTACAGAATACAATAGCAAAGTAGGTACCTTACTTTTGAGAAAAAATAAATCTCAGTTTGTATCATTTTTGTCTGTTTTGAAAGGTGCCTAGAATTTAATTTAAAATTATAGGATAAGAAATATTTACAATCAGATGTTGCTTATGTAACAACGTTCATTTAAAATCTACATTCATTTCATTCCCCCGTGCCCATCTAAATGTTACTTCATTCCGCCGAAATTTCAAATCCTTTTCAATCTAGCCCCGATACACGACAAATATTTCCTCTCCCTTTTATTAAACGTACGTAAGAGAGAGAGGTGTGTATTTCACAGGCCGAGTTAGGAGCAATCCCCATGGAAAATCAACAAGAGAACGTAAACAGGGGAGGGACCATTCTTTTTCTCTGTATAAATTATTCAGGATCGCCCGACCGCTTGTTTGGACGACGATTTCATCAGCTGACTTCCTCGCTTTGTATTCACACCGTACATATAAAAACGCTTTTTTGTATATTACGCAAAAGTGTTTTTTTTATTTTCCAATGGAAATTGAGGGTTAGAATTAAGCGTCGCATTTTTTTCTAACGGCTAGGCTAGGTGCTCGTTTAATAGCATATCTATAGAACCTTTTTCGTCTCTTGTCTAAATAAACTACACACGGCACCTTTAATTTTACTAAGAATCTACATCAGATCAGAATTACTGTATATACTAAAGAATAGAATATTTAATGAATTGAAAATTAAGGGGAAATGACAGTGACAGTAACCTGTCGTCCGCCGTGGCAGAATGATCAATTCCTTATTTAAAAGAATTACCTCAACCGTAGCCAACTTTCCCGCCAAATGAGAAATGTGTTCAGTGATTCAAATAAATGTGTGCCTCTTATCAACATTCACACCGAAAGAAATGGATCGACTTGGCAATGCTTGCCAACGGGTTTTTACCAAGTTATGGTGATCAATGATTAATAATATCTTGGTATTTGCAAAAAATGCTGTTTGCTCTCTGATAGGTGATATTTATTTTGCACTTGGTCGGAATTCGTGTCACTTTTCTTTCCGTTAAATAATTTACGGATATACTTACTTAGAAATGTAGTGTTTATGTTCAGTGAATATTTATTGATAAACTATTTAAGGAAATCGGAAATGTACCGTTTGGTATTTATTATGTAATTCATTGGGCTATCACAAATTCTACTGGCTAAGACTATAGTGTGTTAAAAACATTAAAAATACCCCATTTTCTAAATATCATCAGACTCGACAGTTTATATAACAGTATTTTATATCACACAATAGTCATTTAAAACCAAATGTTTACATAATATTTAAATAATTGTGAAAGAAATCATCATTATAATAGATTTGTGTTATGTTGCCGCCTAATATCACGAACAATATTAATTAATATTTAAAATAAGGTCTTAATAACCGATGAAAAACAGGAACCTATCTGTATATCAACATAATCCTAATTTCTGGATATTTTATGTTTGTCTTAGGTGCTTAAAATTAATTAATGTAACTTTAAACATAGTGATGTTTGTTAATAAACTAAGCAACGAAACTATTTAGTTTAATATAGGTATGTTAAATAATCATGCCTCATATTGCGCTCGCAAGCATCACGAACATAACTTTGTTTATCACAATTTAATTAAAATGAACAAGTTGACAAACATAAATATACATTATGTCAATGCGACTGAGTTCATTTAGACAGAAATTCACATTTAAAATCGTATTACTACGTTCGCGACCGAGAGAATCTCTCTCGATCTCATCCCCTCCAATATCTCCCAAATTACGTCGAGGGAATGGTACCATCGCTTTGTGAATTATCCTTTCAACGAATGAATTATTTAGTCAAATAAATTGGTGTTTCTAATAATGCCCAAGCATCAATTCTGCTTTATGAAGTGAAAATCTGAGAGATTGGAAATTTGGCGGAGTGTCATTCCTGTAGTTCCACCATTTTTCTTTTTTTTTTCAATTTAGTTTTATTTACTAAGAAACCATTCCGTCTTAGGAATCTCTTAAAATTTTTACCCTTCCAAAAAGCTCAAAAAACTCTCACTGGAGGCGAATAACTATATCAGAAATAAACTTTTTTATGTGCCTAATCAAGATTACAATTTTAATGTTACTTTACTTCGAAATTAGTTACCCTTCCAAAAAGCTCAAAAAACTCTCACTGGAGGCGAATAACTATATCAGAAATAAACTTTTTTATGTGCCTAATCAAGATTACAATTTTAATGTTACTTTACTTCGAAATTAGTTACCCTTCCAAAAAGCTCAAAAAACTCTCACTGGAGGCGAATAACTATATCAGAAATAAACTTTTTTATGTGCCTAATCAAGATTACAATTTTATTGTTACTTTACTTCGAGGAAATTTTCAAAAAACCAAAGCACATATTTAATGCAAAACTTAATAAAAAATATTACATTAAAATAAATATCTAAGTATGATAAAAATCTTACGAACGGTAAAAAGGTAAACACGGCTCCAGATCAAATTTTACAATTCTAGTTTAAGCTAATCTCGCATTGTATAGGCTTCCATACAAGAAGAGGCCAGCGTAAACTGGTAGCCGTGCGTACGTACCAACTTTTTTCTATAAAACCTTGACGTCGAGACGTCGAGTTTCCCCAGTAATGTCATACAAATGCTGAGCATCCAAAAGTTAATTTCGTCGAAATGAAAGTAGCGACTGTACAACGGCTGGTTCTTGTAATTTTTCTTTCATTACATATCAAAACGGGACTCCCTCAGTTCTCTGACGAAGTAATATTTCACGAAGCACTCTCCCTTTTTGACGCTTTTGTACTCGACGACAGTTACTATAAATAAGGTTTAATTTAAAGAAACCTTTTCTTTTAAATTTAGAATACCTAGTTACCTTTTTATGACAATACCTTTATAAATCAGGTTTAATTTAAAGAAACCTTTTCTTTTTAATTTAGAATACCTACCTACCTTTTTTATGACAATACCTTATGTGCTGAATGTAATACTCGTAATGCCTTAAAGTCACTCGCGCTTATTTTCGCTTCGTGTGAATACTAAACCTCCTTTAACCGACTTCTTTGAATCTAGGAATAGAACAATGCAGGTCTAAGCATAAATAATTTATATATTTAAGCTCTAATTTATTAGTAACACACGCGTTGAATTAATGATCGTTTAATGCTTTATAGCGTAGGTCTACCCATTGCTTAAAAAAAATATTTAAAGCAGAGACTTTTAAAAGTGTTTTTGAATGGTCAATTTACAGAAATAAATATCATTTCCCATTCCATAATATCATTTCATTTTATTTCGTTTCATTGCTTGGTAGTTATAATGGTATGTAGTGAAGTTACAGCACTTTTATGAACAGTATACCGAATAATAAAAATCTAATACCCTCAAAAGTCAAATTTGAATAACGCGTGGCTTCAATCGTCACTGACTCGCTCACAGTATTGTTTCTCAAAAATTTAATTTCCGTACACAGCCAGGATTGGTCGGATGTCGTGTTCGTAACGTGTCGCGGCCATCGATTGGACGGGTGCCAAGCGATCTGTCACGTCCCCTGCAGCTAATGTCACTATACGTTTTGCTAAATGACATGTTGCGATTAGGATCTCATCACGGCGTTTAATTATTTCATTATTATTTAATCATTGACGTTTGCTCCCTGTGTGGGCAGGCTACTGAGGACAGGAAATCATTATTAATAGGTACTTTCAATGTGATTACAATGCATAAGTATGTAAATTTTTTGACAAGAATTTTTATACTTTATATTGAGTGCCTTATTGGTTTAATGATCAAGTCCGGCTGCTGAGCGAGAGTTCCTGGGTACAATTCCCAGGTCGAGCAATGTGTTACCTCAATTGCAGCTCGGAATTTGGGTTTGAACTCAAAAATATAACAGTGATATGTGCATGTACATTCCTTTGACGATCGTGATTGTATACGATACTATTTGTTTAATTCAGGTCAAAATATCAGTAATTTAAGATCGCAGACGCAGGTTTTATCTCATAAACGTCAGAATTTATTATCGCATATACTTTGTCGAGTCGAATTCGGTTTTAAAATCAAGCTTTAGGTATATTTATTACGACCGGAAAAAACATAAAAAAGGTTTTATTTATTCAAAAAATATAACTTAATATCAGTCGTTTTTATTGTGCAATGATCGGTTTTGATGTCGCGAAATTGATATGTATCTTTTTATTCAAATGTATAGAATTATTGTAACATAACATATCATCACGCCTGTATTCCCAGGAAGGATAGGCAGAGGTGTACAAATTTATAGCCACACTTCGCCGGTATGTTTAGGTCCCAACTAATAGGGGGCGAGCCTATTGCCATTATTATTGTAAATGCTCATTATAATAATTTTGATATATCTGATTAACAATAAACCATACAGGTAGGTTACAAAAAATCAACAATCTCTCATTTGTTAGATGTTCTGATCTTCAATACAGCAGTGTTTATCAATCGTTTGAAGCGGCAGTAGTCTAATGGCTTGGGCGTCACACTTGCGATCGTTTGGTTGCCGGTTCGAAACCCACCCATTGCACCACCGACCACCCGTGAACGCACTCGTAATACAAGCATTTAGCTTAGCACTAGGGATTAACAAAATAGTTATGTGCGGCTCACATTTTTAATATGCTTTTTTTTTAATTTTGCAAATAATCCCATAAAAAGTTCAATAAGTATTAAGTTATAAATTATAGTTAAGTTATACCACGGAAGAGATAAATCTTCTTTATCTCTTCCGTGAGTTATACCTTTAGTGTCAGACTTATTTAAATTTATAATATAATCAAATGCTTCAAAAGAAGTATTTAACCCATTTTAAGTAGTTTGTACTTAACAATAGTAAGCAATTAATATTCGCATACCGATAAAATTTAAAAACATAAGGTGTGTCACCTTATTACCCGGTGCAAGTTGTAAAAGCTAAGGAAACTAGTTATTGTTGTACGTAGGCGATGCCTGATGGCCTGCCAGCTTTCTCTAGTTATGCACTGTTATTCAACAGAACCTGATGCATTGTATATAGTGACCGACCGAAACATGTTATTTTGCCGAAACCGAAACCGAAACCGAAGGTTCGGTTTCATTGTAGTTTCGGCCGAAACCGAAACCGAAACCGAACCTTTTATTAAAAAAAGTCGAAAAAATGTTAGTAAGCCCGTTTTTTTCTAAAATTAATATCTCGCCGACCTATAATTACAGGTTTCTACTTTCAAAGATTTATCACAATGAAATTTCAGCACAGTTACAGAGGTTCTGTTTGAAAATTTAACTACCCTATAAAGTGAAAAAAAAATACATTATTTGTAACACAAAATTAGCGATTTTTTAATGGTGGTATAAAATAAAACAAATTTATTATTAAAATATGATGCTTATATATTATGTTTATTTATTTTCAGTTACTTACATTTTAATTATACTCACAAATATCACAATCAGTTAGCCTCGAATGGCTAATTCAAATATAATTAGATAATCAAAATATCAAAAAATTGATCAAATCGGATGTCTTTCCTTTTGTGACATTTTTTACCTAAAACAATAAAATTATTCATTAATTAAAACAATTTATTTTACCGGATTAATCGCGTTTACTATTAATGATGTGTACAACCAAACCTGGGTTTGGTTGTACACATCATTAATAGTAAACGCGATTAATTAAGCCCAACACTAACCCTAAGTTTCTCGTAAATCGTCAAAATACCTACTCACACCATTACAAAACTTAAATTAATAACTATTCACCTTTCATTTTATTGCATAGGCAGGTACCTACAATCGTTATTACATTAATAGTACACGCAACTAAGATGAATTTTAAACTTTAATGAAGCAGGTACTTAACCTTGGCACTTACACCTTTAAAATTAAATATATTCGTCAATAGGTTGGCAAACTATTAAAATAAAGCGTTAAATATTAACTATAACATGACGAATTTGCAACAAAAACAAACTAAAATACTTGATCAAACTACTTACCATTATTCGCGGAACAAAAACAACAGGTATTGTCACGTCTACACGAGCAAAGCGCACTGATTTAGGTAGTTGCCGGCGGAGTCAGGCGAGCGACGCCATATTGCCAGCCGTGCCGAGCGCGCCCGACGTTAGCCGAGCGCGACCCGAAGATACGATGTTGTAAGTTTCGGCGCGGCCGAAAGGTTCGGCCGTTTTTGGCCGAAACCGAAACTCGGGCCGAAACTTGTTTTTTTGGCCGAACCTGGCCGAAACCGAAACCGAAACCGAAATTTCGGTCGGACACTAATTGTATATAATGTTCACTTCCCTCGTTGCCTTCAAACCTAGGGACAGAGTCTGTTACATAAAATAGTCGTCCAATGACACAAAAACTGACAGATCTGACAGATATCTACAATTCCGAGATCATTAATTGATCATTTTGACACAATAAAGTAGCAGCTTTACTAGAGACTTATTTAAGCTTTTACAAATAATCATTACGACAGAAATTCTAAACTTAAATATTTGAAATATTAAAATTTATTTAATTCATTTCGAAATTTAAAATCAAATGCCTTTAATAAATGTACCGTTAAAATAAGTGGCCTATCAAATATGTAGCAATTCCATTTTTAATTTTCTTGGCTTGTTCAAAGAATTTGAAAACAAACAAAAGCAGCTCAATTTACACTATGCTCTGAGTCTGACATCATCGCATACAAGTCCTAGTTTTTAAAACATAAAATATTTTACTGATCTACTTTTTTTACCACAGCTACAAGGACATGGAAACCCGATTATTTTATACTATCGTCCTACTTAGTGTTCTATATTTGTGCCAGTTTTGAAACAAATCGGTCGTTACGGTAATTAATTAAACCGCGATACGTTAGCGGTGGGCTGAGCCGCAAAATGTTGCCATGGGTAAATAAGTTTCGTATATAATTTTACAGCAAAACGGTTTTACTGTTTCCTGATTACGATAGGTGCTAGTTATAAATAGATTAAATACTTAGGAGATAAGCTTTAATTTAGGTATCTTAATGTGTGGTGCCCCTGACGAGAATATGCTTCATTTGCTGGAATGCCCAGTGTCCGTATACCTTTGAGGACCTTAAGAACGCCACTGATGTCGCAATTAATGTGGCCACCTACTGGGCCAATAACAAAATAAAAAGATATACAATGTTTGCCATTGACACGATAATGTTGTGCTACGTGTCCCGAGATTAAAACACGTTTGTTTTCGTTCTTACTTTCATATAAGCATAAAGTACACATAATAAGTAACTATTTACGGTAATGTAACCTATTTGTGCAACTATTACCGCGTATCGGTAGGTACTAGGTACTGTCTATGTTCTAATTAGAACAAATAAATCATATCGGATCGTATCTGACCTCTGCTGACCCCTCCGTGACGCCCCCGCAAACTCTTTGAAACTAGCTTTGCAATCGGTTCTGTCTGTTCGGCGTTTCGATAAATGTCATTTGTAACAACAATAGGCGTTTAAATTAATGAGCTTTTGTTTATATCTGTTGCGATATATCAAAATATGAGTAAACCAAGTTAACCAACCACAGATATTTTCCCTAAAATCCTTATTTAAACAAGTTATTAATTACCATGATTTAAGTTACTTGGCAAAAAAGAAGTAAATCCTGTTTACAAATATTTATTTATTATTTTTGAAATCTTTATTTAGAATGTTTTTTTTTTCGATTTTTACATGTTTTGTTACATAAGCACGTAATTTTATTGCTGATTTAAAAATATTTTACATAAAAAGAGGCTATGGAAGATTGTGGACCTAATTTTTTAAATGAAATGCGTGAAGTTTGTGGGTGTCTGACGATCTCTAATTTATCTATAAGTAATGTATAAGTTGTATCTCCCACATAACTTACAGACATTCAACGCCCATTCGAGTTACAAATGTGCCGACATCGCACTGTGATATTACAAATTGGTGTCGTGAACCGTAATTAAATAACAAACTTAATTTATTATTATTGGCAACACACAGTAGTCACTTCTATATTTAATACCACTTGATATAAAATTAATAAACTATTTAAATGTCGGATTATATAAAAATAATGACACTTTTCTATCACTTTTACGATGCAATGTGACATTTAATATAATTAACTACGTATTAAAACGGTATTTTCTTCAAAATGCGTAGGTAGGCTTCAGTCTAAGTGAATAATGTTGATGGAAACAGCTATAACCTCATCGGGAAGAAGCCATATCTTATAATATTTAACGTCGTGGATCCTGATTTATTAATAATAAGACATTGGATGCATTGAAAAGCACGTAGCAGAGCAATCAGTTTGAATGCAGCGAAAGAATAATTAAGGACTAATAACATTCGTGCTCTGGTGCGTTTAACTGATGAATACCCCTTTAACTGTTAAAAGAAAGTAGGATGACGTCAAATGTCACTTAACCTACACTATAATAGGAATAGAAACAAACTACTGTATGACTACGATATATCTCTTCAGCCATAAAATCGTAAAAGGAAGCGCAAATAAATCAAACGGTCCACGAATTCATAAATTTTTATGTCTCTATCAAACCATAAGAGGAAAGTCGCCGTTTTGCATTTTTTTCTCACGACGACAAACGATATTATATCAGTATTAAAACTGAATCCATTTAGTTCCATATTTAATTTACGAGATCGTAAATTTTAGAATGAACAAGGAATAATAAAAAAAGGATTCACCCATGAAATCTTCTTGATCAATAATATGACAGTTTTTGTTTTAAACATGGAATAGAAGTAGCAAAGGCATACAACTGTTTTAGCGTAACGTTTTTGTTTTAGTTTTAAATTCAAGAAAATATGTCAGTGATTTCATTATGAATGAATCTGTAATATTATAATACTATCTAATTACCTCGCAAACTTTCAACAAGCAATTATTTATATCTTAATTTGAAGCTCTGTATCTAGCTATATATTAAGCCACCTTCAATAAATGTGCTCTCGTTTCTGAAATAACCGTTATTTTTTAAACAGTTTTGAAACATTGCCAGTGCCATTTTTTTCGCATTAGAGATCACACAGACTATTTAAGTATTACTTTTTCAGAGTAAAAACTATGTGTCTTTCTCCAAGTCCTATGCGAATGAAGGTTTGATAGAAATCAGATCAACCACCGAAAAGTGCGCATCTTTTTATTTTAATTAGGTACGTTAAATTACCTATTCTTGTAATAAATTGACACTTATTGAACCTTTTTAATCTTTTTATATACAATCATGTTATTATTTATAATTGTCATAGCCTAATCCCTCTCGTTCTGAGAAGAGACTCATGCCCAGTAGTGGGACAACGTAATGGGTTGATGATGATGATGACAATCATGTTAAACTAAATTAACTAAATAATAATAGTTATCTTAGTTAATAAAAAAACGTAGTGTATTGTCGATTGTCGTTTCATACTAAATAGTTTTTAATGTATGCGCCCCTATTCTCGTTAGTTTAACGTCTAAACAATAAAAAGATACTTAATTTGTGCTTCATACGTCTTAATTACTTGTGAAGGTATCGAATTACTTTTAATAACTTCAATTGAGGTAACTATGTCAGTTTGTCTGAACTTACTTTTTTATGGCGTTTCAGTCGCGTTGTATCTTTTCTCGTTTTATGTATCAGACGTGGCCTCTACCATTATTTATTAAAAAAAAATAAGAAAATCCTTTAAAAGTCGATGGAGTAATTCTTTTGCTTACGCAGGATATGGTAAAAAGTATAACTATACTAATAATATAGAGAGGAAAGATTTGTTTGTATGTTTATAAACTCTGAAACTACTGTACCGATTTTAATCATTCTTTCACTATTACTAAACTACATAATTCCCGATTAACCTAAATAGGCTATTTATTATTTCGCGGGGTAACCGGGATCCAAAGCAAGCGAAGCCGTGGGCAACTGTGTCGTATACAGGGTGGAAGGGACATCGACGTACAACAACTTACCATAAATTCAGAACATGATTCTGAACCCCATTGCGTAGAAATTTTTCGTCAGTTATTAAAAATAACCGCTTTTTCATACAAAAGTGCAATACCTATAGATCGACGATCGACGAACAATATAGGTCACCCTGTATAATAAGACAAACTATGAATCCGTACCTTTGTCACCGATGGTAGTCATACAAAAACATGCTTTGATATTTCTCTCAACAGTTGTAATAATAATAATCCAAGGCACAAGTTTCTCGTATGGCGTTGAAGGCACGGCGCGACCTCTGCTATGGTGAATTACCATGGGGTCTCATGGTATGGTGGCGTGCTAATGACGTAATTTATACCCCATTGTCTGCCACCATGTGACAGGGGACGTGACGGGAATGCCTGAACTCTGCACGGTTGTAACCATTTTGTATGGGAAATAAGTTTTTTAAAGTTTTTAGAGAACTTAATGATTGGCTTGTTCGTGATCTTACTTGGAAGTTGCAATAGGGTTTTTTAATGTATGGAAGTTATAATTTTTTTATATCAATTTCTTCGGTCACGCATAATGTAGGTGAATATTTTTTTTTATTTATTGGCTATGGGACCTCGTTTGTTGTTAGTTTACTGGGAAACAACTTTCAATCTACAAATAATAATGTAAGGCAAAGTCGCTGTTTTCACCTGTTTGTTTCTCCACGATCTTCTTCTAAACCATACAGAGAATTTTGATGCTGTTTGCACTATCATTTAGAGTTTTTTTGCGGAAGGTTTATATATAGAATACATGTATATTGTATATTATAGTAGAGAAAAGCTGAATATTCTTTACTTATACGACCTACATGTTACTAGCTACCGGCCGAGGCGGCTAATAATTTATATTGTTACTTCATTAGGTAGGTAATGATATAAATAAAAGACCTTAACCGACCGAACACCACAATTAATTACACCCAGTTCAATAAAACAGAGGAAATCATAAAAATAATGTATTACAATATCATATTTTTTACTTCATTAGTTGACGATAAAATTTTTCAAACCTCAATCATTATAACGGTTTTAATAATAAACCATAGAACAGGGCAAAGACAAAGCTGAATGCGCAATTAAAACCTCGACGGTCATTTTAAAATTAGTAGAGTAATAATTAGCCATTATAGCGTTAACGAGTGTTGTGCTATTAGCTATATTAATGTAGTCACAACAGTTTTAACGATAAAGGGAAGTCATTCTAACAGGCGCTGCAAGAAAGATTTTATTACAACACCATTTTATTTGACAAGTTTTTCCGCTTCTTTTGTACTTTATTTTTCGGTGTAACGATGACACTTTAAGTGTAGGTTTACAAGCTGACGTAATTATCAGCATTTCGTAGAACTACCTAAGGTGCTTTGATGTTGGAAGTAAGAAATTCCAAGAATTATAGCCGTCGACATCAAAAGTTTTCTATGTGCTACTGATTTGTCCAATGAAAAATGAAAATAACGTGCACATAAATGCTTAATTAACTAACACGTGTTGCTTTAAATTAGCCCTCAACACATCAGGTAGTCGTGCAGCACAAAAATAATCCTTAACCTTACGCGGCTAAATCAAAGCACCAAATTTTCATTTTCATTTCCGGTCGGTAGATAGGCACCGTCAACGATGCATGTCTATGGAGTTTTTAGTTCCTAAACATGTTCGCTACGAAACCGAGAGCCGAAAGCCGTATGCCGAAAAGGAAATGCTGCTCACGATGTCATTACTTCACGGTACCTACCAACCCGTCTGTTTTATGTATATTCATAAGTTGACACTTTAACACGTCTGCGGTAGGTGACATCCTAAAAATGAGTAGGAATGAAAGGGATTTCCTTTGCCGCTCACTTATGTGACGAAAACAAAGAGTAATGTGTTGTTTATCGTGAATATTGTTTTCTATATTGTTCTAAACAATACCGCTGTTTTATTTAATGTTGGCAGAGTATCTCGAATCGCAGCCTAGGAAACCAATCCTTTAGGATGTGATTTTAGTTTTTCTGAACCGACGATGAAAGCTAGGGCCTTTATTCCTTATTTCTTTGATGTCTAACGTAAAATACCACCTTTTATAAAGCACAAAGCATGTTTTATAGTTTCGAAAAAGTGTAAAATCCAACATAACAGAATTGACGAAGCCATTGCGTTTCGAAACTGTAATGAAAACCAAACAAAATAATATTGGACGCAATAATACCACTAATGCTTCCTTATTTTCATAGCCTGCTCAAATATTATAGCCTTGCGTAATCAAACTGTCACAATAAAGGCTATTTATAAAAGTTTAAAGTCATTTAAAGTCGTGGCGCGTCACCAATGGTGGCGCACTGTCATGAAATTCTTTGCAGGTATTACTTTATAAATAAATATCGTCGTCTGAATTAAACAGGGGCACAAGTCAAAACATTGTCTTTGGAGATTCTCGGTATGATTAACGTAAGCAGGTATTACTTTATTTTTGCATTTAAGAACCAACTTCCTTGTTTATAAATATCTTGAATTGTGACACTATTGAATTAATTCAATGTTAAGACGTTATTTTCATTATGGGAGTGGTTTGTCTCTGACTCAATTTTTTTAAATATTATCTTATTATTATAACTTGTCTAGATTTCGAGAACCGTATTTTGAACTCCATGCACAGTTTGTCAGAAATTAAAATTTTAATTTCATTAACTTTATGTTGCTTTCCATAATATGTTATGAACATCATAAACCTAGATTAACAAAACTATTAATATGAATATTTAAAATGTAACAGTTCATACTACGCACATCCTGGATTTATTATTTAAATTAATATCGCTCAATACCATTTAATGTGAGCTCAATAGTTTTTTGTTGGAAGAACATATTTTAATGGATTGGTTATTATTTAAAAAAAACTGTCCGCACTTTTTTTTTTATGGTATAACTCGGCAAACGAGCAGGCGAGCTACCTGATGGTAAGTAGTCATCGCCGCCCATGGACATCTGCAAAACCAGAGAAGTTGCAGATGCGTTGCCGAGCCTATTTAGGGAAAGGGAGGGGAAGGAGAAAAGGAGAAGGAAGGGGATTGAGGGAGGAATTGGGCCTCCGGCCCTCTCGCTCACCGAACGGAGCGCAGTAGCGAAATCCGGTATTAGTAGTAGTAGTACTACTCGGACGTCGGTCTTCTGCGAGAGTGTGGTACTTCCCCGGTCAAGCCGGCCCATTCATGCTGCGAACAGCGTGGCCCTACCACAACAAAAAACTTGACGGTTTTTTTTTCTATTTTCAATTTGAGGTAAGAATCCCGAAAAATATGAATCGCGTTTGATTTTCGAATTTGTACAAAAAACATGGCGTTGCCGTCGCGTCATCGTTTACAATATGGCTATTAATATTCGTATTTGGGGATCGTGCCTTACGTTCGTATAAAGATCACGACCGTATCACCCGATAATTTAAACGCCTTTTGTATGATAATGTAAAGGATTTTTCGATAATCTGAAGTACATACTTATTTCTGATTTTATTATTATTGAGATTGATTTTGTAAGAGCGCATTAAATGACGAAAATTATTATTTTCTTATTGAAACATCGACGAAGGTTAACGCATATTTAAATTTAAGCGTAGCACGTTAAAATATTACTAAGAGCAGAAAAAGTATAAGAAATTTTTATTTGTAATCTGTGGAAAAAATGACCATTGTACATTTAACCCTTTTTTATGTGATGACTAAATTTTTGTAAAGCAAATTTTTGTCACTTTATATCAGCCAAAAGAAGTCCGCTACTAAATATAAGTTGAAGCCATAGATTTACCCCAAATAACGATTACTAATACTTCGCCTGCATCACGTTAGAGGATATTTTATGCTAAAAATATTCCAGCTTGATAATGATACGAATTGTCATCGATTTGAGCAACATACGAACTAACACTAATATTCCCTTCATTCAATTTCTTCATGCAAATTTTTAATCGGGTGAGCTTGCACACTTCGCTCCAAATTTCATTGTCACCAAGCCGCTCCTTAAACCGTGTGGTATTGTTGATACGTTTGCATGTTAAGGAAAAAAACATAAGTAACGCATTATGCAGGATGAATATTATCGTGCATTTTGTGCACGCGGAGTGAACACGTCTAAATTTCGGCGCAGGACATAAATCCGAGACGCCCACCACGCTACGGATTGATAGGGCTGCCGAAGTGCAGACAGATGCAATATTCGATTTATCTATCTATCTAGCCCCCACTACGGGGCAAAGGAAGCCTTTTTCCAAAATCAAAATCATGCGTGTTGTCCGCAAAACAAAACACTCAAGTGGGATTGGGCCGGACGGCGATCATGACTACCATATGTCAGAGGAGCTGTGAGCTTAAAAAACACTGTTTCGAACGTCCTTTACATGTTAGGCGTCAACGCGGCAGACCAAGACAAAGATAGAGCTTAACTCCTACCGAAAGGACTGACCTTACTTAACAGAGAATAAAGATGTGTGGAAAATGATTTAAACTTACTTTAGAAAAGAAGTGGCAGAGAAAAGAAGACATGAGCAGATGGTTCCTTTTCCTGTTTCTTGGCTAGAATAACAAAAAGCCAACACGGATATATACAAACAAGAAGCACACTATAGATTTTTTTAGGCAGTATTGTTGTACGCAAATTATAAGGCTATTTACAAGAAACACTGCAAAGTTTTTTGCTGTTATTAATTATTAGATCAATTGTCACTTACCTCGTATTGTCAAGCATTTCTGTTTTCAATCGACAAAAGCCACCGTTTAATTCAGTTACCTTATAACAATTACGTAGCAAAAACCCTATCAAGTTAAGCAGTAACAAAAAAGTAAGACTTCCAAGACAAATATAAAGACGTACATAGTTAAACGTACCAGCCCTGCTGCATCTCGCCAAGTAGGGTTGTGCCAACTCGTTTATTTACGACCAGCCGATTACAAATTCTGCGTGTGGGTCGACACGTGCGCTGCATCCCTGTTGCACAATGATGCATAAAAGAATACGTGATCCTTTTGAGATGAGCCGATTTGTCGCCGTTTGCAGACAGCGTTATGTTGATGACACTGTTACGAGTTTGTTAGGCTGTCTCGAGTGTTTCATTCTGCGAAATTGTATGAGGTTTTGATCCTATCGAAATGATTTTGATGAACAGGTTACAAGTTTAGAACTTCAATTTGAGATGAGCTGATGTAGATTATATTCCAACCATCTAAATAACAGTGATATTATCTTTTTATTTTGCTTTAATTGTAAAGGAAAATTTTTTTTTAGACTGCCTCATTAGTCTAGTGGTCCTAAGCGCGACTGCTACGCTAGAGGTCCTGGGTTCGATCCCCAGGTCGAGCAAAGTGTTATTAGGTTTTTCTATGAAATTCCTAGTAGCAGCTCGGAGTCTGGATTTGTGCCCGGTTAATGGCAATAGGCTCGCCCCCTATTACATGGGACTTAAACATACCGGCGAAATGTGGGTGTACTTTAGTACACCTCTGCCTAACCCTTCGGGGAATACAGGCGTGATGGTATGTATGTTATGAAAATTGTTTTTAGTTTTTTTTCTATTTTCTACGAGGTTCGTGTACTTACATGCTACTTATATAAAATATGTTATAGTTTATCGTGAATATATGTTAATTAAGATATTGATAACAGCAGATTTCTATAGTGCATGTTTGTTATTTTATGTTTTTTTTCAATAACCTCTAAATAAGTAAAAAATAAAACAAAGGTCCCATCAAATACTTTTAGTTTACAGGTCCCTGCGTCTTTTATACGAAATAATCGTGATAATTCTTACAATTTTAAACGGTCATAACTGTGAAATGGACAGATTTTCCTCGGAAGTTTTTTTGTAATAGAATATCAGCATTATATACTCTTTCGCTCATTTAAGCAGGTGTTTTCAAGGACATCCTGTATACTTATTACTCATCATAACTTGTACCACCTGCGTATATTTACACACTGTTCCCAGAATCTCCAACATGTTTTGTGTTAGCCAAAATATTTGCTTCAACACACTGACTTTTCCTCGTACGATCTCCGAAACACTTCAACTGGTCCCCAAATTACATATAATCAGCATACCTCCCCCGAAATAACCCTCTCTATATAAAAAAATAATACGAAAAGTTACAAGGAGTTCGGAGCGGCCGCCGCGGGCTCTGCATGACAGCATGATATACACTGCGATATGATTTGTTACATTTTGTTACACGTTACGCTATGATTTGTTACACTTGTTACATGCTTCATATTCTTTTAACGAGCCTGCGAAGAGATGTATGTTGCGTAATATTGGGTTTTAAAGGTTTTAAATGCTAAAGACCTGATGCACAACTGTCTATAATTGTTGGGTACGATATAATAAATGGATATAAAACGGCTTAAATTTGCATTGAAGACTCAATTTTGATAATCACATGCAATTTTGTTAAATGGGCACGTAGTGAAAAAATGTGTCGCGTAATTTTCGCAAGGTTGTTGAGAGAATAAATTAATTTACTGTAAGTATTTTTATGTAAAAATAATTGACGAGGCTATTTAACCCAAACCTTAAACGCCATTGCACAATGTAACGTCACTAAACCACGTCAAAAAACACCAGTCCAAAAGCAGAGATTAGAATATGGAATTACGGAAAACCACAAGTTTTTTACGAAAAAGGGGTACACAGCTGATAAAACAATGTTTCATCATTACATTATTAGCTTCTTACGTAATCTAACACTTTACTAGTAACATTCGAAAGTTATAATTTCAACCTTTGTATTTTCACTTTACTAATCGATTTTGCTTCAGGGAAAGTGTCCTATTGACATATCAGACCCGTGTAGTGCCTACTTTGACGAAATATCGACGTCTTAATCAAATTACGCACGAATTATCACTAGGTTAGATACGGACGCACGACGCACAGAAAATTAATGCTTGACAGCCCTAATTTAGGGCTACCGCATTGCTAAACAAAAGGGAATATTACGTTAAGTTATTTAAATTACTTTTTCGTTGGATATTAATCTCATTTTTCACCGCGTTTCTCCACGGGACCACCATTTAAAGACCTGAAGTGCTTCGAGTACCTAATTGGAAAATTTTAATTACACAGTCGCATGATATTCCTACTTTAGACAGGTAATGCGAAATCATAAATAAGTCTGACGTCATTACATCTACTAGACTAGTTGAGAGTTTGATAATATACATGACTATTTGTGTCGTCCTTAAATATGCCAATGGGAATTATGAATAGCAGCCCTAATGTAGCCGAGAGTCAATGGTGTGTAATGGGCACGGTCCAATCAATTAAGATACGGGTCCGTGTCGAGACAACGCCACCCGCACCGATGTAATCGCGGCTTTACGCCTCAATTACTTTCTGCAAGTGTGTGCCCGCCTTTACCTATACGTTATGAATTTCGCTGGACGAGTTTGCACGCGATGGCTGTTATGTTTTAGTGTGTTCAGTCTGAGTAATATTATCGTGAACGTAAAGCTTGCAGTCCACTGAAGCGGAAAAAGCGGTGCAAAGCAAGAAAAATATTGATTAATAGAACTGCAGAACCAAGTGGTGACATGAATGTCGTTTGACTACTGACCAATCTTTTGCTAGCGTTAGCTCCGCAATGCTTCGCTCCTTTTCAGTTCAACCTATAGACTCACTCGTAAGTTTAAAGGACTCAATCTCCCTCTCTCTCCTAATCTCATTCTAACCCCTGTTTCAATGTTACTTACGAGAGTTGTCGGTAGACACGGTGAAAGAACCTGTTGACTTCAAGGTGACATCATAACTGGACCAACCTGGCCATATCAATAAACTCGATTGTATGTCTAATATGGTGATTGTAAAAATACCTTCAATATTATGTGAAAATATCCCAACCACCGCCAGTTATAGCAATAAAACTTACACATTTTGAATAAGAATGGCTTTGAAGCTATATAAATTGGACACAATTACATACAACGTGGAATGGAATGGCGGAATCGGAATACTCTTCAACGAGACTATAACAATTATTTTTTACGATCCATTACTTGTTTGCTGACTGTCACCCGCATGGGGTATGCCTTTGAAACATGCGACCGTCAACGGAAGAAATATAACGACAAAAACGTAATTATTGGTAACAAGCAACCAATTACGTTGATGCTTGTAACTAATCAGCTATATACAGTATGCTGAAAAAATATTTATATTGATTTGGAATGTACCTATTCTTTGATCATTCATTAAATATTTATTAAAATCCTTAGGTAGAGTTATTAAGTATTTACTTTATGAAAAAATGTTTGGTGACCTTCGGAAAAAATAAAACATTAAGAGCCTATGTCGTAAGTACGTAATTTGTAGGAAGTCATTTTCCGCCATAGATATTTTTTAACGAAGCAGATACTAAATTCCGTGTTTAACGCATGTACCTATGAAATATCACGCACCGACACAGACTAGGAGCTATAAGAGTGTAACAGATGGACTTACACGTCGAAATTGTAAGAATTCCGCTCGCCAGATATAACTCCTTTGAACCCTAGATGTGAAACTAACTTTTATAAGATTTATTTTTGCTTTTCTTTCTTGTGGGGTAACTATATAAGTGACAACGTTTTCTTCGTATCGGGAAATACACTCTTATGATCCTTTAGTAACGTGTAAAACTTATGTGTATAAAATATATGTGTGGTTCTCCAAACTATCTCGACTATTCTAGACTCTAAACTATCTCGACTATTCTAGACTCTAAAGATAGGTCTTGCTCGGCAAGATATTTTGTAATTTAAACGGTTACAAATGCTTTAATGGTACCACTAAATTATGTAAACATAGTAACAAAAGCAGGCAAAATATAAAGGAACACAATTAACCCGCTAACAGTGTCAGTATTTAGGGTTATTACGAACTAAGTATATTTATTTGTATTGCAGAACACGACTGCTCAATTACAGCCGTACCAGCAGTGTTTTCAGTCACCGATTTCTATCATAATGACGATTTACAATGAGCTCGGAGCAATAATTATAGCCTAGCCACTGCAGTGGATGGAAGGTTTTATTAAGGAAGGCTATTACATATTATCACGTCACCATTAGAATTGACTGTTAAACGATTCAATATTTTTTTCAATACAAATGTTCATTGCTAAAGTTATAATCCATTTTTATTTCATCGGAATGAAGGAAATAGTCTCTTAGGTATTTATAATAATTGTACATAGACTGTTAGTATTTTTCTTCAAGAATGCCTCAAATCACAATGCTTTTATGAACACTGATTTTGTAATAGTGTCTTTTCATGACCAATTAAACTAAAGACAATTTTAGTATCATCATTTTTTTAAATGGAATAGTACTCGTATTTTGACATTGACAGCTGCTTAATACAAAGTATAGCAACCGTGACAGTTTTTGTAACAAGCTTTCTTGAGTTAAAAATAAATTTCAACCGGCCCACCAACATTGTTTAACCAAACACGGCGCGAAAGTGTCTTTTACTTTGCATTCTTTGTACACAGTTTACTTTTTATACCCTATTATCATATTATACTTCATAATAACACTAACATCAGTCAAAATCGTATCAGCAAAGAATCTGTCACGTGGTTGCAAACACGATATTTCCGGCAACACCGTTTTCTTGACCATTACAAATTGTATGGCGCCTGCGCAGCGTAAGTTTCAATTATCGTTCATTTACTATTCAGCTGTTATCTTTGTCTTTCTTTAGTGCTTTGTAAACTATTATTTGGTTACGAAATTGTGGAGCTGCAGTCGGGCTGGTGTAAACGGTAGAGGCATAGCATACTTGCGATGTTAGTTACTCTGTGGTAGGGTTGCCATTTCTTAAATCAGGTAAACAGGACAAGAAGCACGAAAACCCCGGATTTTGGAGCTTGGAACCCGGACATGTGGACAGTGTTTTCTTCTTAAAGTTATTCAATAAAATATTTATTTATTTATTTATTAAATTTGAAAGGTACATGTTAAAAATTATGATCTAATACAGTTTATTAATCTATTTTTCATAGTTATATCGTCCGGTAGCGACCGATGACTTGACAGCTTTTAAACCCGGCCACAAATGAAACCCCGCCCGGACGGGGAAACCCGGACGGATGGCAACCCTACTCTGTGGCAAAGTTTTTTTCTTAATTAGAGGTAATCAAGTTATGAGTAGTGTTCTAAATTTGAAGTTATTCTATTCAGCAAGGATTATCTATTGTAAGTTAGTTTTTTTTATTTATGGGCGAAAGCTTCACAACTGTAACCAGTGTTTCAATTGATGGAAGCAAACTGGTGATTGCCAAGGGTGCGCCATGCAATCATTTATACGAGTATATCGTCACTTGAAGAGGCTTGGGTTTCAGTCTTTTTATAAGTCCGTCTACTAAAGGATAGAGTTAGCAGATCACGCTGATTTTAGCTGACTTTTTTATGTCCTACAACAACACCTACAACACCAGTTTGCTTTAAGTAACTTAAATTATAACTGATATTTATTTCTGAAAATCATTATTTTAAAGATACTTTTATAAAAGTTTGAAAGAAACTTTTAAGCGAATAAGTTTTTAGGTAGGTACATATTGTTACAAATAATTATGTTTTATTCCAAAAGGAATTCCAGCTAATAGTCAAAGTCTATATGAAATACCTTCTTAAAAAAGGTTTAAAGCAGAGAGCAAATAGGCATATTAATTTTTTTCAACCTCAATAGGGTAACGAGTCTGTCGAAACCAAAACATTTACCTAATTTAGTGATTACGCGATATAAATTGACATTTACATGTAAATCTGTATCAACACCGCACATGAGTGTTAATAATTAATTCATTTACATAGCCGATATAGGGAAGTTTTTCTAGCAATAGATCGTTTTCTAGGCGTCACCTTCGTCTGTTTTGCCTAGACCAATACGGTATAATTGCCTGATACCAGTCTGTTCTTGAGTAACCCGTATGTTCCATGTCATGTATATGCCTAGTAGGTATGACATAATCACGATCAATATGTCTAAAATATATATAATCAAGTTAAAAACGATTGGTTACATTTCACCAATATATTTAGTTAGGTAGAACATAAAAATTTAAAACTTTAGAATCTAGCTTATTATTGTTGGGGAATATAATTAGGGTATGATAGCTAGTTGTATGCAGTGTACATATACTCGAGGGCATGGGAAATTCCCAAATCACGGCTTACCTACTACAGTTTTAAACATAGTTTTTAAACATGTATAGATCGATATGTGACATAGACAATCTTAACAAGCAATCGATCGATAAGTCGTCCAAAGTGTGTCATAATGCGTTTAATCATATTATTATGTCTTTCACAACGAACAGAAGTACGTATCTAATATCTTAAAATCATATCGACCCACTATAAAACCGTCACTTATCCATCACAATAAATTATAATATCTAAACAAACATATTCATTTACCAAACACAAATACTCTTAAATAGAATTGTCTATTGAAGAGTAAGCCGCTTTCTATTTGCTGTGCATGTGAATAAACAAATCATAAATCATTGTAACGAAAACCCATTAGATTGAAAGATGCTAACACAAGATTGAACTGCAAGTCGGAACTAAGATCGCTAGAACTACTTTATCAGGAGAGATATGACGCCCACGACCGCGACGATACTGACAATAAATCAGTTATGCACTCGCGTTTTACATTCCCCCACCACTCGTAAAGTTGCTAAGATTCAGAACAAACTTTTTTAAAGATCCAGTGATATTTCTAGTCTTACAGCAGAAGTAGTCTAAAAACATCTTTATTCTGAATAGGTGCAATAAAAAGTACAGTATTTTGGATACTCTCTTAACACAATAGCTTACTGTGCGCTTTATATTGTTATAAGCTGCAGACAGATTTTCGATTTCTTCAAAGTATCGCTGTT
Organism: Subacronicta megacephala; assembly: GCA_958496365.1. Taxonomy (NCBI): domain Eukaryota; kingdom Metazoa; phylum Arthropoda; class Insecta; order Lepidoptera; family Noctuidae; genus Subacronicta; species Subacronicta megacephala. The sequence continues at coordinate 11,940,467 of OY292521.1, forward strand.
CAGAGCGCCCATCATTATTAACCTAAACTCCATTACACCGTCTTCCATTGAATTATAGTCATCGAACTGTCAGTAGTTAAGTTTACTACTTAGTTCTATTGCAAAGCAGTTTCGAGTGGAAAAAGCTCTGTCCAGGTGCATAAGAAACATAAATTATAGTACTTAATTCCATTATTGTACCGTATGTAACTCACTTTTGTTTTCAAATTAAAGGCACTTTGATATACAACACCGCCAAACAACAGATAATAACATAATTCAAACCGTTTTATGGCAAGGCGGTGTGGACATAATTTATTTTTAATAAAGCACTTTATTAAATTCGTACAACTGTCGATTGAGTGGAGAAGTAATAAAAAGGAGGCAGGGATCATAAATCGCTGGTATATCGGTTATCGAGTGGGTTGGCGCCAAGATTTAACATACGCCCGCCATCTTGGTGAAAAATGCGCGCGAGCCTGATCGCGCTAACAAGGTGTGTTTGGTGCGGCTGCGCAGAACTTCGGACAACGCACTCCAGCCATATTGAAATACGGCGCCTATACGACAATTTATCAAAATTAATACAGTTCCCGTCGTATGTTTACTTTGGTGACATAGTTATTTCCTCGATACATTACAAACCTGTTGTGTTACAAGACTTGTTCTATAAATAACTCTCCAATAACTAAATTAACACCCTAAGGTGCAAATGAATGGTAATTTTGTAACACTATTGACAGTAATTGCGTAGAAGAAATTTAGAGGCAGGACATTATTGAAGGCATTATATTGGAACACAGCCGTTGACGACGAGTTAATCAGTTTGCATATGGTATTAACATTAAAACGATTTAATGGACAAGCATGAGCAGTCCCAGTGGAGTTAATAGAGTTTCTAGAGGAATGAATATCTCTGAATTGAATGATCTGAAGTAATAGATTACACCGGAAACATAAATAGTTTATAAACTAGCATTACAGCAATGATATCAGATAAAGGACGTCCACTGCGGATCAAAGGCCTCTTAAATAGGTTTTCACGAAGACCGGCCTGTATCCAACTTCTCCCAGCGACCTTAACCAGGTCGTCTGTCCATCTCTTTTGAGGCCGTCCTTCATTGCGATTTCCGGATTTTTATATGTCCCAACGACAATCAGTTCTACGAGCTATGTTGCCTGCCCACTACAACCAAATGTATTATTATAAGAAGCCGATATAGTGCAAAGCAATTCTCCTCAGATCCTACACTATGCATGCTTCAGAAATATAGTGTAAAAAAATGAATTGATGACCCTCGCTCCAGATAACCAACCCTTAAGACGGCGACACCAATTTAAATCGACACGTGCAACACTTAATACTAAAGCTTATATAAGCGGGACCAGTCGGCCAGTTCGACCCACGTCCTCTGGAACCTGTCCCTCTTTCATACCGGATTGTTGTGTGATAAAATTTCGCCGTAAATACCCTCAGATAGGGAGAGGAATGCCGATAGCAATCACGTGACGCGTTTTATGGCCGGACCACATAAACGGAAGATGGCATTCAATCTACGCCCTGGAAGCAAAAGGAATTCATCTTTTTTTCTTTTGGTGGCATTAAAAACTCAATCTTAATTGAATGGCGAGTAAGGAAGTCGTGGACGCAACTTCTTGAGTTGTCCATATTTTGCCGATATTAAAAACGTTTTTTTTACTTACTCAAAAATAACACAGCGTGTTTCTACTCTTTAAGTTCCTTATTCTAACCTTTCCCTAATTTCGTTGGAGTCAGTTTCCATCAGTCAGCTCCTCAGTGCTTGGTTATTCTCACTTGAACCAGTAAAAAAATGCTCAATAAACAAGTCAAATGAATCTCAAATTACTGCCTGGTTATCAAATGTCCAGGACCACCCGCGTCTTTAAAGACATGGCAAAAACAATAATATCGCATGTACCGAATATTGTTAGATACTATCTGTGTAGATAGTGGTATCATTAATAACGGCCATGTTGAATAGACAGTCGATAACATTTGTTAACATCGGCCAATACCGGCACAATGCGGCTAACGCTGTCAGCAAGACATTAAAATGTCACATTTTAAAAAATGCTCAAAGTAACCTCCTTGTTGAAATAAAACTTTTTGGTTTCTGAGACTTACTGGCATACTGACATTGAAATAAAACTACTTTTTACGGATTTTATCGAGTAAACAGCTACAATAATAGCGCCTAAATTTTGACATTAGGACGACCAACACCTCAGTCCAACCGTGACCATGGATGCTGTAAAGGATCCGAGACGTCGGGAATTAAATAACATTAACGTAACGCGAAAAAATAAATCCGTAAAATGTTGTTTTATTTCAATAACAAATTTAGCCGATTTTTTTCAAGTATGTTGATTTAATTAAATTTCGAATCCAAAGGGTCTGATCGAATTACCTTAACACGCTGAAATACGTAAAATAAATATATAAATTATACTTTTTACATAAAAGTGTCAGGAATCAAATTAAATCCTCGTTGTTTGGGACATTGTCCAAAACTGTCATGTTCAAAGTATCTTTTCAATAAACATCAAATGATCTTTTTCGCGATCACCAAGAAGGTTGACCAGTATATAAAATAAATTATGAGAAATATGTTGCGCGATGTACGTATCTTACCACGAAAGTCGTAAATGTCGTCTGATAAAAAAATATTGGGTAGGTACTATAACACTGAACTACCTAACATAAAAGGTTAGCAAGCCACACACCCTTACGTTATTGTCATGTCTTCTGGGCAGGGTTGCTATTAGTAAAAACATTTTATCTAGACTTTTAGTCTGAAAACCATAAAGTTTTATAACTAAAATCCAGTTATTTTTCTGGTGCTCAAAAGCCTCCCTGTGTCTGTTTTTTTCAGATGCATCTACTAGTCCGAGCTCTATAATAAACTCTATAAAATCCAGCCCTAACCCACCTAGGGAATCCTAGAAAACGAAGGACGACAACCCTACTCCTAACACCTAAGTAACATAACACCTCTATTTATTTCGCTAGGGTCGACAGCACAAACTTAACAAGTTAGTATTCCGCGTAAGTTACGTAGCTAAAATAGTACGGGCACCTAACTGGGAACATCCACTTAAAGGCTATCACAATTTAAATAGTTGCCCGGTCGGGAATAAACTTTAAATGGAACTATCTTGTTCATGCTACGTTTTAGGCTCCAGAACACTAAGGTAGGATGCATACTGTTTTCGTAATGCAAAACTGCAAGTCGGGCCTTGCTTTGTTGGGATACAAACGACGATCCGGTTTTACGATTGTCAGATAGCTTTTTGACCCCTGCCGTGTGCCATCTAGCGAACAAAGCACTAATCCCTATACTTATGTAGTTACAACGATACTTTTGGTGTTCGCACGCAGAATATCTCTTGAACATAATCTAGCGACCTAATTCACGGTAGCGATGCACCTTTTGTGTTAGGGTCGTGCACTCGATACCCTCATTCTAGGAAATATTTCAGCTTTCTGTGCCTTAAAGACATTTTACATCGATGCTTCTGGTAACGTTGTCACACATTCCTGACTTGGCAAAAATTCTGTGGACACTAATTTTGTAATAAATATAAGAATATCGAAGTAGGCACCCTGTAAGTAAATGTAGCTATTTCATGAGAAAATTTTATACAAAACCGTATTCGTGTTAACTAACCTTCACCTGTCTTGTCATAAACAAACACACCAGCCATAAAGTAAGGCAGTTATTTATACTTCATTAACTAAGGAATTGAAATTAATTTCCTTATGCCATCAATTTAAAATTAAGTGCGCATTTTTCTCTATGAAACTACATATTCATATTGAACCAGTTTCAATATAAACGCTTTCCTCATGTACTTAGTAAAGTCAAAGATATCTCTCTGTTACACTAGATTGCAAGAATCATGTATCATTTGATATTATAAATAAATAATATGGTTAATAAACGTATTAAATCAATGCGCGGTAGTTCCCTACTGATTGATTAAGGTACGAGATCGAGGCTTATGTTTGAATATCTATCAACTGTGGGTTATTTATTTACCTATATTAGCCATCTCGCGTTTGATGTATATCCCTTAAGACTGGGTTTGATTGATCCAAATCTTGTTTATGTAGGACTCATTTGTGTAGCTGACTCTGATTTTAATTGCGTTTGCACTTTACAGTTTTCTATTACCTAAACAACACACACAGGAAGGAATAAGTAAGAAGGTTCTTAATAAAGTTGCTATACTATGCAATAATGCTTCATGATATTCTCTGTTATAATGAAACATTTAAGTTATAACAGAAGCGCAAAGAGGAAACCCATAATAGTCTGAATTTACAATACCTAAACATTTAAAGCAACCTTGTAATGTAACGATAGGCAAACTAGTTCGCTATCTGGAGTCCTACGTGACTTCAACAGAAGGAACCACAGATGATGTCAGAATAAAACTGGTTGGTGTTGCCACAATGACTCATGAGGTTGCCATTTGAAAAAAAAACATAAAACGGAAATTGGCATCGCGCGATGCAACGAACCGCGTCATAGTTACCGAGAAATCGATTTGAGGCTGTATGTTATGTTTTCTATAAGCATGTAAAAACAAATTATGTTTAGAAACATTTTCTATGAAGTCGAACAAAGAATATCTATTTTTGAAATTAGAATTGTCGTTTAGGTAAAAGAGCAAGCACGAATTTTAAAATTTAAACCACCGTTCTCTGTAAATAATCTCTTTTGTGTTTTCCGTGAAGACTGTATTGTAGTACTTGTAATGGGTACAACACAGTAAGGAGGAGGATATTTTGAGGTCGTGCGCATATTGTAGTAAGGTTTTCCTGTTCTAGAAAGTGTTTGCAATACCTACTTTCTTTTCTAACTAAAACAAAAGCACTTAAATGCGAGAAGGCTATTTAAACCGATGAATCACATACGAGCGAGAATAGCAATAATGATTTCACAATAAATACAATTCTAGTCAAGTCTGTCAAGTCGACAATATTAAAATTTAGTGGCATTTAACATGTTATGTAGTTATTAATCCCGTGTCATAGGCTATCAGTAGCCGTGTACCGGTAGCTAAGCCTGCTACTAGTAGTTGCCGACATAACTTTTACGGTTAAACGTGGTTCAACCACTTGCCCTTCAACCAATATTGAGAAACGAAAATGTTTATTTTTTATTAAATATTGCATAATGTTCACAAAGATATGTTATTATTCACAAAGATATGTTCACAAAGATATGCTATTATTTTTAATTGTTCTAATTAAAGAAATTCTTTCACTATAAATTTTCTTTAATTATAAAATTCATATTTTTGTAAACGAAAATGATTGTGATCATGATTTCAAATTTGGAATGGCTTAGTTTAGACCAAAAATGTCAAGCCTTTCAATAAGTGACTTCGTTTAAAACTTCCTAGAATGAATGACAGAAAAAGCTGACTAGAAGTGAAAGAAATTGACTTTATAGAAAACAGACAAACTCGCAGATAATAGCACGGCTACCAATGACTTTGGATGAGTATTTTAATTTCTCCTAATACAAGCAATTCGTTGCTTAAAAGATGATCTCCAATAATATGTATCAAAAAACCTGTTTTAATTGAAATAAACGTTTTTATTATTTTAATTTTAATCCCAATAGGTAAATACAAATAAATTTATCACGTTAAGAACTTATTCAAATATAACGTTGTGTTCTATAATTAAACAACCGACATGTCCGATGTGAATATTTATCAGCGAATCCATAAGGAGGTTATATAAATATATGGAACCTGTTCCACCGGCGCCAGCGCAGCAGACATCAACGGACAAGTGTGTCACAGATAATGAAAACATCATTTAGGTATTGGCTTTGCTTCGACATCAATGGCATCTTTTGTTTTGCGTGTGCGCAACGGTGCAAATTGGCATTCTCCATGTATCATTAAATAAATGGTTAGAACATAACGTTATCATATAATCACGCCTGTGTGTCAGAGTGTCAAGGTGAAGGTCAGGCAGAGGTGTACCCACCACCACCCACAGTTTATTCGTATTGAGTCCATGTTTTAGGTTGCGAGCATATTGGCACTAACCGAACACGATACCTTGGTTCAATTGGGAATCGAACCTCACACTCAGGTATTACGCTTGCAACCACTAGACCAGTGAGGCTGTAAATTTTAATTTTAATCCAATATAGTGTAAAAAGTTCATTAGTGCTGATTCTGGAAGTGACACAGTCATTGACTATTCTTTATGATCTTCGGACTTATTAATTAGCCGACTAAACATACTTTTATCGTTGAAGATCATATCATCGAACTCTGTGGTAGTACTGAGAGGATTATAAGCAATAACTTAATTCAAAACAGAAATCCGGACTCCCACGTTTAGCAACTCTGACTTAACAATATCTCTCGAATAACTGTATAAAGTCAAGGAAACCAAATTAAAATGCAAATCATCCGTTCAATATGAACTATCCGTAGTTTCACCGGCGCAAAACGTAATTCGGGACACAACATGTGTCTCAAACTGTCACAAATCTCAGTTTCACAAATAAATTGCCACAATTCGCGCCAGCAATTGGCACTATTTATCCAACGGCCCGAATGCACAATGATACATTCATCTCAGATTATAATCTGCCACGGACAAATCGTTGTTACTTGTATTTGCATTTTGATACAACTTCAATTTATTAAGGGTGGAATGACCTGATAATGTTTGCTGTGCCGTGTGATTTTGCTCGGCTCATCTTCACGATTAATTCTTAATGTACTTGAGGTTTTGTATTGAAAATAAAACTCAAGTATTGTTTTCCATCGGATTGATTCAGTCATCCTAAGTTTTAGTTAATCTTTTCCTCAATTGTGAAACTAATAGACATGTTTACCTTTCCAAACCAAATACGTTTGAAAGAAAAAAATCTACATAATTGAGAGCCAGCAATTGAGCGTCTTACCTTGTTGGCATTTTAATATAACTCAAATTTGAACTTTTTTTAAACGACATACTGTGCAATCCATCATTTCGACTGTCGGTAAATGAACGTTAAGACATAAATAGAACTTCAAAGAACAAACCTGAATGGGGATTAAAAATACAACGCCACTAATGATGTTTTAATTAGGATTTATTAGCGTTTAGAAGTTATAAGTAGAAAACGTTCACTAAATCGGGATGTACCACCTCCGGAAACAAGAAACGGTATCTTCGTTATTAATTTGAAATTATGTACAGGGAATCCTCATTACAGCCACTCCAAAATAAATAAAACAATTTAGACACTACTAATTTACATAGATGGCAGCTCGCGCGGCACAGCATATGTGGAGAACTAACGCTTATTTCATCTACGATTGCAACACGGAAACTTACTCAATAATAGTCTCCAGACGAATTAAATAGACACTATTTTCAGATAGACGAAGAGTCACGAATGGGCAAGAAATAGGTACCTGTTTTTTTTTCTATCAGAGTACGAGTATGAATTTGACAGTGACATTGGATTCGAAAATCAAAACATGTTTAATACCTCATCGCGAGCATTGACACCATTATATTATGCCTCAGGGTCAAGACGGCATGCTTTCACCACATCGTTTGGCGCCAAAATTCCTAACCTTTAAAATGACAATCACCTTCAAATGTGACGTTTGGTTAGCTTTATTATATTTGATTGTCTTGTTTCTGCAATAAATTAATAAAAAACAAGTTTTATGTTTTCGAGCGCGGTATTGAAACTGTCGTTTTAACACGATACGCATAAATACATGTTCAGACAACCGTAGAATTAGTAGCTAACTGAGAGACAAAATGGCGGGCTATTGCGTACGACATGTTGACGTATTGCACGCTATGAAGATTAAATATAAATAGAAGAAAATATCATGCTAATTTAACCTCACGAACGAAAAGGAAGTATGATGATATTAGATAGGTATTATATTAACACACTGAACGAGGAAACCAGTTTTATTTTTATGGCCTAAGAGCTAGATCTGTCTATTAAAACCTCGATCGCTCTTGACTGAGCGGTTTTGGTGGTCAATTTGGGTCACTCTAACATGTGCATATATAAGACAGATTTTATCTGATGTTCTTCCGCGTGATCTGGTGTCCTCTATTCTTTCCTGTTTAACCGTAAGCTCTACCTATAGTTTTATATTGTTGTGAATACTTCCCGTAGGATGGATCCAAAAATGTGGTTCTCAATTTCAGTTCTTGAATTTCGAAACGTTAAACAATAACAAAACTCTCGATTCACATGGAATAATCATGGTAGGTATCTGCAGCTAAAAAAATAACTTCAGATATGCCGTTATAAGATTTTCGAACTCATCTTTACCAGAATCAGGACCATTTTCCTGAGTATGGCAACAGTAATCCATCCACAAAACACGTCAAATGCTTTAAATATTGACTGATAAGATCTACAATCTTCCTAGAACTTTTTCAATTAACGCAAAATTGACAGCTGCCAAAAAAATTATGACCATCTCACACGACACACGCATATTGCACGTAAACCGATTACAGGCGACAGTGGTGAAGCATACTCTCGACATATTTGATCTGTTGTTCCTTGAGAGCTCGCATGTACGTGCTTGACGAACAGTAAACCATTACTATTTAATAGATCGTCTTGACCCAGTGGCTAGTCACGATTGTCGGAGCCCTCACGTATGCAGATGCACGAGTCATTGTATTTTTAATTGTACTTCGTTTATTGTACCTACGTTGTATTTAATCGTTCAGTTATTTTTGATAATTTATAAGTTTCATTTTAGAAAAATAAACCATATAGGTAATACAATAATTATAAGGTTGTACAATTCAATACACTATCTGTAAAAGATTGTTGCGTACACAGAACAAATATTAGTATGGCCTATATCATTTCGCGTCCTTGTGAATTCTTCTATATTTGTCTATCTAATTCGTTTTACTTACCTGTATAGACCTCTTAATTGTTCTGTGATTTTTTGTAATGTTCTCACTGTAATTTTACTAATGGCAGTTTTGTTTATTTTTCAGGTAAGGCCACATTCGTTTCCGGAACAGCATGGCTAAGTTTATATTTATTAACTATGCGTTCTATAGAATATTATATAATAAAATCGTAGAGGACATATAAACGACATCGAAGTTAACCGAACTCGAAAAAAAGTTATTTATGGATTTTTAGTCTGCTGGAGGAGTTGGCGCAAAGAGTACTGAAAAGATTATAATTTTGTATTCATTTTTTTAAGGATATCATCTTCATCATATCAGGCTATTACCGTTGTAACGTTGACCTCCTCCAAAGAGCGCCAACCATCGCGGTCTCGGACAGCTCGCATCCATCCGCTGCAACCAAAAGCATATGTTCCAACTTGAACACTGGGTTACGTCTAATTTCAATCATTTGTATAGATCCTGAATATAGTTTGGTATTAAATAATTTCTATTCGTCTAAATTTTGACGAAACTAGTTGTATTTATAATCTATGAATAATTGTCTACTTCATTAAGCCTATCATCACGATAATGCTTTTGTACAAATACCCAAGTAAATGAACTCGCCAAAATCATTTAAATCTATTAATTTACACTACAATTATTTCATTGCATTCAATAAGAGGGAATGGTTTAACCATTGTTTATGACCGTCTATAATTCATGCGATTGCGGCAAACGTAGGCAATAAAATAATAATTTACCGTTTCGTGTTAATTAGTTGGAATAGATATGTTTCAATAGCCAGAATTATCTGTTGTGACGTCAGCGGCCAGGGATTTGGTCATTTATATTGTTTACTATGATCTAGTGGCAATCAGTATTACGTTTATTAAATTAATAAATCTATTCTGTTATAAATATAATCCCTGATTGCCTGCTTTAACGTGGTCGGTAATAATAGTCCCTTCTTTGAATTCCTGGCCATAAATATTCTAATTTCTTCTAGCTACTATCAAAAAAAAATTACACGGTGACGAAAAACTTTCTCTACCTAGTAGCAAAATTTCGCCCGACTATTATATTGCAAATTTTTTTTTTTAAATAAGGCTTAGCGGACAAATTACCGACAACAAGTGTACGGTCTAAAGAGTCGACTTTTTTACAGCCACATTTAATTTAGCCTCCAACAAAATAATGAATAAGACCATTTACAAAATTGCTAATTACCTGACCGTTTAATGAGGTCGGCCCGCCCCACGGCAAGCAGGCAATTTTAATTACATTTTTAATTTTGTCGTACATTGTTTCATGAATTTGTTTGGAAACAGTAGTTATGCGATGCGACGCATAACCGTCGGTGAGGGTCTTAATAAAAATTATTGAAATAAAATATTATAATTGATGTAAATTGTTACCGTTATGGGATTTTAATTGGAAAGGAATTTTGGCTCACAAATATGAGAATATACGACTTTATAAGAAAAGGAAGGTAAAAAATGACCGGAACGTCTTTTTAAGCTTAATTAATTGCCAATAAATTTTCCAATTTATTAAATTAAAAGCTAATTTTTAATTTTACTTGAAAAAACTATACACTTAGGTAATTTATTCAACAACGATTAACTGCTTATTTTTTTATTATATTTCAGCATTAAATAATGCGAAATGGTCACAAAGATATGAATTTTTCTTTCACTAGAAATTTTCTTACATTAAAAAATTCATATATTTGTCAACAACGGTTAATTACTCACCTTATCAAAAATTAAGGTCTTTGTTATGTTGTAATTTCTTTTATACTTTTTTGTTACGTAAAGTTATCAAAAATAACCGGAAATTTTAACTAGTTGTCACAGTAAACTCCCTATTTTTCGGTTACCGATCTGCCCAAGGGGAGTACGGGGTGTGGTCACGATAAACAAAACCGTAACCTTTATTAAAAAGCACGTTTGTTATTTCTACACGATTGGGAAATTGTTTAAAAGCAATTTCTGGGTAAAGTTATTTGTAGTTATATTTAATTAGTAAGTATACGAGATTGGTACATAATAATATACTATTGTTTTTATTGAGGAAGCGATTCCTTTATTACCAATAATTTGATTTAAATAAATGTTATTCACTTGCTTACTTGACATAATTAATACCTAAGTACATCTAAAATTGCTAAATTTATTTTCATTCATTACGTTATTTTTATCTACACTTGTAATAGGTATCCATGGCGAGTTGATAGTAGATCATAAATTCGAATAATAATTGACAATTTTTCATTATAATGCAACTATAATTATGTTAAGACAGTTTTACTTCGTTTTGGTTGTAAGGAGTAATATTTTGATTCTTATTGCCCTACTCACATTAAAAGAGAAAGGTACCTAATTAGAATTTGAAACAATAACCGCCCACGAGTCCTTTACAAAAACGCACAATAGCCAGCAGGTAGCTTAAGCCCTAAAAGAGCCGCGCCTCAGTGTTCCCCCGGCAATAAATAAAATAAAGCAATATTTCAATATTACAGGGAACATAAAAACGCCGCGGATCGATACGAGGATCCACAAATTTAATAACATCAGTTCCCCAGAAGCAATTAGAGATGAAACGAAGGGCTTCAATGGCTGTTTCTTCGAAATAATCCCGTTACTGAAGTCAACTTCTTACGTACTCATTTTTGGCTATTCTCTCCTCAATTTTGCACCTTACTCCGTTATAATAAAATCCTTATATGACTACAGTTTACCTAAGTTCCGGATTGTTAAGATATACGAGTATTTCAATGATACTTTTTCACAGATAGTGGTGAAATCGTACGTAATGTCGGGCGACAACCAATTATTATGATCTGTCATCCACATTGTCTTAACAACGGACCTTGTTACACCCATGGAAAGAACATTATTTCAGAGAGGATTGTTTATTGATCTGTTACTGTACCGATTCAGAAAAAATACAAAATGGATAATGTACTTCAGCACAGTTCTGAAAAAAGCTCTCTGAACGTCTTGACATGGTTTTTTGTCGTTACGTAAGTCAAAGTTATGTAACGACAAAAAAACGCTTTTTAATGAGGCAAATTCTCATGGGTCGTCAGGGTAAATATTATGTCCTTCCTGTGCCTTTCAGACGGGGCCATGGGAGAAAAATATCAGCAACCATTATTTTACTTGTTTCTGTCATAATCTTCTACGGAAGTTCTCTTTCTTTCCAGGTTCCATTCAAGATACACATTCCGTTCAAGGACAGAAAAAAGGTGTACGCGTCGATTTCATAACCTTCTCCTTTGTCATTTTTTAAATAATTAAAATAAAGGTTGCAATGACGAAGATCTAGATCTAGACTCTATCATCTAAGTATCAACTCTATATTCAATTGCATTATACACGAGTAGTAGAGTGAAATTCTACGTCACACTTTAATGTGTGAATGATGATGTGATGTCATCATGTTATGTACAATTCCCAGGGTCTACCGCGCGAGATGATAGATAGCGTCGAGCAGATCTAATAACGCTCCGCTTGCGTTCAGCTGTCGGTGGGTTGATTGGCGGAACCCTGACTGCTTGTGTTACGTGGGAAATGTCTGATCAATACGAGAAACTAATATGTAGGTACGTTGTTTTTGCTGTATTAACAAATTGCGATACATAAATTGAAGATCTCCGTACCTCCGGGAGTTTAGACAGAAATATGATATTGACTGTCAAACTCGTTGACGCTGTTGACGTCTATTGTCAAATGAATATTTACATTATTTGAAATAAGACTCACGTACTCATACTTAAAGAGTTTTTTTATTATTCAGAGTATTGAAAACTCAATGAAGATATCGACTGAAGCGGCGGTAGTCTTTTGCTAGGGCGTCGGACTTGTGATGCGATCATGTGATTGCCAGTTCGATACCCATTGCACCACCGACATGAACCCACTCGTAACACAAGCATTTAGCTTAGCACGAGAAGTTAACAAGAGTACTAGTAATGTGCCACTCCCGGTGCTAGCAAACTTTTTAATGTAAAAAAATCTAGTCGTAATGATATTAGTTTTTCGAAATTTTAATTAAACAACAAAGATATAGAATATCTCTCTATGTATAGATTATTGGACTTTTTTGTTAGGGGTGAGTGGGGTAAGACTAACCTGCCTTATTAGGTTCTCAATAAAAAAATCATTTTTTTTAAAGATCAGTGTTTTACATCTATGATTTAATATTACGCACATTGCCCATCCTGCTAATATCATGAAATATTATTGTCTAGTATCTAGGCACGCCCTACCGCGTTAGGTACCAGTTATTACTTATCATACACTCCGCTAGAGAGGGTAAGTGGATGCCATAGCTCATGCACGTCGGACGCAGCGTCCGGCCAGCGATTGGATTCTGTTTCACTTCCTTCACGATAAGTCCCACGGTTATCAATAGTCACGAAATACCGACACTGTCTGACACAACTTTCTGACCACTTATAGGAGTTATGGTCAAGGAATTCTGCCTAATCAGGGAGTCCAGTCCAGTGGTCCCAAGTGTGACTGCTGCCATAGAGATCCTGGGTTCGATTTTCAGTAAGAACAATGTGTTATTGCTTTTTTTTATTAAATTCTCTGTAGCAGCTCGGATTGTGGATTTGTGGTTAATGGCTACCCTATTTTATCTACTGCATGACCTAAACATATCGGCGAACTGTGGGTATTCATCAGTACACCTCTGGCTAATTTACCTATTATTTATTGCAAAATAATTGTCAATACTATTGCAAAAATATAATTATTTTTCATTGAATCTTAGTACCTGCCAGTACCAATAGATGGCGCTGTTGTTAAAGTCGAAAGAGATCAAGTATTTGAGTATTATATTAAACCGCCGTTTGGCGTCGCGGCGATGATAAGCGACTGCTATGTATGAGTGCGCGAGTTCTGAACCAAGTTTAAACATTACTCCCGTTATTACAAAATGTCGTTTACTTTGTGTTTCGATGCTGTAATGGTGGGATAGAGTGATGGGTGAAGAGCAACAAGCAGGCATTGTCCAACGAGGCGCCGGCTTCTGTTGCAGCCCGTACATTTTTATTTATACGTAATTAAAATATTGTTGTTAATTCTTCCATATTATTTTCTTCATAATATGTTATTATTAGTGTTACGTTATTTTTATTACTGAAAAATTCTTAATATACTAAATTTCGAATTATTCTTGGTTTAAGTATTTAACAATATTATTATCATTGATTAAACATTAAACATTTGAATTTAATAGGGCCCAACTAGTTACAGGTACAAATAGTAAATATTTTATTTTAATTTTATAATGTATCTAAGTTATGATAATTTATAACCGGATGACTTGTCGAATAAATAATTGAAATAATAATTGATAACAGCGAATCGCTATTAAAAAGGTACACGCCCGCCATCTAGTTGAAAGAATTAGGTTGTCTATATTCTTTTTTTTTTCATCTTTTAGTCTAAGGCAAAAATCCCCTTATCATCATCAGCCTGTATTCGTCCACTGCTTGACGTAGGCCTCTTTTAGTGAACACGCTGATCGGGAGTAATTTTAACAAACATTTAAAGTAAATTTTAGGACGAGTATTATAACGGACAGTTATGAGATCATTATTAATCTGTCAAAACTGTAAATACTCACAAAAAGAAGCTCTTTCATTGAGTCGGCCTTGAATTCGTTCAAAGGCACTAACAAAACAATTTAAGAAATTTCTGCCGAAACCAAATTGCTCTATAAAAAATTTGAACAGCACTGATTTAATTCACAGCAAACTCGCATAGAACAGAGAATTTAGCGTGAAATGTGAATTAGCGCGTTCGTACATTAAGTTCGGCGAACGTTGAGCAAGTGAAGCTAATTGGCGTCGGTTAAGCCATTACCGTACAATGCCCCCGCGGCCCTAATTGCAGCCCTAATGAGTGATAATAGTGCCCTTTGTTTTCACTTAACGGACGCTACGCGAGTTTATTCGGTAATTTACCATTTTGGGCTATAAGTTGGGCTTTTTAAGCTCTATTATTTTGTTTATATAACGCTTTTTACCAGTACCGGTTGGCGTCTTGCCATAATTTATAATGATAGACATTATAAATTAAGTATATTGATAGAATGTGACTGCTATCATAAAATAAATAAGGAGGAACGACTTTGAGTAATGGATGCGCGAACAGACTTTATTATATCGTCTTGTCATTATTTTAATAATACCAAACGTTAATATACACTGATCTAGATAACGTCACTTTAAGAAAAATACATCGATCAATCAATCGGGTTTCATGATTGATTGCCTAACGAAACAATTCGGATAGTAAAACACTTTCATAATTCCTCATGCCGATATAATTACAATCACGCGACTCCAACACAAAATTACGAACGATTACTTTTGTTGATTGATAACAATAAAATTAAATCGATATCGTATACTTATATAGAATATCTTACGTAATAGGACCCTAAAAATGAAAAGTGAAAGTATGATACCGGAGATTAAAGTGAGTAATATTACCGGTATGGAATATGATATATGTACCTACATTATTGTCAGTAGACATTTAATCCTAGTTACTTACTTAATAAACAGTTATAAATTATATTAAAAACACAAAATGTGATTAAATTATGAGGTTTGCTGTCACTACAAACTACAATTTCCTTTGTAAATGTAATGTTGTACTTTATACTAGTAAGTAATTAATGAGAAACTTATACTAGGCCCTCCGGTCCGACTGAGAGCTTAAAAAAAATATGAAAAGTCTAGAGCTCTCATAGATCTAAAGAAACGAACAGCAATATTTTCAGTCTGAACCCGTTTAATTCCAAAACACACTACTTATTTGATACAACACAAATTCCTTCAACGATTACCATTAGTATTCTTAGGCCGCAAGCTTTGAAACCCGATCCTTTCAGACAATAGTTGTAACTTAAATCAATAGTAGCCGTGTCCGCGCCTAAAGGTTTATTGTTTCGCAAATAGTGACATTAAGATAAGCGAGACTTATTGGTGTGGTCTAATTTTGTGAAACCAGCGATAAGTGCCGAGTAGTCATTAGAAATAAATTGAGCTATTTTGAATAATAAAATTATCTACTATATAGGTTACTGGACCGGTGCTAAATTTGAAGAAGTAACAAAGTTTAACATACATACTCCTTTTTCGAACAGGGGTAGGCAGAAACAATAGTCCGCCTCTTGCTACGACTCTCTTTCGCTTCTTCCACATTCATATATCTTTTCATACACACACATTTTGAACCGCAGAACCAATTTTGATATAAATAATTTTTGGCTTAAAAGATCTTTGGGATACGATGTGAGACAACAGCTAGCATAGAAGGCGTCAAACTACAAGAATCTTTACAGTCGATGGGTTGCTCAATTTAAACTTAGTTGTCGACAAGTCGCTGCCAAAGCTAGCGAAACTACGCTTTTAAATCCCTTTTGTGACACAGGTTTAAATCAAACTTAATATCTTAGCATAGGATTACTATTTACGACTCCGCTCAAGTGGTTAATCTTGAGTCCTTTCTAATCGTGCATCGTAAATTCAACAACTGAATATCGAGAAATATAAGACATCTTGTCTTGACACAAATGTCTGATTATGCAGAGCTAGCCTAAGGACAAATATGAAAATACGGGCGCACAGATTTCGTTTGAAACATTCCTTAATGTTAATGTAATTTAAGGACTATGTCAACTACACTGTACCAATCTAATTAAAAGAGCCTTTTGGTAGTCGACCGGTGCACACTAAGCATTCAATCTCACTATCAATCCGCCAAATCATGGTATGAAAAAAAAACTATACGGAACGATTGATTCATAAGAATATTTTTTTTTACATAATACATACCTAAATACGATACTTACATTTACTATCTAATGGTATGATGGATTGGGCAAAGTCCTTTAATGTTACATCAGGCTGTTTACCTCACAACGGAAATAGCGTGAATGTACCTATACTGGCATATAAAGAATAGCAATCAGCGAAAATGTACTAATTAATGTCTGTCTTTGATCTTTAGTTTTATAGGAGATGAGCTATGTCACGCGGTTTAACCCGCTTTGACCAGCTCCTAAGGGACAGACGGTTTCAGGCTAGGTTATTGAGTAAAATTATGCTATAGATGATTTTAGCCAGTAACCATATCAAATGCAAATAAGACTTACTTATTTAATTATCCGACTACTTAATGTACCTACTTATCTCTGGAACTATCTTCCAGAGATAAGTACATTCAAACAAACAAACTCTTCAGCTTACATTATTTGAATATAGCCAGCATATCCAAAACTTGAAAAGAGAACAAGATTAATATATTAGCTTTTAGCCATACCGCAGATTGCTCAAAACTACAGTATGTTATGGTTAAATTATTTAATCACTTTAACCGCAGAAGAGATTTATAAAAATGTGGCTAGAAGATGGCATTTTGAGGAAGGACATAGGCTATCTTTTGTCTCAAAAATTCCTTTGGAAAGCGAATGAAACCGCAGGCAACGACTGGTGCGTTTAATAAATTCATATTAATTGTTTTTGGAAGATATAGTAAGGCTATAAAATGCAGACGCATCACGTATGTGTCATGCTCACTGGAACAGGCTCTGGTGCATGCATCGCATCGCGACATAAAAACAAACAAGTGCACAATTTATGTTGGCAGATGCATTTCCTCATGGTTCTGTTTACCTTCAAATTGTAAATATTTGTTTTTATTTTGTAAATATTTGGATATGAAAATATATATATACATACCTACCATTAAGTAAAATAAGACCACCCTTCTTGAATTAATTAGTAACCTACAGTACATGGCATAAGGCTACAATTGCGGTGTTTAAATTATTTATTATAGTTACTCTTACATTCATTCATTTTTTTCATTCACTCATCGTTTCAACAAAGAATTTATACAACAGCATATTGTAAGCATGAAAATAATTTAAGTACGATTAATATATTTAATTAAATAATACCTACGTAAGGACATGAAGAGTAAAAATAACTTACAAAGTTTCCTACTAAGAAATTAACTGAATTCATTTATAAAAATAATAGTTTTAAACAGGAAAATTTACGACTGAACTCACTGAACGTCTACGCTACGCGCATTTTTTATGTTTGTCAAATACACTTTGCTATCGATACGCGGTCTTATTGATCCCTGATTGATGACAAACAGATCTTATTACATAAAATAAGAAGCTGGGAATTACATTTACACAATTTTTGTTGTGGTAGGGCCACGCTGTTCGCAGCATGAATGGGCTGGCTTGACCGGGGAAGTACCACACTCTCGCAGAAGACCGACGTCCGAGTAGTAGCGTTTCGCTACTGCGCTTCGTTCGGTGAGCAAGAGGGCCGGAGGCCCAATTCCTCCCTCAATCCCCTTCCTTCTCCTTTTCTCCTTCCCCTCCCTTTCCCTAAATAGGCTCGGCAACGCATCTGCAACTTCTCTGGTTTTGCAGATGTCCATGGGCGGCGTTGACTACTTACCATCAGGTAGCTCGCCTGCTCGTTTGCCGAGTTATACCATACAAAAAAAAAACATAACCGAACAATCCTTTCATATCAATAATGGAATCCAAACACTGCAATTGGACCGAATTAATTAAATAAAATTAGTTTTTCATAATTACAACTATGATAATCATATCTATAGATGCTGGCTAAAGATATATATTTTTAAAGAAATCATTTATGAAAATTTGTTACTATTAATTTTTTAATAATACCTTCACCTTTTGGTCCATGCCTATCTACATATTTGTGCCAATTGGATTCACATTTTTGCAGTGACTTTTGCGATCTTCGAGCTAATGTCATTAAACAACATGTGGTCTTCTGTAAGGCAGCTATTGATATTGCCAGCGCACATAATTACAACTTACATTTACTTTTAAAGCCCAGCAGCTTATCTTTACAGTTTTAAACATTAGTAGTGGCCTATCAGCTAGGAACTCAAAGTGAATTTTAAATGCATTGTAATTTTCTAAAACCATTTTCTAAGCTGTTAGCGGTGAAAGTCTAAACATGTTCCGATATCTTTATACGCTTGCTATTGTTCGCTAGTCAATTAGTCAAACGGTTGATAACCAACCGCTTAAGGCTGTACACGTAAATTCCTTTGACACGAACAAGGTTTACGACGCTTTTTGTTGGCGGGAATGTGAAAATGGCTTCGAAATATCCTTTTAACTAGATTAGCTTTTATATTTTGTTTTTTTTTTATAGGTTATTAAGTTAAGTAATTCCATTTTCATAAATTAATGATGAGATAACTCTTGGCATATAATATGACATTTTTTATAATCACAAAATTAGTTTAAGCATAGTTAAAATTGTCTAATAATAAATAACTTACTTTAAAATGTTCACGAGTGTGTACAGGGCCAAGTTCTATTTCAAATTAATTAAGTAATTAGTGGTAATTAAGATATTTATTAGGTAGGCATTATTTTATTTTCTATGTACTTTCTGTACAAATGCTGTATTGATAGAAAAATCATATTAGTAACTACTTTTCTAAAACCAGATGAAATGTTAGGACTGCTGCTGCTAGGTATGCGGAAATCTCAGATAAATTTTAACTAAATATAGGGCGATCCAGGAAACGATATTAACTATGTTTATTACAGCATTTAAATGCATAGTCAGAGAATGTATCCAAGTCTCAGTACATAATTATACCATGTATTAATTAATTAGATATCTACTCCCAATTGATCCCTATCAAGTCGTGAGTTTTATTGCAAGGTACGTTGAACACTATCATTTCAATTTCCTGTGTGAAATAAGCTACCAATGATGGTAATTTTCTGTTTTATTCTGCTTATTGCATGCCTAACTTATCGTGTTTACGATTACCCAACTTATCAGACCCATCTGGGCTTTAAAATTATACTTCATTGGCATGCAGCCACATAACTAATATGGGTATCTAAAAATAAACAACGCATTGATGTCGGCGCCGCATAATTGTTAATAATGTCGGGTTGCTTGCGTATGTCAGTAGATACCAGCATTACTAACTTGCTTGATTCTGCAGATACGTCTAATTAATTCTATACTACCTCACTAGATGGCGTCAGTAGGACGGTCACTTTTCTGGCAGTATATCAAGTCACTATAACACTTAAAGTAAGCATATAAGGTGTAGATCGAGTTGTAGTTAAATGTTCTAATGGCAAAAATAACTTTGTACCTAACTGTTGGTAATAGTGGCTTAATCACAAGCTTAATTGTCGGGAATTAGCAGATACGCACTTATTTATTATGAGCCAGAAGTGCTACCGTTTTGCTTATTGGCAATTATTGTAACCGAGGTTAGACTTCAGGAACTATTGCCTGGTACTTTGATAACAATAATTATTTACTACCGCGTTTATTATAGATATCTGTTTGTATGTCAATTATAAAACTGGTAATCGATTAGACGTAATAATTGCATTTTATGGACTTGTACTTTATTAACTTGTACTTAAGATGATAAGAAAGCTAGATGTCGATTTAATTGACTTATTTATTATTATTTAAATATATCTATGTCTTACTTAAAATTTATCATGGACACATTTTATTTTCCTGATATGTTGAGATATTGAAAGTTTGTTTTAAGCCCATAAAATTATGATAATCTGTATAATACTCGTATGATTTCTACATACACCTCAAGGTTTTATTCCCTCTAATATTCTGTTAATGATATAAATCACTGCCGTAATACCTACAAACTGTTTACTAGAGTCAGATTTTTAATTGTGTACTCACGACTACACATCAAGCTATACAAATCTTGTTTAGGCTGACCTCGCATTGTGCGAAAAGTGTTTACAATGCGAGGTTAGCTTCATGTGTAGTCGTGCGTACTCGGTTCCAAAAATCTCATTTTTACCGTAACCTCAGATGTTATTAGAGTAAAACTGCTTTTGAACAAAAACTATTTAAAGCGAATTCGTTTTTACGCCTCTTGAATGACAGGCGATAAAATCAGAACCTTTTTTCGTCATTTCAGTCTGAATCACGTTTAAATGATCCATCAAAATGTAAAATGGCCAGGTTGGTAAGCCACGGTAATGACAGGGTAATAAATGTAAAGTGGGTGGCAATGCTTACCGGATTACCAGGTTCTCACTTGGATCATTATCTGACGCGTTCTTTGCTTAGTTTTTAGGAGTAAAGCTTTATAATTCATCTTTAATGTAAAGCTTACGAATACATGTATTGTTACTACAGTTTGTTCGAAATAAGTAAGCCGATCGGAAGTTAGCCGTTCCGAAGTACCGCGGTGATAAAATCATTTAATTAAGTGTTTTAATACATAAATATCGAAATTTGTAAACAAAATAATTAGATATGTGAAACATATATGACTCTAATTATCTTTACACCGACTCTTTCTATTAAAATGTACCACTTCTAAACCACTTGCACACAACTTCCGATCGGCTTACTTATTCCGAACAAACTGTACATCGTAGTAACTAGTTTCGGAAAATGTGATTCCTACTTATCTTTGCGAACTTGGCGGTGCACTGCCGCGCATAAAAATAAATCTAATTTGATATTAATGACAACAGACTGTTCTGTATGATTCGATATTTATTATTTGATATTTAAAATTATATCTCGTAAAGGTGAACTGAAATATGTTATTAAATTGCGTATTATTTTATTGCAAAAACGTTAAATGACGTCCAATAATTCCCCCGAGTATTGCGTAGTTTTTTTGCAGATACTGCATATTTCAATCTTCTCCAATTCAACACGCCGCCGCCGCCGCCATCGAATTCGCATGTGTGCGCCAATATTTTATTTTATTCTTGATTGAACCTTTTATATTCCAATATTGCGTGCGTATAATTGATGCCATAATTTTTTATACCAAAGAATGCCGAGGGTTATAAAATAATATTTACGCTATTAAAACTACAAGTACACGATCTGAGCTCAAGGGCCTCCTCTGTATCTTAGTCGTCGTCTTTATTTTTTCTTGTTGTTTTACACAAAACGCCCTCGTTGAAATTTTCTAATGATCGATTGCCCTGCCAATTAGCAACGTTAGCTGTTTACAAAATAAAAAGGTTTTTTCAACACCAGCCTTATTATTCAAGCGAGAAATTGTTTGTAAAAACTCAATTTTCGCACAAATTCGCCAAGGTTTTTTCTTATCAGGGGTTTACATCGCAATTAATTCTATGTCGATTTTTTCCCGCCCATTAGTTAACGTTATCGATTCGACACAAGCAATTAGGTGGCCGATCCGATCCGGGCCGTCCGATCTCCGAGATGGGCCAAACATGATTGATGACGTTTTTACCTTATTACCAAAGTTATCCCCTCCACGGCTTATCAGCTTACAGTGGAGGGGCAGGAATGGGAGTTCCTCATTAAGAGATTGCGGTTACGTTGTGTTCAAGCCTGATAGCAGTGTTGGAACTCTTTGAAGGATTCCATTTATTTCATTTACGTCCCTTTGAGTTCCTTTGCGTTTCCATTATATTAGATTTTAAGGGTCGAAAGGAGGACCGCTTACTTGAGTGTTGAGTACGTATTCAAATATTTAGTTTGTCAAACACGAGCGAAGGGACGATAATAAATTAATCTCAAGATACTTATTCACACTAAAATTATTTCTGTCAATTCAGTACCTATATTCGATCGAATTAAACCGGATCGGTGGTAAAAGCATTTGCATTATCTTTTCCGGAATTCGCATCAATTTGCGAAAAGTTGTCATCGCCACTGCCGAGATTATTTAAGAAAAAGGGAGAGGAAGGAGTAAAAGAGAAGGAAGGGGACTAAAGGAGGAATTTTGCCTCCACCTCCGTCATTCCACACTCACCGGACCAAACAGTATGCATACTGCTACTTGACGTCGATATTCTCGGTAACCCGTTCATACTGGTATGTAGACATGCCAGGATGACAGTACTTCTACAAAACACTGCTTGCTTTCTATACGTAAATTAATTATTATCCTAATCCAATTGTTTATCTTTCCCAGTGGGCGGGATGTCTCGCGGCGGGAGCGGCGCCGGTAAGACAGCGACCGCGAAGCGCGTGCCCCCGCCAGCAGTCCCAGGAGACGCGTTCGGGACCCCGCAGCACCGACACTCGGGGTCCAGCTTCGGCTCGCAGGGGTACGCGTCCTGCGAAGAACAGCCGTACCCACAGCCTCCAGACACACCGTCACATACCAGAGGTAAGCAATTATAAAAGCAATATAACTTTTGAACAGTTATTGACTGACTGCCTCATGCTAAATACGCTTTTGTCGTGGAGTTGCGGAAAATAGCCCGCTATACCATGCCATACGTTGACTGCCTCATTAGTCTAGTGGTTGTCAGAACGACTGATACGCTAGAGGTCCTGGGTTCGATTCCCAGGTCTAGCAATGTTATTGGGTTATTTATGAATTTTTCAGTAGCGCCTCGTAGATAGGATATGTGCCCGGTTAATAGCAAAAGGTCTCTATTACATGGGACTTAAACATACTGGCGAACTTCGACTGTACATTAGTACAGCTCTGTCGAACTTTTCGGGGAATACAGGCGTTATGGTAATGTATGTATGTACTTTTTGTTTGGAATATTTTATTATGTAGAGAATTTGAACTTAGGTCTTTTTGCTAAGCGTGCGCCAGAGTGCATCCTAAAATATGCTTCTCAATACTTCCTGTCAAGGACTCTTCACCTGTGAAGAACCTTCATACTTAAGTCGATTTCCCATTATATAGTCTGCAACCAAGACCTTTAAAAACCCAACCAATCATAGCCTGTAGACAAAAACGCCAGTCTAGGCCCTAATACCACATACCCTAACTAGACATCGTCTCTCCTTTCCAGATGACCACTCAGACTATGGCAGCACTGTTTCTGGAGTTTCCGGCGTGTCAGGCGCAAGTGGCAGCCTCGGCAAGAGTCCGGCAGGGGGCGGCACCTTCACGTTCCCGCCGCCCGCGCAGCCGCTCACACACAAGGCGGCTGTGTACTACCACCATCAGCTAGCGCTCAGCGATGACCAGGGGATTGATATGACACAGGTTGGTTATAATTAGGTCAATGTCGCGCGAACCCTACCGTTTTTATAGTTTTTTTTTCTTATTATAATTTGGTATTAATTAATGCTGGTAGGTACTTACTTAAATTTTTATAAAGATGTAATCCTCTAGTCCAAAAACGTAGGTAGAGTAGATACAGAAAATAGATAGGTATAGGTTATATACTCATTTAGAAGCGGGGGCCCAATGGCTAGGGCGTCGGATTTGCGATCATGTGGTTGCCGGTTCGAAAACTCGCCCATTGCACTACCGACGTGAACCCACTCGTAATACAAGCATTTAGCTTAGTACAAGGGGTTAACAAGAATACTAGGAATGTGCGACCCACATTGTTAGTACCTAAGTTTTTTTTTTAAAAAAAACGGATTAATTGAAAAATCTGTAACTTTACAGTCAAGCAGGAATATGAAAATTAAATTTACCACAAATTTAACAAACAGCATAGCTTAACAACAACAACGCAATAATATTCGCGTGTCAGAAACTCCATAAATCTTCAAAACTTGGCCATTAATCCCCAATGTTATATTTTCAGAGTCCCGGCCGAGACAGTCCTGGCTCATCATCAGGGTCAGCGGGTTCCGGGTCGAGGCACTCCTCAGCATCGTTGGACAGTGGGCGCGCGTCTGGTCGCATGCCCCACCACCATCACGCCGCCTGCCACTGTGGGGACCTGGCTGATAGAGTCAGAGCTATGATTGCCCAAGGTCTTCCGGTAAGTCTAAAATTTGGTATTATTGTATATGGAAAAGGATGCACCAGTGCATGTACTAAACGTCGAAGGATACAAATCCAGTTTACGGTGGCCTCCTATTGTATGGAAAGCTTAAACAATGCGGGACAGCTTAAACTGGTAATGTGTAGGTTGACCTGTAGCCGTGCGTATTGCTGTTATAACTTCTTATGCCTATCCCATTTTTATTTTCATATTATTCAGTTATAATTTATGTAGGTTGCAGACGCACTATTTATGAGTTTTTTAACTGTCATTCTGGCTTTGGTAATTCCATGTGACTCAAAAAGAATGTGTTCTGTAGTTGTTAATTAACCTATTCCAATTTTGAAAAAAAATTTTGAATCAATTTTAACACGTATAAACATAATTTTATTATGATTAACTTTTTCCACTATAGGTATTAAACCGCGATTCATTTTTTGGCACAGAAAGAAAGTATTAATTCCAAGAATAGAATAGGTACTCCGTTCTCTATTAGGTATACATCACGCTTGTAAATACAACGACAAAATATTATACTCTGATAACATTGATTACATATCTCTCTCTGTTTGAATATCTCTGTCTGTTTTCACTGACTCTCGTATTGGCCGGTGGTAACCCAAACAAAAGATTTTACATTGTGTTAACAATAACCTTGTCAGGTTAAAATCAACCGTCGTAATTCTGCAGCCTATTAAAGTTCGAACTGTCATAATTGCAGGACACGGACATAATTCACGCGTGCCTAGCGGAGCTCCAGATGGAGGAGTACGGGCGGCTGTTCGCGGAGGCCGGCTACGACCTGCCGACCGTCACCCGCATGACCCCCGAGGACCTCACGGCCGTCGGCATCAAGAAGCCCAACCACCGCAAGCGGTTAAAGGCGGAGCTTGCTAACCTCAACGTGCCGGACAACCTGCCCGATTATATACCGGTACGTAGACATAGCGATAACAGTGTCAGCTGCTCTAGGGTGTTCAGTTAGCCCCGCTAACTGATTTGCAGCCTAAAAATGTAGGCCGTCGCCTGCCAACGTGACAAGATAGACAATCCTGGGCGAAGTTACGGGAGGCCTTTGTGCAGCAGTGGGACACAAAAGAGGCCAAATTCAAAAAAGTAGAACCCCTACCTATGGAGTAGTAACGTGGTATAGGTATGATCTTCAAGGAATTCGCAATTTTATTTATCTTTAACTTACAAATTTAGTATTTTCAAGGCTCACTAGTTGTACTGTTTAAATGACATTTGAATACTTTCAAAATACTACCATAAACATTTTTGTACTACACGAGAAAGAGATAGCACGAGATCAGCAGTTTAATTTATTGGCCACCCACGTTTTATACATACCTACTCATTGTTTCTTCACTTCAGGGTTCTTTAGAAGAATGGCTACGACTACTTCGACTGGAGGAGTACGGGCCAGCCCTAGTGGCTCAGGGTTACCGCACCGTACACGATGTCACGCAACTCGCTTGGGAGGTGAGAATATTTTATATCCCACTTTCAACTCACACTTGAATTCAAGCCCCACCATTGATTGAGAATTGTGCCTATGAAATTCGTGGTAGTAGCCCGGAGTTTGATTTCGAGCCCAAATGCCTAATAGCAATCATACTACTACGCGTTTATTCAAAACAGACTTTGTCCACCAGATTTTAGCTACATTGGGTATCCACCTTCAAAAACATTATCGAGTTTCTATAGGATTGTATTGTATCATGATAATTATGTTTGTGTCCTTTCTCCCAAATGATAAAAGTCTAAGAATGCTGATAGAGTTAAGCATTTTAGCGAGCGTTCGCTAAAATAATCGACGAACCAATCGGAATGCACATTTCGTCGATCATTCTAGCGAACGCTAGCGACAATGCTCAAGTCTGGCAGCACACTTACACTTTTATCATTTGGCGAGTGTCAACAGTCAAAAAAGATTGTACACTTTGGCTCTCACTACATTGAATATACATCTAGATATTAGCAATTTATGACAATAAAAAACAAAATCCATAAACAATCTTCTTAATGTTTCAGGATCTAGAAGACATGGGCATAGTCCGTCTCGGCCACCAAAAGAAAATACTTCTTGCTATCAAAAGAGTGAAAGACATTAGAGCAGGAAAGAGGAGCATTAGCAACCAAGGGTCCCTCGACTTCACGAGAATACAACCCGGACAGGTCAGTACCTGCACTTATAGAACCACCGTCATTGTGTTTGTAGTGATGTTTTAGAATTAGACTCTTGATAGATAAGGGCTGATCTCATTGTAGACTATCAACTTTTCTCTCACGTACAAATTCTATCTGAATTTAATGTAATATTAAGTTTTTTTGGAATTAAGAGACAAAGATTATAGAATTTGTTCGTTTGGCGGTAAAAAAAAAGAATCATAGACAACACGACAGTCTCCAACGAGGTTAGCCCAATTTATGACAGCGGATATTTACGATGACAAATGGTTTTTTAACAGAAATCCGCTTTCGTAATAAAATTCTTAATAGACCGTTCAATAGAGTGCAAATTAGATTTCTATTCTGTCAATCAAAAGAATTATTTTCAAAGCATCACTTCAAATAATAATTAATTTTATTTTATGATTTATATTTTCACATGACATCTCATTTCATTCATCGACCATCTTGAATTTTGCCGCCAAAACTTCTAACAGTAATGAAGCTAAAATAAAAAGTCTAATACTCGTCATAATATTTTTCTTTTTATACTAACAGCGTTATCTTAACAAGCTTCGATATTTTTTATTTTAACTAATTAAAGTCTTTCGTTCAACCGAGGCTTTTGTTGTTAGCCCTTTATTGTGTGACCCTAGTAAACCCACAGCAATGGCTGGAAATTTTTGTTTGCCGAGCCGAAACTGACACATTATGGGAAAAACTCATTGGCGTGAATTTCATAACAATTTTTAAATGTGGTCAAATTTTTGGTTATTTTTCCCGATGCGTTCAGAAACGTCGTAATCATTTCGCTTAGATTCTAGGTGTACCGTCCATTGCCATCGCCTTCGCTGGTCGGATGTCTTACAGTTCTGCGATGTATTTTTAATTTATCAGAAATAATTTCTTTCACTTTTATTTCTACATTAAACTCACGAAATCAATTAACGGTTACGAAAAGCAACCGTGAATTAATTTTGATTTTTTTTTGTTGTGTCAAGTAAATAGTAAAATTACCCACAAATTTAAAAAACAAATTCTTCTTCCACAAATTTAAATTCTAGCCGGACGGCATCTTTTCTTAAAATAAATGCATATCTTAAAAGAAAAAAGTGGCTCTGCGCCATTCAACCAATCAGTGAGTCGCAGGGTTGTATCCGCCAGCACACGTCCATCCGCTGCATCCACCTCATACCACTAGCCCGAAGCAGCATGTGAATGTTTTGTTTTGTTTTCTTTTTCCAAACACAAACCGCACCTTGGACATAATCGGGTAAAGGATTTATATCCGAGGGAGCTACATTACCAGCCTTGGGAGCGACAACGGAGTTACCATAAACCCCCCGACCTAAACTTTGACGCCATACCAACGCCCGTATGTGGCACAGATTTGGTTCCCATCCAGGTATGAGACAACCTCCTTTGGCACAAGGTCTTGTCAGTTTGTTCTCGATGCACCCGAGCACCCGCCTTTTAAGTGCACACGATTTTATCGTAATAGTGAACGCAGTGTTTTCCATGTGTGTGATATATTTTTTTACGTCTTTAAACCTTTTCTCCCCATTACCGTAGAAACCGCTGCGATTGAAATTTCCTGCACGCTAGTTAGATGTTTCACTTTACTTTTTATTTATTATGATATGAATTAATACGATAATCTATACTAATTGCGCATGATTTTAATAATGCTAACTCTATAATAAATATTTTAATGAATGATTGAAAAAACCAAAATCTTAAACAGATAGCATGGTAAGAGGACCAGCGACATTGACATGAATTGTAAAATAAGTTGATGCCGTTGTTTGTAAATGTTTTTCAACAACTTTCTATGTAAAATAACTTTCAAACTTAAATTAAAAACTAATGAAACCAGAATGGGTTAAAAATAAAATTATTATAAATGCCAACAGATACGTCATCCGCGTGGAAAATCTCTAGAAAGTCTAGAGGACCCCTCGGAACGAGCATCGCATACGACATTTTCACCAGAAGCTGGGTTTTATTATGGTGGAGGACAATGGCGGCGCTCGTATGACGACGGTGACATAACTCCGACCAACGACAGCTCGTACGAGGGGGGCGGCACCCTGCCGCGGCCGCGGGGCCTGGTGCGGCCGCGGCCCGTGGCCAAGATCCAGGCCACGCCGGCCTACCGGGACAAGTCCCCCGACTACACGTACGACGAGATCGCGTACTCGGCCCGCCTGCAGCGCGTGGCGTACGGGGCGAGTCCGCACGTGGCGAGGAAGCCGCCGCCCGACCCTCCGAAGCGTCAGAGCTCCCAGTACGCCCCGTTCTCCCGCTTCGGGCAGACCACGGTGGAGATCCACCCCGAGAAGAGCCTGCCGCTGTCGCTGCCGGCCTACCCCAGCTCGGACTCGCTGTCCGTGTCGCTGGACAGCACGGGGCTGCTGCCGCCCCCGCCCGCGCCCTCCTCCCCACCCAGGAGGTACGACGATGATAAACATCGCACCGGCTCCGATGCTAGTTTTAAGGTAAGTCTCAACTTGTTAAACGTGTACTTTATTATCTAGTAATTACTTCCAGACGAAATCCTCTCTTCAATGTTCTGAACGTTTTGAATATCTATTTTTACAATCCGTGATTATCTATTTTGACCTATGCTTGTCTCTTAGATTGAAGAGGAACATTATGCTGTAACTATGTTCTTCAGTAAAAGTCGTTTTAAGTTAGAGAAGCGATTATATCATCAGGAAGTCAATATAACGTTTGTTGACGTTCTCCTTCTTTGTTCACAGTCAAGCTCCAGCACGGAATCAGACAGCATTCCATTTGCGAACGAAAACGCAGGGACCATAAAGCAGAACCGAGGTCAGATTGGGGGCAGGCCGCACACTGTGGACTACGGTCGCGCCGGCATCGGCCTCGCGGGCCTGCCGCCCCGGCCCAGTGACATCAAGCCCACCACGCCCCACCAGCCGCACGCGCACACAGAACACAAAGACGAAAAGAGCACCGAACCAGTCGACGTACTCAACGACATCGGCAACATGCTCGCCAACCTCACGGACGAACTCGACGCCATGTTGGAAGAAGAAAAACGCCAAGGACTCACAGATTCCTAAAATCCATAGACTATAGAAAATTCTACTCGAATACATTTTGTAAACTTGTCAAAAATTCCAAAGAATTGGACATCGGCAAAGACTTCCACTAATTTAGTGAATGCTGAGATTTTGATAACGCGCAGCTATAATTGAAGCATCTACATTATTTTAGAAGTGTGTCAATATGAAAGCAATCTTTTTTATGTGTTGCGTTGTTGACGAGTATGAATTCAGAATAAAGTTCACTGGATTCAGTCTTTTATTGACGAACTATTTAACTCAAAAACTTTTTTATAAATATACAATCAAAACCGAGCTGTGTAAGCATTTCTTCCATTGCATAATTATATTTACCTCTATCATAAAGGACTGAGTAAAGTAGAATGTGATGTTACTTAGTATCTTTGATCTTTTGAAATAGTGTGACTAATCAAGAATTTTTAACAATGTTGCTTCAATGTGTGACCATTCCATTACTGCGCATTACTCGCTACACATGAAGCTAGATTTTAAGTCACTTGCCATCAAAATATTCCTACACATTACAAAGCGGATAATAAACATACTATGTAATAGTTTTGTAGCATTTTGTACCGACGTCGTACATTTTATACATATTTGACATTTAAATATAGTTTGCTATAAATACCTTCTGTTATTTAAATTTAGTGAGCTGTGTATTTTTGTTATTACAAATAATTAGTTCCTTGTAATATTAAAAATGGGTGTTTTATTGGGATAGAAAAGAATTAGATATTAGTCAGATCCAAAAAACAGACAAAATGGCTATTTTTGTAAATATTGTTTTACTTAAATTAACTATGTCATAGATAAATATATCCCAGTAGTTAGTTTTTCATGTACAATAATTGTAGAGTATTTGATTATGATGTAGAGACTAATGTAGCTAGAATTTATACAAAACATTAGTTTAGTGTGAAAAATTAGGGTTTACTATTAATGTATCATAGACAATTATAAAGTTAGCTATAGACCTCATAGACCTTGTATGTTAACAATCTCGTAACGCATTAAGGACATGCTGTTTGCCCCATCATCCAAATGAAATACAAAGTTATGTTTCCACTTAATAGTCATATTCTCCATCTTTTTAACGCTTTGCAACACCCTGCTTGCAACGGAATGCGAAATTGCCCTTGCTAAAAATGTTTATTGGTGTTACCAAATTACATAAAAAGAACACTGAACTTGTTACTGTTTACCTACATTCAAATATAATTCACAAATTAATAGATGATCTCTTATTTGTTTACTTCAACGCATGTCCAACGTGATATTTAGCGGCCATAAAATAAACGACAGCTATTTTGTTACAGCAATGTTGAGTAAAATTAAACTAACCATAGACAAATGAAAAGAAAAAAGTGGTCAATCTCTTTCGTGGAATGGTTATCAAAACTACACCTTAACTAAAACTGAGTTCATGAACTATAGATAACCTTACATTAACATTGTTTTAATTAAAATAATTATCAACTGTGGCTTGATGTTATCTTTGACCTAACATTGTTTACGAAATACCTAATGCCTATAACAATGCAAATAACAACAACTGTGAATGTAATTAAAATAACACCTTTTTCTAATGTAGAACAGTACCTATAATTTAAGCTTAACTTTGTAAATAATCTTCAGAAAAAACAGTGTTTCTATACATCTTCTTTGATAATCACTCTCAAATTTAAACATTTTGTATACCTATATGTTAATGATTATAATTGTAAACCCATTTTGACCGCCACTCATATTTTGTAAGGTGCTAGAAAAAAAATAAAGCGAAATGATTTCCCATCAATCTTTACTTTTAGTCAAGTGTTGTTCTTTGAACTAGTCAAAATTTTCTTTCGAGTGGCGGCAAATAAAAATAATTTATGTAAACAGAATTGTTTGAAACTTATTTTAATGTTATTGGGCAGCTTATGATCCTCATTTAGTTCGTTTCTTATTTCAATAAATATATTTGTAATATCTAAATCTGACTCTTATTTGAAACCCTGAAATATTGGAATACCTACCTCTCGCTCGATTAGGGTATTCGACAATATATCCCATAACAAATTTATCAATACAGTTATATGTTTTTTTTTATTATTACTACCATCGGTACTCATCACAATGGGCAGCTTTAACTATGCAATAAACCCCGACGATAAAAATCGCCTTTTAATTTTTTTTAATCGTATGAAAAATAAGTTCTAAATAATAATTAATTTATCACTTACTCAAAACGGTGAAGGAAAACATCGTGAGGAAACCTGCATGCCTGAGAGTTTCTCGAATGGTCAGCCAACCTGCCGTAGAGTAGCCTAGTGTGGTGCAATATATCCTTACCTCTTTCACTGTGAGAGAAGACCCGTGCCCAAAAGTAGGACAATATGGATGATGATGATGTTAAACAACTAAGTACTTAACAAACGAATATCGAACAATAAAAATATTAAAAGGTCACTTGGCACTTGGACCTTTACAAATCTGAAGATTGGCCTCGGCATTCTTTTATAATATCATCACTGGTAATAGGTACTACAGTGCTATTTTTATCGGCTCAAGCAAGCAGTTCATTTGCTACCTACTTCTCCCACAAAAACTGGGAGAAGCATTATACTGATGACGGTTTTTTCTTTCAATAGTCTTCCCAGAACTACGAGTATTATGATTTTCCATGCCAGCTCAAAGTATTATATATTATCAACAAACATCCCACTATAAACATTTTCTACCTCCGCGCGGATATGCACTTCCGCTTCCCTGGAAAACCGGAACTCGATATTCGCTCCGCTTTGTCAACATAACAGCATTATCTTTTTAAATTTATTTCACGGTAGACAAATGAAATGACAAAAGACTAAGTAAACGTACAATAAGTTAGAGTTAAAAAATATTTAAAATCAGAACGCTAATCGCTATTCCGGAAAACCAATGAACCAAACGCGCCATTCTAGTTACCATATTTCAGTGTCTCCAGTGAAAAGAGGCATAAGTCGAGTTATGCCCTTTTGTTTTTATTGCACCATTGTAATCTCCGTGTTCTGTTACACAACATATCAAAAGGACATAACTCTAGCTCAATCGTAACCTGGTTTTTTGAATTACATCAAGGACATAACTCGCCGTTTTTTAAGGCATATCCACTGATATCAAGTAAATTTCACAGCTAAAAAGATACAACTGCAATAAATCCGAAAACACAAAGCAACAAAAAGACATAATGTCAGTTAATTGAACTACTGACATGACAGAAAAGACACAAACCTTATTGTTCCGAAGCGATTTAAATGTAGAAAGAAATAAATGCAGATAATACCTTTAAGTGAGCATGTGTATAAGGGAATAACTCGATTTGTATCGTTTGATTCGCGTAATTTCAAATGTTTATCCCCACTTAGCCCTGTCGCTATTGGTCAAATCAAATCAAATCATTTATTGCATTGGTGGATTGGCACGTGTATAATGAATAAGTCGTTTCATTCTTTATTTTATAATTTCTATTTTGTTTATTTTTCTTTTTAAAGTAAATACTGTTTCGTGTGTTTGTTTTAAATAATATATATATTGCAGTCAAAACTCTTAACCAGTCGAAAGTACTTTTAACTAGCAAAATCAGTTAAAAGTAGTTTTAACCGTATGCTTTAGACAATAATACTTTTGACTAAAATAACAGTCAAAAGTAGTCTTGCCGAATGGACCTGGTTAAAATTACTTTTGACTAACTGAATCCGTCAAAAGTGGTTTTGGTTCTGTGGTCACAGTTCTAACCTAACCTAACCGATATGTGTATTTAGAATTTTGCCGCGATTTTTTCGCTTCTATAATAGAAATAAATGAATTGACTGCAACAAACATTTAAATAAATAAATAAATAAAATTCATTTATTTCAAGCAACGAGGCCCATAGGAAGAAAAAATACAATTTTAAACACATTTTAAGTACATTCAATGATAAAAAATAATACATTAATAATAAAAAATAATTAAAATAAATTAATAATAATAATGCACAGAATTTAGGACAAATACAAAACATTAATACCGCCTGCTGAAAGGCCTTGCCTGCACATGCCTGTTGCAGCAATGCTGCATGTAGGGGCAGTCCAGTCCAGTCCTGTCAGCAATCATTGCCAGGACCGTGTTGGAGCTGGCCCGAACTC
Source organism: Subacronicta megacephala (assembly GCA_958496365.1). Lineage (NCBI taxonomy): Eukaryota > Metazoa > Arthropoda > Insecta > Lepidoptera > Noctuidae > Subacronicta > Subacronicta megacephala. The sequence continues at coordinate 11,974,594 of OY292521.1, forward strand.
TGCGCACCAGGGAGATGCTCCGCCTACGCATAGTTGTATGAAAACATGCGGTGCGCGCCTCCGCGAACATGCCCGAGGCGCTGCAGAACCAGGGCAGCCCCATCACAATCCTGAACGCATTATTGTAGAAAACGCGGAGGTCGCTGTAGCATTTCTTTGTGTAACGAGCCCACAGGCTGCAGGTGTACAGCGATGTACAATTGGCTCTAAATAATGTGACCTTTACTGCCATAGAACACCCAGCAAACCTGCGGGCTATCATGTTGGCTCGTATTGAGAGCGACCTCCGCTCTCTCTCGATATCTTCGTTGTCACTCGACTTCGAGGTCAGGTAAAAGAATATGTCCCAGATATTTAAATTTATTTACCATCGCCAAGGGTGTCCCGTTCAGTCTAACCGGCGGCACATTTAGGGGACTTACTGCACCCGCTCCGAAAACCATGAATTAGCTTTTGGCCACATTATACAACAGACCGTGATCACGAGCGTAGCCTTCACATACATTTAACAATGTCCTCAAACCACAAACAGACGCACTCAGCAACACCATATCGTCCGCATAACTGAGATTATTTACAGACACTCCATCAGTATGGCAGCCCACATGGCGGTTGCTGAGCGCGACGATCAGGTCATTAATGTACAGGTTGAATAGCGTCGGAGATGTCAACCCGCCCTGCCTAACACCACATTCAAGTTTATATTGCTCTGACATCGCCCCTCCCCATCTCACACAATTCTTTTGATGCCTATACCAAAACCGAAATAGGCTGGTGATTTCATTCGGTACGTTAATGTGGTCTAGCTTATTCCATAGGACATCGTATTGAACTAAATCGAAAGCTTTGGAGAGGTCCAGGAAGCATGCGTATACCGGCGTATTTCTTTTCGTATAGTAGTTGACGGTGTGCTTAAGGCACAGTATTGCACTCTCAGTTGATAGCTGCGGACGAAACCCGAACTGGTTGTCGTGAAGAGTTATGTACTTGCTCAACTGTACATTAAGCACACCATCAAGTACTTTAGCCGCTGTGGTAGCGAGAGAGATAGGCCTGTAGTTATTCGTATCCGCTAAGTCACCCGTCTTATTTTTAACTACCGGCACTACCACGGTTTTCATAAAATCGTCCGGTAAGTAGCTGTGGCTCACACATAGGGAGTAAAACATAGCTAATACACGCGAAATGTGAGGTCCAGCATGCAGGTAGTGCTCAATGCTGAGTCCATCATGACCCGGTGAACGCCGTCAACGCCTACGAAAGTGAAGCGATCGAGGAGCGCAGGAAAAGTTTTAATCGCTAGTTTCTTCACTTTGATGGGGTACCTAGTTTCAATTCCACTTCGAGACCAAAGCAGCATCAACGCCGAATGGTAGAGCACAAAATGCCTGCCAGAAGTTTTTTCTGTAATGAGCAACAAGCGCCCGAACACCGCGGGGTCGTTCTTCACCACGACAACGCGCCCGCGCACTCTGCGATCAAAACGAGGGACTTCCTGGACTCCACACCGGTCAGAGTATTGAGACAACCTCCTTACAGTCCTGATTTGGCTCCGTGTGATTTCTTTTTATTCCCTAAAATTAAAAATCAGCTCAAAGGGATACAGTTTTCATCGCCGGAAGACGCGCTAGCAGCGTTTGAGAAGGCCGTGGAAGAGGTGTCTGCGGAGGATTGTACATTTTTTTTTTTTAAATTAGTTCAGACGCATGAAACTTTGTATAGAGGCTGGTGGAGAGTTCCTTGAAAAGATTTAATAAACAAAAAACATAGAAGTTAGTTTTTTAGTTTCTCAAAACTTTCTGAGTGTCCCACGTATTTTATATTTATCCTGTATTCAGACACTTGCGGCGGCCAAAATAAAAAAACATTTGTAAGTAAGTGCTGTAAATTCATTTTTTTTATGTTGATTCCTCGTTTTTTATGTTGATTATTTTAATAAATAGAAGTATTTAATAGTCTATTTTTTTATTATAATATTAGATAAGTTTATCATGTATGTTTGTTATTGATAGCAGAAAGACATTAAGTCGTATAATCGTCTTAAACATTGATGAAATAAGGGAATAAGTCGTAATATTCCTTTAAAAACGAGCAAAATTACATGAATAAAAGACGTTATACCATTAATGCTTCGTTAATAAGGGCACAACTCAACAAAAAGTAAAAAAATATATAGAAGGAGTGGTTGAATGGGTAAGTTATTTACGTTAAATAAAAGAACTATTGATTATCTAGAATGTGCAATAAAAAAAATATAATAATTTAATCCCGAAATACTAAAAAACATCAAAAGTATGGTTTTTTGGCTCTCCTGAAAAGTGCCCATTTTGAGTTGTGCCCTTTTTCACTGGAGACACTGATTTAATCCAATGACAGTTCGTTTTCATAAATAATCTGTGCAATAATTTCATGAAAACCGGAGTTTCCCAAAGCTTATTGGCATCCCTACTCGGGTCGTATTATTCGAACCAATCAGAGCGCGCTTCAGCAGATCGATGTCGTAACGCGCGGCGTAGAGAACAAGAATGTCAGATTTTCCTGTTGTCATCTGTGAATTTCGTCTGCGCGATCGATAACACGAATTGGCTATTCGGTGTTACAGAGGTTGAATTCTTATTAAACCATTTATGGACAGTTAGTTAACACTAGTGCTTCAAGTAGCAAATTTTTCATTAGAAAGTGTTAAAAAATGGATACAAGCGGCGCGTACGGTGGAGGGAAGGCTGGGGGAGCTTTCGACCCTCAGGCGTTCATCCAGAGACCACCCGTCATCGTCAGGGCGGTCTGTTGGGTAAGACCATAATTATACACTACGTACTAAATTCATGACATGCGTAGAACTTGGCTTATTAATTTTATAGAGCAGAAAAATGGTTTTTACTTATATCTATTTTCATTTGATAAAAACATGATTTTATTGTAATTGAACGGTAGGTAGGAGGGCGTAATGTAATTATAAAATTTCTGTATCTTTAATTCGTATGTTTTTATGGAGTAAAAACAATTAAATTGATTGTTATGTTACTTAGAGCCCCGAAAGCCACAATTTATAGGTACCTACTAAATTTGAATGAATAAATACACGTACCTATATCTACCTCTTTTTAAATTAGGAAGCTTAACAAGACAGCATTAACAGAGATATTTGTTTTTCAAACATAGAACACTATTATAATATCTACCATGTTACTGGCCTTGTACTAAGTAAAGAGTTATGTTACCAAGAATAGACAATATTCTATGTGTGCATATTGATATTAGTAATTGATACTTGTGTGTTACACCTACACAATGATGCACATTGCATTGATTGCAACATAGGACCTTGTTTGAAGACTACTATGATACATGAGGCTAATATTGGGTGGGTCATCTTAGATCATTATCAATTCAGAAGACGAAATTGTCATAAGATTTCTTATTTTGGTAACAATCAATATTTGACCATAAGCAGGTACCATAAATTGCCAATGTAGAGGTGACTCCTTTTATTTTTAAAAGGGAATAAGGATAACAGAATACTTATTACTTACTAACTTATTGAGGATACATATATAAAGCTAAAATAATGGTACCTATCCAAATAATTACGAGAGTCGAGACTAAAAAACGAATGTTCCATAGTTTTAAGATAAAAGAAACTAGGTCAAGAATGCAGTCTTGGGGCCATCGATATCTATAAATATCCTTCGACTGTCGAGACAGGCGGCAACGTACAGCCGTTTATCAATAAAATTAAGAGAAAAACATTTTTGACGCTTTTTCGTATTGAGTCAAGTTCCAAAGCTTGTCAACTCAACGTCTGAACCGGTGAGATCATACTTGGTCATCCTTGCAGTAATAATAGGGCAAGGCCTATATTTCTTCTTTTGCTTATGACCCGAACGAAACGCTTCAAGTCCACTTTTATCATGCGTAAGTACCGCTGAAAAGTGCAATGAGCTTCCCAAATGGGTCTTCCCCGATAGTTATAATCTGGGTGTCTTTAAATCACGAGTGAATCGGGTTTTCCTAGGCAAGCGCGCTCCATCGTAGATCGCAGTATCGCTTAACATCAGGCGAACTGGCCGTCAGGCGTAGGCCTACCATGAATAAAAAAAACGCAATGCCCTAAATTCCTGTATAAGCTTAGGTTGATCGCTAAAATCTTCAGCCATGTCCATTTGGAGAGTCACTCCAAATGGACAATAGAGGCCTACGCTTGGAAGCGCGAGGACCTCTTCTGTCGAAACGAATGTATTTCCTGGTCGCAGTAAAAAGATCTTACACTCCGAGACCAATCGCTTCACATGTTTGTAATTACTTATGAGTCTAAAACATTATCTGTGATAATAGTAATTACTAACTATCATAACAAGACTACTACTAAGTATCATAACAAGATATTTCTGCAATAAAATCTCGGCCACAAAAAGCCCGCTATATACCAACGCGCAACTAATTGACGTAAAGTTTCTAACAATATAAAGTTGTCAAATTAACTGGACAGTTGCTCGCTCGATACCAATTTTATAAAGGCATGACAGATACCTCCTTCCAAAACAAGTTAGTGCAGATTCCTATATATAGATAGAGTTAATTTACGAGAGCGCACCCACAAAAGTGTTACGAATAGTCTCAATTTAAGTATGACCTTAATCAATATTGCATGTGATCAATATGTATGTCCCTCGAAGTATTTCTTACTTTTTTGTCATGAACGTGAATGCTATAATGTGACCAGAAGGACTCCAAGCAGTAAAGGAGGATCTTGCTGATCTACAAAACTATTTTAACATTAGTCTTGTGTAGGTAGTTCGTGAAAGAATAAAGTCGTTACGCTCCCACAGAGGAACTGAGCGAACTAGTTTCCAGATCCGTCGCTCCTTACTTCGTTTGATGATAAGACCGACTTATAAAAGCGAAAGCACGGCGCCAGTCTATGTTTCTCTGGTTTGGGACGACTGCTGATGAACTAAAAGAACGGCCTAGTTTGCTGAGGAGCTGCGAACTAAAGTGACCGCTCGTTATGCGCAAGACTATTTCACATGATCACAATCGACTAAAGAGTTTTAAGCGTCAACTAAATCCCAAAAATGTAGTTTCATGTCTAAGGTTAAAACCAACATTGGAACGTTAACAACATATGGGGCGAAGTATGTGTCAAGAATCAAGATCAACCCGTTGTGTTGTTCCCCAATTGTTCACTGTCATAAGCTAAGGGTAAATGGACTAACGTAGCCAATACCATAATTTATGGTCTGAGTTCTCGACCTTGTCGTTACGTAATAGAAGCAAAAGCTATCCAATAACGTTTTTTGTTATTCTTTTTTTAGAGACTGATGGCACTATTAACCATCAGCTATCCATTTGGCTCTTAAAGATACGTCGTAACTATAAACTGGTTTGTTCCCCAGCTGTTCAGCGTAATAGTGATGGGCTGCATATCAGCCAAAGGCTGGCGTACGGGCGAGGACGGGAAGGAGCATTGCGCGTACAATGACGACACTAACGCCTGCAACTATGGCGTCGGCATCTCCGTGATAGCCTTCATCGCGGCCATCGCGTTCATCGCCGGCGAGTACCTCTTCGAGCAGATGTCCTCGGTCAAGACTAGGAAGCATTACGTGCTAGCTGATATGGGATTCTCTGGTGAGTTTGAATTTGGAATTGGTTTAATTTTTTTTAATTTGTAGGAATTACATACATTACCTACATTAGTTTTGCCATACAGACGGGTCCCAATAAATAAAGTAAGTTGGTTGGAGGGCGTCGGTCCGAAGTCGGTTGCTTACATAGAGATAGAGTTTTGACATGACAAATTGCACGAATCATAATATTATGTCATAATTTTTGTTTGTCATTTCAAACGACTGATAAACTTCACGTTATCCTTCTGCATTGTTTTTTATTATAACAACATTAGGTAACTATTTCACATGCAAATCACCACAAGGAAAAGAAGGAAGGGGAGTGAGGGAGGAATTGAGGCTAACTCATCAGCCTCAATTCCTCCCTCACTCCCCTTCCTTCTCCTTTCCCTCCCTTTTCCTTAAAGAGGATCGGAAACCGCATCTACAACTCCTTCGGTATTGCATGTCCATGAGCGGCGATGACTATTTACCATCAGGTAACACGCCTGCTCGTTTTCCAAGTTATGCCATAAAAACATTTGTAAGGGTGACCTACCAGGCCTACAAAATGTAAATATATTTTTAATGAAAGAAAAATTCTGCCTCAGGCAGGATGATCATCATAACATCTAGGGAATGACTGGAGCTCATAGGATTCGAATCCCATTACAGAAATCTAGTAGTTACTTTACGTTTAGTGTTGCATGTATTGCAATGTTTGTAGTGAAATGTTATCTACACACTGGATGTAAAAAGGTCGAGGCCACAATTCTACGGATTCAGCAAGACTAATCTTTTAAGTCACTTGTTTGTGTGATAACATGGGTGTGAACATGCCATTATGACTACACACAGATGAGGTAATTTGTCGGTTGTCCGTAACTCCAAAAATTTTTCTAATCAAGTTGCCAAAGTATTGCCTAGAGATATTTGAATTTTATATCACTTATATGAAGGAGATACACCGTGAATTAATGGACTCCTTTATACTCTTAAAAAAATGGTAAAATCTTCAAGAAAACAATTTTATGTATCAATTCCATAAACTTGAACTTAGCGGGAACTTATTTTGCGTGTATGGTTTTTGAAAGCCTTAAGTCTTAACGAAACTCCAATACCTATATCACAGAGTCTACTTTACCTTGCCAGCTATCGACATACTTATCAATATTTCGATAAACTTTAGTAATACGTAAAGATATTGAGCTGAATTGGCCTTAAGGTCAAATTAATTGGCCTCCATTAATGGCGGGCAGATTTATTTATCTAGTGGTGCATTCCGTCGAGTCACGGATTACATTGTTATAATTATATAGGTACTTCGTGCCTTTTTTTTTACCTATACTGTCCCACTGCTGGGCAAAGGTCTCCCCCATACCATTCCACGTGCTCCTGTCTATAGCTTTCTCCTGCCAGCCATAAACTCATCCAGATCATCTCACCAGCGCTTTCTGGGTCTGCCCCTGTGTCGACGACTTTCCTAAAGGATCCACTCCGTGGCTATCCTGGCCATCGTTCCGGATACATTTTATAGTCGTGACCCGCCCACTCCCACTTCAACTTTGCAGATTTGTTCCCCACACAGTAGGTACAATACAAATATGTTTTCTATTAAAATTATGTCCTCCATTCGGGCTTTCAGGCCTATTTAAGTTTAAGATATTATGGTCTCAAATTTAGCTTCCAAATACCCAATGAGCAATAAGTACTTCCAAATCCTAAACCTGCATCTTAAAATACGCACTCATTCTTGCTTCATTAATTGGAAAGAAAGTGACGCGAAGATCTCGAGCAACATTTTCATCGCATTTAATTAAATAATTTACAATAATAATTTACATTTACGTAATATTGTTTCGTTAACACTATCAAACAATTTATGTCTTTTGTTATCCTTGTACGCACGGCTACACATCAAGCTATACAAAACCAGTTTACGCTGGTCTTTTATATTATAGGGTGCCTATACTATGCGAGATCAGCTTAAACTGGATTTGTATAGGTTGACCTGTAGCCGTGTGTACCTAATATTTAATGTTAGATAGAGGACAAAAAAGCGTTATTTTGTGAGTTGTTTCACTTTATTCAACCTGCATTTGGTAACGATGCAATGCAAAAGATCTCTACCGACTCACGCAAATCAGAAATCACAGTTGTTAACAAAAAGCACTACGCGGTCCAAAATGCAAGATAAAGAGTATATGCGTGAATCATCAGATGAATAATTAAAGCAAGATAAACCCTGGTGTCTTATCTACTGGTTTCTAATTGGTTCTTACGCGAATATTAGACATTGAAATAAAACTACTTTTTACGGATTTTATCGCGTTAAGTATATTGATATTTTTAAATTTAAGACTGCCTCGTTAGTCTGGTGGTCCCAATTTGTGCCCGGTGAATGGCAATAGGCTCGCCCCCTATTACATGGGACCTAAAAAACATACCGGTGAACTTTGGGTGTACATTAAGTGCACCTCTGCCTAACCCTTCGGGGATTACAGGCGTGATGTTATGATATTTTTAAATGCCCGAGGTTTCGGATCCTTTACAGCATCCATGGTCACGGGTGGACTGAGCTTGTTTGTGATTGCGGTCTCTCATACATAGGCCAAACTAAAAGAAGCATAGGGAAATAATAATAATCCTAATTTCAATAGAGAAGATGGCTGGGTCCTACCATCTTCTTGGAACACCATCATAGATTCCATTAAATCTAAATCCAAGCACAAGACTGCGAGACCTAAGGATACGGTGAGCTCATTCTGCGTGACCGGATCAAATAATAATCAAACAAATGTAGGGTACGAGTAGCTGTTGATAATTTTGACATTTGGACCTTTGTAAAGGATCCGAAATGTCGGGAATTTAAAAATATTAAAATAACGCGATAAAATCCGTAAAAAGTAGTTTTATTTCATTAATAGCAGAACTGGTATTACTAGCATTCAATCGACTAGAGCAAATATCATAATATTATTCTATTGAACTAGAACTACATAATTATGATAAAATATGTAAAGTCATAGAAGGAAAATTATATCTACGTGTTTTGAACACTATAATTGGCATCACTAGTCCCGACTCCCGGTCTTCGAGGAGTAATAGTAGTAGGAAGTGTGTGAATTTAAATTCAAATTGATAACAGCCTCAACTAATGCCACAAAAATAAACGTTTAGGTACGGCGTCTAAACTCAAAGCTTTTTTTTTTATTAATTTCGTTATTACAGAACTTGTCGTACCTTTGTTGAATACCTTACGGGATTGAACCTTTTGAACGCCATTGTCACATATATGTGACAAACGAAATCTTACCCTGAACGCCGACGTCACAAATATATGACAAATATATGTCGCACCATATTATGAAATAAACAATTTAATTATTACTTTAGTGTGTTTTCACTACCTTGTGGAATTTGACAGAAAAAGTGGCCTGGCGTCAGGGGTACGGCGATACGTTTATACTCTGGCGTTCAAAAGGTTAAAGAGGGTCAAAGGAAAGTTCTTCTGTGCTTCTATAAGAACATTATTATCTGTACGCCATAAAATAAAATTCTATGCTACATTATAGATGTAGCATAAAAAACTATAGAGTTTTTTACAACTTTCATTAAAGCCAGGTCATTCGTTCTTTCCTACATCACAACAGCTAAATTGTAAAACGTTGTTCGCTCGTGCTACTATCCTTCTCAGTGGGTGTAAAATTTTATAGATCGTAAAGTTCACCCTAATTCGTTACTTATCGTTTGATTCATGTTCACGAGGTCAAATGCTTACCAAGGCTGTATCCAGAAATTTACTCAGAAGAGACAGACCCAGAGACAATAAGTAACAGATGTATAATAAACTTCTCTGACAGTTTTGAGTATTTCACATGACCTACACAAATGTCCTGCTGATCTGGTATCGTTGTGCGACGGGTCGTTGAGCTCCCTATAAAATGGTTGAGCTACACGATGACTGATGTATGCGTGCCGTCAGTTAGGACAGGTCAACTCTAAGCTGCTATGGCTCTTTCTTCAAAAGGCCTGTTCAGATTTTGCCCTACATTGTTAAACTCGCATATCTAACAACAACTATTGTCTGGACTTTAAAAGAGAACATGATTCTCTGAGTTTGTTTCGACGTTTCTTCTCAGAGGTCGTCAGATAGGAAACGTCGGCGCCATCTAGTTAAAAAAAAATGTAAAAAATCGACTTGTAAAAGTGTCCTGAAACGATCTATTTACAGAAATAAATATCATTTCAACAACTATATTTTAAATTAATGACTAATTAAAAGAATGATTCAGAACGGTTACAGCATATCTACAAAGAATTTATAACCAGGCTTAATGGTATGATAAAATGATGATTAAAGTTTTTAAAACATCAGTTCTTCTTCGGCATAGAGTAGGTCTTGTTTTTTTTCAATACCACCGCTATACCGCTTTTAACAAAGATAGGCAGTGAATGTTACAAAATAATCTGTAGTATCTAAATAATCTTTTGAAATCTCTCAATCGCTTTCTTCAATTGTAAACAGAAGTAAAATATTGTAAAAAATATTAAATTTTTAGTAGAATCTAAGGAGTTTCTTGCCGGCCCATCTTCATAATACTTACCCACTATTTGAAATAGTGCAACTAGTTTTTAACATTTAAAATATAAGTACCTACCTACCTACGAATAATTTTAATCTAATTGAAGTAAAACCTTGGACATTGTCTCTTCCAGCATTCTGGGCGTTCCTGTACTTCGTCGGGTTCTGTTACCTGTCTAACGCTTGGGGCAAGACTGACAACCCACCGGTGGGCACCGCCAACAACATGCAGGGAGCCATTGCCTTCTGCTTCTTCTCCATCTTTGCTTGGGTGAGTTTTAGATTGACTTTTTCTAGGTGTGCTGTAGTTGTAGCGTTAGATCCGTTGCAACTGTTGTTGTCAACTGTTGACAACGTTGTGGTTTCTGCAAAGAGTTATTCCATAATCTCGGAACTCTCTGTTTCTTGGTGAAATGTAGTGTACCGTCGCCAGCCCATCAAGATACCACGAAATGTCAAATTTTCTCAGTTGATTTTGATCTGAATCGTCAACATTTTAAGGTTTAAAATCATTTAGAGAAATTGGACAGTTTTGTATAACCGGATTTGCTGGCGACTGTACCTACTCATGACGCAGAATGTTTTTAGGGAACATTATAGATATAGGGCGAACTTCGCTCGCTGGACCGACTGTCCTTCAAGACTATTGATAAATTCTGATTGAATGCTGAATGTTCGCACGGAACAGATTGCAAGAATACAATTATAAATAAAAAAAATTGTAAGCAACTTTATTCACAAAGATTGGATCAGCGATTACGCATATTGCAGCTGCATCTGGCAAGGGAAGGTAAGTACTGGTTCATAGAAGTTGTGAGTCCGCTCTTCACAAAAGGAATAGAACATAGCCAAAGACCACAAGCTAGTCGGCTGATGCAGCTATAACAATGTCTGTCTGTAGTCACTCTCAAGAATTCCGTTTAACAAATTACACATACATACCATCATGCCTATATTCCCCGAAAGGTTAGGTAGAGATGTACTAATGTACACCCACACTTCGCTGGTATGTTTAGGACCTATGTAATAGGGGTCGAGCCTATTGCCATTAACCGGTCACAAATCCAGACTCCGAGCTGCTACTGGGAATTTCATAGAAAAACCCAATAACACTGCTCGACCTGGGGATCGAACCCTGGACCTCATGCGTAGCAGTCGCGCTTAGGACCACTAGACTAATGAGGCAGTCAAACAAAATACAGTTGAGTGTTTTATGGGGCAACTGTGAACTTGTGCTTTCTGTGTCCAGGTGGCGTGTGCTTTCTTCGCATTCCAGCGGTTCCGCGTGGGCGCAGAAGCGGCGTTCGCGCCCGCGTACGAGGTGGAGGGCGGCGTGGCCAGCCCGGGCTCCTTCCCTACGTACCCCGCCGCCCCCGACCCGCAGCCCGCCTACAGCGACCCCCCCTTCTCCCAGACACATGCCACTGGTAAGCTGAAAGGGTTTTAATCACCTTCAGCTTGAACTTGTAATACCGAAGTGATTTTGAAATAGTCTCATAATTGAAATAACCTTTACTGACTATCGTCGCATAAATACCATTGCCTTATTTGCCTTTATGATATTGTAGGTGTAAAATAGAGAATTCGCCTCAAAAATTAAAATTTCCACCAAAATCTCCTACGATAGGGATTTTTAAGCAAAAGTTTTAATACTCAATTTTGAATAAGTTATTGTCGATGTCGCAATTTCGACTGCTATGTACCTATTATGTGTTATAGACGAACAATTTGCGAAAAACCAAAAAAAATAGGTATTTGGCGCCCAATGCTGAACGGCTTTTCTCAACTCTACCAAATCCTTGTTTCAGGAAACATTGACTACACGGCGCCGACATATTAAGCTGGTTCGCGGCATTGGGATAATTATCAAATTTAATTTGCAATCTCACATCACCACTGGGAGTAAGTAATTATTATTATTACCGAAGCACTTTATATCTTTGAAAACCGTGACCAATGATGAACTATTACAGAAACTCGACTAAAAGCGATTTTCTTGAATCGATATCTGTAATCGATGCTTACTATTACCAACCAAAGATTAACCAAACGATTCTGTAGTTACTTGTCAAGCAAATTATGTCGATTTATTTTAAGTGAAGCTTATTTTTCTATTTATTTATTAAGAGTAGTTGTAATCATTTTATTAATACATTATATCAAGGTTCATGAACATTGTAATCAGATGTTATTAAAATATATAAGTATATAATATATATTCAAGTATATGAAAACGTGTATCGCTTCACAGTACCTGCTTGTAGGTATATTGACAATATTCACGTATATAATGTAATATAATATATTTTAGAACATCATATTATGTAAATAACAATGTACTTTAAACTTAAGCGTCTCAAACTATGTATAACCCAATACATATATGTTCATTTATTTTTATGATATATTTATTTATTTTTATTTGTAAGTAGGTATCCTGTCTTTGTATCTACTATTATTATTATGTATGATGCTTGAATTGGCCATAAAATTCGTTTTGACATTTTTAAATTTTCTTAAAACGGCGGACATATTTTAGTCGTTTGAGACTGCATATCCAATGCATTAATGCATCCAGCTAAACACATTTATTTTATTATAATTGCGTCATTAATACCAGCATCATCGTGCCATGTCTTTGAACTTTACAGAAAAATATTTTTTTATAAAAAAATAACACGTGTTATTTTATCCTATTCAACGAGTTTCAAGTTACTCCATACCTCATTGTAGCTACTACGTCGTCTAAGATACCTAATAGGTATAGTTTAATAATATAATATAAGAGCAATTCGTTCGAGTAGAGTGGTTACTAAGACAAAGTATCCGTTAAAAAAAGTTTTAAATAATAATTGTCGCTTTTCGTAATTAGAATATATGTATAGATTTGGTATATTTATTAATTTTTAAATAAGCTGTGAATTCTTATTTTGAAAAATATTTATTCCCTATTTTATTTATACTTAAAATATCTAAATAGTAATTTATACAATAGGGTTGACTCTTTCGTTCAAATATAATTTATTATCTGAATAACGAACACAGAACAACGTTGAAAACTGCTTACATCCGGATTATTATAAAATACTGAATTATTTTAAAAATACATATCTTTAAAGTAATCTTAAAAATACGATCTTCCTTTTAAAATGTCTTAGTAACTACTCTGTATTATGTACCTACAATGTTACCAAGCTTGAAAATCTTATAAATAGGCGAAATATTAATTACCTAAATTAGTTAATATGTACTCGTAAACAGCATATCGTCATTATGTAAACGTTGTTACACACTAATACTTGTGCAATACACTTGTTATACATTAGATACTGAACGCTTTTGAAGTGTGTAGAATAAGTCACCTTAGATTATGGAGGGTAGAATATAAGGAGGACCATCTCAGTGTATTAAAAAGTGTCCATTGAAAGGGAGCAAATTAAGGTGGCGCTGTAGTAGCAAATGGAAGAATTAAAAAAAAAAAAATTATTTCAGGAGTTTCATAGGTTATTATTTACTAAATTACAGTTGACTACGTAAATAGTAGAGATTTTAAATACTGCATATATCTTAACTACAGAAGTCAAGAGAAATCTACATTCATATCATTTCCACTTACTACACTAGCGCTAGTTCGGTGAGTGTTCGAACTATAATTTGCTGTATACAAGTGGACACTTTTTCGACTAATCCCCCTTACAAGACGGTCCTCCTTTCTTCTACCCTCCATACCTTAGATGCAGTTAGTACAGGGGGCTAGTGGGGCCAAGTCAATTTACAATCTATCATTCGAATTGACTAATGAACCGAAACAAAATCTCAAACCCATAAAAAAAAATTCGTTTTCGTTTTATTCCTCGATTCGTACGGTAGATTCTAACTTGGCTAAGCTACAGGACAAGTTTAGGTGGAAACCTACTTAAATTATTATAATTATTTAAATGTTGTCTCGTGCAAAGATACATCTATATTTTGCAAGTTAAAACAGAATTTAAATTAAAAAACACGACGCCAAACTACTGATCTCTTTCTTAAAATTTTATGCTTTTTGGGTAGTTTTAAACACATCTGACTATTCATAATTCTATGTAGCTACCATTTTGTACTTTAGCCACCTGTAATGACGGTGTCTAAGACAATTATTTATTTAGTTTATTTAAATCTCGATACTTTCTATATAAGAAATGTTACATTAAGATGTATATTTGTCTCTCAATACCCACAAATGTAACTTAAAATCTAATACATTCAGTATTAAAATAGTTAAAATATATGACGTAAGCGCTTTATCCAAAATCATAGTATTTTTTTAATATATTATATTCTAGGAAATGCTATCATATTATAAGGATACATTTAATTTCCGGACACATTTTTATTAATTTACTCTTCCATATTTTTATAATATTTCCGTGCTAAAACTATGTAATTTGGACTCTATAAAAGTTGAGTTAAGGTCTAACATTGAGTACAAAAACAGTCAACCCCAGGGTAAATAATTAAAATGTGTCCTAGTAGGGCTTCGAGAAGTCGGCTTGAGGATAGTTTGATGTGTAATAATGGAAAAGTAATAAAAATAATATCTAAGTGTGAATGTTGTACTCACTACGTATAGGAAAGTACTTTTAAGTAATTGTGTACCATACAAATGTCTATGTATAAATTGACAGATGTCAGTAAAAAGTAATCAACTCGAATATTACTACCGCGTTTAAGTAGTATTTAAATCCCAATAGAATTATTGTGTGCAATAATGTTTCTAAATCGAAATTTTTAAATAATATAGAATAGTGTGGTATTTCTCGTTGTGGTTGGCTTAATATACCGACGCCAGCAAGCCTGTAGTTGTCTTATCACTTCCATAGCTTGCACTGTTATTTATAAATAATTCTTAGCAATAATATAACCACAGAGTCGTTTACTCTGTGATATAACTATTCAGATGTATTCTCCACTCTAAAAGGTATTTATTCACAGTTCAGTGTTGGCAACACTTTCTATTTTTAAACGCTTGAAAGCCTGGTACTGAATACATCTGAATATTATCATGGATAAAATAATGAATAAATTCAATATTCATTATTTTATCCACGATGTTACGTAAAATTCATATCAGTCGTATGTGTTAAGGGCATCGTCGTACCTACTATAAAAAAGACAAATAATTAGTCTAAGTATGTGAATCATACTTAGGTAATTATAAAAAAAAAATTGACATTATCCATATATACATAGGTACTTCGCCAGAAATTGGTACACATTCCATAAACAATAAGAAAAATTATACCTTTTTTTAAGCTATCCAGGCATCACAAAGTAAATTTCATTTTCTTTTATTATTGTGGAGTCTAGTTCTGCCTGATGAAAGTCACAAAGAAAGTGTCTTAATTAAAGCTCATTTTTCAAGTACCTTTTGGGCTGTGGCATTCACACGCCAGTCTTAAACGGAAGGATTCTCTACTCTAACTCTAGACTGGTTTTGCCTCGAGATCAGTGGCGTAGCGTGGGGGGGGCGGCGGGTGCGGTCCGCACCGGGCGGCACTTTGGAGGGGGCGGCATTTCAAGGGTGGTAAAAAAAAATGTTTTTTTTTTGTGAGAACATTTGTTTACTCTTCAGTTTAGTTTAATCATGCCCTAATTTTTTTGTTATTCATCAGTGGCGGATTTAGAGATTTGCCGCTAGTAGGCTATACAAATACTGCCGCCTCTAACTGACCTCTGCAATTTAATACCGTAGTACACAATTTATTACATTTTTCTTTGTTGTTCTTCAATTTTGCCTTCCTTTAACCACTTTTTCCTTATGATTGTGAATAAGGAAACAATATGTCAGTTCCTAATTTATTTAAACAACCAAAGATTTATTAAACGATTAGGTACACAAGAAATAGTTTTGGGTCTAATTCTGAGTTGTGAAAAGGAAAAAAGATATTCTAAAGATGGGGTATGGTATGCTTTAATACAGCGATGGCCGACCGCATATTAGACCGAAAGAATAGATTACATTTTTTTTTGTCTTAAAAAAAGTATAGTTACACCTCATTTTATTAGATCCACTCGCAATTTAGTCAACGTCTAATGTGTTACACCTCATAAATATTTTTACCCGACTTCGCCAGAAGGAGGGTTATTTAAAATCATATGTCACTTATTTTTGTGTTGTGTTTTCCATAACACTTGTAGTTTTCCCGGAAATCGAGATAAATTGATTTTTACCCTAAACCCTTCAATGATTTGGGAATCAAGGATCAGGGAGTGCCAGTTACCTACATATCAAATACCGTTAGCGAAACTAACAAAACCTTTTGCTTTTTAAGTGTCTTATTCTACCCCATTCTTTTAATTCATTGGCAACTGCAGCTACTGAATCGTGTATAGAGACTTCACGCTTTTTCAGTATTAAATTTATTTTTATCCTATTTTGAATGTTAACCAATGAAAGTCTTTGAAATTTTGCAATAACAATCTTATCATTAGAATACGTGTTCCTTGAACGTAGAACTTCATTTAAATATGTACACAGTTAAAAAGTTACACGAGCTCAAAGATTGGTAATTTTCTATGAAAACGACTCAACTTCATGCTATTATTTTAAGATAAAGTGTCGATACAGAACCATTGTGACTCATGGGGAACCCAGATAATATAATGAATATACTTGTACAGAAAAAAATATACGTAATAATTATATCAAAAGAGTAATCTTCAAATTTTGGAACAAGAAATACGCGCGAAAATGTTGCAAATATATTGTTCTTTCACCTCCCGGGCAGGCGTTCGCATCGTGAGGGGTGGAGACAGCGACAATTGTGTAACATTGTTGCATTCGCGAGAGACACTCCTCTCAATATAAGGAATGCGCAGAATAAAACACTTAAAAAGTGAAAAGTTTTGTTGGTTTCGCTAACGGTGCTTGATATGTAACTGGCACTCCCTGATCCTTGATTCCCAAATAAGAAAGGATCGTATTCCGCTAACAATCCGAAATCATACAATTTCCGTTATTTAAGTGAGGTTTGTTTTAAAAAAATGTGGTGAAACACATTACACGTTGATTCAATTGTGAATCCACTCAAAATAATAACATTTAGGTATAATTTTTTTTTATTCAGTAAGATGTCATTTATTTTCCAAAACTTGCCGCCCCCTCAAATCTACCGCCCTAGGCTCCAGCCTACTCAGCCTATTGGTAAACCCGCCACTGTTATTCATTTAAAAAATTAAAGGGCGGCAAATTCGGGATCCGCACCGGGTGCTAGTGACCCACGCTACGCCACTGCTCGAGATCTTTGTGTCGTTAAATACGGCTCCGATTATTCTACGAGTACTCGATTTTACTTTAATAAGCTATTCGGAAACCGTATAAAATGCCCTTCAAGCACATGATTGATAGAAAAATACCTCTATTAAATAAACAATTGTTTACATAATCGCTGAATTGTAAACATTAACTTGTACACTATATGTAGTTTATATTAGTCGTAGATCTGTAACTTGTATGTTGGTTAGAACGTTCTGAAGATAATAAAAATCTACTAAACAGTAAAAAATATGTAATAAGTGTTGAGTATTTTAAAGCTAAAGTCGTTCAGTGTTCGGTAACTACTTAATGGTAAGACGTATATATAAAAAGTTGTTTGTTTCCTATTTTTTTTTTTATTGTGTGTAAGTACTTATTGTCTTAACCAAAGATATTTTTCTTGCGAGATGAGATTTGGAAAAAAATATCAATCATTTCTATTTCTTTTGAAAAACCGAAAGGAGAAAAACACAGAAAGGTAAAGAGGTAAAACTTACTTAAGGCGTTGATACTCATGATTGTGTTGGATTTGTATTAATTACCGTTTTAAAAAATAAAAGAGCCAATGTTGTCTGGCAGCCTTTTCCATAAAGCAGAACATCGGCATAAGCTAGAAAAATAGAATAACTACCGACCAATGATTATTTTTCCTAGCCCCGCACTGTTCCTCGCCGCTTCATTGGAAAGTTAAACGAACTATCTTGCTCCGCATTAATTACCTTACTAATGAGGCGTAATGAACTTTGCCGGCGCTAGCCGAATGAATTAAAGAAACAGGCAACAGCTCTCTGAAGAAGCAGTGGTAGTAGATACCCCGTTATGTAGGTATAGGAATTGGGGGCCGCATACCTACGCAATAATAAAAAAATATTCATGTGCCCGTACTATTACGTCTTTGGAGTGGGATGCGGCTATTCAGGTTTTGTAGCGTCTTCTCTGTCTTATAAGCTAAAAACTATTTAAATAGAATGACGCCGCTAAGCTTCCCATAGAATTTAAAACTGGTTTAATATTTTTGCAACGAAAGCGGCTTCCTACGCCTCAATCCGAATTAAGTAAAGTAGGTATCAAGTAGTTTCGCAAAACAACTTGTTTAAAATGACTTCTACGTCTCATCTCGTAATAATCAAAAGACATTATTTTAATTGTTTATTTTGCACTTGGACTCGAAGCTGGACTGTTGTGGTGTACATTTTCAGATATATTTATCTTTTTGGAGATAATACATAATTATCTACTAGGAGGTACTTACTAGGAAAGTTCAACAATAAAGTACCTCCTACCTACAAGAAGACACGGCGCATCAGATATATTTACTCTAATTAACTGAAGCGTTATCTTGGTACTTTGGAGGTTAAAAAACTCATTTGATTGCTCATCTTACAGATAACCCGTATACATTGGGCATGTGAATTAGAATCAAAATACTTAAGTCCTAGAGCATCTAGGCAGGTGCTTGATTCACAACAGTGTATGTAGGTAGGTATTCGGATTTCATTCTTATCATGATTCAGTAACCTGATTTTGTTGATAACATTTTTTTAGAGACTACAGGCGATAACGTGACTCGTAGCAGACTGTTTTTCGTAGTTCACATTTTAAATTTAAATTGGCTCGATTAACTCGTTTATTAAAATTCATACCAACTTAGCTCTATTTCTATGGGGGGCCGAATAGTTCGTTACCTACTTATCTAGAAATTAATCGTGGCTAAGTTATAACCACGCTGATCGGACTTGCTAGGTAAAGTTAAGGCTGTCGCGGGCAGTCTATGGATGGGTGACCATTCTTAACTCATAGAAACCCCTGGGGGTCTAGACAATGTTACATTTCCATATCGATAACGAAATTAGATAAATCTGAAATGTATGGAATGGAAGGTTATGCCACCTTTCGATATGTCACGTGATGAAATTATGTGAAATCCATACATTTCGGATAATTATCTAACATTGTTATCGATAATGAGACCGAATTGACACATGCAAAATTTACAAATACTGCTAACATTTTTTGTAAATTTGACATTTAGCATGTGTCAATTCGGTCTCAGAGATTTTGAAACGGACTAAAGACCCCCTCGGTACCTCGGAGAGCACGTAAAGCCGTCGATCCCTGTTACCATACGAACACCAATGACAATTTTATTGTTAGTGTTAGTCAGAAGCCAGTAAATAACCAGTCTATCCTTCGAATATATGTGTTGCCCACAATTTGGGTTGCGGAGGTCTGATGTAAAATACGTGAAGAATAGTGTAAAATACTGGTTTACAGCCACATCTGGTTTGACAAGAAACCGACAGCAGCTTATGTAGGTAGTTGTGAAAAAACTAAGTTACAAAGTTTACAAAAAATCTTATAAACCATTTGCAACTTTCAGAAAAAACTTAGTTGATTATGTACGCAGATGCTAAGTTCGCTATCAAAATAATTAGTACTTAACTTTATTGTCTCAGATCAAATAAAAAGTTAAGATAGAACTTTGCGAACAAAGAAGTGAGGCCTTAAAACTACGCTTAGCCGTTCACAAACACAATTTTACACTATATAAGTGTCGTAATATAATACGTCGAGCTATCAAGCTATCGAAAGCTCGACTGACAAGATAAGGCGTAGTTTCGGTATTGTTATATAGTGTAAAATTGTGTTTGTAAACGGCTAGGCGTAGTTTTAGCCGGTTTCACTTCTTTGTTCGGAAAGTTCCATCTTAACTTTTTATTTGATCTGAGTTTATTTTAATTTCCCCTTTACTAATTACCTACCTATGTTTTAATTCCAAACGCACAAACCATCGCGAATCCAACTCGGTAATTATATTTGATATGTACCTACACTTTATGTAAGTTATGTGTTTAGATGTTCGATATAAATGTGCAAATGAAATAATGGGAAATAAATTAAATTTAATTGGAATAATAGATATTGTGGAGGTATTGTTTTATTTGTTACCCGCCATTATCTGATCCTTCTACTTTTATTTATTTTTCTATTGGAAAACTGTTCCAGTTTCTATTGGAGACTGGAATGCGTAGTTTTGCTTGATGGAAAGCGCAAATAGGCTCTAGAGTGGAGCATGTAGTTCAAGTCGGCTTTTCGGGCTCTAACTGTTCCATACACGATGGATCCTTAAGAGGATAGTATCCGCTTCGCGCCCCATACAAACGTAGTTTGGCTCGTGCTTGAATTTGAAAGAAAGAACAGTTTGGCGGTTTGGCAAAACGCCAGGCGGATCATTAGATCCTATTACAAGCAGTACTTCCTCTATATGAAATCAAGACGTACTTATAATGTAACCATTTTATTTATATACTTAGCAGAACTGATTACACGGTGCAGCGCTTTGGGCGAGGTAGGTACTGGACGTATAACCTTCGCACTCATAGTTGAACCATAGTAGTATATCATTATATCATCTGTAGATATATTATAAGTATATCTATTGTGGTTGCACACTACGCCGCCTTATAAATGCGGGGGTAAGAGGAAGGCACCAAGCCCGCTTATCGATTTCTAGCCTAATGAACTTTATTATTGAGCTAGTGATGAGGAGATATATTCGGAGCTGGTGGACAGCTTTCAGTGATTGAAAAGACACCGGTAGAAGATGGCGCTAGCTATATTCCGGAACTGAATTTAAAATATTTTTTGTAGATAGACGAGTACCTAGAGGAACGAGTGCAGTTTTTAGTCGTTATGAGTCCGACATATTTTGCCGCCTCCCCAGGCGGCGGACTATTCATGAGGACTTTCAAAAAAGGTATTTGTAGAGTGGGAATTTCAATACTCTGGGGTGGTTCCAATAATAACGAAGACGCTGGGCGGGTGTTTCCCCGTTTCGTCTTATTTCCGATTCTATCAGATAGACAGTTTTAGTCAACTTTCATCGTGGCGTGGTTAAACAGTGGACCAGAATCACTGCATCCTAAATAAGTACATTAATTTAACTTATTAAAATTAAATTTTCTTTTATCAGCAATCAAATGTCATGTAAATCTTGAACATGGCATGGCAAAAAAATCGAACATCCATCGGTTGGGGTATATTCTATATAACTTGCGATAACACTCAATTCAATCGCTCGTTTCAAATAGCCTTTATAAGATTTGAAGCGTGCTTTATCGGATTTCCAAAAGATATCTATAAAAGTTCTAAAGTGACTTTTCTAAAATATGGATTTTTCGTAAGAAATTCCAGAAAATAATACAACTAAATGCGTTCTGCATTCGTTTTATTTGACACTTTTACTTAAGATTACAAATTATCACAAATAAACAGTGAAAATTACTGATGATTCACAGAATCTAATAAAAACGGCAATGGAGAGACCTTTTAATTTCTAACGCAACTTGACACAACATAAAGTGACAAATTGTTTGTCAACTAAAGATACTTACATTGCAAAATAACATTACAGAATTTTAAAACAAACTTACACTAGTAAAAATATCGTAGACATTGTTCAGTACGATTTCAAAAATAAGTATTTCACAATAATTTCAGTGTGTTCACCTCACGAGAGAATGATGTAATGGTTTGTAAAGCGACACTATTTTGAGGACATCCAACTACAAGTCATTCAACTTTTCACAGCAGCCGTTAATAGGGCCATTTGCGTAGTTTATGTTTTATAGTTATCGAAAACAGCTGTTAAATTAGGTACTTACAATTAACAGTCGCGAGTATCAATTCTTTTCACTGTTCCGTAGAAACAATCACAAAAGAAGTAAACACCGCACAGGAAAAGAAATACAAGGACAACTTACATTTAGCTCAATTGTGGCCTAGTCTACAATTATTTTAGTTGAAATACAAGTACACCTTTTGTCAATTGGCTAGAGAAATTACATGCACAAAACTAAGTTTTTTTGAGATAGGTAGTCCGAAATTTCAAATAAGAATTTACACAACTTATTATTGTCGTCTAGTAAACAGTATGATATTCATTCAGTAAATAGTGTGGGTCTGAATAAATATTAGACATGACGTGATATTCTACTTACAAAATACCCAAGTGTTTATACCTAATTTAAAACATAACTTTGTTGCAATTTACGAGTGCGCGTTGGCTATTGTGTTAAAATTTAATACATTCAAATAATTAATCGTATATAACAACAATAGCTAATATATCTTTACCAAATATTAATTCAGATTTAGCGGTATTTTCGCCTGGAAAAGGGCACACAACTGCCTGCTCCTATTTCGTCCGTATAACTAAAAAAAGCTACTTATTTTTATTCTAGTGTTTGTAACAGTGTTGTAGACACTGTCGTAAAACCTATAAACGACATTATTATACAGGTATTTAAAGCTAAAATTAAACATTCATACTGTCAGACAGTTTCACTCATCACTGTAGAAAGAAACTTAATTAAACTTAATCATTAGTATCACTGTTACCAGTATAAAAAGGAACTGAATAAGTTGTAGAATACAGATCTAGTTTAAAGTTTTAAACTTTGGGATGTTAAGTTTAGAGATCATTTTCATTTAACATCCTTCAACATGTTACAATAATGATGTTTTACTTATACGAGACATGATAAATTTTAAAAATATTTCGATTTAATTACATTACATAGCATTTGAACAGTTAAATGAAAATAATACTCCAATTTTAAAGATTTGCTGATTAAACTGCTGGCAACTCTATACAAGATTCCTGAATTTTGTACCTTAATATCTTATTTTATTAAAATATCTAGCCTATATATAGAAAGGTGGCAAAAAGTTTTTTCTAGTATTTATAAGGTATTAAAAATGACAATAATACTAATTTAATTTCTCACACAAGAGTTACCAGACTACAACATTTGAAAAAAATACAAAAAACTAAACTGGCAAAAATGAATGGCCCTCCAATTGTTTACAGATTGACACCATACAATATTGGTATAATAATTTATATTATTTCGATTATTAAAAATATAGCATACTTACACTTAAATAAGTGAAGTTATGGAGAATGCAGTCTTAGGGACTGGTTTAAAATCGACTACATAGGTATTTGATGCATATAATGTTATGATGCATGAAATATTTTTATGGTCCAATGAGTTATTTACCATGGTTACCAATTCAAATGCAAAAAAAACCCATCTAAGCTAAGAGAAATATAATAATCAATCCTAGTAATTGAAGGTTTCTGTTACACATTTAAAAAAAATGTATTACCTATATTTATTTTTAGTTTTTTATGTTTTCTTATTTTTCTAAATTTCAACTTCTCAACTATTACTTTCAAATGCTTTGTTATTCCTTCACTGGTATATCTTTAGAGTAAATTTTAAATCTATATCTTTACCAACAACAAATGCCACAGAAAATTTGATTTTACTTATGTCAGAAATGATGCATTACTTACCAATAATACTCTTGCAATGATCTATACACTGCAGAAGGCTAGGTATGTACTTTTAACATCCCAAATAAACATAAAAATGCTATGCCAGAAATATTTTAAATTAATTTCATAATTTTGGACAATTTGTGAATACTTTTAATAACTTCTATGACATGATCCATGCCCATAATGATCTAAAGATATACTATTCCTCAAAAGACCCATATACTTATTTGTGATGCTAAAGTTACATCCAAGCATATTAAATATAAGATGAGTAAACTATTCTATCAGTATTTCCAGAACAGGCCAGCACCTAGAGAAAGTCCTTTGGTTGTAACTACTTACTTTAGGGTTCTCTAAGCGGTGCCTGTTAGCCTGTACTACTTTTTAGCTTTAGCTGAATTCCCCTGCTTGTGGGGAGGCGTCCATCTCAACGCAGCTGGATCTACAGACAGCCGGGGCTTCTTGAAATGGGAACTTGCTAATTGTTCTGCTACTATCTTCGGTGTGACACATATAACATGCTGCCCCTTCCAATACTTCACCATATTCATAGACTGTAGTGTGGAAATAATGTCCGTCTGGGATATACCGGTCATTGAACTCAGATCTTTAATGCTTAGAGTGCCTCGGCTCACACTTAACACTTCTAATAACACATAGGACCAGTATGACCTGTAGCTGAGCTTCCCCAGGTCTGACAGTGGCTTCTCAGGACTACCCACAACATGCTCTAGCCTTGACAACTCATAACTGAAAGCTATTAGCAGCTTGCCATACCCCTGCCTCTGGTATGGGGGTAGTGTCAATATACATGCAACATTGTTCCCTTCCGGAGAATCTTTTTCTTTAGAAAAATAGCCAACAAGATGTGCTCCTTGCTTATCAACTTCACACAGGATGTAAAATAAGAATTGTTCTATATCAAAGTATAATGTTTTGTGATCTAAGAACAGTTTAGCGAGTAAACAAAGATTTTGACAATATATTTTGTGTTCCTTCCCATCTGCTTCAAATATAGCTATTGTACCTTTTCTGTATATTTCGGCCCCAAGTGGCTGTCGCGCAGTGCACTCACTTAGATGGTACCTGTATGTTTTTTCCATTCTCATGTATTTCAGACAGTACTCACATATCCAAAGCTTTGACTGTTTACCGTATTCATCAGGGTACGGACTGAAGTACCAAGTATCAATCTCATATTTGCCAAACTGGATCCTATCAATGTATTTTACTTTAGTGATAGCTTCGTGTTCCTTCTCAAGCGCCGCCGTCGTTGGGTCCATCTCCGCGTAAGACTTTTGAACATGATTGATTTCATCGTGTTTACGTTTTTGGTTCCTTGTTATTTTCCGGCCAGACTTGTCGGTGAGGAGGTGATCGCAGTTGATGTTATTGTTCGACTGTTCGCACATGTCGAATCTATCTGACATAACCCTGTGGCGGGACACCCATTCGTCGAGTCTTCTATCGTAGCCCACATAGTGCACATAATACTCGTAGCAGCCCTCCGCAGCATTGTATCGCGTCTGTATAATCTCAGCCGGGTGCCATGACTCATCCGAACGCCGGACCAAATAATGCTCTCCAATGTCGAGGGGCTGTTCCTGTGCCGACTCCGAGTCTTCATGGTCCGTACTCCGACACTCCGGATTAGGCAGTTCATTATTCACTATGGGTTTTTCTAACTCTTTATCACCTTTGGCCATATTATAACGGAAATCAACAATCGTATCACGCAATACCGCGCAACGCGATCTATCGAAGTCGCCATAATAGCATAGATTATAGAAAATCTAACGCGCAAAAACGTGCATTCATAGAGTGGTTACAAAAAACCGTAACTTTACGGTATAATTTTCGGTTGACCTTAATGTTTTTAAAGCCAAAAAATATTGTTTTAATTTCGAAAATAAAATATTGTAACCAATTATTTTAATACCTTAATTATTATGTTCTTTTCATTGTTTACAAATAACATCTTGATTTGATGGTCATTTTTGTTCCCAAAAATGGAAAAAATACATATTGTTTATGCCACTTTGATGTTACCAAAACCAAAAATTCGATGAATTTAGGGGTCTTTGTATAATAACACGATTACTTTTAAATACTACCACTTTTTATTATTCTCTCTAACTTAATTAAAGGGTAAACATATTACTTTGGGTCCCTTTGCAAAAATGTGACCAGTTCACTAGTAATAATTACTAATCCTAGCCTGTATAAAAATTAGGTGAATTAAAATTTTAAATTGGCAACTTTATTTTTAATGCGATCTCGACCGGGGACTTTTTGGCGGGAAGTCAAACTAAGCGCGCGTGATTTAATTATTTAATTTTATTATTGCTTGCTTGGTTGAAATATATATTACAGTTAGTGAGTTTTCAATAACTTATAAATTCTCCTTACCCAGTATGGGTCAAGATAGTGACGGAGATGAGTCTTCGGACCGAAAACGAAAGATGTCGAGGATAGCCGGCATATCGGAGGAAGAGAAGTATAAAATGTTTTTTAAAACTAATTACACAAGATTATTCTTGGAGAACAATTCAAGTACCGAATATACCGTATATGTAGAATCAAAAGAAAAGGAAAAAATTGGGAACCGTAACCCAATCAAACTGACCAAACTATTTACAGACGATGTTAAAGGAATTATAAGTGTGTATCGCATTAATGCCTACAAGATAGGCATCACTTTCAAAAAAGCAGCTGCAGCTAATAGTTTCCTTAAATTTGATAACTTTTTACGAAAATATAATCTACGTGCCTTCATTCCCGCTCACTTGGTTGAAAAAGTGGGCATCATCAAATTCGTTCCTACTGATATATCCAATGAAGATATTTATAAAAATATTACATGTGATGCAGATGTTATATCTATAAAAAGATTTTTAAAGAGAGACTCAGAAAAGAAATTGGTACCGTTAACTACAGTAGCAATAACATTCTCTTCCACAACATTACCAAAATATGTGTTTTTAAATTTATTCAGATACCAAGTAAATACTTATGTACCACCACTTATTCAATGCTACAAATGCTTTAAATTCAACCACTCTGCGAAAGTTTGTCGAGGGGAACAGATGTGTTCCTCATGTTCAGGAAACCATTTCTACAAAGAATGTATTTCAGATACCTTACAATGTATTAATTGTGGCGGGGCTCATCTTGCCATATCTCGGGATTGTCCCATTAAAAAGAAGAAAATTGAAGAAAAACGTAATATGATTGTTAATCAAAACCATACATTTGCCTCATTAGTTAAAGACAATAATAACTTCCCACCTTTAAAACCCAAGTCTGTAGATAAATCTGCTAATTATGCTGTAAATAAATCTGTTAATACTCCTGTGAATAAACAAAGCAATGTAATAGATAAGAAAACAGAAATTCAACAAATTGCTAATAATGAAATAATTTTAAATGCCATAGTTAAGTCTTTAGTAGCATTAGCAAATTCATCTGGAACAGAGCCATTGACATTAAATAAAATAAAAGATGTTTTCTTATCAAACTTAGTTTAATATGGATAGTCACTTTAAAAATAATAATTGTAAAATTAAGACATATATTACAATAGCTCATTTTAATATTCAGAGTGTTAATAATAAAAAACCTTTGTTAATTAACTTCCTTTCTGATAACGATATAGACATTTGCATGTTGAATGAAACCTGGCTCAAAGATAAGACTAATTTCAGTGTTTCTGGTTATGATATCATTAAACAGAATGGATCTAGTGGACATGGTGGTGTCGCTATATTAATAAAAAATACTTTTAAATACAAAATAGTTCATACTCCTTTCTATGAATATCTTCAATCAGTTGCCATTATAATTAAAACAAATTTAGGTGACTTGTCCCTTCTTTCTACATACAGTCCTCCAAGAGGTGGGCGATTTAGATGCAATAAGTTAAAACAAATCATAGATAATTTGCCTAAACCTGTTATGCTTTCAGGTGATTTGAATGCTCATCATGTCGCGTTTGGTTGCTTATCTACCAATTCTAGAGGTAATGATGTGTTTAATTTGTTAGATCAATGTGATCTTTGCATTTTGAACACAGGTGAACCAACCACTGTCGGGTCTATACGACATAATCAATCTGCTATAGACATAACATGTGTGAGTCCCACAATAGCACCATTATGTGATTGGAAAGTATATGATGATCCAATGGGAAGCTATCATTTTCCAACAGTTGTAAATATCCAGACTTCTGTAGATAAATACGAGGTAGGGTATCCATCGGAGCGCTTTATATACAATCAGGCAGACTGGTCCAAGTTTCATGCTGAAAGTGAAAAAGCATTCATTAATTTAAACTTTAAAACTGGTAACGCACTTGATATATACAATAGTTTTTGCGATATTTTATATAATATAAAACAGATATGTATTCCCAAAATGATAAATAAACAACCATATAAAATAAAAAAACCGGTTCCTTGGTGGGACATTGAGTGTTCAACAGCTGTCCATAATAGTAAAATAGCATGGAATAATTATAAACTAATCCCTACAATAGATAATTATATACAATATAAAAAGGTAGATGCTAGAAAAAAAAAATTGCTTTGTGAGAAAAAGAAACTTGGATGGAGATTGTTGTGTGAAGCATTCAATAGATACACACCTGTTAGCATGATTTGGAACTACATTCGTAGATTTAAACGTGTGACACATAAAAAACCCCCAAAAAATGATGAATGGATCCCCTCTTTCTTGGAAAAATATGCCCCTACATCTCCACCTGAAAAAGATATAGATACATCAAGGTTAGAAAATATTTTCGAATTAGCAGGAAACACTGAAAGCTACTTCCTCTCTGAGCCTTTTACTTTTAAAGAATTCGAAATTGCTATTAGATCTAGAAAAAACACAACACCTGGTCTTGATGAAATTCCATATCAAGTCATTCAGAATCTTAGCATAACAGCTAAACAGACATTGTTAGAAATTTATAACTTGCTATGGATGTCCAACACTATCCCAGATTCTTGGAAAACACAATGTGTCATTCCAATCCTGAAACCTGATAAGCCTGAGAATGATTGTAATTCATACAGACCTATATCACTGTCATCCTGTTTAGGTAAACTTTTTGAATGTATGTTAAAGTTTAGATTAGAGTATTATAGTGAGAAACATAATATCTTACCAGAACAACAGTTTGGTTTCCGTAAAGGTAGAAATGCAGCACAAAATTTCATTGCTCTTATCACAGATATTAAAAATTCCTTCCATAGTCACTCATATACAGCCTGTTCTTTTCTTGATGTTAGTGGAGCATTTGATAATGTTAACCCTTCTATTCTTATTCAGATTCTCAGTGATATTGGTGTACCAGGGAAAATCTGTAAATGGATATTTAATTTTTTATATGACAGAGTAATGTATGTTAAATATAATAATATTTTACATGGACCTAGACATGTTTATAAAGGGACAATGCAAGGTTCCACTATTTCCCCTTTGTTATATAGTTTATATACTTCACAAATTAATGGACATTTAACAGAGTCCTCTGTTAAATGTTTATTGTTTGCTGATGATATTGTTGTATATAGTGTAAATAATGATGTAAACATGGCCATTGGGAACTTAAACAAAGGTCTGTGTCAAGTTCATAAATTTTATGACAGTTTAAAACTTGACATTAATGTTAGCAAAAGTGGTGCCATGATATTTTGTAAAAAAGTTTTAGATTTTGCTGAAATCCCTTCAGTTCACTTTAATAATAATGCTTTGAATTGGTTCAATGAAAAGAAATTTCTTGGTGTATGTTTAGATACAAAATTAACATTTGAGACCCATATTAACTATATTATAAAGAATGCTAGTAAAGGTTTAAACATATTACGTTCTCTAGCCGGTGTTCATTGGGGTTCAGACCCAAAAGTCTTATCTATGTTGTATAAAAGTATTGTGAGAAGTCACTTTGACTACAGTTGTTTAGCTTACATGAATGCAAATATTAGCTATCTCAGGAAATTAGATTTGATACAAAATAAAGCACTTAGAATAATTACTGGTGCCATGTGCTCAACTCCAATAAATGCAATGGAATCAGAATCAGGTATAATGCCTCTCAAATTAAGACGGTTACAGATTGCAGAATTTTTCACACTGAAAATGTTAGCTACTAACAATACATTTATATTAGATAGAATTTTACCAAGACAAGATCTTCCACAGAGCCTAACAAATAGTATTGATATTAATGCTCAATCACTTGTATCTGAACATATACCAGAAATTTTAGCTATAACACTATATGTCAAGAATTTATGCAGTAACATCAATTCTTTTAATTCTTTACCATTATATAAAACTGATTTTACTTGTATAAAAAATGATTTAATTGTCAATGACTTGAATAAGGTTAATAATCAGTCTGAATTTTTAAAGTATGTACACAGTGAACCGAACATCTATAAACTGTATACAGATGGGTCAAAAACCTCAAATAAAGTAACTTCAGCATATTATGACCCACAAGCTAAACAAACCAAATGTTTTCAATTAGATCCCCATTGTAGCATCTTTACAGCTGAATGCTATGCCATTTATAGAGCACTCCTTTATGTTAACACTGTAAATACTTTCAATATTTTAATTGTCACTGACAGCAAAAGTGTTTTGTTAGCCTTAAAAAATGATTCCTTTAGATATAGTTTAAATTTTATTTTGTACAATATTAGACAGATTTTATTAGAATTAAATGTGAGAGGCAAATGTATAAAATTTAAATGGGTACCGTCTCATTGCGGTATCTCTGGAAACGAAGTTGTAGATAAAGCAACACGAGGAGATTGTGATGAAGACCACATTAATATACTAAAAGTTCCATTCACAGATTTTTATGAACTATTATCTGCTAATCTGAAGAAACTGTGGCATGATTACTGGAAGATTATTAGTCTAGAAAAAGGCAAGTGGTACACAGATATTCAGAATGCCCCGCCGCTAAAACCCTGGTATCACAAAAGTAAAGATGCAAACAGCAGAAACTTTATTACTACCATAAACAGACTAAGATTTGGACACTGCAAAACTCCAGCTCATCTTGCAAAACTGAAAATTATAACCGAACTTGAAGCAAAATGTGATCGTTGTGATAAGGTCTCTGACCTTGAACATATTTTCATGCACTGTCAAAAGTTTAAATTGGAACGTTTGATACTAGTGACAGAACTACAAAATTTAATTGATAAAGACGTACTAGTTCCATCGAACCTTAAATATATTTTATCCGTACATGCTTATTTTAAGCCTATTTATAGATTTATTGTTAACACTGTAGGAAAATTGTAATCATAAGTACATAACAACTGTATTATTAGTAATAAGTTAGGCTTAAAGGACTTGTATCCAGGGCCGTAAAATAAATTAAAAAAAAAAAAAAAAAATGCGATCTCGACCAACGTAATCGGCGAGCGAAACGTCTCCAAAGTGAACGAAACAGAGGATTCGTGAACAAATTACTCTTATCGCCAGTGGAGAGATATGAAATTAATATTTTTATCTAAAAACTGTGCAGTTCACTCGTTTAAGTGTTGATTGTGATGCTGATGTGTATTGATTCCATCTAGACGTGGTAACCAGTGCAGTTTTAGCAAATCCCATAAATTTGTAACCACCCTTGAAATTGTGCTTTTATTAGTGACAACGGTCGAGTAAAACGCAGAAATGCAGGCTATCAAATGTGTAGTGGTTGGCGACGGGTAAGTTTTCTATGATTACTTGTAATGGCATGCTTTCATAACGTAACAATTATTGGTAAACTGTCTGACGTCATAATTTAAATTGAATCTTCTTACAAATTTGGTTGGTGCCGTATCCAGCGCGTTCATTATTAGGGCTGGTTATACAACGATAACACGTTTAATTTACTATTACCACTACCATTGTCCCATTGTGTTCTCGGGCTATGTGAGTTATAAAAAAGTATGAATAATGTTGTAATAAAAAATAACACTGCAAGACCTACAGGTTATTGTTCCCGGCCTTATGTTTCAAACATATGCGCTGTCACTGCTAGGGTCAAGAATCAACCAAGTTTGGCCATAGGGACAATATTGATCAAATAACATGATTAGCACTACCCACTTATATTAAAAATTTTGAAAATTTCTTTTACTTTGATCATTGTATTTCCAATCATCTTAATTGGGGGAATCGTAACATAATGTTTTTAATTTTCCTCAAGGAATTTCCTGTTCCGATATTAAAATATTGAATTTGACATAGAATTGTGTTGGCACTGATTTATGATTTTCATTTTTAATGTTATTGCTTCTACTGTATCAATGGCAAGATAACAAAAATGTTGTCATATAAAAACACATTAATTATTTATTTATTGCCCACAGAATAATTAGAAATAAGTACATTATATAAACATAGTTGATTGCCTAGTGACCAAGGCTTCTTGAGCGACACAGCAATAGAATGTACATCATGAAAAATATCCTTGAGTACACTAAAATGTTGGTAATTTAACTTCTAAAATAAATTTTATAAACTGTAACTCTAATTGTAGTTACTAATGACAACAACATTTAAGTGGTTTGCTTGCTTTGTCCTGATTAACCTGTTTAAGATGCTCTTCATACATCACTCATCATAATAGAACTAATTTGAATATATATTTTTTTAATTGGTTGCAAAGAAAGTGACTATGATAAAACTATGATTTGCTAGAAATATAAAATAAGGATTAAATTGGTGGGTTTATTATTATCCCGTCAATGCATACAGTTTCCTCATGAGGACATAACAATAGATTTTGCATTGTGTCTACAATATGCCGCTTGACGGGTTATTATTTATCTTTTGACCTTTTATTGTTACAGTATAATATTAGTTTTGTTGATATCTTATCAAAAAGCCAAATACTTACTAGGAAAAGATAAACTTGATAACAAAACTTGATAAATAAAAAGCAAATGATGCAGTATGCTTATTTGGCATTATACTGGTAGTAATAAAAACATATTCATGTTATGTTAGTTGTTGGTCCTCTTCTTTTTTATTTTTTACTGTCTTGAGCAACACTGTAATAGATAGATGATGTTGTAGTAAATAAATTGCCAGACGGCAAGATTATTGGAAGCCTGACTGCCCAGGTTATGCCCAATGTGTAAGGTGAATGTCAGGAATAACAATGTTTATAGGGCATGGAAATTCAATTGCTGTTTGCACCTGCTCAGTGCAAGTGAGGACATACCCTGCTGCCTGACATCTTACAATTTTTATTTAAATGTGATGTTTTTATAAAGACAATTTAATTCACTGACACTGTTGACTGAAACAATAGTTTTTAGGTTGTGTCTGTTATGTTTCTCACTCTGATTTTTTGTAAGAGTATATTTATAAAATATTTTTTTAATGACCACTGAGATACTCTTTCAATGTACCCCAAATATTGGTTTTAGGCATACCTACCTACTTTAACTACTTTTGTATTTCATACAAATATTTTAAGCTTCTCTCAGTAAATGCCACAGTCCGAAGGTTGCTCTTATCATCCAGTATCCTTTCACAAGCTATCACTCTGCCTCACTCCTCACATGTTTGGCTAGATAATGTCTATACTAAGAGAAACCTGTATTTAAAAGGGTTGAATAATCTATGATGATGATTTACTGGATTTAATGCCATGTAGGTAATTAATACCTACATTTAGCATCAAATACAAATATACCTATACAAAGTGATCTGAGCTACTAAGGCAATTAAACCACTATCCCAATGTCACAAAGGATGTTTTAGAATGAAAACCTTACTTGGCAACTGCTCTTCTGACATGTATTTTATGCTATTGAGATAAAGTTCAATATCCCCAGTTTCTAGCAAACATAATACATAGTATGTTGGCTCCCATACATTTAATGCTGATTTAATGCAGTATCATTCTTATGTTATGTTTGGCTAAATACCTATGTAGATGACCTAGGTCTGGAATCTCAGATTGCATCCTAACTTGTACAGAGTACAGATGCTTAGTAACTTGATATTAAGCAGTTGATTGATATTGTGATTGTATATATATTGTTGCTTTGCAATGTGAAACAAGCCGGACTGTCATGAGATACAACTGCTTGTGTAGGGCTCTTGAACCATGACTGCATATTATGCTGTGTAAATTTTTTGTTACATACACACTACACTACATATATTTTTTAAAGCCGATTCCTAACTTAGAATAGAATAATATTATATTCCTTTGTATAAAGATTTTTAATCAGCAAATAGTAACATAAGGATTACCGCCTGGACAACCATAGTTTTGCATTGCGATTTGTGTCTGTCATATAATATGCTTGTTGGGTTAAATAAAGATTAAAAAAAACGTCATTATTATCAGTAGTTACTTTTAGAAGTTCAATGAACTTAAAAAATCTACAAAACTATTTTATATAGGTAGGTTTAGACAGCATAATATATTTTATTAGGTATTTTAGAGCTAATTTAATATATTAATAATGTATTCATAAAAAAGTCGACTTTATTATTTCTGCACTAATATTAAATTGCAATTTCATGACTGTACAATTAAATAGCATTTATTTATGTGCAATGCAGTTGTATAAACAGTATTTTCTAATACAAACTCCAAGTAGGACAGCCCCAATGGCTGCTAATGTTTAACTTCCTTCTAGCACTATGTACCTAATCTCCTTACCTAGAATATAAATGCATTTTGCATAACTTATTTGAGCTAAGCAGTTGTTTACATTCACTAATTGAACAACATTTTCAATTAAAATAAACTGATTGGTTTTAAAGAGTATTTTTAGAATGTCATTCAGCCCAGGATAGCAGCTTTGATTTCTGTTCAATGAACTTGACTACCTACTTAGCATTTTTCTAGCATAAGTGTCTAATTATCTACATGGAGTTATTCCTAATTGCCTCATTTAAAAACGTCAATTTGCATTAACTAGCAGTGGTCAGTAATAGCTTAGCCAATTTCCATTTAAGTATTAAACTTTTAAAAATATTTCATTGTTTTTAGCTTATATTATTCAGTTTAATTTCCTAGTAATTGCCAATAGCGTGGTGGCCTAACGCCTTTCGCTTTTAGTGGCGTCCCGTACAATGGGACGCAAACGGATTGATGGTGAACTACCAAAGATTTTGCCATGTATCTGCCATCCACGACTCCAGGTCAAGCTTTTGACCAATATTCTGTTCTATAATCACCTTAATTTTGAACATTCCCGCCTGACAATCTAATCTAATCTAAGCATTCGTCGAAAACACAAATACACGCGCAAGAACTTTCAGCCAATTTCTATTTGATGTCGTAGTTATTCGTACCTACCTCAGCATATTATTATAAACTAGCTTTCCGCCCACGGCTTCGCCCGCGTGGTTTATTGGCTTTTCTATACTAAAATATGTATGTATTATACATATAAACCTTCCTCTTGAATCACTCTATCTATTAAAAAAAACCGCATCAAAATCCGTTGCGTAGTTTCAAAGATTTAAGCATACAAAGGGACATAGGGACAGAGAAAGCGACTTTGTTTTATACTATGTAGTAATACTACTTATGATCCAGCTTTGAAAGTCAGAATTTCTCATATAGTTTAGTTTAGCATTGTAAATAACATTAATGTAATGTACTTGACCTATAAAATCTAAGACCTAGGCCAATGTAGTAAAGTTGACGCACTTCTAATAAATAAACGTCTATTTCTGCCTTCCGCACATATCTACACGAAGCTTGAAGGTCATCACAGAATTGACGCACTATTTATTTTACTCTAAGAATCATATTTTTGATATTCTATCGTGTTTCTCTTCAGAATTTTTGCGTTGCGTCTCAATATTTTTTCACGGTCCATTTCTTAAAGCTGGTTCAAGTCATATTTAGAATATATTAGAGCCATCTTGAATTTAGCATACAGAACATACCAATAAACTAAGGCAAACAGGTTATTGGTTCTATTGGTGAATGCTTGATACCGATTGGCTAAAATTCATCTCTGCGTAAGCTAGAAAAGTTAGTTTAAGCCTAAAAATTGCAGTTAGGTGTAAACTTGGCCAAAGAAACATCGTAAATGAGGTCCTTGTCGAAAGCTAGATGTAACCTTCCACCTTCTGCAAGCTAATTCCTAAGGTTACAAAGGTTTTCTTTATAGATTATTTTTAAAAGGACCCAATTTGGGCTTCAGTTCGAAGGTATAACTTGTATTTACATTGTAATGTCGGAAATCTTTACTTCGATTTTCAAGAATGTTTGGTGAAGCTAAAGAAACAAATAAAGAAAGATTTTTTCTGCAAAACTTTCGAACCAGTTTGCGTCAGCCCCTCGAACATTTTAGATTTATTTTGCGCAGCGTCTTGTCTTACCAGACGATCATCAAGTTTCAGAACGATTTTGGTCGTGTACCTTTATTTCTACTTTTTTAAAGAAAGGGATTCGAAATTGCGTTTTAAAACTGCACGATCATGGAGTTAGGTTGGCATATCGTTAACATGCAATAAATCTTTAAACCCATAAAACTTAGAAAATCGCGTCACTAACATTCCAATAAAAGTCCTGCTAAAGTACCTTATGTCTTTGAGAGGAAGAGGGAACGATATCTTTCTACTTCAATAGGTGGGCCTGCTAAGCCTCTAATTATTAAGGTGAGCAACCTTGATCCTCAAAGAGCAAAAATGTATTGTAAATCCATAGTTCAGCAGTGACGGAATCCTCTATTATTAGGCCCCATAGCGCCATGGCCATGGCCCCATAGCGCCATTGCCATGGCCCCATACAAAGGCGAGGCCTACTGATTGTTAGCTAGATTTCTGCACGAAAAAAAAGTCTTGTGAATCAACTGTAGTGCAAATTTAATGAAACCCGGTTAAGTATTTAATTCGCAACATGATTCTAATTGAAAATATTACACACTTGAAGAAACTATCCCACTCACTATTTGCGAAGTTTGTAACATGTTTTGTTGTCAGTGTAAACGCGGAGTTGGAAATATGTACTTATAATGTGTTTTTTTTTACTTCTGGTATTTTGTGACAGGGAAAAGAAGACAAAACATATTAATTTCTAGCTATAGGAAATTTATTGGAAGTTTCATTATATTATAATAATATTTTTAAAAATGAGACTTCTATAACCACAACCTATTTCGTGTTTTGCTACAAAAGTAATCTTCGGCTTTCTATTTTTTTGGCAAGTCTTCCTGTCATTGTGAATACGTCGAAACAATGGTTCGTCATTTGTGTAGTGCAAATAGGGCAAGGTTGAAATAACAGGGCTTTCTAAAGACCAACACATAAACAGTATAATATAGCTTTTGTAACCATGTAGCATTTAAGCATGCCCTATTATCGTTGGTGCTGACTCATCCTCTTTGCCTTTTCCCAATTGTCTTCCAGCCTAACTAGATGTGGCTTAAATATTTTAGTATTTAACACGAAGAGTCTGTCATCAGACCTCCGAAACCCAAATACTGCGCAATACCGATATTCTGAGGATAGACTGGTTGTCATGCTTATTGGTCTTCTGAATACCATTACCGATTTTCATTGTTTCGTATATGACAACCGGGACCGACGGATTAACGTGCTCTCCAAGGCATAGAGGGGTCTAAATTATGTCAAGAATGGCCCCACATCCACACACTTACCTTTGTAGATCAGATTTTTTATTATACTTAGCTACTAGCTCCTTAAGAATAATAAAATGTCATGACATCGGATAAGGATAGGGACACAGGTGTCCCTACAACTATAGAGTTCTTGTATCGTTCATGTACTTTACCACTTACTTTAACCATACACCATGTAGATCTTAGCAATTATGCTAAGTTAGCATTACACTAGTTTATCTAATTTCCTTTATAATGAACAATCGACAATTGATTGAGTATTTTATTACCATCGATAACGATAGCATTAGTAGACTAACGTTCCTAGGAACTAGAAACGTTCTTACTGTAGTTTAATGCTTACGCTGAGATAACCTTACAGAGCATTAACTAGCAATTACAAGGAACTAATCATTGTAAGTAGGTAATAATTAAATGAAAACGTAAGGACACTTTTTACCTTTACAAACGCCACAACCATAAGCACACAAGACTATTTAAAGCACAGTGATTAGAAACTAATTTATTAATACATATCTACGTCTTTCAAATGCTACTTAATACTTTTAGTACCTTATTCCAAAACTAGTATTACCAAACTTGGTCTTTGTCAAAATGGAAGTAAAGCACAGCTTTATGCTATTTTACAAGGTGATTTTTAATTCTTTAGCAATTTAGATCTCTCATAATCTGAAAAGATTAAAACAGCTTTAGTATAATTCTACATAAAAG
This sequence comes from Subacronicta megacephala, assembly GCA_958496365.1. Lineage (NCBI taxonomy): Eukaryota > Metazoa > Arthropoda > Insecta > Lepidoptera > Noctuidae > Subacronicta > Subacronicta megacephala. The sequence goes on from OY292521.1 coordinate 12,012,782, forward strand.
TTATAATAATAGTTTAAGAATTAATGTCCCGTAATAATGCTAACAATAAGAGTCATTAGAAAGACGGTCGAAACTGACACACAGTCGGCTACTTTCGTTTCTATTGTGTAATCAATCGAATTAGACGGTAGCCGCGGGCACCGTTGCAAACGTTACACCGTATGTCCCCACGACTTCAGACAATACTTGACGCCCGCATTCAAAACCCGCTTTGTAAGTAATCAAATTAGTGTACCAACCGTACAAATCTCGCCTTTTAGCCGCAGCACCAACTTGACGACCTGATTGCTTTTATTAAGTGATTGATGCTGGCGTTGAAGTAGACAGATGTTTGTTTGATAAACGATTGGTACAGTATTAAAGGATTATATAAGTTGTTACGGTGTGTTGAGCTCGTTTTTATGTAACTAAGCATTAGTGTGAAGCAAGATTTGATCTAGAGGTGTATCAGACGTTGACCTCGTGTTCTAAATATAACACACAAGTTAGAATAGATGGTAACTCTGCAAGTAGTACAAAACTTAAACGAAACGCAGGCTGTAGTCAACTGCGTTCCTTTTTTTAAAGCTATTTTCAATCCAGACGCAGGATTGCAAATTCACAACCTGTTTGTGTCCTTGCTAAATCGTTCACAACCAGTTTCTATTAGCAAAGCGAACCTTGACATAGCCTGAAACGCTTCAGTGAAGAACTCAAGTATCGCTCAATACTAGCGGTCAATGATGGTACGAAAATATATTTATAATATCTGTGCGCTCATGAGTGTGGTATGGATTGCTAAATATTTAATCTAATTACGGAGGGCCACTTATGCCAGGCTTTTAATTTAAATCGCCGGCTTCTAATTGGCTTTACGATATTCTGTTGTAATAATTTTGAACAGCCAAGTTGTCTAAACTTGGAAGTCAAGATCGTTTAATCTTGGCTTTAATTGCTTTCGCATGATTAAATTTTTATGTATATAGAACTTGTTATGAGCGTCCTTTAACAAAACTGCTTGGATTGTGGGTGGGGTTTTAAAATAAATAGTGGTACACAACGTTCTCTCGTATTTTTGTTGTATTGCTATTAGTACAATTCTGTTTCTGAACGGTAATTTACTTAGACTTTCTCATTACCTAATCCTTAAACTATTATTGGGAAACCTAGGGGCGCATAGCAGTTAACAATAATGACATATTGTTAAAGAAAACACCATAAATGTCAATTTTAAAATTACACTGATTGATAAATGGTCATTGGTCTTGACCAAGTCTTCATTTAGAGAGCTAGAAATAGGTTTTAACAAGCATTTTTAGGTGTTGATTATTTTTTAGGAATTTATTGAAGTAGGTATTGAACTTTAACTAATACAAATTAAAGAGATTTAAAGTTTAGAACATTATAACACGTAAAGTTAGTAGCAGCAGCGAGGGCGATGTCTCTTTACATACTGTATTCAATAAAAAAAATATGCATAATTACACTAATTTTGGTTAGCCTAAACCGTCAAACATCACACTGGAAAATTTATGCTCCCAGACCTTTTTTGTTTTATCGCTGTCAAGTTGTTTATTATAAAAAGCCATAAATCCCATTTGAAATTAAATTTTTCACTTGTCTGTTTTCTGTCTCGTTCAGACACATGAAAGTACCGTATCATGTATCGCTTCGTTTTTCGAATAACATTTTTTATCCCTGCCACTTCAGTTCCGTAATTGAGTCTCCATATTGCGAGCACTCGCGCGCTTCTTGCGTTATCGAATTAAGGAGCAGCGGAAATGTAATTAAAACCTCCTTTCATTTTAACCTATACAGTGTTCTGGAAATATAATACATATTTCCAGAACACCGTGTGTAAAAAAAACCGTACTACGCAGTTCCTAGTACCTACCTTATCTCGAATGACAGTAATTTTAAACTCTGTAAAAGTTTATGATGCGTCAGACATTGAATTTGTGGGAACAGACGCATTGTTATGTAAGTAAGTCTGTCTACCGTTATTGTATATTTCTTTACGGTTGTTGCATTTTCTGTAGTTACCGTCAGATGCTGTGGCTTGATCAAATTGTTTTAATAAATCCAGAGTTCGTTGGTAAGTTTACTTTAAAAGAAGTCTTTACGAAGAAAACCGTCTAATAGGTTCATCATCATACGATTTGACTGTAGTTTAATATTAACCTTTGAGTCGGTAATATGTTTAGTATAACAGTGATTACCGGCAATCAAAGCGACCGTGGGAAACTCGTTCAATCCATCCATAATTTGTGATTGACAAGCTTTCAGTACTTACATGATTGATGTATTGGCTTTATGAGATGTCTGTGTCAAAAAAAATAGTCAAACTAAAATAAGAAATTGCGACGCTATTTTTGTTGGGTCCCAAAGTTAGTATTGCGTCGCACGTGCGTGCTAAATAACGCGTAACCTTGCTCTCCCCTCGTCCTGCAGGAACCGGTTGATCGGCGAATACCGGAATTTCACTCCGAGACAATAGTGGATCCAGTGAACCGAACTCTCTCGACCCCCCGAGATACACTTCGCCACTGTTCCCAGACGGAAAAGTAAATAATGATCAAGGATCGAGAACTCTGGTTAGCTTTTCACAGCCAGGTCTCTTTATGACTTTCTGCAGTAGATGTTCGATTGGGTTAAAAGCACATGGTATGGTAACATATTTATGAAATACCCTTGATGTAGTGTAAACGTGAACTTGAGAAAGTGTGAAATCTGTTGCGTAATATACACAGGAGCAAATCGCAATGCAAACAATACGGATATTCCTAAAATACAAAACGTAGACACAGTTCTTTTTTAGAATCCTTAAGCAAGATCGCGTGGGTTCTATCAAGGCTAGCCTAGCGAGCTGCAATCCATTTACAAAACCGTGAATTTAAATAACCATGGTGTGTTTTATAGTCGCAACAAAACAAGCGTCTCTAACGCGATAAAATTAGCTGTAAATCAAATACAAGGTGTCTGGACGAGATTACTAACTCTACTTTCTGAGAAACTGATTACAAAACACTTGTCTGATGGATTACTGAGTCACAATGCGATAATGAATGTTATTGATGGTACGGACGGCTAGTTTCGTGAAGTAAATCATAAAGAAAACAGTAGAAGCCAACTTTCTAATCTTTACTGAAGCTTTAACACAAATAATGATACAAAACATTCGAAAGAATAGTTTTTACTGAGTACCAAGCAATAAACAAACAACGGATTTTTTAGTTAACCCACTTCCGTTTTGCTGAGTAGCCGAGATGGCTACGAATGCTCAACAAGCCGTAACGAGAGACTATTTCCCGCACAAAGCCCTTTCAGCTCTACCGGTTCGACCCTAGGCCGCTGAGCATGTAAGTAATTACTGCTCTGCCCTAATTCCTGGTGCCTCTCTGATCCCAGTTAAACGACTGACCTGTTTGCTTGCAAAGCAAACTGCATCGGTTTGTTGAATCGATGAGTTGCTACCTAAAGCGTTTCCTATGCTTGCTATATCGGTAGAGAGGTATCTAACTAGGTGAACAAATGAAAGATGTAATACCATTACGCCTGTATTCCACGAAGGGTTAAGAAGAGAGGTACTATAGACCAACAGGGCGAGCCTTTTGTAATTTCGGACCTCTTCAAACTCCTGACAAGTAAGACTGAATATTTCATAGAATAAAATTACTTTTAACAAAAAAGTTAAACCGCCTTCAAAAACTAATAAAATAATTTTGTCTAAAACAGTTTGGGAAGTCGGTGACTTCTATTTGAGTGGGTCTTCTGTTTTTGCCACCGACTTCCCAAACTGTTTTAGACAAAATTATTTTATTACTTTTTGAAGGCGGTTTAACTTTTTTTTTTAAAGTAATTTTATTTTGTAATTTTTAGTGGAAAGTTTTGTTTAGAAGTACTTGTTAGCCAACTAAACGCACTGCTCCAATAAGACAGCGATGTTTCAGAGTAAACGATAATATCATCTATGTAAACAATTTTTAGATTTTTGTCGATATTTTCAAAACTGCCTAACAGATTTCGATAAAAATTTGAACGGGACCACCTCTGAAGAATGACCTACCAAACAAAAAAACAATAATTAAAATCGGTCCACAATTGGCGGAGATATCGCGTAACAAACATACGAAAAAAAACATACAGACGAATTGAGAACCTCCTCCTTTTTGAAGTCGGTTGAAAACTCAAAAATCCGGAAATTCAGAGCAGGATATTGAAATTCAGCTAACAAAAGTAATGAGGCAGTTCAAAAGATACAATTTAAAACTTGAAGAAACCACGATAGTGTTGCGATTTGTGTACAATTGTACGTTGTATAATCCGAACAAAGGGGTCAAACTAATTACGATCGCCACTATTACGAATAAAAAACAGCATCGTGAGTCCAAACAATAAAGTTATTGTTGCTCACGACTAGAATACGCGTTTTCGTTGCGCTTGCGTCATCAAATCTGTCCCGTACGATCGTAATCGTAATAGTACTAAGGTTATTTATACATGGATAGCTAAGCACATGTTGGTTGATTGGTGGATCGACCTGGAACATTCCGAAAATTAATTTGAAACTCAAACACGAAACTCAAGATACAAAGATGATACAATTAAATATGGCGTCAGACTAACTAAATTAGGTTCTTGAAAATCTAAGTCTGTCAAAATTCGTTCCAACATGAAACATCTTACTAATGAAAATTCATAACTTGGGACTTTGTAAGGACCGTTCATAATGGAGAGTGCTTTTGTGAATCAATGAGCTTGCATTTCGGAACGTGCTCTGCTTTACGAAAAGCAATATTTTTGAACAAATTTCTGTCAATAAATATTTTCAGTTAGTACATTTACGCGTGTTTGATGTCTATATAAATGGTCTATTAATTTTCTAAAACATTATGGTCCTAAGCACATAAATTCTGGTGTTGCAGCACCATTTTAGCACCCAAACACTAACTAGTAATGAGTGTACTAGTCTGTTTGTTGAATAAACAGTACCCTTTGTGTAGTCACGCTCAAAATACACAAGCTTTTGTGTATCCTACGTAAAGATCTAGTTTCGGTACATGTTAATGTAGATAAATTGAACGAAATTGTTTCTTAAGTGAAAAACCGTGTTGAAACGATTATCCAACTAAAAGTATTGAACAAATTTTGATAAAACTTGATATAGAAATAGACTGACAGCCAGGGCAAAACATAACTATTATAATTTAATCCCGATTAAAACCACTAATTCTCTAGGAATCAGGAAAGCAAAGCGACATACAATTAAGTAAAGGAATTAAAAAATCACCGTCACAAAATGCCTCTAGAAAGGAAAAAATAATATGTGAATATTGTTTCTTTACGTTTAATATAAGTAGATTATTCAAATCCAAGCGTCGTTGCGTCAGGGGGTCACATCGATCGTTCCTAATTAATTTACCCCTCTTTTTCGCTGCGGGTTAATAAAAACTAGATTCTAACTAGACGCAGTCTAAACCTAGTAAGTATTTAGTATCTACTTTTTGTCGCAAATTCATCATTTACTTCTAATTGGTCTAGCTGTTGCTGACCGTCAGCTTCTGGGTTTGATTCCAAGGTCAAGTGCTATGTTTCTATTAAATACATACTAAGTAGCAACTCGGAATTTGGATTTGTTTATTGGCAATAGATTCGCACCTTATTTTATACAACCTAAAATATGGCGAACTATGGCTCTACATTACATTACAGCTCTTCCTAAGCTTTCGGTAAATACAGGTTGTTATATTATGTAATAAATCTTTTATTTTATTACTAAATGAATCAGTTATTCTCATGTGAATATAATTTCACGGTATCATAACTGTGCTTTAAACGTATAACGTAATAATTCATTTCTTAATCGAATATGAACATTTCTACAGTGGGTATCCATATACTTAATGGGGCTTTAAAAACTAACGCTCCAGGAGTAAAATGAATTGCTTTCAGGATAGAAGCATTAAATAGATGTGACTGCTTTTAGACCCCGAGTGCTACGTCACAGTAATAGGGCTGCGATTTACAGGAATTTCTTAAAAAATATAATAGTAGTACTTGGATTAAGTAATTGTTTTTTTACTATACTGTAAAACTTTTCTAAATAAGCCACAAAGATGTTGGATTAAGTGAATGTGCTCTATAATTCTCATGCCTTCGCCCCTCTAATGTAAGTTATTTTAGGTTAGGAGGCAGTCCTTTTTTGATAGTTCAGATAATCCTTTGTTATATGTATATGTATATTGCTTTTCTTTATTTATTTTTATTATTCCAATTTAGATATACATTGATTCAAAGTGTTTAGCTTATTTATTTATTTTATGTACGCCAGACTACCTTATTGTCGCCTTACCTTTCTCTCGAGTCCATCCAAAGGTTGTCTGTAAGAGATCGCTTTTAGCGATTACACCGCCCATTGTACCATTTTATTATTAATGATTTGTACTTGGCTTTCGTTTGTGGTGTACAATAAAGAATATTGTCTATAATCCTCGTGCCACCTTGGGAGGCGGTAGGGTGTCAGCAGCGGATTCTTTTCGACTGTAACCCCCACTTGCCTTCCTCTATAGTCACGGCCAGTCGTGACATTCGCCACGATTATGTCAGGCTAGGAGGCAGCCCTAGACGGAGATGGTTTTCACCTACCCCTTTGTGTAGCATTTTCTGCATCCTTACCACTTAACTCGAGCCTGTATTTTATCACCATAAAGTAATATTTATTGTAGGAATGCTTAAATATTATAGAGTTCACCCGTAGCGCATATAGAATTAGGGTTGCCATCTGTCCGGGTTTCCATGGATTTGTCCTAGTTTAGAGGGCGTCCGGGCGGGGATTCATTTGTTTAGTTCGAGGTTAAATTTCTCGAATTTCGACTGTTAAAAAATTGATAGATCAAGATGTCAGGATATTTGTAACTTTTCAAGGATTTTTTAATGAATTCTAAATAGGACAGAAGCTTTTTTTTTATTTATGACGTTAGCGTAGACTATGCACCTGCAGTCTATTAAAAGATGACCTATAGCAAACTTTTATGCCATATTTCAGTGCAATTGTTTAGGAAATGTTTGAAAATGTAATGTTTATTGTTATTGCTGTAGAGCACGCGTGGGTTTGTATTCCCTGTCACGAACGTGTGAAATAAAATCCACTTGTTTTGTCCGATTATTATTTCGATACTATTGCCTAATTTTTTTTTAATTTTTTTTTAAAAAAAGCTTACTAGCAATGTGGGTCACACATTACTAGTATTCTTGTTAACCCCTCGTGCTAAGCTAAATGCTTGTGTTACGAGTGGGTTCACGTCGGTAGTGCAATGGGTGGGGTTCGAACCGGCAACCATATGATCGCAAGTCCGACGCCCGAGCCATTAGACTACCGACGCTTCAAAATAAACACAGAAGGGTTTTTTGATGTACATTAGCCGGGAAAATCCGAACTCAGAACTGCTAATGGGATTTTCTTAGAAAAGCCCAATAACACTGCTCGACCTGGGAATCGAAATCAGAATCCCTTACGTAGCAGGCGAGCTTGCAAACTAGACTCAAATCAAATCAAATCAAACCAAATTTATTTGTCAAACATGGGTTTACACACAAATTTAGTATGCATGATCTTAAAATAAACATTAAAAAGCCCAGACATGTTTTGCCCAGCTGAGGCGTACAAATATATACGAAATAATACAGGACTAAATTAAAAATATGAGCAATATGCGTAATTAAATTATTCAACAATATTATTTAATAGCTCCAAAATATATGTAGGTATTTGTCAAATTGTATTTCTTTGGCAGTTTATTATAAATGTTTGTGACTCGTGACTCGTGAAGACTCGTGAGTTAGTATTGATTCCTACTATTACCGACGCTAGTTAGCTACTGGAACTTATCTAGAGCGTTGCTATGGTTACCAAATTAATTTAAAACTATAAAATATCTATTTGCATCTTTAAATCCTCAATACAATACAAACTCTCAACTACCACCAGTACCTATAAATATAATAACGTTCCAATAGAATTCTTTTGCAATTTCAAGTGCTACCGGCTACACATCGTCATGAAATTCCAGTATAACCTGACCTCTTATTATTTAGCTTTTCCGTACAACGAGAGGCAGCTAAACTGGACTTTGCGTTTAAATTGGTATATGACCGTGCCATACATTATTTTCCCATTGACGGAACTATTATAATGTATTAGATACTCTTCTAAAAAGTAAAAACCCCTCATCAATAATAGTATAAAACTATGTAAACAAAACAAAGTTTGCCTCTTGTAATGACGTGACCTGGTAATTTACACGTCAATTATCAGGTCACGTCATTGAATTTGTTATAAAATATACACCGTAAGTGTTACATTTATAAACTTGGAAATAGTATTAATATGTATGATATGGTTGTAATATTTAATAAATGAATAAAATAAAACAATAATCGTCCAAAATTTGTATGAATATCTACGGGTAGTCCAGGTATGGGTTTAGATCCCATGTATCGGCAGCATGTAATAGGTAATTAACCGAGCAAAAATCCATACTCGGGTAAGCGGAAACTATGCACCACCACATGCTACGACTCTTTCGCTTCTTCCACATTTATACACGCGCGCCAGTTGCGAGTAAGTACTACGCATCTGACCTTTTTGAATAGAATTGCAATCTCTTAACTCAGGTAACCAAGACAAGATGCGTGAAAACCCAGAATTTTGGACACAAACACGTCAACAGAATTGTTTTTTTTTTTAAATTACTTAGTAAAATAAAATAAAATAGTTTAAAATTATTATATCGCCAGCCAGCGACCGGTAACTTGAAAACTTTTAAACTCAAACTACAAATAAAAACCCCGCCCGGACGCTACCCGGACGCTCTCCGGACGCCTTCTAAACTAGGCCAAATCCGTGGAAGTCTGGACGAATGGCAACCCTATTTTGGAGGATCGCACTAATAAGGTCTTTGCATCTTTCCAGTGTACCGAGTAGTAGGTACTGCTGTAGTTTTCAGAACTTTTGTGCTACTGCATAACGTTTACCTAGAAATTTAAAGTGCAATAAAAGACTCATAGCTGTGACTTCACTACTTCACTAAGTGGTGCCTACGTCACATTTTAAAATAAATTACTACTTCGAAAATCAAATCACATAACCAGGAAAATAAATACAAGTAATATATGTTTGCGGTAACGGCTGTCTGACGTAACAAATCATAAATTTATCCTCGTTTCAGTACAGAATTTTGTAAGACAAATAAACTTATCTCTTCTGTTGTTTTAGGGTTTATCACGTTCGTATAAAGTATAATTTACTTTGTTTCTTCTGATATTGTCTATGCAAAGTAAGGTTTCGTTTCTCCTCGAAGTTATTTCTCCCTGGAGCTCGCTTTGCTTTTGTTCTATTTCCCCGCCCTGAAAAGGGATGCGGTTTATGTGATGCCCGAAAATAGGTTATGGTTTGGAGCTAATTAGCAGTCACCAAATTTTATGACAATCACATTTAATTTAATTATGACCTAGAATTGTTATCTGAAACAGGATAATTTCTGAAATCAATTGTTTTGGTCCATATTATAATAATATATTCTAATTTTATATAAAATAGTGTTATTATATTATCTCTCCGTGTTGTGCGCATTATATTCTCGGAAAATCGGCAGAAATATTCCGAGCGCATTGAAAGAAGAGGTCTTTCTGTAATGTCAATTTCAATTCAATTCTGGTATGTCAGACGGTAATGGAATATGATGCTGCGATATCCAAATAATGTTATTGAAATACCTTATTTTTGTAGTCTTGCTAACGTACTAATACGTACGCTATCTTACAGTGAAGAGTTTTAATGACATCAATCAGTATGCGGTTGTTTGTTTACAGTAAAATGGGAAAAATTATCCAATAATAATTTCAAAGTAACCAGCAATAACGTCAATACCATAGGATAATGAAAATTTATAAATGGATCTGTTTATATAAAGTACAATAACCGTACGTACTTTTAAACTGGAAGACGTCAGAAAGGACTGACAGATAGAGTTCGCGGACGAATGACAAGTTGTTCCGTGGCCCAAGCAAAGAGTGGTGAAATTAAACACCCGTGTGGGTAAGTCGGTAGTTCACCTATAATGGGTGGAGTCCAACCCGTGCCGTCGCGTTCCCTGGGCGGCGAAAGTCCATGAGAATTTCTACACTATAAAAAGGACCGGTAGATAGAGCATTTAGGAGTGAGTGGCTAAAGCTATAATTATATATCCCATGACGCCTTTTCCCACAACGGTAAGCGAAAACCATGAAACGCCAAATGTCACTACGTCTACCAGTTGTTGAAATGTATATTATGTGCATGAATAAATCCGAATCAGTATCGATCATATCACAATCACACAAACAAATTTCGGAAACAGGCAACAATTCATCTTGATAAACCACTGACGCGAATGTCACGCTCTGTCATCCTATATTTTGTTCCGTTCCATCTATCTTGACGATACGTCGGTGGCGTGGAGCCTTTTATCAACGTTTTGTATTCAGGTTGGTCGACACCTAGTATATGTGTAGAGAGGAGATACTGTCGCGTTTCACTGCTACATTTACATCATGTCAGCACTCGTCTTGAATCTATAATTTATGTTATTCAATAGCCCACACAGATTTTGTCAAGCAACCTGTTTGAAACATTTAAAAGTAAAATTACTGCAGTCTAGTCCTCCAGCGCATATCAATTTGTATCTATTGTCGTAATTATATTTAAGGAATAACGGATACTTTTCCCGAGCACAATTTCTTTTGGCTAAGTACAAAATTGCAAGTTGGCAGTTTACAGACTTAATAGCCATACGGTAAATTTATAATTTAAAATATCCATGGTCACTTGATGCAGTGTGTGCAACTGTGCATGTCCCCGCACAAGCAAACGATGCATGAATTACTGCACAATTTTCCTATTAAAAACATATTTATGCTACTCACGTTACTTATAATAAAAGTGACCAAGTAAATGTGGATCATTGACTAATGAATGAAGGCATTAAACCTATTCGAGTCTGCCATACATTAACCGGAATTTGAATTAGATTGAGATAAAGTGTTGAAGGTGCTAATAAAAGCATTTTAAACGTGTTAACTCTGACGTAAACGAGATTCAATGTAGTTACTCCTTTGTCTGAAATTTTGATCGGTGGTATCACCACCTCTCCCACTGGGTGGCCACTCTCATCTTTACCACCTACCACCTGGCAGCGCGTCAGCAATTTACCTATAGAGCTATGACAGCGATGACTACTATACCGTCAGGTCTGTAGAATTTCAGTTTAACCCTTTAGTAGTTCAGACACAGGTACAAAAAAAATGTATTATAAAAAATATTAAGTAAATGACATTCGGCAGAATACAAAAAAATAAAGCTCTTGCAAAATTGCTTCCACGAATGAAACCGCTTCTGCAAGGGACGCAGTAATAACATTAATGTTTGAGATTCATCTCGAGAATACCTGGCGTATCACGGAGTGTCCAAACACAGATGAATGTCTGGCGTGCCGCAAATACTTGTGTGAACCGACCATGTTATCCCAGCTTGAAAAATATCTAACTGATGGAACTGGCCGAGTGGTTTGTGAATTAGTGTGGCTACCATGTACTGGTAAGTAACGTACGTAATTTTGTCTGTGAGATAAGTAACGTTGAGCTTACACCGTTAGTTAAATTGTGTAAGGGTGCTGATAGTATCTTCGCGAGCGTTCGCTAGAATGATCGACGAAATGTGCATTCCGATTGGATGTTCAATTTGAAGAACCAATCAGCACCCTAAGGTATTGAGACGATAATTTATCAGCTATCTAGCTAGCTACCGGAAGTTTGACATCCCAAAGGACTTTTTGAAGCAGAACCCCATGTTCGTTCTCAAGACAGTCTGCTTGCCAAAATTTTATCAAAATCTGTTCAGCGGATTAGTCGTGAAAAGGCAATGTAAAAAGTTACTTTCGCATGTATAATGTCCACCCGTATGGATTTCTGCATCGATTCATTCTACATTTCACTTTGTAAAAATCAGGATTAAAAATTATGTATAATTTGATAAATTATGCCAGGCAGCAGCTTGCTATTGCAGCTAACAAGAAATTAATGACCTATGCAGGTAATTAATTTCTTGTTACCTGCATTATAAATAAAATAAATAAGCTAAAGTGACGTCATTGAGCTTGCTCTCAAAGTTCAATTTGTACCGATAGTCGGGCTATTAAGCGTTCCGCCTATAGCCACACTGTTAGTGGCTGACTAATGAAATTAGCATAGCGCTCCTATATCACACGGGAAGGGGAGAAAGGACGCGGTACTGTAGCCCTAGACACAACTTGTACTATCTATCATGCAATACCGGCTTGCTACTCTAGTTTTTGTTTGATTTCTATTGACAGTTGACACTACGTCCAGTAACGGCCCATTTCTGTACATTAAATCTCATCGCAACAGGCCGATGTCTGTAAATTGCAGGTATGGAAGAAAAAATAACACAGGTTGGTCTTTATTAAAGCAACAGAAGCCAAAATGTGTTTTTTTTAGAATTTTTGTCTGTCTGTCTGTATGTTTGTACCCGCATCACGCAAAAACTACTGCATGAAATTGACTGCAGTTTACATCGATGTATTGCTACAGGTCTAACTTAAACATAGGCTACATTTTACCGTAGAAAGTAACTTATTCTCAAAATTTTAGGGACTTTTGCCTACTATGTTGACGAAGTTGCGGGCAGAAGCTAGACTAATAGATTTTTGCTTACTAGAGATAGCATTTTGTCATAAGGGTTTGTTCGAATTATTTGAACGTTTGAAGTTGTCCGCAAGTGGTTTAGTAGTCGCAAGTTTTTATAGAAAGAACGGTGTAAAGACAATTGTATATGTTTCGCATTTGTGATTATTTTCTTTACAAATCTCTATTTTTTCTAATTAAGCGATTTTACCAGCGCGGCTAACTTCAGACGAGCAGAGTTATTTCCAACAAACTGTACTGAAAGTTTTGTTATTATAACCAGCCGAGACATACGCACATAACATGAGTAAAGATACAGGTTTGCGTTATATTTATGAAATAACATTTATTAATAACGAAGATTGCGTGATTCGAATAAAGACGAGTTTTCCTTGAATATACGTCGAATAAAGATGCTGTACTGAATTCAAATCTTGTCCGTTTGCAATGACGTAAAAACTGCATCAGAACCGTAATAGGAGCTTCCGCATGATTACGCATAGCATAGGTGCTTATATTTCTTAGTAACTGTTCAACGTGCATATAATTGCATTAATGATATTTTAACGTTTCCTGACTCATTCAAAGGTGTCCCATTTATTCAATTTCGTTATTCGACTGCAAGTTAATGAGAATCTTGGGTGACGCATACATTCATTGCTCATGCGTGTTGTAGTACCGTGTGAAGGTACTTAAAGTGCTAAATAGATTTATTGGGTACTATAGATTATATTGGTTTTGTAACCATTCTTGTAAATGGACGCTTAATAACCTCGCCAAATAAGCTTTATGGCCAATTTCTTGGATTCAATAAGACACGTTGCCAACTTTTCTCATATTCTAGACCTAACTTCGGGAAATATAGGCACCAATTTTATGGTTTTAGATAATCCTTTTCGACACTAGTCTTTTTTTCTTTATAATATCACATTTACTTAGGGCAGGGCGAAGCTCAGTGCGAATATGCTTACTATTTATTTAACAGGATATCATTTATTGAATTAGCAACCCTATCCATAATTTTATTGTTGTATCGATTACTAATCGTACTAAACATGTAATTATGGTAATGTGTCACCATTTACTTACCAAGTTTTCTGTGACCTGTCTTTCTATATTTATTTATTTTATTAATAGTTACTCATTATGATTCAATAACTGCCTCAATAGTCTAGTGGTCCTAAGCGCAACTGCTACGCTAAAGGTCTTGGGTTTGACTCCCAGGTCGAGCAGTGTTATTGGGTTTTTCTATGAAATTCTCAGTAGCTTTGAGTTTAGAATTGTGCCCTAAACATACCGCGAAATGAAGGTTTAGTATACACCTCTGCCTTACCCTTCATGGAATACAGGCGTGATGGTATGTTATTTTATGTATGATAAAATTTTATGAATGAATCCGAAACAGTCGTCGCCTGCCATTCATAGTGTGATGCATTGTACCTACGTGCAGAAAATAAACAAAATATACTATGCATTGTCACACATGAACTTAGCACTTTAAAATATTATCATAATTATCCATAAACCTAATCGTAGGTATTATATATGTATTGTAAACCTACCTACAGAGTATTATACAATGTTCTTCGTTGATATGATAAAATATGTTAGTCACTAATTATTCTTTTGTAATAAAACAATGCTATATTTTTTACAATATCATTGAAACTCAATTTGCTTTCCTGGTTTTTGACAACCTGTAAGTTTTAGAAAATTGGCATCGTCAGGTTACATTTTTTATTAAGGCTAAGGCATAGTACTTACGGTTATCAACATTGTTTCGGAAGACAATAGTATTTTTCAGATTAAAAATAAATAAATATAAGAATGAGTTTATTTAGTACTAGTTTCGATGTTGCCACATCCAACTGAAATATATTACAATAATATATATATATAGATTGTATACATATATGTATTTATAGTATGGTTGGCAACCCTAGAGCAAAAGCCTTCCCGAAGTCAGTCCGTCAGGTTACATGAGGTAATAATTATGAGGAAGGCCCATAGTTATTAAAATCTGTAAATAGTTTGAGTCCCATGTGAAGTCCCATTGTTACCATGTGAATAAACTGTAATTGGGTTTTCGATAAAATTATCAGTAGCAGCTCGGTTTGGATTTGTACCTGGTTAATGGCAATAGAGCCGCCCCCTATTAGGTACATGGGATGAGGATGGGATCTAAAATAATTATTAGTGATTTGTGGTAGGAATAACTATATATATATTAATATGGTATACAAAAGAAACTTATAAAAAACTCTTTGACAAAATGTATATTTTTTATGTCGCAGTTTCTGGTACTTATCACCGGACGATGTTATCACTGCAATACTACGTATTACTACGTAGGTAACAAACTGTAGTGGTTTGTATTGCACCGACACCGAATGACGTTGACGATACTCGCTAGATAATGCAAGTAAGCCAACAAACAACTTTAACGTTGATTTACTTGATGTTTGCTCTAGTTTTCACCTCATAAAGATAACTCAGTCGTAAAAAGCGGTAATTTAGTAGATGTAACAGTATTTTGTATGAAGGAAGTTAAAAAAATAAATTCTAAGTATTTACAACGATGATTGACGTCCACGCAAACATTGTTAGGAATTAAATTAATTATTATTTGATGCTCCTTCCCGAACTTGTAAATAGGAAGGTAAATGTTGTTGATGACGTATCATCGTTAATCTGTAGACGGGCAATGACCATGAGTGATTTTCCATCTAGTTAATCATTATTGTTGTTACACTACAAGTCCTAAACGTGAAATCAGAATGGGCACTTAAACTCTCTGGTTAAAGTTTTTAAGTAAACGTAAAGTACTTGAAATTTCGAGTTTCGACTATTCCAAGCATAGCAGGGTGATTGCTGAAGCTCAAAACACTCGAAAGTCTGGAAGACGTTACGCTAATTCGGAAGTGATTTGAGGTAATCAAAATTAAAACCTTGGCCCCTAATTACAAAAGATGGTGAAAGCCAAATCCTAGGTTAACCCAGTCTAGAAATGTAGTTCATGTTTACATAAACAGAACGCAGTTGGAAAACCCGTCTTTTCCTAAGACCATAAGGGGGTGAAAGTAAAATGGAATGCGTAGTTTAAAATATATATAGCGTTATCATCAAGTAGTATGATAAAATTATGTCCGAATAAACAAAATGCGTCTGCGAAGGGCGATGACCGAGCAAGCAATGCATGGACGGACGTGTTACACGCGTACAGTCAGTTGTAAAAATATTAATAATCAAATAGGAATGTTACGAGTGTCTAGGCAAACGTTGTGTAGGACGCCCGTCTACCAGGTGACGATTGACGATACGATGACGATAACACCTGAATATCATTAAAGGCTCATGATCATGAGGAATGCATCATGAGGAATCAACATCTATGAAAATGGCTTCCATAAAAAGACATTTAAATATAACTAGCGATAGGCAGGATATCATAATAAAATTAGGTATAATCTTCTACTTCTTAGCCTGACAAAGACAGAAATGAAACAAAACCAACATATTTGTAACCCTTTTAAATATATTTCCTGGAATACGTATGCAGCGTGCAGTTCATTGGCTTACAAATAAATTGAATGGGGTCATGCAAGGACAATATTATATTCTAGTAATAACTGCCGGCGGGTGCACCAGCTTTGCTTGCTCCTAAAGATCTTCGCGTGATATTAAATATTCTATAGCGGACCGCAAAAAAATATTTTTTTGACTATTTCCACGTTTCACAAATATTTCAGATTTATTAAAATATAATTGTATTTAGTGTATTCGATAACTCGAAAAATATTGTGTCCTGTCAAAGGAAAATTTGTAATTTACTATTATTGCTAAAGGTAACCATGGATTCCAGTAGATAATAATTTTATTTTCCTGTTCACCTAGTTAGACACAGTTTTAATAATTAGTTAACGTTTATTTAAACTTAAATACCACTGTACTGCTACAGAATTAGCAGAAAACAGCCGAACAAATGAACGAATAAATAAACATAACTACAGTAACATCATTATTATCACGTCTACAACTTCGAAAGATTTGGCACAGGGTGTACTTATGTATATCTACAATCCCTCATGACACAGGACGTGAACTTATTGCTACAAAATAGATAATAGTCCTAACGCTATTCCCAATAACCGGTCAAAACTTTAAACTTCGTGCTGCTTCTGGGAATTTCATGGAAAAAGCAAACAAATTGATCGAAATACATTAGTCTTTGAAAATAAAAGACCAAAGATCGTTTGAGTCAGCTGTGCCTACAAAGCATCTAGCTGGTAATGCGTCACCCTGTTTCTTTGTTTTATAAGGAAGTAGTGTATCTGTGAAATGTAGGTTGAAACAAAATAGATTAAATTTTATTATTGGATCTCATATAAAATATAATATATTTATAGATAGATTATTCTGTATAGCACACCAAAAGAAAAGAATACAAAAACAAACGTTACAGAAGTAGGTACAATTGGCGGTTTTATCGCTAAATGCAATTTCTTACAGACAACCATTGGATGGACAAGACTCCATAATGGACATTGATTTTATTATCAAATTAAATAATTATTTATTTAAATAATTAAAGTTCCCTTGGTTAAAAAAAAGAAAAGTTCTCTCACTGCGATTTTCACAAATTCTCACATGCACAACACCCAATTACATGTATGCCATACAAATTTTGTATGGCCTGCTTCCCTACGAAACGTAGCAATCGACCCGTTCCCCATGCACTTCGCCAACCTTGCCGTCAAAATGTCTAAACTGAGGCATATCTTCGACATTAAAATAGAAATTAAAATAACCTTATGTATGACGAATACGTCACTTTCCAAATCGGCTGAATCATCCGTGTTTACAGGTCATAGCGGTATAGATCCATTAGCGGTATCTAACCATCATTAATTGTATTCATACTGTCCTTATTCCTCATAATATACTTTCTGTGTCAGAGATGACGTCATTTGATTTATGTTTAAAAGTTATGTGACAAATTTGGTATATTCCTTTTGCATGACTAAAGAATGCTTGCAACTTTGATCGTTTTTGTTCGTGCAGAGCCATGCAGTTTGCATGGCTCTGCACGATACGAGGTAGGCGGAGGGGCAAAGGAAAGGCTCGAAGGTAAATAATAACTATGCAGATCAATCAATCTGCATGGTGAAATTAGTCTATGGATTCTTAGCACAGCGAGACCCCTCTCAGTATGTGCCCGAGTGGATCTTCCCCGATACATATACCCTGGATGTATAAATCACTAGTGAATCTGTTTCTTGTAGACAAGCGCGTTCCATTGTAGATTGCAGTGTCGCCTAGCATCAGGGGAACTGGCGGTCAAATTAGGCCTATCAAAATAAATGTGCACGCCGTATATCCTGAATGTCACATTCATATTCAGTTTTTTTTTAACATGTCATACGAACCTATGACAATTGTTAGTAATAATCTGAATCTTGAAAAGAATAAATAACCAGCTTATCCTTAGGAAAACGTTATTGGCAAGGAATTACTTTTCGGAGGTTTGATAACAATATGGCGTGTCGATATTCACCCGCATCTGGATATACAGTCCGACTACTCAGAGTCCAACATAGGTGGGAAAAGGTAAGGATGATGATGCCGAAGCCACGATACCAAAGTAATTTAGTAATAATAATGATAGAATGTATTACGTACACCATACCATAGAATAACTTGGATGGTTGGATACTTTCCGTCGAATTGACAGAGAATCCAACGATCATAAAAAAGACTGGAAAAAATACTCTTTGGTTAAAGAAAAATTTTGCATATATTCCACCCATAAAGATCCCATGTCAAGTTTATTTCATCGCTTTATTTGATAAGCCACTTGTCATTGACTGTAAAGAAATATATGAGTTCAACCACTTGAGAAAACGGTTATAAAGGGATGTCTACCACTCTTGAACTCAACACAAGCTTAGTCATAAACTGACCTATAGGGAAATAGGCAAAAATCGAGCCTTTCATTAACGTCATTTATGTTTTTATCTTGGAACAGATAACAAGAAAACTTATATTTGATAATAAAAAGACGAGGGCTCTTATTTTTTATAATTTTATCGTGGGTAAGGTGCGAAACACAGTAATTGGTGTAAATGAATCATTGTCAAATCCGATTACGTACAAAGTAACGAATCCTTATATTGCTTCATGTTAACAATGTGATTTTGCGGTCTTGAAACCATTACCAACATTAGGTACACCAATTATACAAAATCCAGTATAACCTGACCTCGCGTTATATAGGCTTTCAGTACAATGAGAGGTTTCAGCTTTTTCTGCCCTTTACTATACAAGGAACCTAAGATGACTAATTAAATAATGATGCTAAATCCAAAAATATTGTATTTGCAGAATATTGATTTTTTATTGTGATTATTCATCCGTACGCGAAAAAAAAAGAAATGTTTATCATAAAATTTTGCTCTTCCTCAGTTTTAGAAATTAGTCGATACCTTTTTAATAATTTTGTATTGGTAACAATTTCAGTACTTAGGTACTTCTAAAATTATAAGATTTATAATATTAACAGAAGCAATAGGGGCAAATCACTAAATCTTAAAGGCAGCTAAGGAAATAAAAAGCAACTGGAAGGTGGCCGTTTCTGAGCATCTAAAACCACAAATCGTGAGATTAGTCAAAACACAGCGTTGATACTATCACAACAATGTTTGGAAGCTATTAAAAACGACTCACAACTGAGTGTCTTACTAGGAAAACATTGGTTTACCGAACGAAGGTAATCTTATCGTCATCTTAAGCGAAATAATCGTCTCAATTATTTGAATTCATTCTTGGTTCTTAAAAAGACCTCGTATCTTTGTTCAATTCCCTGAAATTTGGCTCATGTGAATTTCTATTCCGAATGAGATTTTATCCTTGTCTTGATAAAAATGGGCTGGGTCGAAACTTATTCCCCTGGACTTGTCGCTTTTCCATGCGTTACTAAAATGACAGCTTTACAAGTCTGTAAAATTAACAGATACTAAATTTCTTCCCAGTCAGTTATAACGATGAATGACTTCATGTGTAAGTCCTCAGTTACTCAGTTTATTTATAAAGTCCAAGTTACTCTCCCGCGGTGTTTTGATTTCGCGACAGCCCTACGCTTCAACTACATTAACTCGTCCCCATTTCGTAATAAAACTCATATTGTTTCATGCAGAAAAACTAACCTTTACAGTTTTTCTTTTTAAGAGGAAATAATGCTACGTTTCAGAAGGCTGTATTTTTTCCTTATTTTTGTGCCGTTATCTTAGTATTTGTTGTTAGAATTAACAAGGTTTCGTCAGTCTGTTTCACGTTATGAGATTGGCAACAAGGTATTCGAAATGACCTTAGCTGGATTACCAACTAATTGAATATTCAGTAGACGAATTGTTGTACACATACGGAAACGTAATAACTCGTGGATGAGTTAACGTGATAATTAAGCGAGTTACACACATGGTTAACATGTCACCAGCCAGAATGGAACACGTGTTTTAAACGATTCATGAAGTTATCTGTGAAGTTACTACTCCTCTGAGAAATAATAACAGAAGCAAGCCAAATGTGTGAGACAGAATTCATCAGGCGACCACACTAGCAGTATATTAAACTCATAACTCTTAAAATTAGTTAGATTTGAAAGGCGAAGGCCGGAATGTTTTTTTATTTTAATCGTAATTTTGCTTGAGACTCATGTCTACTAGTACTGGGGGCGTATTATGAGCTCTTATTGCCAGGCAGTTTACGCCGTGAATTGAACTGCCTTGCAAATTCGTATTATGAACACAATATCCAGCCAGTCAGAGGTCACGTGACACTTCAAGCCGACTTCTGCCCGACTTTGCTGACTGGCTGGCAATAGACGTATTACGAGCGCTTATTTGCCATTCAATTTTCTGTTTCAAATGTCAAGAACTGACAAATAAAATCATTCAGTTTAAGCTGCTTCATTGATACGTAAACTGAATTGTTTAAGGTTTATTGCGAATTTAAAGTAAATATATTAATCATGAGTGACGAATTGGAAGTGTCTGAATGTCTAGAGAGCGAAATACATTCACATTCTAAGTCTAGACCATTTCCTGCAACTCTTCACAGCACCTTGTCCTTGAGAATTCAAGGAATCATTGTAGCGGTTTTATTAAAACCGATACCAATTTCCTCATGGGCATTGTAGCGGACAATGAGTGGTGAAGACTTGAAGAACGAAGAACGTTACGGAGTGATATAATGATCTAGTGTTTTTATCTGAATAAATACGGCAAGTGCCTTTCAACGTTCAATGTGGTTTTCATCAGTCTCCACTGTAGGGGTGTAGGGATCTTAAAAAAAACTCTCACAATGGAGAATGTTACTAGGTATGCTAAATCGCTTGAAATGTTGTCTCCGTAAAGCCTGTATGTATACAAATACACTAGTTTTTGTTGTAGTCAAAAATACTTAGTAGTTTTAATTTTATTGGCATTCAAAGTTTCGAAAAATATCGAGTCCCGCTAACAGTCACGTGACCGCTTGTGACGTCATGTTACAACGCGCCGCGCGGGCCGCGGCCCGCTTACTATCAACATAGTGTAATGAAATCTAATTACACTATAGTATCAAGTCGCCAGCGGTTATAGTAGTAGGTGTAATAGCTTGCGCAGTATTTTGTTGTGTTTTTGTCCGCGTATTAAATTAATAGTCTAATAATAGTAAATATTATTCGATTAATAAAATGGATTAAGGATTCGAACAAGGGCAATCGGATAATCTACCCAAAATAGATGGATTAATGGTTGCGCATTATTTATCAACAAAATATAGTCATTTCGTTGCCGCCGAAATGCGAGGAATAAAAACGAAAGTCAAAATGGTCTTCACAACAAGAAACTGTACTTTTATCTCCAAATGGATCTAACCTATTTATAATAAATACTAGGAAATCGTGTGTTGTGCCTAAATATAAAAATACAACTACCAATTCGCCGGAAAAGTTATTTTTAGGGTTCCGTAGCCAAATGGCAAAAAACGGAACCCTTATTGATTCGTCATGTCTGTCTGTCTGTCCGTCCGTATGTCACAGCTACTTTTCTCAGAAACTATAAGAACTATGCTGTTGAAACTTGGTAAGTAGATGTATTCTGTGAACCGCATTAAGATTTTCACACAAAAATAGAAAAAAACACCGGCCAAATGCGAGTCGGACTCGCGCACCGTACCATTACGATTTATGACGTATTAAGAAGTATGTGTGGTGTGACGCTAAAAGATAGAGTGGGAAACAGTGTGTTATGGGAGCGTTGTGGAATGAAAGAAGATGTAGTAACAAGGATTGAGAAAGGTATGTTAAGATGGTTTGGTCATGTAGAGAGAATCGATGAACGTAGATTGACGAAACAAGTATATATGGTGAGTATGGATGGACGAGTTGGAAGGGGAAGACCTCGGCGAACGCTCCGCAACCAAATTGCGGATGTTCTTAAAAAAGGCCAGGTTCCGAGCACCCTAAACCGACTGTCATGCATGAAGAGATTAATGAATGTAGATGAAGCGAAAGTAGTGTGCCAGGATCGTAGCAAGTGGAAATCTATAGTCTCTGCCTACCCCCATGGGAGACAGGCGTGACAATATGTATGTATGTATGTATGTACGTATTAAAAGAAACTACTTACTAGATCTCGTTCAAACCAATTTTCGGTGGAAGTTTACATGGTAATGTAAATCATATATTTTTTTAGTTTTATCATTCTTTTATTTTAGAAGTTACAGGGGGGGGGCACATTTTACCACTTTGGAAGTGTCTCTCGCGCAAACTATTCAGTTTAGAAAAAAGTGATATTAAAAACCTCAATATCATTTTTGTATACCTATCCATAGATACCCCACACGTACGGGTTCGATGAAAAAAAAAATTGAGTTTTAGTTCTAAGTTCTAAAATCTTAATGCGGTTCACAGAATACATCTATTTACCAAGTTTCAACAGCATAGTTCTTATATTTTCGGAAAAAAGTGGCTGCGACATACGGACGGACAGACAAACATGACGAATCTATAAGGGTTTCGTTTTTTTTTTCGTTTTTTTTAATACGTCATAAATCGTAATGGTACGGAACCCTCCGTGCGCGAGTCCGACTCGCACTTGGCCGGTTTTTTTATAGTTCTAAGAGACGTTAAAATGCAAAAAAACATGGATTAAAGCTATTTATTTATTTAGTGCCATAATAAAAATAAATAAATAAATAGCTTTTATCCATTTTTTTCGCATTTTAACGTCTTTTGGAACTATAAAAAACAACTTTTTAGATGTATTTTTACATTTAGGCACAACACACGATTTCCTAGTATTTGGATTGGACATTTTTAAAAGAATTTAGGTATAATTTCGACGGCACAGACGCGCGACTGCGAGCGGACTGAGTGAGCCAGACTGAGCGCGTTGTCCTATGACGTCACACCGTAACCGGCGGCCCGCGTCGTTCGGTTACAACTTGTTTTACTTCTAAAACGGAAACTAATTGACGTATCGAAGTAATTCTTTCACTAGTATTTTTTATTTTTAACAGAGAATATGGAGTGCTAATAATCGAAATTCGTTAACATTCTTCATTGTGTTAAAGTTACTCGCCGCCAACGCGATTTGTAGTAGTTTCGCTCTCCGAACTAAATAACGTGAAATGAAAAGTAAATGACCCACATACTTATAACAAACACACAAAACATCTAAAAAATACTTACGCCATGAGTAATATAATTAATTTACTTTAAAATTGCGTAAATGTATTACGAAATTGCGTACCTATGTATTCAATTCCCGCCATATCAGCCAAGGTAAATGTACCAGTAATCGATAGTATCCCAGAAGTTGATATTTTTGTCCTTACTGATTATAATAAAAATACCTATATACTGATTGGCCCCACGACTACTTATAATAATAGTAGAGACATCTGCGAATGTAATCTATGAAACTATGAGCCTATGAGCACACTCGTATTTAGTATTCACATTTATGTATGTTTTTACGGAATCCTACTATCAATTATTGGGAACCAAATTGTAAAAAAACATTGTCAGCTATTCGGGCGAATAAAAAAATTGTCGATCAATAAAACGTACAATTTAAGACTATTGGAAAGTTACGTATAAGTAGTTACTTATTATATTAAAATATCAATTATTATGTTATAATATAATAAAAATAATATTTTTTCTATGAAAAGCCATTTTTCTCACCATTTCGTCTGTTTATCATTAATGGTACATTTACCTTAAATTTATGGGTGTCATTCGAAAACTTAAATTCTCACTACACATGTAGATGAAATATAAAACGTCAAAGTAGTGTAAATATGGGTTAGCTAAAGGAATATTATTTGATTTTTATTCTTAAATATTATGTTTTACGTAAATGTGGTTAGGAACTATATTTATAATGGATTTTTAATACAAAGGATATTCAAAAAATAACCGTAACTTACCGATAAAAACAATAATCAAGCTTTTGAACGGCGCTGTCAAAAATTACACGCCAGCCATAGACAAGTAATCCATTCAAAAGTCGGCCGGTTATATTTGTGTCATAATACGAAATTTAGCGAGACAGTTTACGGCCGTAAATTGAATTGCCTGGAACTTGCATGGTTTTTTAAAACTTCATAATACGGGCCCTGGACTGGACTAAATCAGCCGAGATGATTTATTAACAGACAATAAAAGGCACCTAAATCAAACTCAATATTTACAAATAAATCAACTCGGAGACCGGAAAGATTAATACGATTGTAACTGCGTCCCAGTTTTGAGAAACTACTCGAGGCGAGAAAATAAACACCAATATTTGGATGGGGCGACGACGTCCCACGGTCTTTATTACGGGGGAAAAAGTACGAAATAAATCTTGGACGATCAAACGGTTCTTATTTATCCAATAAACGTTTGCTTTCTTGACCTTCATTGAGTCATGATGATGAGTCAGTCACGAACCGATATTATCCAATCCTTGTACTGGTTGACGTTTAGCTTTTGTTTGATATAAAAGTATCATGTTCTTTAAATGTTATGAGACTAATCGATGAATTGATAATGCTGTTATTTTAATACATTAAACATATGGTGGATTGGTTTATTGTTCGCGTGTATTTTGGGTCTTTGCTTGAAGAAACTATTGAAGATCGCTTGATAATTGGATAAAAGTTTGTTGAAGCAAATTGAAATTGTAGAATAATTCGGTAATGAAGTGAAATCTTAAATTCTAGGGTTGATCAGTTGCCTCGTCATATTTGAGAAAATAATAATAATGTTATGCTTTTATAAGTTTTAATACTTTGTTTGGAAGGTCTGACAAACACTGCTGACATTGCGTTACAGTTAGTCGTAAGTCTATGGTTAGACAGGCCTCCTCCCCATTGATTTACGATAACGTCGATCAAATGGCGATAAGAATCTTCTAGAAAAGCAGACATTACGATTATTGTCGTGATATTTAATGAGTCATACATATATAAAAATGATATATTACATATATTGTTAAATATTTTTATATGACGCATTCATTTATACCTATTCTATTATATCATAACATGAGTGACCTCTTAGTCACAGTCGCCGGCAATATAAAAATACTTCGTACACCTGATTGTGGCTGATTCCCGTGTTGAGTATTTCCTTCAAGCAAGTTATGCAACTTGATCCAATTGTGGAATGAAGAGTGATCGCTTGTAGAGATGCGTACGCGCCGGGTCGGGGGTTATGTGCAGTCAGTCGACGATCTTTCCTTCTTTACATTAGTAAGGGTTCACACTGCTGTCATACGCAGTAACATCTTTTTAAACGTTCTTGTAGCAGTAATAGTGTAAATTGCCAGACTCCTTACTCTAGCTAGTACTCAGTTGTATAAGTTATAGCTGGTATCGCAATTCTATGAATTTGGTACATATGGAATTGATATTATTAATTCCCGACGTTTCGCATCTTCTACACTCTACAGCGTTCATCGGACAGGGGTAGAAAATGGGCCTTTAAAATAATACTTAATAAATTCCTGTAATTTCTGATATTAGTTTTAAAATATTACCGAAAATTGCTGTAAATGATTCCAGAATTACCAACTATATTGAATACATTTCTTAAGAATTATTCTACTTATTAAAATGCAAGTTTATCGACATCAGCATTCCCTAGGTACGAGTATCTACAGGATGTCGTACTCGGCGCGATACGAGGGCAGAATATTAGCGATCGTTATAACACGACCAATTTATGTTGTGCACTTGTGACCTCTAGAACTCTAGACCTCTCTTTGTTTGAAACAGGATTTATATTATGTATTATATGCATGTGGAGTATATTCATAGGTGGCAAAAATAGTGTTGTCTATTTATAACGGGACAGAATTATTAGTATTTTTTATTCTTGATTCAGTTTTGAATAACGGTATTTCAGAGCAGCGAATGATTTTTGTTTCTTTTTTCTAATTTTATATTTTTAAATAAGTACTTATGGTAATTATTTTGTGAGTTGGCTTGAAAAATTCTTCCTTGACTTACTTGCCTATTAATGAACATGATGAAAGTATGACTTATGTAGTAACTGCTTACTTTATTTATTACAAAAACTTAAACAATCTCTTTCAAAAGTTAATAAATTAAAAACTAAATTACTAGCAGGTAAATGTAGGGCGTTTTAGAACTCTACATAACTTTTTTTTATCTAATGAAATCAGACGAAGTGTAGATAAATAGGACCCTACGTAATACATAATTAGGTATGTTCTTAATAAAATAACTTTTTGATTTGTTGCACCTAAATATGTCATTGGCCATGGCTCATAAATTCTTCATGGAGGCCTAGATGTTTTGCATTTTTTTTTCTGCAACGTCGACTCAACTTATCACAGTCATCCTTCATCCTTAGCACGCAAGAACGTGCTCGAGTGTTTTTTTTTCTTTAGGTCAGTGTAATGAACCATACTGCCTTGCCTTGTTACTTTTAATTCACTTTAAAAAAATACAGACAGTTTACCAGACGTCTGAGTGATTTAGAGCTGTTAAGCAAATTCTTCGTTCGAAATCTGAAAAATAATTTAAGTACGCGTTCTTCGGATTTAGTGTAAAATACATTTATATTATAACGACCATTTCCGTTTTGCAAAGAGTTTATCCTTTTTCTTATAGGTATCGTAAGAATAATTCAGTCAATTCACAACAATATTGGATTGGAAAAATGTCCATATTCAATACGCACCCTGAATAAACATTTAAAAATTGTATAGCAAAATTGGCTTGAACAATTATACCTAGAACCGTTCCATATTAGAAACATTGATTTGTCTTATACAATTACTTAAACTTATTTATTTTGTTAAATGTAGCCTGGTGGTTAATTCAGCAAAATCAGTTCATATAAACCCTGACAATTTCTCACATATTTTGTAATTAATCAATTTCTTATCAATTTGAATCTCCCTATTAAGAGGCTTAGGCGTGAAAAGTAATAGCTAAACAAACTCACTATCGCATTAATAATATGTCGAAATGGAAGTATGGCTATCATCAGCTTTTATTTCATACAGTAAATAATCTTTTCTAATACACAAGCAATAGAAACGGCTAGCTAAACTTATTGGCAACTCAGATAGTTCAAGAATGACAAAAGTTGTACTTTCTAAGTCACTTCTCACTAGAGGTTTAATATTTCTCTTTTGTTTGTTCACAGAGCCGTCGGTAAAACATGTCTGCTCATCAGTTATACCACAAATGCCTTCCCCGGAGAGTACATACCTACAGTGTAAGTACAAATAATGTGTTAATTTCAAACATTTTCGCAGTACGTAATTCTGGTCGTTAAGAAAATTCACATTAAATTAAATGAAAGTGGTTGTATTAAATAAAACTACGCTGATGAAACCAATTTGCAAGGTTAAGCTGCGCTAATCGCGGTCAGACTGTGGATGGGTGATTATTCGCGACACATCGAGACCACTCCAAGCTCGAAGACCATGTAAAGCCGTAGTTTCCGCTTGTTATACGAACACCTATAACAATCGTTAGTGATAGTCAGAACACTAAAAAGCTTGATAATTATCTGTTTAGGATACTGTATTGCCCAGCAATTGGGTTACACGGAGGTCTACTGGCCGTTCAAAGGCTGGCTAGTCCATGTTCAAACACCACAATCTCTACACCCTGACCATATTGACCGGCTTTTTGTCTATAGGCAGTCGCTTCGCATAAGCTACTGATATTCAGCCTCATCTGGTCTGGATAGACGGGATGAAAGCCCCACTTAATTTAGAAAAAGCTAACGACGATGATATCATCATCAACCCATTACATTGTCCCATTGCTGGACACGGGTCTCACCTCAGTACGAGAGGGATTAGGCTATAGTCCGCCACGCTAGCCTACTGCGGGTTGGCAGACTTCACACGCCGTCAAGAAAATCTCTCAGGCATGCAGGTTTCCTCATGATGTATTTTCTTCACCGTTTAAGCGCGTGATAATTAATTATTAACACGCACATAACTCGAAAGTCAGAGGTGCGTGCCTTGGATTCGAACTCGAGACCTTTGACATGACAGTCCAATAGTCATATCACGAGGCTATCACTGGACTCCGACGATGATATACCTACTTATAATACATATTATTAAAACAAAACCTAAACACTTTCAGATTCGACAACTACTCGGCGAACGTGATGGTGGACGGCAAGCCGATCAACCTGGGACTATGGGATACGGCAGGACAGGAGGACTACGACAGGCTGCGACCGCTATCCTACCCACAGACCGACGTCTTCCTCATATGCTTCTCGCTCGTCAACCCAGCCTCGTTTGAGAACGTCCGGGCTAAGGTACTTACTTATACTTCATTATCACTACACTGTATAAAACAAAGTCGCTTCCCGCTGTCTGTCCTTATGTATGCCTAGATCTCTAAAACTACGGATTTTGATACGTTTTTTTTAAATAGATAGTGATTCAAGAGGAAGGTTTTTATGTATAATACATACATATTATAGTACAGAAAAGTCGAGAAAACACGCGGGCGAAGCCGTGGGCGAAGAGCTAGTTTCTAATAAAACGCGCTTTGTTTAGCGCCGGAGGCCCAATTCCTCCCTCTTTATACTCCTTTTCTCCTTCCCCTCCCTTTTGCTTAAATAGGCTCGGCAACGCATCTGCAACTCCTTTGGTTTTGGGATGTCTATGGGCGGCGATAACTACTTAGCATCAGGTTGTTTATACGAGTATGTTCATGTGCAGCGTATGAATGACATTGGATAGTAAATTTCAACATGAGCCAACAATTTCTAAGTCCCAGTTCTGTACCCATATTTCTCACCAAAATTGGGATTGAAATCTTTATTTTGACATGATACATGGTATTATTAGATCTTTTCTCCCTGATTATTAGAACTTTGAACGATATAATATTTATATGAAAAAATGGCGTCAGATTCTAAGATGTTTGATTACCTTGTAGAAAGCCAAGCCTTTGTAGTTTTTATGGCTGTAGTATCATAATAAGGATGGTCTTTAATATTTTCTGGTGTACCTTTCAGTGGTTCCCCGAAGTCCGGCATCACTGCCCATCAACGCCCATCATACTAGTCGGCACCAAGCTGGATCTCCGCGAAGACAAGGACACCATTGAGAAACTGAAGGACAAGAAACTCGCGCCTATCACCTACACACAGGTAATATTAATTTATCCATATAGCGTGTTTAATGGGGATAACAGTAACATAATTATCTTGATGGAAATAATTATCGGTGATGATATATGGAAGAAAAATAAAGTGGTGTCTTTCCTCCTCCACAGAAATGGTCACGCTTGTATTATTTTTAGTGGTTTATGACCTTAGATATATAATACTTTACAGTAAATAACTACCTACCTAACTAACTACTTTTATTTCTGTAAGTTCGTTGATAAATGATGTCTTTCAGCAAGCACCGAGAGCTTTCAAAATATTGTAATAAGAGCAGAGGGCTAGTTTACAAATTTGAAAACTCAATGAAAAATAACAGAGTCACAGTTATATCCTTTTAAACAATTATTGAAGTATCTTTTTAATTTGTCCAGTTTTGGAGCAATACATAGGCGAGGGTCAAACCTCGAATTATTGACTGACTGACTATAGTAATCCTTATAGCACTAATTTGCATGCAGAGCGATAGTGATAGGTTTCTCAAATATCTACTCGTTAAATTCTCCTCAGGTCTACACGCATTTTATCTTAAGAGCAGAAGGATTACGAATGAGTAGCGAGTTCTACTCCAATAACTTGACATATTCTCCTGGCTCCATTTTCCTGCGAGCTAAATAGGAATGCTTAATAGCGCGTCGAGCAACGTGCTGTTGACATTTGATGTATTTCACGTTGCGGCTGTGGTTATATACGACTCTTGGGTGGTGAATGCTGCAGAGTTACCTGCAGCCGGATATTGCTTATGTTAGCTATGTGTTGGTAGCTTGTTTCTCTCACCTAGATTTGTAGCTACGTAGTAATTGAAATTGATAAGTAAGATATTTTCAAAGCTTTCAAATAAAGATTTTAGGTTAGGTTAGGTACATTATGCTTTGCGAGAATGCAGAAGAGTTTGACGCAATCAAATTGCGGACTTTCTCAAAAAAAAAAACAACCTAAACAGACGATCAAGGAGGTTAATGAACGGAGATGAAGGTAAAATTGTGTGCCAGGATCGTAGCAAGTAGAGTTCTATAATCTCTACCATCACAAATGGTACGCAGGCGTGATAATATTCTTATATGTGTTTGTGTACGTGTTTTTGTCGATTGTAAGGTCACTTGGTGAAAAAACCAGTTGCTATAAATCACATTGAATATTCGATGTTAATTAAACATTAGATCAGACAGAAAACGATTAATACATCAAGTCGCCATACGTGTTACTCTAGTGTAGAAATCATGAAATCAAAACTTTGTAGGATCAACCGTCTATACATTCCCCGCTAGATTTATTTTTCTGACAATGTGCGATCAGGACAAGGTCGAAAATTAATATTTTTTTAATATGCATTTTAATTTGGCATAATCCGGCCCATCCGGCGAAAGAATCAAAAGCCAAAAACACACGTAAAGACATAATTTTTGCTATGTTCATGCGCCCGGGAATCCACGTTGTGGCTTCAGTTGTAGCGCATCTATAATGCCGAGGATGAGGAATAAAATGTATGGCGGCATAACGTATGAGCTAAATGAAGTGTGGAGAAGACGAATGTGCTAGCGCATTATGAAATGTTTACCTTTTTGATAATTTCTGGAAGATGTTATAAAAACTATGTACTTTTTTCCTCTTTCCAGGGCCTCGGCATGTCTAAAGAGATCAGTGCGGTGAAGTACCTGGAGTGCTCTGCGCTTACGCAGAAAGGTCTCAAGACAGTGTTCGACGAGGCCATCCGCGCCGTGCTCTGTCCCGTACAGCCCATCAAACCCAAACGGAAGTGTACGCTGCTCTAAGGATTGTGCCACTTTGGAGTAAGGTATCATATTAACATACATAAATATTATATTTTATCAATATCGACTGACCCGCCTCGGCTAAAGATAAAATTTTCCCTTTCAATTTCAACAGAATTTCAATGAAATTTGGCGAGGCATAAGATTGCATCCTTCTATGGTATGGTATGGTATATCTTAAAAACCACACTTGCATCTCCTTGCCCGGTAGTCACGGCTTTAGGACTGGCCACATTCGCCGCAACCATGACAGGCTGTGTTCCAGCCAACGCAGGAACCCTCCAGATAGTTTGCATCCTGAGGAAGAACATAGACTACCTTATGTCTGAAAGCAATAGTTAATAGTTCTTTTCGGATGCAAGTTGAACTGAGGGCAGCATAGTTCAGCCTAGCGAAAGTGGCATTAAAAAAATGTGGTATGGAGAGATAGTTCTTTAGTAAAGTTTACAAATTAAAAAAAATGGGTCCCACATTTGGTGTACATTACTACAGCTTGAATTAAAGTTTCAAGTAACACAGGGACATGTTAGGATAGTATAGAGCTCCCTATTTTTTAAATAATCGCTGAGCTACACGATGATTTATCTAACGGTAATTTTTTTAAGTGTACCATCCGTGTATTCCGAAGGGTTAGGCAGAGGTGTAGTTAATGGAAACCACAGTTCGCCCATTCACCGGCCAAATATCCAAACCACGAGGTGCTACTGAGAATTTCATAGAAAAACCAGTAAAGACAGTAAATTTGGACTGAATGTGTGTTTTAAAGATCTATTTCAGAAACAAATATAATTTATTATCATCATTAAAGAATTATTGTTTACTTTGTTACAGATAGCGTAGTACAGACGTCGATGCCAGTGTATACAGCATAGCTTAAAATAGAGCGCACCAACATCAATATAAATGTGCATAACACGAGCGCTGTAACCGAATGGACTGCAATAAATGCATACATAGGTGTTAATTTTTACTGTTAAAGTACGCATTAATAATGTAACGTGGGTTGGTGTGAGTGAGGTCCGTTTAATGTATAACGCTTTTTTATATAAACCGGATTTTTCGTCACTGGCAGTTAAGAGGCTGCACTAAGAATTACCTATGCCTAAAGTTTCGTTCGCAGCGGATCGTTGTCTATGGACGTCAGTGGATTCTTCAAAAGTTTTGTTGTATTTTTACCGCCGTTATAAAACTTGTGCAGTTCTAAATCCAACTAAAGTGAATATTTGTGCACTATCTTGACCATAATATGATCTTACCACCTTCTGTCAGTGACTGCTAGGTAATTATCCGAGTATAACTCATATTTGGGTGCTTTATAATATCTAGACCATCGCTATAACAAAAAAAAATGAAATTACATTCCTACGTCTATGATAATTTCGGGTAAAAATTATTTAAACATTGAACAGTGTCGCTACGAAAACGGTTTAAAAATGGAATTGTTAAAATTTGTGTTTGCCAGAGATTATATTTTTCGATTTATTATTACTTTTTATTTGTTTCCACATTGTTGTATATCAATGTTTTATAGTCGGCCCATACTCGTATACATTTTCGTCTTTATTATAATTGTGTTATGGTCCCAATTTGTGTACGAGTTGCAATGTCGGCTGGACCTAGTGGCGTAATAAGTACAGCATTCGTTCGTAAGAAAAATGGTTAATCATTAAAGTTTCGTATTCATTGTATATTTAATTAATTAAAAAGGTTATATGTACCTCTATATGATGTAAACTGTATTTCGTTTTAATCGCTACACAGATTCCAGGATAAATTGACTTCGATGTGATTCGTAGGTTAAAATACATTTAATAAGAACCCACTGAACTGTACAAATTGTATACCCAAGCACATTATCCTGCATTTACTAATTTGTAACATTAATTGCAAGTAACACATACTGAAGTCGAATTTGATTGGAGTCAAAGAAAAAATAGTTTTATCTTAGTATTGTCATTGCATCTAACGAAGACTTGGCGACTTAATGTCAACCTTAAATCAACGGGTATACGACGTGAAATGCAATGACTATACTTTGTAGCTGTGTTACTGTTCGAAAACGGCTAAAGCTTGTGTATAAGCGCCTGCGTGAATGGTCAATACTTAGATACATATCGGTAAGGTGTAGCTATGCTATCGTGACGTCTTCGTAACACTCACTGGTGGGAATAGCTTTGTGATTTTTGGTAAGATTATAAAATCATATTGAGCCTTATTTCTTTAGTTGTAAGGTCGCTTTTACAATGTTGTTTACGCTACTGAGGAATTTACTGGATTATTGATGATTAAAAACACAAAGCTAAGTCACCATGCAACATGATATTACCGCAAATGTTTAGTCTAGTAAGGCTAATAATGAAATACCGCACAACTACTTTTAGCATTAACCGATCGGATCACGGTGGGGACAGTACCTTAGGGTGACCATCTCGATTCGGTCGCACTGTCACGGGAGGCATTTTTCGCTAAAATGTGATAAACGGGTTTAGGCTCTAATTGACTGTCTAGACATTTTTACACGGCCTCTAGATATGAGACGCTTTTTTTTACCTTATACGCCTAACTTCACGATTCTCGTAGACATTACAGATCGTTTCTTTAGTAAATAAAATGGCACTAAGTTAATTACTGTCTAAATCCACTTCTAAAATATAAATGTTAAAATAAGTGAAACAGTACACGTAAGTTTGTGTTTAAGTGTGCAATTGTTGTTGCTTGTAACAGAATGCGGCACGCCCTTTATAATAAGATGCCATAGAGATTTTTATTCGTTTTAAAAAGTTGTTTTACTAATGAGTTTTTCATTCTATTTCTAAATTTAAAAAAGCTCTAACAATTGCACAGAACATCCCTAGCGGTAAGATTTTAATGTATGTATTGTTCAGATGCAAATATTTAGAAGAATCAGCATGTAAATAACGGTAATTTAGTATTTAATTACAAAAACAAAATACACTCGCCAATTTGTTCGGTGTAACGTTTTTATAAATCCATATTTCACAACTTATGTGCATAATCATGTACTTTTTAATACTAATCAAAATTAATTATTTAACTGGGTATTTTATCTATTCTTATATGTTAATAATATGTTTCTGGTTGAATGGACTAACTATATGTGTAGTTATAAAATATATAATAGGTCAACAATATATAACAAAAATAAATGTTCACACTCTGGTGAGGTGAGATAAGAAACTAAAATCAGTATTTTTAAAACATGAAATAGATACGATTTTATTTTTATCAATACGATAACGGATAAAAAATGCACTGGTATTTTTTCAACACGTCAAATAGTTGAAGTGTACTATATAAAATGTATTAGTAAATATATTACCATTGTAGCTACTACTCTGCATTGCATTGCGACTTCCGAGAAAAGATATATAAAAATGTATGTTTATATGTTAGTCCAAATTTCCATAATAATTTGTAGAGTATATTAGACACTATTATTTGTATTGGTGTTACGTTGTCTTGTTGATGTATTGTTGTATATGTAGTCACTTATACCATGTACCGCATTTTGCT
The DNA here is from genome assembly GCA_958496365.1 of Subacronicta megacephala. Lineage (NCBI taxonomy): Eukaryota > Metazoa > Arthropoda > Insecta > Lepidoptera > Noctuidae > Subacronicta > Subacronicta megacephala. Next base: position 12,047,513 of record OY292521.1, read on the forward strand.
TCCATTCAAAATAAAACAGCTTGTATAATATTATTTTTATACAAAATTTGTGTATCATGTATAGATATGCTCTGTGTCTATAATTCGATTGGTATAATAGATAACGCTGTCGAGTAATTCTTCCAAATATTGTAAAGCCTCTGAATAATTCAAAATATATTTATATTAACTGTTCAATTTATGTGTTTTATTTATGTATCCTATGAATTTATCACGGCATTTAATGATTGTATTCTTATAATCTTACAAAAAAATATACTTCGACATAATTTGGCATGGTTTTGTTAAATAGGATAAGAGACAAGAAGCCTACGAGATTGTCCTAGATATAGGGCTTGTCCTATGAGTAAACTTAGGCCCGTGTTTTGACAGAATCATAATTGTTAAATAGCAGTGCTCAAGAGCAATAGATCTTGCATTGTTAGGTTAGCAACGAGAAGAAAGCCTATTTCCGATATAATTATCACAAGTACTTAGCGATATTATTTGTGAATATCCGGGCACGTGATGCCAAGGCTCAGAAAGTATAAACACACGTATTCGAATGCAACCTTGTGTCAAAAATTTCAAAGCGATAACTGAAAATATTTCAGTTTTATTAAAAAAAAAACAATATGATTTATTTATCTAAGTACTTGTCGAAGGAACGAATGTTTATAAATAAAGTTGACATTATCCATAAGCAAAGAATCGCAATCCACTTATCTTCAAGTTTATAAATACTTAGACAAAAGATAAAAATTGCGCAACCTTGGTAACATATCAATACACCTACCGCAGATTGTGCAAACACAAGTATTATAAAGATTCGTGTTTATGATACCATTAAAATATAATGTTGCTGTGCCCGACAGGGTCCATAATTGTTTCTATCTAAGTAATATAATAACCACCTGCCTGTCTCAGATCAAATAAAAAGTTAAGATGGAACATTGCGAAGGTAATTTCCGAGGTTGCGATAAGGCGTAGTTTCGGTATACGTGTGTGCGTGTTATTGTGTGTTGTAGACGGCATGGCGTAGTTTTAGCCGGCGTCACTTCTTTGTTCGCAATGTTCCATCTTTAGTTTTTATTTGATCTGAGACAGGTGGTTAGTATGTGTACATTATGGAATGCAATAAATATATGAATATAAATAAAGTAGGTTGCTATGCGATTTATTCACATTTTTAGTTCCTCTCTATATCATTTGTGAAGTAATCCAAAAAACTTAACTTGATTATTTCAACCGGTTTGTCTTATTAATGTTTCTGTTTGACACATTAGTAATAATGAGTAGAGTGAGTGGGTACAAAGTTCTCGACGTATCGTATGATCGCATCATATGGACTGAATGCATAATGCTTGTCAGCTAAATTCAAGGTCTTGTAAACAATACATTTATCGCTCATTCAATGGCATCTATCTAAACACGTATATGTCCAAACCTAGACTTTAGTTTCATCGAAGGAGTTTTGTGACTAATTAAACAAATTACCTACCTAACGTAAGATGGTTTCTCATAGAAAACAATCGTAATTGGGTGAATCTTCAGAAAATATTATTTTTGAGTAAATTTTGTGGATTCTTGAAAACCTGCGTGCATCGCTCATATTTTTTAAAAGTATTAATAGGCATGTTCAGATAACAAGTTTTTTATTAGTTTGCCTGCAGATAAACAAGAATTTAAAGAGATATTAATATTTTTTTAAAAACTATTGTTGAGGATAATGATTTAATGTGAGAAAAATGATTTTCAAACTTAGGAAAATGACGATATGTTGAGGACAATGATAATGCTCATGAATTTAAATGAATAAAGTAAAATTTAAAATACAAATGATTCTGTACCCAAGAAGTTAATTTTATTCATCTGTCGGGAATCTTTAAGTAGCTTCTGTAATCTCTGTAACTTTTTTGTTTGTGCCTTGTGTTTTTTCTTATAAGATATGAGAAGTCTTAAAAGCCGTATTCTTTTCTTTGACTCTTCATATCTATTTTTTTTAATAGCTGATTGAGTATCTGCACGTGTCATCTTCTTAACTTAATAAAGTTATAGATACTTAAAAATATATATAGTCTTGACTCAGCCTTCACTTAATCTAGAAAAAAGCGCGCGATACAATCAGATGTATCGCGCGCTTGTTTTTCAAAGTCTGAAATTTAATCTACGTCCATTTCAGAAATACTGGTAAATGGTTATATATTGGGTAACCTATCCCAATATATAACCATTTACCCAATATAGATATACCCAACTTTCACTACCATACATAAGTGTCGGCGCCAACACTACCCCAATCACAGCCAGCCGTGCCCTTTCGGACACTTTCCGGCTATTCATGAAGGTGTGTAGCGCCCCTTTCACCTGGTTACCAGCACTCACTCTGCTTTCAATGTCACTCTCATGTTTCCATCTCTAGTAAACACAGAGCCCAGATATACAAACTCTTTCACTTGTTCTACTCTTACGCCACCTATCAAAATATTGCACGCTGTCATAATTTCTTCCCTTTCGAAGTCCATCACTTTTGTCTTGGATACATTCACTCTCATTCCCTTATTCTTAAAAGCACCGTCCATAATTGTTACCATCTTCTGTAACTCCCCCTCCAATGGTGCAAGGACAACTTGATCATCGGCATAGAGGAGACATTTGACGAGTAACTCAACTCATTCATTCTTAGACCACATTCACTCACTTTTAAATCCTTCAGACAACTGTCCATAAATAAGTTGAACAGCCACGGTGACGCTACACATCCTTGTCTTATTGATGTCAAACCATTCAGTATATCCTGACACATGCACTGGAATCGTCTAAGAGCGATTTCAGTGCCTGAATCAGGCTGCCATTCACCCCATACAGGGACAGTGCTGACCACAATTCATTCCTAATCACTCTATCGTAGGCCTTTTCCAAATCTACGAACGCGCAATAGAATTTTTGGCCATTGGCCAAACATTTTTGGCTACGCATCGCAAGGAAAAGACCTGATCCGTACATCCCATGCTCTTTCTAAATCCCGCTTGCACATCCCATATTTTGTCTTCTGTTCCTTTCACCACTCTCTCGATCAAAACTTTTGCATACAATTTACCGGCAACACTGAGAAGGCTAATGCCTCGGTAATTTTTGCAGTCTTGCTGTGACCCTTTTCCCTTGTAGAATGGCACAATAACGGCTTTGCTCCAATCCTTTGGTACAAGCCCGTTACTCCAGCACAAGTTGAAAAGGCGGTACAGTTGACTAGCTACCACGCCTTGTCCAGCCTTCAGCATTTCGGTCGATATCCTATCATATCCTGCAGCTTTTCCCGATTTCATACTATCCAACGCTTTCACAATTTCATCCATACCAATACTATCTTCACTTTCTACTGTTTCATTCATCACCGTGGTAGACTAATAACTCCCTTTCAAACAATCCTTCAAAATATTCTTTCCATCTTTTTAATATGCATTCTTCCCCATTGACGAGACTTCCATCTTGGTCTCTGATTTTATTGAGCTCCAAGGTTTCCTCGAGCTCTTTTTATGGATTTCCAGAAAAAAATTATGTTACGCTGGAAATTCTCAGACAACCGTTTATCAAAATCATCTTTCTGCTCATCCTTCTTAATTTTCACAATTTCTTTTACGATACCTTGCACTCTTTTATAATATTCCTCTCTGGTCTTGGACATATCTTCGTCCTTAGCCTTTTGCACTCTTTGGTTGGCTCTAACCTAACCTAACCAATCTACCCATGCTTTCTTCTTCTTACAAATTACTTCCTATACCTCTTTATCCCACCATATATTCTCTTTTATTCTGCAATTTCTTCTTTTAGAGACTCTGCATACTTCTGTAGCAACATTCACGACTCCTTCCTTCAAACTCTTCCATCTCAGATATATCATCTAGTATTCTAAACCATAAATTTTTACGCTTAATTTTCTTTTAAACTCTGCTTTCATGTCATCGTCTTGCATTTTCAACTTTAATGTAGATGAAGCGAAAGTAGTGTGCCGGAATCGTGGCAAGTGGAAATCTATAGTCTCTGCCTACCCCCCATTTATTTTGTCTCCCATGAGACAGGCGTGACAATATTTATGTATGTATAAATCTTTAAGTCTACACTATCTTCACACAAAGCCTTGCATTGGGGACCTTCATACGTAGCGTATATATACATTACAATCTTCCAATATATACAAAAATCGTCTATCTTCAACAATAAGACGATTTGTATTTATTAAAATGTAGTACTTAAGCTCCATGATAGTCTATATTATTAAACTCGACCTTAAACAAATGCATAATTACGAACTCCTATCATTATCCTCAACATTTGTCATTATCATTCCACATAATGTCATTCTTCTCAACGTTCGTCATTATCCTGTCAGTACAAATTCAGGACAATGATGTTGAGAAAAATGATGAATCGGGAAAAATCTTGCTTAAACTTGTTTTGCGTACGTGTTATTTCAAAAAACGTTTTATAATTGCGTATGTACACAAAACCTTCATAGTTTTTTGTTAAACGAAAAGAATAACAAAATAATTTGACGGATAAATAAATGAAAATGTAAATGACGTTTGCAATGAAACTTTTTGGAGAATGAATTTCAAAGTCTTACCTGCAATAAACGCAGGCATGTATCTTCACCAAAGCACGTCGCTCGGCTGTGGTGCGGGGAGGTCTGTTCGCACAGCCACGAGTTTCGTCCCCACCCGTCTCTTACTCGACTTAATATTGAAAACAAGCATAGTGCAGGACAATGACGCACATTTTTTTAACATGAGTTTTTTATTTATTTACTTAGCGAGTATTGGCCATGTTGTCAAGAATATGAAGATTGATTATGTATAATTACAGCACTCAACATCAAATAGCTAAATGAAGTCAAGATTTTTTTATATCATCAAAATATAGACCGTGTGTGCTGAGGCGACACGTGAAAAAATGGCAATTTTATGTGTTTTTTTAAAATATATTTTTTAATATAATTTTTTTACGATGATAGTTTAACGCAACATTTTTGTTGATTATTTAAGTATTAAAAGTAACACTCAAAAATAAAATACATACACACGTTCTCGAGAAATTTTCAAAGACATTAATTTCGACCCTCTCGAATATTGACCCAATTAATTCCATGGAGAACAAAAAAACACAAGTTTCTTTGCGAACAATAAGAAAACATAACGTAGGCGAGCATTATGTCAGAATATTGGGAAATTCATACGGGATTTTGGGAAATGCCTACGGGATTTTGGGATATTCCTACGGGATTTTGGGATATTCCTACGGGATTTTGGGAAATTCCTACGGGATTGGGATAAACGAGATCGTAATCTACGCAGCTCCTAATATTCTTGAAACAGGTTCAAAATTATTATAACAGAATCTCGGGCGAATTATTTACCTATTAGTGATCATTATAGGTCTATTGCGTATTACTGTTTTGCGAAATCCACTGTTAATTGACCTGCCCCTCCTCTTTCGAATTCATGTGCAACAAGAGTTACGACGAAAACCATAGTTCAGCGTAAACTGGATACGATTAATGATAGCGACTCACGAGACATTTTTAACCAGTCGCTTGAGTGGCGCTGCCAGTGAGCAGTCCCCTGCGTCTGATTCGTGCAAAAAAAAACAACATTTAAAACGTGCAAACAAAAACTCTATTTTTTTATATTTGGAACAATAAAGTTTATTTTTAAAAATGTCGAAAGTGCTCTTGAGCAAGGAGTTGCCTGATATTGAGGTAAAATACTTTTTGTAATATTTTAATCGAAAACATCGTGAAATCATTAATGTGTTGTCTACGAATAAAGTATTATTTATTCGTAGTGTGTTGTGCATTGATTATGTTGTATAGCTTAGATAAACTGGGTGCCCTACAAGTTTGTTTGATAACTTTATTTCTATGGGTATAACTACCTACTTAAAGGTAGGTGGTGTTAAATAAGTCATTGACACTGATGTCGCGGTCAGCTGACCGGGAACTACCTGGGTAGCATGAATTCAGAATAATTAATAAAATAAATAAAATATATTGCATTAAAAATTAAAAAAAAAACATTAGGACTAGTACCTAGCTGGGGTATATGGCCAGGTAATTGCAGAAATAATTAACATTAACACGCCTGGGTGACTGTTTTTAATTAACGACCTCAACGAATAAGTATATTTTTTCTATTAATATATTTTCTACTTGACATGTTTGATGTTTGCAGTGGATACAGGATCTACACGACTCTATATTAAAAGTTCGGAAATATCCTAGGCGTTTTTGTTAATTCTTTTCATTATAAAAAGAAAACTACTCCGACACTGACTCTCGGAGATAGTCGCACAATGTAGGTACTTAGGTTACACCAAGGACTTTCAAACTACATTACATTTCGATATCCACCTTAAAACCGGTATGCATCGGAATAACCAAAGCATGCAATTGCATGTGTTGTTGTTTTTGTATTACATAACGGTAGTACCAACAATTATTTTTTTGCGTGGGCACAGCGGGTAATCACCTGACCGTTTGGTTGAATGTTGGAAACGCATTTCCAGTTTTATTCTGTGACATGCCTGTAACCCTCCTAAGATCTCAACACTATTAAGATTATATATCTATTGTAGAATACCTACATACTAAAATGGGAGATAAGGCAAATGCCAATTGTTGCATAAATGGACGAACATAATTATCAAAATATATTTTATCAAAAATATTATTATAAAATACGTCACTGGTAGCCGTCTAAATAACAAAGGTTATCATAAGTTTCGATAAAAGCATGAAATATTCTTCCACTACCGTTGTAAGTAGGTATCAAGGTCACTATTCACAAGGACATTCATCTGGCCTGTAAACAAAATATATTATTACTTATTATTTACAGAACCTTTTGAGGCTCAATCCGACGGTTAAGCCATACACGAACTTCGTACCTTCGGCCCAAACCAAGAAGAACAAACAGCATTGGAAGAGGAACGCCGACAGAAAATGTACAGTGAGTATTATGAGATATTTTTAAATATGTATGTATATTTAGAATATGAGTTCAAGGGTAATGTGAAACAAGCGTCCTACACATAAACTATCACATAATTGACTGTACGAACAGTGCAGTGACTGAGTAAACGGCTTCGCTGTTCCGATTCCTGAACAGTAAAGATGATTGTATACCCTTCAAGTAGTCGTTGAGGATTTAGGTGATGTGTTTCTCCCAGGTATGTGCCCTAACAAGCATTGCACAAAGGGGTTCTGGAGTGGTATATTAGGAGGACACAATGCCCCCCCTCTATGTGCTGATGGTAGCCATCTTATTCCCAAAGACCAGTCCCTTTTGAAGGTATTCCGCCGTATAAAAAAGATGTTTTGTTTCTGTATGTAAGAATTTGTGTTTGTAAACGCTCCTACATTGTAGGAGTAAAGTATTATTTTATTCTAATTTACTATTCGAACCAAAGGAATGTTGTGTTGTTACTTGTTAGACAAATATGAGGCTTTCGTCTTGATAGCTTACATACCGTCTCTCAAAACGGAAATGGCACTAAAAGGCTGTAACAAACTCGATTGCCAACCATATCTAGCCATACCATCTACCGTGGATAATAGTCCGCCTGCGAGATCGTTAAAGTATTTCTACCCTAAGAGACTTCTTTCAATCCTACATAGCCTAATAACTTTTTAATCTGCAGGCCTGTCCATCATTGACGAAGAACTTCGATGACATCAAGCACACGACGTTGTCGGAACGGGGCGCGTTGAGGGAAGCAGCGCGATGTCTCAAGTGCGCAGACGCACCTTGCCAGAAATCCTGCCCCACACAGATTGACGTCAAAAGTTTTATCTCCAGCATTGCTACTAAGGTATGGTCTTTGTTTAGCAACGTGTCGTTGGGCACGTTTACTCGATGATGTCATCGGCACTTCAACTTCAACAGAAATTCCAGATTGTAACATTTTGTCATTAGTCTAGTGGTCCTAAGAGTGACGGCTGCGCTAGAGCAGTATTATTGTTATTGGGTTTTTCTGCAGAATTCTCAGTACCAGTTCAGAGTCTGGATTTGTACCCGGATAATGGCGTAAGCCCGTTCCCTCTTACAAGGGGCCCAAACAAAGTGCACATTGATATACCTCTGCCTAACCCTTTAGGGAATACAGGCGTGATGGTGTATGTATTTTTTTCAGTATGAGGAAACATCATTATTAACTTATTTACTGTCAAATTGCTGGGCACTGGTCTCCTCTCAAATTAGACAGGCAGACTTCACACGTCGTTGAGAAAATCTTCTACACTTTTTGTTCTAAAGATTGCCTCACTGCTTTACCGTTGAGTTGAGAGGGACGCGTCTTTAAACTCAAGGTCTAGAATGACAGACTATGGTCATATCACTAGGTTATCATTGCCGTAGGCATAATAAGGATTTGCAGTCTATCGAACTCTGACGACTTCGATTAGTACTAATTCGATAATACCTTGACAGAACTACTATGGTGCAGCCAAAGCGATATTGTCGGACAACCCCCTTGGATTGACGTGTGGTATGGTGTGCCCCACTAGCGACCTCTGTGTTGGAGGATGTAACTTGCATGCTAGCGAGGAAGGGGCCATTAACATCGGTGGTCTGCAGCATTTTGCCGTTGACGTAAGTTTTCAAATTAGCGGTTGGCTTAGGCTTAGAGTTGTATACCATGTCATATTTCATTTAAATCAAATAGCAATATTTCTCACTTTGTGGGACAAGAATGGATAAAAATAAGTAACGAATATATTAGAAGGAAGCCTGAAAATGGCGCCAGTGACAGAAAAGTTGAAAGGGAATCACTTGCCTTGTGACGAGGAATGAAATGCATGTGACTAAAACAATGATGAATGAAACGGTGGATGGAGTTTGTTTAGTATTATGGAAAAGGGATTGAATGACGTAATTATAGCTATCAGGAATGAATGGAAAATAAGAAAATGCTGCGTGTTACAATATAAACCATAAACTTTAATATAAATACACAAACAAAATTGCCATGTCTACGGGTCCAGACAAGAATACAAACACTGGAGGTATAAGGTAGTCTGAAGTGATATATAAGTGCAGTGTTTAATAAGGTTCATTTTGCTTTAACGAATGATGTTGAGAACGGCCATAACTTTTTGACATATGTTCCAGATATTCATGAAAATGGGAATCCCACAAACTTTGGACCCGAACACCAAGCCTTTGCCGAAAGGTGGTGAGCAGAAGATCGCATTGATTGGCGGTGGGCCCGCCAGTATTAGTTGTGCTTGTTTCTTAGCCAGGCTAGGGTACAAGAACATTACTGTCTACGAGAAGGAGAAGTACTTAGGAGGCTTGAGGTATGTATTTTTGGAATTACGATTGTTACACAAATTGCCTGAAAGTACGACTACTTTGAATTTTGATACAGCAATAACGAGTTATCGTTTTGTTTACTGCAAGAAACCTTTCGTAAGACCACCCAGGTGGCCACCATCAGCACATGGAGAAGGTCTTTGTGTCCTCTGAATAAACCACTCCAGAATCCCCTTGTGCAACTCCTGTTAGGGCATAACCTTGTTGTACTTTAAATTTGGAAAGGCCTGCATAAAAATACCACCGCGGTGTCTCTGATCATACTGACACTTACAAAATCTTAAGACAACTTAAAACAGGGGAATCTCCACTGGCCATGAAAGCTCCTTAAAGAGTTTATTATAAACTGATGAGTATAGACCGGAGTCTGGAATGTTTCCACTAAAGGATTCACTCATCCAGGTTTTTCATTGACTGCTCCATTAATCTGGGTTGTTCCCCAATTCTAACAGTTTTTTTTATGGAGGATTTTGATTAGGGAATTATCAGTAGCAACTAAGAGGTTGAATTAGTCCAGTGAATGGAAATAGCCTCGCCCCGTTATCACATGCCATACCTAAAGCACCAGGGACCTATGCAGTATGTTTAGGTCCTATTTAATAGGTGGTGACGCTCTAAGGTGAGGTCCTTAGATCCATATATTTTATATCACTGATCCATCTCTGACATTCTATTAAATATTGCAGTTCAGCGGAGATCCCACAATATCGTCTCCCGTACGACGTGGTGCAGTTCGAAGTGGACCTCGTTAAGAACCTTGGAGTCAAGTTTGTTACCGGCAGGAAACTGTCGACACAGGACATTACTGTTAAGGTTAGTACCGTTATCGCAAGATATTAGCTATTTTGTGACTTTGTTGCCCCATTAAGATTCTACAGTTACAGAAGATGACACATTTTCACGATCGATTACGAAGTTAGATATCTGAAATGTATGTAATTGGCATAACCTACATCACGTGACATTTCGAAAGGTTATGCCAATTCCATACATTTCGAACTTATACATATAACTTCTTTATCGATATGAAAACGTGAATGTTGGTGAATTTTGTTAATATAGTGCAGGTAGGCCAAACAAATATTTGTTCTGTACTGAAATTGCACCCACTACTCATAGGGCAGACACGTTAAAGAGGGCCCCTTTTTCATTACGTAGAGCTGTGGTAGACCCACCCTCTTTCATTTCCTTGCATAAGCGATTATTTACTGTCTTTGCCATGACCCCAAGATACGTTTTTCCTTCACTTTTATTGAAGAGTATACGTGAAGCCAGTAGCGTAGGGTATATCTTCTATACTAATATTATAAAGCTGAAGAGTTTGTTTGTTTGTTTACTTGAACGCGCTAATCTCAGGAACTACGGGTCCGATTTGAAAAATTCTTTCAGTGTTAGATAACCCATTTATCGAGGAAGGCTATAGGCTATATATCATCACGGTAAGACCAATAGGACTGGAGCATAAATGAAAAATGTTGCAAAAACGGGCAAAATTTAAATGCAGAAAAGCCGAGAAACCACGCGGGCCAAGCCGTGGGCGGAAAGCTAGTATAGGTATACAATGATGTTTCTTCTTACTGAAAAGACTGTAAATTTTGGTCTTTTAAATTGTTAATTTTGGTCTTTTAAATTCGTGAAGCTACTCTTATTCTAAGTCGATTCTTTTGTTTCATAGGGCCTACTAGAGGATGGACATGCAGCCGTGTTCCTTGGAATCGGTCTTCCGGAGCCTAAGAGTATTCCTATTTTCAAAGGTCTCAAACAAGAAATGGGCTTCTACACTAGCAAGGATTTCTTGCCTCTCGTGTCTAAAGGAAGCAAGAAAGGTAAGTAAGAGTTACATATGTTTTTGTATATTATTGTAATATTATATTTAATCTTGTGACTGCCTCATTAGTTTAGTCGCGATTGTTACGCTAGAGGTCCGGAGTTCGATATCCAAGTCGGGCAAAGTGTTATTGGGATTTCCTTTGAAATTCTCAGTAGCAGCTCGGAATTTGAAATTGTGCCCGGTCCGGTTAGTGGCAATATGCTCGCCTGCTATAACATGGTACCTAAACATACCGGCGAAATATGGGTGTACATAGTACACCTCTGCCTTATCCTTAGGGGAATACAGACGTGATGGTATGTTACATCGTGAACTGACAGACATAACGCAATAAAACATTGATCAATGTATTTTCAAAGGTCTTAAAACAATTGTTAAATGTAAATTGAACTGTACGTCACAACATTAAGGTTGCTCATCCCAAAGCTTTGAAAACACATACATTTTAAGTGGAAAATCTCTCATATTTCTGCACTATATTGCAGGTTTATGTGCGTGCAAAGCGTCACTTCCTGTTTTGCACGGCAATGTGATAGTGTTGGGCGCAGGAGACACGGCCTTCGATTGCGCTACCTCTGCGCTGCGCTGTGGCGCTAGACGAGTTTATGTGGTGTTTAGGAAAGGAGTCACTAATATAAGGGCAGTGCCTGAAGAGGTAATTGTTAATCCATACTACAAGCGTAGCGTGGGGGGAGGAGGGATAGCCCCGGGCGGCATACGAAAGGGGCATGCAGCAAGGGCCAAAATTGTGATAGTCATTTCAAAAGTCAAGTATACACAATAGGCGAGGGGGGAGGCGCTCTACGCCACTGCATAACAAATTAAACTTCATCTGAATGGGATAATATACGTCAGAAATTCAGAATAGATAATTATGATGACTCGGCAAACTAGCAGGCGAGCTATGATGGTAAGAAGTCATCGCCGCCCGTGGACATCTGCAATATCAAAGGAGTTGCAGATGCGTGCTGAGCCTATTTAAGGAAAAGACAGGGGGAGGAGAAAAGGAGAAGGAAGGGGTGTGAGGGAGATTTTTTTTTTTAAAAAAAGCTTACTATTAATGTGGGTTACACATTACTAGCATTCTTGTTAACCTCTCGTACTAAGCTAAATGCTTGTGTTACGAGTGGGTTCACGTCGGTAGTGCAATGAGTGGGGTTCGAACCGGCAACCATATGATCGCAAGTCCGACGCCCTAGCCATTAGGCTACCGACGCTTCTTGGGTCTTCATTGGGCCTTCGGCGCTCCGCGCTCGTCGAAACTCAACTGTATGCATACTGGTACTTGACGTTGATATTCTGTGGTTGAGTAGTACTTCCCCGGTCGTGCCGACCCATTCATGCTGGCACGTAGACATGCCAGCGAGAAACTACTTCTACGAAATTCTGATGATTCTAATTGTATCAAGTGCCAAGGAGAAACTTAATGACTTTCGTGTTTCAGGTCGATTTGGCAAAGGAAGAGAAATGCGAGTTTGTACCATTTATGTCTCCCAGAGAAGTCATCGTTAAGGATGGAAAGGTATGTTATATTTTTTCGGCTTCAACCATTTATTAAATATTACAATTACAACACTTACAATACTCGGTTAAGTTCCTATATAAGCGCCCGCGATCGTTTTTGATGAAAAGCCACCGCGAGTCCCTCCCGCCAGGTCGAAATTTGCATTCACCTTTTTAATTTACGTCTTTGTATAACGTCAGTGACATCTGCTGAAATGCAAGTTGGCTTCTCAACCGACATATCTTGCTTTACGGCAAGTATGATTTATTCACTAAAATAACTTAATAATTCTTGCATGGAAAATGCCTAAAAACACAAAAAGATCGTAAAAATTGTTTTATTTCAACGTAAATAACAGTGAAGACTGCCTCATTAGTCCAGTGGTCCTGAGTGTGACTGCTACGCTAGAGGTCCTGGGTTCGATCTCCAGGTCGAGCAGTGTAATTGAGTTTTTCTATGAAATTCCCAGTAGCAGCTCGGAGTCTGGATTTGTGCCCGGTTAGTGGCAAAAGGCTCGCCCTATTACATGGGACCTAAACATACCGGTGAAATGTGGGTGTACGTTAGTACACCTCTGCCCAACCCTTGGGGAATACAGGCGTGATGGTATTTTAATAACAGTCGAAGTAAGCAAATTATTTTCTTACATCCATACAGATCGCAGCTTTGAAACTGTGTCGCACGGAACAGCTGGATGACGGTGAATGGATAGAGGATGAAGATCAAATGATGCAACTCAAAGCCAACTTTATTATATCGGCGTTTGGATCGGGATTGTATGAGACTGATGGTATTGTAGTTTTTTTTACTATAGTGTGTAAAATCTAGATTTTTATTGATTTAATTTCCATTCGCCTTATTTTTTTTCTAAAAGTCGTCTCCAATCCATACCTACATATTATAATTCAAAGTCCCCCATCATCTGTCTGTTTGTTAACGATAAATTACTGAACGGATTTTTACTCACTACCTACTTATTTGTTCAGGAATAGACAGAGTGATTTATGAGGAAGGTTTAGGTGTATAATTTGTTAAGAATTTGTGTAAATTCGTTGAAATGTGAATTTATGATGATTCTCAGATCAAATAAAAAGTTAAGATGGAACTTTGCAAACAAAGAAGTGAGGCCGGCTAAAACTACGCCTTGCCGTGTACAACACGAACACACGTATACCGAAACTACGCCTTATCTTGTCAGTCGAGCTATTGAAAGCTCCATCTTAACTTTTTATTTGATCTGAGTGATGATTGTTGAAAATGTCGGATAAGGTCAAGCCGCTACGCTGGGAAGGTTTCATCGAAAACGTTGCTTATCTGCTCATAATTCCTCTTTTTATAGGTCTAGACTCGTAGGTCTAGACTAAATAGTCCACGATGGCATAAATAATGTTGTATCTTTAAAGATAGCTTTCTATTCCCATTCTAACTTCTAAAAAGAAAAAAACATGCAGGCATAATATGCACTAAAAACTATGTATAAAAACTGCTAAACTCTCATGAAGGATACCAGTAACCCTACTAAGAATTAATATCAAAACTACCCTCCATCCTCCAGTAAAAGACGCGATGTCTGGAGTTAAGCTGAACCGCTGGGGGTTGCCGGAGGTTGACGAGAGTACCATGCAGAGCAGGAGCAACCCGCGAGTGTTCGTGGGTGGGGACCTGGCCGGGGTCGCGGAGACCACGGTCGAGTCCGTCAACGATGGCAAGACTGCCGCCTGGTATATGCACTGCTATTTACAGGTTAGTTGGAACTTACTTATTTTTTTATTTTTTTATCGGATATCTCAGCAAACGAACAGGCGAACTACTTGATGGTAAGAAGTCATCGCCGCCCATGGACATCTGCAAAAATCAAAGGAGTTGCAGATGCGTTGCCGAGCTTATTTAAGGAAAATGGAGGGGAAGGAGAAAAGTAGACCTAGTTTTGAATTATAACTTATGTAATTTATATTATAAATGTTTTTTTTTTAATCAAAGATGAATTTAAAACTGAATGGCAAAATTTATTGTTAAAAAAAAATCGGTTCAATATTCGTTGAAAGTCCGAGGAAGGTTCCATATTTTCCATATTTTCTTATAAATAGAAAATATGGAAAATTGCGCGAAAAATCCTGAAAAATCTTAAAAACCATGTGTTTCTTTCTCCCATTGAAACAGTTTCGGGCTGTCAATTCTAGTTATGTGATAAAGAGGTATAATTTACAGAAAAAAACAAAATATTTGAATTTCGTGCCCAAGAACGATCGGTGCCGTTTTCAAAGACACCTCGTATACCTGCTATGTCTCTAACGAATAAATATTCCGTTTTTCAATTACCCGTGGAGGTTCTTTAACAACATATTACATAAAACCTTTTACAAGAAACTCCATCATTCTTTACTCTTTCAGGGAATACCGTTCACGTCCCCAATAGAGCTGCCCAAGTTCCACACGGCTATCGATGACGTGGACCTGTCAGTAGAGGTGTGTGGTATAAGGTTTGAGAACCCATTCGGCCTGGCCAGCGCGCCGCCCACTACCAGCGCAGCCATGATCCGCCGCGCCTTCCAGCAGGGATGGGGCTTCGCCGTCACCAAGACTTTTGGACTTGATAAGGTATTGTGAAGTTTATATACAACCTTAGTTTTTGTTTACCCGAAAGCAGAAAGTAGTTTGTTCATAATCAGTAACAGAATCGCTTGCTATGGTTTTTAGCCTACATTTTACATTTAAAAAATATTTAAGTTGGACATTCATTTTTTATGACGAAAATCGGCGCAAGAATCACGGAACGGGAATCGATCACTCGCCTGCACCGCCTGGCGCCTTTAGCTCTTCGTACCCATCCGCGCAAATTAGATAAATTAGGTAAATTGGTAAATTAGGACCAGTTTCGGCTTTAGGGTAAACAAAAATCGACGTTGTATAATAAAATTATTCATATCAATTATTCGCGTTCCACAATATTAATTTAGATGGTACATATTATTCGCTTAGTACAATCTTGGACCCTGTATTCAAATTTATACAGACGTGCTTGATTTGTGGTATTTTTAACCCCCGACGCAAAAACGACGGAGTGTTATAAGTTTGACGTGTCTATCTGTGGCATCGTAGCTCCCGAACGGATGAACCCATTCTGATTTTGTATTTTTTGTTTGAAAGGTGAATTAGTCGGGAGTGTCCTTAAAATTGGTGGAGATATAATGCAATAGTCGGGGGTTTTACAAAATTTAACTATATTACCTTATAACTAGGACCTAGTTACGAACGTATCTCCGCGCATCGTCCGCGGAGTGACCTCGGGTGAGCAGTACGGGCCGGGCCAGGGTTCCTTCCTCAACATCGAGCTGATCTCAGAGAAGTGCGCTGATTACTGGTGCCGGAGCATCACGGAGCTTAAGAGGGACTTCCCAAACAAGGTTAGTGTCTCACCGCCGATCTTGAAATACGTTTTTTTTTCTGGTCTTGCAATTTTTTTTATGATTTAATATAGCGTTGAGGTTCCTAAACACTAATGCGTCCTTTGCCAAACTTCTTGGCAGTATATGATTAGGTATAAATGAGACAAAGTTGTAGTATAGTCTGGTTATAATTATCCAAAGGTGCATCTTATATACTAACGACTACGTGTTGATCACGGATAGTAGAAACATTTAATAGATATTGAACGTGCGATAAAGATCATAAGATTGCGATGTAGATTGTAGATACAGCGCAAAGATATTGTACTGTAACAGTACACCCCCCTTTAAAAAAAAAATATTATTATGGTAATAGTGTTTACAATATAAATTTGACCTAAACCTTACTAGTTATTTGCTGATGTATATAAATAATAATGCTATTGTACGCGGTGGAATTTGATGACGCCTGTTGTGGTGTGATTTGCTGACGTATGTAATTTTGACTTAGCTGTTGCACGAGTGTTTATTATTTTTTTCCGTTAAACTCTTCATTCTTCTGTCCAGTGTTTTCATTATGCCGTAAAGTAGGATCACGCCGATTGTTAAAATAATCTGTCCCATTGCAACATTTCTTGTCCACCGTAAGTCCTCCTGGATCAGGTTACGGAGTTTGTCCGCTTCGTTTTGATTGAGGCAACTGTCCGTATTGTATGTTATCTGGTCCTTAGAACTTTGATTTCCCATTTTAGATGTCTTGTTGTTACGAGCAGTTGTGAATTAATGGTATATGTTAAGATCTATGTTAATATATATACGAATAGCTTGCTTATATCAGCGATTTTTATAGACGTACTACTGGCTTTACTTTACGTCCCGATCGTGTAGTGTACGTGTGTGAATGTCTGTAGAAATCCTTTGAATCTGGCACGTAGTTTGATTCGTCATTGAATACTACATCGGAATTCGTTTTGTAAATAAATAAATATTATATATACTTATATTATTCTCCTCCTAGTAGCCTTAACCAAATAATGTTAGGGTTGGGTTCCAGTCTAACAAGATGCGGCTATCAGTATTATAATTATGTACACAAAGTGACAGCCAAGACCTCCGTAACCCAATTTTTTGGTAACACTGATATTCAAAGGATAGTCAGGCTTATTGGACTGACTAACGTTCGTATGATAGTCAGGACCGTAGGCTTACGTGCTCATTGAGGCACGGAGAGGTCACGATGTGTTAAGAATTACCCATCCGTAGGTTGACTGTTTTTTTTAAGGTCATCATAAGGTACGTAGTCATCGCCGCCTACGAACATCTGTAAAACCAAAGGAGTTGCAGACGGGAGAGTGGATGGCAGAGTGTCCATGGAGTTTCTTGCCGGATTCTTCTCCATAGGATCAACCTTTTTGGAACCGTGCAACTAGAGTCAATAACGTTTCATAAACGCTTGTAAAAGCTTATTTGAAATAAAAACATTTGATTTGATTTGATTTGATTTGATGCGTTGCTGAGCGTATTTAAAGAAAAGGGAGGGTTTGGGATTGGGAAACAGTATCCAAGTGCTACTTGACGTCGATATTCTGCGTGAGGGTAGTACTTCACCGGTCAAGCCAACCCATTCACGCTGGCATGTAGACATACCAGCAGCAGCGAGACACTACTACTACTAAACTGATGACATGACTGATTGTTAATGAACAGGTTGTGATAGCATCTATAATGTGTTCGTACAACGAGGCGGATTGGACGGAGCTGTCGCGGGCGGCGCAGGCGGCCGGCGCGGACGGGCTCGAGCTCAACCTGTCCTGTCCGCACGGCATGGGCGAGGCCGGCATGGGGCTGGCTTGTGGACAGGTCAAATACTTATTTATATACGTTCTTAATTACAAAGGTTTGTAAGGGGGGGGGGGGGCATGGCCAGGCCAGGCGAATAGTTGTAGGGAGGCTCGAGGAGAGTAATTGAAACAACGTCTTACCGATACAAGATATGTTTTAATACTACAGAATACACGTTAGATATACACTCATGGCAATGGGACTACAGTACACGCCCTGCCAAAAAAAGAAAAAGAAAAGGTATTACAGTCCTTTTTTTTTTACAAAACCCCAAAAAAATAGAATAAAAAAAGTAAATGAAATTGGAATACAATAAGGTAAAAAAATAATAATAATACAATATCTATTTAAAATACATTTTACATCTATTTTTATGAACTGACACTTCTTTGTTATTTACTGTTATGATAACATTTGGACTTTCGTCCCTTACAACATGAAACGGACCAACGTATAAAGGGTCCAACTTATTACCACGGCTATCGTTTTTTAATAAAATCAAGTCACCTGGTTTATATCTTACAGGATTGACATAAGAGTCGTAATATAATTTTGTATTTTCTTTTGAAGTAATTAAATTATTTCTAGCATCCAGTTGCGATTTTTGTAGGCGAAATTTCAATTTACAAGGATAATCATAAAAATTATACAATGGTTCCATTACATTGGTTATATTACTCGGGATATTACAATGTTTTCCAAAAACTAGTTCATATGGCGTATATTTAGTTGCAGTATGCACAGTAGTATTGAAGGCAAAACACCAGAATGGAAGCCAGGAGCTCCAATTCTGTTGTTGGTTATGAGTTTGTATTCTTAGGTATGACACTAAATGTTTATGGCTATTTTCAAGAGATCCTATTGTCTGGTGGTGATAGGCAGTTGACTTTAAATGTGTTACATTTAGTAATTTACATACTTCCTGCATTGTGCTCGAAATAAATTCGGTACCTTTATCAGTTATAATTTCTCTGGGAATGCCAAAACGTAATATAAAATTGTTTACAAACGAAGCAGCTACTGACACCGTATCTTTTGACGCAATCGGATACGCTTCTACGAATTTCGTCAGATCGCATTGAACGGTTAAAATATACTTATAACTATTATCCTTATATAAAGGGCCCACTAAATCTAAGAATACCCTATCGAATGCCGAGTTCCCTGTATCTGTTAGGACCATCGGCTCCTTAGTATATTTAAAATATTTGTGACGTTGACATTTGTCACATTTTTTGACAAAGTCGGTAACGTCCTTCTCGAGGCCAGGCCAGAAGTAATGCTTTTTTATGTTATTTATCATACGTCTTATACCGGCGTGACCGCTACTGGGAAGCATATGATAATCATTTAGTATAATTTTACGTGTATCAGAGTCATAAATTCGTTTTATTCCTTTTAAGATGCAAAGTCGGGGTCCGGACCACTTTGGCATCTTGGTAATAGTCTTCGCTAGCGATTTTATAAAATTAGTATTATATTCATTTTTTTAAATATATAAACAGTCGACTTTAATTTTACTACAAAATAAACTCAACTCCTTTGCAAGATCAACTCGTGAGTAATGCGATCCGGTAGTCGGTTTCATATAAACAACAGATAATGATTGTACGTACGCGTAATAAATATTTTCTTCAGTAAATCTATCTTTAATATTTTTCCATTCACTTTTGTTTAAAATTATCAATTCAGTATAATTGTTTGGTGACTTTAGAACCTCGACTACCCTTGGGTGATCAGACCAATGGTTGACATGGGTTCTAGAAACTTCAGAGTCGCAACTTTTTGTCATTTTCCTTTTCTGTGCCCTAGTTATAACAGACAAATTGTTACTATTCATATTTTTCAAATCGTCACACGTGATAGAAATCCGTGACAATGCGTCAGCGGCCGCGTTATCGTGACCTTTAACATATTCTACTTTAAAGTTATACTCTTCGAGCAATAGGCGAAATTTCGTTAATCTACTAGATGGGTTGGCCATGTTGAAAAGATAAATAAGTGGCTTATGATCCGTTCGAATAATAAATTTCCTGCCATAAAGGTATGGCCGAAAGTATTTCACTGACCATACAATGGCAAGTAATTCTTTCTCAACGGTCGGGTAACGGATTTCGGATTTGTTAAGGCTACGACTCGCATAGGCTACCGGTCTGTTATCGCTGTTACTTAACACCGAGCCTATGGCATATCCAGAAGCATCTGTTTGAAGGATAAATGTATTACTTTCATCAAAATTAGGGTATTGCAACAGGGGTGGTGAGATTAATGAATTTTTTATATCGGAAAATGAAGTTTGACATTCAGCTGTCCATTTAAATTGTACATTTTTGCGGCACAATTTATTTAAAGGTATAGATTTTCCTGCGAAATCGGGTATAAACTTGCGGTAATAATTGGAAAATGCTATAAACCTTTTTGTTTCATCCGAATTTTTGGGAACGGGATAATTTTGAACTACTCTAGTCTTTTCAGGGTCGGGTTTTATACCTTCAGTAGATATAACATGGCCTAAAAACAGAATTTCTTTTTTCAAAAATTCGCATTTGGTTGGGTTTAATTTTAAGTTAACTTTTCTTATTCTTAATAAAATATCAATTAGGTTTTTATTATGATCATCCAAATTTCTTCCAAAACAGATTAAATTATCTAAATATATAAATAATTTTTCATAATTTAATCCGGACATAGCGACGGTCATAAGCCTGGAAAACGCACTTGGACTAATTTTTAAGCCCATTGGTAACCGTGTCATCTGGTACTGGCCTGTCGGTGTCGTAAATGCCGTGCATTTTCTACTGTCCGATGATAATTTTAGCTGATAATATGATTGGGATAAATCTAATTGCGTAAAGTACATGGAACCAGAAAGAGAATCTAAAATATCTGCTATATTTGGTAAGGGGAAACGATCGTCAATAATTTTATCATTTAATTTCCTAAAGTCAATGACTAGTCTCCATTTTCTAGTATCATCATCCGACTTTTTAGGGACTAGTAATACGGGACTCGACCACTCACTACACGCAGGTTCAATAATATTTTGTGACAGCATTTTGTTAACTTGCTTTTCTATCTCATCGCGCTGCGAAAAGGGTAATCTGTATTGCTTAACATATACAGGTTCAGCCTGTGATTTTAGAGGTATATTTTGTTCATAAAGGTTTGTAGTAGCAAGGGTATCGTCAGGGAGGTGAAATACAGGTTCAGATAATCTAATTTAAGAATTGAAAACAGCTCTTTTACTCATTTGCTGTCCACATTATCTGTTTTATTAAAGCTGCAAATTGAATAATCTGTCAATTTTTCTAAGTCAGGTCTAAAATAACTGAGTCTCACATCATATTCACGAGTATTTAGTATTTGTATCGAAATTTGACCATTATAAGGGCGACAAATGCTTCCGGCTGTGAATACACCTTCACCCAATTGTCTGGGTAAAACAACACACTCATCACTCATGCTAGTATCTATTTTGAAAATCTTTTCACACCGAGCTGGTATGATCAAATAAGTGCTACTATTCCCTAATGTACTTGGGTTCATTCCTATATTAACATAAGTACTTAAGTTTTTTAAAATTAAACTATTATTCTCATAATTTAAAACTGCTTTATATTTTTCTAAAAAATCACGGCCAATTATTCCGTGTGAACATGGCAAGTTTCTTATAACATAAAACTTGTGTATGAATTCCTTACCATTTATGTTGAGTGTAAGATAAACATATCCTAGGGTACTTACCTTTCCACCAATTCCGTTTATTGCAATGTTCTCTTTATACATCGGAACATTCCATTGCCCCAACGCATCATATTTCAACGCCGACAACGATGCGCCAGAGTCCACCAACCAACTATATTTGGAGTTGTTTATGAAACAATCTATTGAACTACTGTTATTACAAGCTAAAATAAAATTAGACTCGAAAAAACTCTATTGGTTCAGATTGATTTTGTTCAATATTTTCGTTACCATTATTGTCATTTAAACTCATACTGTTAATATTATTACTATCCGGGCGGTCCCTGTTATTCCTGTATGTAAAGTTACTCCTACCTCGAGCCTGGGCTCGATTTGAATAATTACCTCGATTTTGCTGACCCCTATTAGTATAACGAGTTTGATTATACCAGTTACGCGAGGGATTACCGAAACTTTGAGAATTTCTACCATGTAAATTACCCCGGGAGAAATTTGTTCTTCCTCCGCGACGTACATATGACGTACCTGGATTCTCCTGTGCATAGCCAGCGTATACAGCATCCTCGTGACTCGTAGAGGGTGCAGTCAGCTCCTCATCCTTGGCGGCGCGAATGACATCTTTCAATGCAGTGTAATTGCGAGCTGCTAATATAATACGTAAATTATGATTACGCAAACCATCAATAAAACGTCTTATGGCTATTTTTTCATTTTGTGGTCTCAAGACAGTGTGCGCATTGTTATCATCTCCGGCCTGAGCTAGTGTTAAATTTGTGAACAACTCCTCTAAATGTTGCCCATATTGGTCCAAGGACATTGAGTTTTGTTTAACCCTATTAAGGTCAGAAAGTATAGCTACGCTGGATTGTTTTGTCAGTAAATTACGTTTCATATCAGCAATAAGGAATTCACAAGTATTATATGTTCGGGCCATACGAAGTTTGGCACTTTTAGATAGCCGTGTTCTAAGTACAAAATTTATCAACTGCTGTTCACCACTCCGCTCTATCATAGAATCGTACAATTGTATAGAATCAATCAAAGATTCAGTGACCTGTTCGTCTCCGTTCATCATAGGTAATAAAGAAACCGCGGTCTTCAGATTAAATTTCTCCATGGTTTGTCCTTCAAAACTACTGTTGCAAAAATCTTGAATTTTTGAATACAGCGACTCTATCCGTATACACGTTTCTTTAATAATAAGAATATCTTTAGGTTTTATTTCATTTTTGTTGATTTTGGTATCTAAATATTCAGAATATTTCAAATACTGTTCATATAATTGACATGATTCCTGGCTTTTTTGACTTAATAATCTATGAGTTCTTTTTGGTTTGGCCAACTTAGTTAAATTTTCTCTTAAATGTTTTATTTGCTCATATATCGTAATAAGTTCATCAATCATTTACACAACCGTGATAAGAAGGCCAAATACCGTTAAATTTCCTAGACATACATGCTTATTATAAGTAGTAACCGAATAATGTGGTTATACATACCATTACACCCAAAAAAGATAAGCAAAGAAAAACATACGATTTTATTTTTATGTTAGAGTTCAATGTCCATTACTTATGTCATATTGCAATGTTTAAGTTTAAACGCTGTTCACACAACACCGCGCAAATCACACGTAACTATTCACTTTTCACTTATTCACTGGCATATTATGGCACACGCAATCAGCCGAACTTTGCTGTGGATTGCTCCGCCGACGTCCAGACCATCGCAAACCCCTAAAGGCCTGCTGATTAATTTCTTGCCTCATCCACTGAGTGTGGCACTTCTTGTATGCCTTGTAACCGAAAAACAGGATAACTGCTCCAATAATACAAATAATGATCATCGATATGATAGATGATGTCCTGCAAGTTGGCGTTATTTCCTCCAGCACCGGCAGCATTTTGGGCCAGAAAAACCTCTTCTTTTGTTTGGTACGATTGGCACATCTTGACGAAATTACTTCACGCATCAATAAAATAATGTTACTCGAATATGACACGTGCGGTCGCCCGAAATTTGACGCGCGGCACTCGCGCTACTGGCAGGGTCGCCATGTAGGGAGGCTCGAGGAGAGTAATTGAAACAACGTCTTACCGATACAAGATATGTTTTAATACTACAGAATACACGTTAGATATACACTCATGGCAATGGGACTACAGTACATAGTGTCGGATTGCCGGAATAGACAAGATGTTTTAGATACTCCAATTCATTCTGTTCATATTAATTGTGATCACAGAGATCCACTCTTGCTTATTCGAAACAGTATCTAAGATCAGTCGAATGCGATGTTTAGATATACCATCGAGCCGGTAGACCGGTGTAGACCCACAGTTCGCAAGTATGATTAGGTTCCATGTATTATGGGGCAAGCTTATAGCCAATAACCGGTCACGAATGCAACTTCTACCTATTAATCCCATAACACTTTGCTAGACCTGGAAATTCAACTCAAGGCCTATAGCACCGTTACGAGTCGCTAGTATTTGAAATCATGTTTGTTATTTTAATAGTCAATTCGAAGAGTTTAGTCCATACTTTGTTTAAATATAGTTAAGCTCAAAATATTTTTTTCAAAAGTCCTTTCTTTTATAACGTAATTTCTACATAATACACAGCCCCCAAAACACACGCCCCCTCCTAGCGTTTTAGCTGGGAAGAGTAAGTTGCACAAAAAATTCCCCAGCAACACGTTTCTGTCTGTTCATTTACTAAGGCGTTAGTAATTACATAAACAGAATTTGAATTTTTACTAGCTTAGCACACACACGTCACACATTATATTAAGTCAACTTTAAAGTTAATACTCAAGCATTATTATAAGGGTTGCAAGCTTCTATTACCTAAAAGTGTCTCTCATAACTTTTATTCATCAGGACCCCGTATTAGTGGAAGGCATATCAAAGTGGGTAAGAAAAGCCGTCACGATCCCGTTCTTCGTGAAACTGACTCCAAACATCACGGATATTGTTACCATCGCGGAAGCCGCTTATAAAGGTACGAAGCATTTCAACACGAAATCGCTTCTTGTTGTTATGTCAACGTCCAATAGACAATACTCCACCAACAACGTCCAATAGTCTTGTCTATTGGATAGTCGTGTCTATTAGCCATGCCTGCGTAAAGATGAAATGAAATCGCTGAATATACCGAATGGTTAGGCCGAGGCCTATTATTTTAAATTGTTTGTCCTAAAGTTACTAGTATAGTATTATAAAATCTAAGCTTAGGTTATCGGGTGTTTCCAAGATCCTATAGTCAGGAATTAACTTAGAAGGAAGGGGGAGGGGGCCGCAGTGAGCTCAAAATCAGAGACAATAAGTAACAACTTTATATGAGGCGAATCATGGTATTATTTAGCAAAATCTCAAATAATAATGAAATTAGAGTTACATGATTCTCCGAGTTTGTTTTGGTGTTTGTTCTCCGAGGTCGTCAGCGAATGCTGGCGCCATTTAGTATTTAAAACAGACAGTGACTTTTAAGTGTTTTCAAAATCTAAATATTGAGCAATTTTTAATATTTATTTCTGCAAATGGATCTTATTTACAGAAATAAATATTTTAGACCCTTGCTATGTTTGCAGGTGGAGCAAGCGGAGTGTCAGCCATCAACACAGTTTCTGGCCTGATGTCAGTCAGAGCTGACGCTACACCCTGGCCAGCAGTCGGTAAGTCCTACTATGGCTTTTGTCCATACACCCATACAATGTAGCAGGTTCTACTGCTACATATTTCCAATAATCTGGACCAGAGACAATAACTATCTAATAGTTTATTTAAAAACCCTGGTGTTGCGCCGTTTCTATTATTTTTTTCATTTTGGCTTGGCTCCTAAGGATAATAGCATGATAATGGCCTCAGTTAGGTACTCTTTATAACATCATCTATCTGAAAGTGAAAGTCCCGTTAAAATCAGTCCAGCCGTTTTGGAGATTAGCCTTTACAAACAGAAAGACAAAAATAAAGATTACACACTTAATAAGAGGTTATTGAGTGTACATAGAAAATGGACTGATATTTCTTACGTGGTTAGCATAAGGATAGAAAAAAACATACTTGTCTCATTGTTTAATTATCAGTAATCAAAAGGATATTTAATAATTATCAGTAGAATAACTGGCTGCCTCGTTGGTCTAGTGGTCCCAATCGCGACCGCTACGCTAGAGGTCTTGGGTTCAATCCCCAGGTCGAGCAAAGTGTTATTGAGTTTTTATATGAAATTCTCAGTAGCAGCTCGGAGTCTGGATTTGTGCCCGGTGAATGGCAATAGGCTCGCCCCCTATTATTACATCGGACCTAAACATACCGGCGAACTGTGGGTGTACATTAAGTACACCTCTGCCTAACCCTTCGGGGAATACAGGCGTGATGGTATGTTATGTTATGTAGAATAACTTATACCTACTTCCATTAAGAACGCTGATTATATTTTTTTGTAAAAATTACAGATTTTTTTTTTCTTACTGTATTGGATTTTTTCATTCGTCCGCCAGGTATAGAGAAACACACAACATACGGCGGTGTATCTGGCAACGCTACACGCCCGATGGGACTGAGGGCTGTGTCGGCCATAGGCAACAAGCTCCCTGGCTTCCCAATATTGGGCATCGGTGGTATAGACTCCGCGGAATCAGCTCTACAGTTCATCATGTGTGGGGCACCCGTTGTTCAGGTAAAATTATATATTTAACCCACTTTAACTGCCTCAAGTCGGATTTTAAGATTTATCCGACAAAATGGCTGAGGCGGGAATGGACAAGAATGTTTTGTCACATAAATCCGACTAACGGCTGGTTTTGCTTATTAGAGATAGGATTTTTGATGAGCCATACAAATAATTATATTAAAGTTCTATAACATACATACCGACAATTCATCCTAAATTCTAACTCTAGTCAACAAATCTACTGACAGATTTTCTATTAAAACCGACCAGGGTCCTCAGTTCTAACCTTATATCTTCGTGAAAAAGATTCAGTTGTTTTACCTTAAACCTTTCTATGGTAAAACAACTAAATCTTTGATATACTTATGCTGACAAGATATTATAATCAGAAAAGAAATTTACTTTATTTTGAAAGTAATTTTGGTGGTTTTTTTTCTTCGGTCGTTTTTCTTGTATCCATAAACAAGAAAAACGACCGAAGAAAAAAATCTTATGTAACTTAACCGAATGTATATTATATCTTGTTGTCCCACTTTATTGACATGAAAACGACAAAGACAGATGTTCATTTCAAGGCGCATTGCAGATTTGCAGCGCGATACAAAACCAGGACTTCACGGTTGTAGAAGACTACATAACAGGTCTGAAGGCCCTCCTATACTTACGATCTGTTGGCCTCGACGGGTGGATGGGACAGTCACCGCCAACGTTCAAGCATCAAAAGGGAAAACCTGTGCAAACGCTATATGACGAGAACGGCAAGGTAAATTGAACCTTTTGTTGCGAGTAATAAGGTTGTTTATTTAATGTTAGTCTAATCATAAAATAATGATTTGTGCCTTAGGGTGACAATACTATACAATACCTAAAACTTTTGGTAGTAATGTAGCTCATGATGGTTATAATTACATTACATACCATCACGCCTGTATTTCCCGAAGGGTTACGCAGAGGTGTAGGCACTAATGTACACCTACATTTCGCCGGTATGTTTAGGTCCCATTAAATAAGGGGTGAGCCGTTTGGAATTGTTCCTTGTACCTAAGGTACAATTCCAAACTCCGAGCCGCTACTAGGAATTTCATAAAAAAATCCAATAACACTGCTCGACCTGGCAATCGAACCTAGGACCTCTAGCGTAGCAGTCGCGCTAAGGACCACTAGATTAATGAGGCAGTTTCGTTTAAAGGTCATAGTGGTTAGGCAAATACTCGATTAGATTATTTTATTTTTACTCATATTTCTCAGGTACTAGCCAACTTTGGGCCATACAGCAGAAAACGCGACGAGCTACTCCATCAAGCCAGGTTAAAATCTGACTTATTAGCAGACAATAAAGTCCAAACTTATCTAACAAATGGTAATGTGAATGGTGAACGAGAAGAAAGTGGGGCAGTGCCGAAGATTAGCGATGTTCTCGGCGAAGCATTACCTAGAGTTGGGACGTACAAACACTTGGATAATACGAAGCAAGTCGTCGCACTGATTGATGATGTAAGTAAATTTCTACAAGCTTTTATTTAACTTGCAATATATTTAAGCAAGTAGCTTAAATATATTGTTCGGGTCAAATCTTGCAACTTAATTTTAAAACAGTTATGCTCGACCTATTGCGCTGAAATTTTGCATACACTTTAAGTTTGGATGACAATGCATGTTTCTTCAAGTCACGTCAACCTAAATCCAATATGGTGAACTACAAAAACGTGTGAAGGCTTAGGCAGAGGTATAATAAGTTATATGTTTCTTCGGCAGCAGATCACCCGTTAGGGATCGCCGCCATCTAGTATCAAAAAATCCAAAAATATTGGCTTTCATAAGTACTGTGGAGTTTTAGCGGAGGTTCAAGTTCAGTGTTGAACTGACGATTGTCATATTTAAAAATGTTACTTCATTTTTCGACTATGCAGCATTCTCCTTCCTAAAACATAAATCTTGTTTGCAGGACATGTGTATAAATTGCGGCAAATGCTACATGGCTTGTGCTGATTCCGGATACCAAGCTATTGAGTAAGTTATATAATATAGGTAATTAGATAATTAATATAAATCATCACGTTTGTAACCCGAAGACTTAGGCAGAGATGTAAGCTGAGTTTTGTGCCTTATAGACTCACTATTTTGACTGCAAAAAAAAACTGAACCTGCGTGTCCTGGGAATCTCGGCACCCTACGCTTATGGCTACTAAACCAACGACGAGGCAGATAATCAATATAACTAATAAATAGGTTTGCATGGCCACAAAATCCAGTTTACGCTGGACTTTCATTGTATGGAATGCCTATACAATGCGAGTTGATTTGAACTTAATCGTCAACATTTTAAGGTTTAAAATCATTTGGAGAAATTTGACTGTACCTACTCCTACCTATTTAAAAAACATTCAGTGACATACAGATTACATAAATGCAAGCATTATAGAGCTCACATCAAACAAAAAGTTAAGATGGAACTTTTCGAAAAAAGAAGTAAGGCCGGCGAAAACTACGCCTTGCCGTGTACAACACACAACACGCACACGTATACCGAAATGTGCCTTATCTTTTCAGTAAACCTATCAAGCTATCGAAAGCTCGACTGATAAGATAAGGCGTAGTTAACTAATACATGTGGGTGTGTAATTGTGTGTTGTACACGGCAAGGCGTAGTATTAGCCGGCCTCACTTCTTTGTTCGCAAAGTTCCATCTTAACTTTTTATTTGATCTGAGTTATAGAGATGTTGAAAGAAAGCCGTGGTGGCCCAGTGGTCACCACTGTTTTTACCACCGGTTTTATCACCACTGGGGTTTTGTCACTACTGCTCCCAAAACGGTGAAGGAAAACATCGCGAGCAAGACATGTGACATGTACCAACCCACACTGGGCCTACAGTTTGTTCGAAATAAGTAAGCCGATCGGAAGTTATCTGCAAGTGGTTTAGAAGTGGTAAATTTTACTAGAAAGAGTCGGTGTAAAGATAATTAGAGTCGTATATGTTTCACATTTCTAATGATTTTGTTTACTAATTTCGATATTTACGTATTAAAACACTTTATTGAACGATTTTATCACCGCTGTAGTGCGGAACGGCTAACTTCCGATCGGCTTACTTATTTCGGACAAACTGTACGTGTTGGATTACGTCCCACACCCTCTCACCGAGAAAAGGCTTGTTGTCCCGACAGTGGGAACATTATAGGCTGATTCGAGATAATATTATGTAATCTCGAACCATACCATACAAGTGAAATCGATAAACTTTTTGAAGTTGGTTAATAATGCTTTTTATTTGCAGATTCGACCCAGAGACCCACATACCCCATGTGACGGATGACTGTACTGGATGCACGCTGTGCCTGTCTGTGTGTCCCATCATCGACTGCATAACGTAAGATATTTTTATTATCACATCTCTATTACTAACTCTAGATTTAAATCTCCAGATACAATATTGCGACTGACAAAACAACGCACACCCCTTATCTTAGAATACTTTTGCAATTCCAAGTGGAAATTAATCAGTCTAGTTTCAATTCTGTATCATTGACATAAAGTTCAAATTTCAATAAATTAACGAACTTCATGAGATAAACTGTGGTGAATTAAAAGTGATCCTATACGGGATCCGTTTTTTCCTTTTGAGGTACGGAACCCTAAAAACCACGAGTATGAACTCTCAATTCGTTGTCAGTTAGTCCGTACGATCTTCATACCATGAAAGTACCGTGACAAACTGACAAACTGAATTGAAATTTGGGGTAAATATTCCTCAAGTACTCTAGGGTGCATTTATATGGGATATTAGGAAATTCCACATCAACAAGATCAGGAGGAACAGGGAGAGAATAATCCTGAGTGCTCAGAAAGTTACTCTTGTCCAGATCGATTATATTCGTTTATTGTAATTTATTATGCTTTACAGGATGGTGCCTAAGACGATTCCACATGTAATCAAAAGGGGTATCCGAGTTGACATACTTCCAATTACACCTCTAGACGGAATTTGCCAATGACGAAATGTAAAACAAATTGTACAAGTTGTATAAAAAATATATTAAAAGTATAAATAAAATTATTATACAAAAAAATATATTAATCTCTGTTCATAATACTATCGTAAATATTTTGTGCGTTTGTTTCTGCACTCTCCCAAGAATATACCCAACTATTCCCAGGATTAACATTTAAAGTTAAAGCGGATATTGGTTTGGGGCAATGATAGTGACTTTTATTTACTATGTTGATGCCTATTTCACCCTTCTTTTTATCATGTAATTTCTGACAAACAAAACATTCAAATTCCTTAATAATTTTGATTCCATCGAATTGGTAAGGCCTTGTATTAAACTCTTCTACTAATCTGTTATTTGTTATAACTTGCTTTGTCTTATGTTCTAAATATTCTTCATACATAGTGTCATTGTTCAACAATTGCTTAATGTGTTCGTACAAAATCTTTGGTGTGGGGTGATCGTCGAGAAGTAATGCAGACTTTTTATTTGGCAACCAGTCCCTGATTGTTGGCGAACCGAAATATATGGGGACAGTTCCCACTTTGATGGCGCGCCAAAACTTCTCCGTAACATAATCGTTACATGCGCCGTTCTCTATTGCAACTACGAATTTGTACCTGGCTATAAACTTTAAAAAATCATCTTCATGCAAGTTATTTAAGTAGTCCGTTTTGAATTTTGGTGGCATATCCTTATTAGTCAAACAAGTTCCATAAGAGTCAACTTCAGCTATTTTCATAAGCTCCTTCACATATGCATCTCTTTCAGTTGAAGTTTCACAATCACTCTGCAAGTACATTATTGGAGCAATATCTTTTAAGAATTGGTTTTTCTTTGATGTCTCAACAAAGTACTTTCTGCTTGTTATATCTTCAGGTGAATGTAAATGCTGCAATGGAAATGGTGTGTTGCTAAATCTGCTAAATGTTGAAGAAAAATTGAACAAACTTAGTGCCTTTTCATGTAACAATTCTTCAACATTTCTTGGTGATTCTTCATGAAATAAACCCCAAATTATATCATTAGGTTTTCTTGGTAAAGGAAGGTCCTTGAAATTAATGTTGCTTGCATAAAACAAGTATGCACCTATGTTAAAATATTCATTGTTCTTTCTATCACTGTAAACATAACACTTAATATCATTGGGACAATGTCTAGTAGTTGAGCTGCCGGGAAACTCCATAGTCCACCACAGTATAACTGGGTACAGGGCCGTTACTTTGGCATCACTTGTCTCATTTACATCACAAAACATCCATAGCACAATAATAAATGTTGAAACTAACACAAACCACATTAATGCAAAAAGTCTCACTTTCAATAGTCTTTTTAAAATTATTGTCAACATTATTACAATGTGAGCTGCAACAGTCTGTGTGCAATACTTTAGTTGTCTACACATTGTGATTATGGCAAAACAATAGCTATTTATAATCGTTACTCACACCCACAACTTGTAAACTTGACAGGATATAGCTGCTCTGATAGTAATACATATCAGTTCCAACCTAAACACAATATTACTAAAAATAATACAATTTTTAAGATAACAACAAATTTAATAATACAGTTTAGAAGGTCCAGCCTCTCTCTTTATGCATATAGTATAAATCCATTGAGAATGCTATAATTAAGTCTGCATAAAACAATCCATATATGGCTCCTACCAGTTTACCACCAATAAATAAATGGATGAATGCAAGTACTGTAATTATTAGCTCAATGATGACATAATATAACTCGGCCTCATATTGTACTTGGTCCACGACATATAGCACCATTAAAAGCATGGAGCACATAACAGTGGGCCCCGCCACCAGGCATTGCAACATATCCACAGGTTCCACAACGTGAGGGAGTATATTGAGGAGCAGTGCCACTACCTAAAAGTAAGAGAGGGACCCACTTGTAGACTTTTATACATGTTACAATATTACAGAACTAATCTAATTACTAATTATATTTTACCCTATTCTGCTGCACTTTCAAAAAGCAAAAGTGCTTATGAGTTCATAATAGTATTTTATTTATTTAAAATAAAGATGATGATTAAATTGACAATGAAACGCTCAACACTACTGAATAATACGAAAGGATATGCTTTCTGAAGCATTTTATTAAACTTTAACATCATTCTTTTCTGAGTATTGCGACTCCTCGCTCTCTGATGACATAGAACAGATCTATGCACAGTGCAATGAGTAGATGACAATAGAATAGTCCATATAAAGCACCAGTGGTGCTCGCGGTAAGTAATACGTAAAGAAACGCTATGGTATTGAAAAAGATTTGTAATGCTAAGTATAGTTGTTCAGCCAGATCATGCACTTGGTCCACTAAATATAGCACGACGAACATAACGGACAGGACGAGGGTCGGAGAGACGGCCAGGCAGTGCATGGTCTCGGGCTCCGCCATTACAAACGGGATAATCATGAGGAGCATTGATAAAACCTAAAAGTAACAATACTCATGACACTTGTCTCGTACGTGTTTTAAAGCTTACCTAAACATTGGGACAGCTGCTCGACTCATTGAGTCAATCTTGTGTTACAAAATATATCATAATTTTGGGTGCATTCGACGACGATGATGATTGAATAGCCTAACGTAAACATATCTCCTTTTAAAAGTGAGGCAAAACTTAACAAAATAATAGAACTTCTGTAAAACCGAATTAAAATATTTAAAAATCCAGACTATTTAGCCACCTTTGTGGTTTAGCTGTCAGTGTCAACTGTCAATTTACCATAATATCAACAAACCTGGCCTGTCATCGTGTCAAGGACCCGGTTTGAGGGTGTTAGCAGGGGTCAAGGTCGCTTAACATAATTGCCATTATAAAAATAAAAATAAAATGGACCATTACAGCAGCACTGTCTCACAGCTAGGGATAAGACCTCTTAGAGCTGTATGAGAGGGATAAGGTTTCATTATGAATTAATCAAAAGACATTTTATTAATTGAAACTTGTATTATATTACTAATTATGCCTGGTACACGTAAAACTGATAGGTAATAAATGTTATAATTCTTACTATGCACAACTAAATGTACATCCTCTCTCATTAGCAATCAAAAACAAATCAAGTGACAATGCTGTTAACAATGCGAAATAAAATACACCGTAAATTAGCCATAACCAAACTCGAACAAGATTCAGTAGAAAACATTGAATAAAAGCACCAAAAGTAAATAAAATTTGAAAGAATAAATACATTTTTTCCATAAATAAGGGCACTCTTCTTCGTAAATATAAAATTACGAATAACAATGATATTATTAGTGTAGGACCGGTAGATATGCAGTACATATG
Organism: Subacronicta megacephala; assembly: GCA_958496365.1. Taxonomy (NCBI): domain Eukaryota; kingdom Metazoa; phylum Arthropoda; class Insecta; order Lepidoptera; family Noctuidae; genus Subacronicta; species Subacronicta megacephala. The sequence goes on from OY292521.1 coordinate 12,081,112, forward strand.
TCCTTGTGGTCTCGGAATCACCAATGGTAATATGGTAATTACTAGTGAAATCGCCTATAAGGAATGAAATCGTAACGAATATTAAAAGTAACATATTCCAAAATGCAACTTAGGAAAAAGAAATGGTGCAAAAATACTTACAAACTCAACAAGTTTCATGATAAATATATTATATCTGATTAATTCACTCCATTTTTTATCAACTGGAACGGAATCTGAAAAATAACAAACAAAGAGTGGAGATAAAGAAAAATCAAGTTCATTCGACACAGTTTTTATGAAGCACCCACCGTTAGGCAGTCGTTGCTTAATTTTTCATTTTTAAGATTTATAATAATTAAATGATTAAATGATTTCATTTTTAAGTTTTATAATCATTAAATGATTTTATTAATCATACATAAATTACGTTACGTTATAAAGTACTAGTATACTTGTATGTGATTATAATATTACCGTTTATTATCATATCCGACATTTTCGGGCTATTATATCTATCCTTTTTTCCTTTATGAGAAATTCAGAAGTAAATCATTTATTTTAAAACTTTAACAATGAGCTCGAAGGTAATACATCTTTATAAAATTAAATAAATATAAAAATATTATCTTCTAAAACAATACTAGTGGCAGTATGAAAGACATCCCTATGTCAGTTACAGTTTATTTTCTTCATAAAGACAGTATGTCTCTTGTTTACCAGGAACACAGATTACCATAATTTAGATTACTTGACCACACTATACCATTATTATTATAGATTTAGTCAGGAAACTGCTTATTAGTCAACTAACTGCTATACATTTTTGACTAATATCCATCTACAAACTATGTGGTTTTGTGGGATAATGTATATCTTTTAAGTCTGTATTGTGCAATAATAAAATAAAATAAATAAATAATAAATAAATGTGTATAAGCAACGTTGGCAGCACAAATATTTAGTCTGTTTGGATCTTGAATTTGAAGTCGTAGAAATAAATAAATACACCTATCCTGTTTTTATCCAGATCCAATTTATTAGCAATACATGAGAAAAAAAGAAATATTATTAATTTTCCGTCTATATTTAAATAAATTTATTTATTTGTTATTTTATTAACCGTGCAACTCCTCCGCCGCTGTCAAAAATGGTGGATCTGGATTTTGTGCTGTCAAACTAGCTTTGCGGTGTGATTCTAAAGAACTTCGTATTTAATTCGGTCATGTTATAGCTTCGTTCACTGAAAAAATTACAGCAAAATGGAAGAAGAAGATCCCGTAGTTCAGGAGGTAGAATTAATTGTTATTGCTCATTAAAAACGTGGTAGTACATAAGGTTATGTTGTTGTGTGAAATAACTTTGGTTTTTACATTAATTTGCTTTTTATTCATTCTAGATACCTGTGTATCTATCGCAGGCGTTAGCGCAGAATCTATACATATACCAATATCCAGTGAGACCAGCGAATAGGGACTGGAAAGACGTAAAAGTGGTGAATGCATCCGTGAAGCCTAGGAACAAGATGGTGAGACTAGAAGTTGGACTGGACACGTACAGCGACAAGTATTGCTCGTCTAAAGGCGAGCAGATAGCGCTCAACACTGATGGACAACAGGTATAATTAACGTTTTGGTTTGTTGATATATTATTGTATGGTGGCCAGCACATTAAATTACCACACACTGTAAAATTTTCTCAGTTGATTTTGAACTTCATCATTATCATCATGTCAGCCTATCGCCGTCCACTGCTGAACATAGGCCTCCCCAAAGAGCTTAATTTCGAACTTAATCGTCAACATTTTAAGATTTAAAATCATTTGGAGAAATTTGACAGTTTTGTAAAACCTGATGTGGTGGTGACTGTACATAATATCACACCATGACCCATGGTTTGACTTATTTGAGAGGATTTATTTATTCTAATATCTAATCAAAATTTGTTATATTAAAGAATTATTTTCATTTTCATTGGTACCTTTTTATTTATATTTCTTTGAAGAAGGAAGGTAGTAGTAGAATGTAGTATGTATCCGTATCCCTAAAAATAGTAATAGGCAATACCTTTTTTCTGTACAATAGTCCATTTCCTACTTACCCATAGCAGCCATTAGAGGTATCAAGGTAAAATCCATTGACAAAATGATCATTAATCATTAAATTTTCTTCAATAACAGGAGTCATCATGGCATATCAAAGAGAAAGACAAGTCTCAATACTTCCGACACGGGATTATGGACAAGATTGTCTATGAAAGCAGTGCCCCTTGCACTGAAACACAGCACTATGCCGTTGCCATATTGCAGGACAAGGAGTTACATTGTACACCTATACAAGGTATGAATACTTTTTTAGCTATGTAAAAACTATGCTATAAAGTGCAGTGATAGCCTAATGATGACGATTGGACTGCCAAGTCAAAAAGACATGTGCATTTTTATACATTATTATCACATGACGAAATGGTGAATGAAACCATTCTGAGAAAACATTCAAAACTTCTTGATGGCATGAGTCTGTCAACCCACATGCGGTTAGCATGGTGAACTATATCCTAATCTCTTTTATTTAGAGAAGAGGCCCATGCCCAGCAGTGGGACACTATATGGGGTATTCATTCCAATGTAAATTTGATCTTGGTATCAAATGCCACCAATGCTGCTGCTTGCCATGCACTTGAGATATGACCACCCCACTATAATACATATTTAAACTTTTTTCTGATCTTAAACCTCAAATGTTAGGTGGGTTTTTGACTTACAGTGGCATACCAATATTTATACCTATTTACCTACCTACAAACATAATTTATCACATCTTCCTATTAGGGGTTTACTGGGCTATAAATTTTTTTTTTATAAAAAAAAGCTTAATAGCAATGTGGGTCACACGTTACTAGTAATCTTGTTAACCCCTCGTGCTAAGCTAAATGCTTGTGTTACGAGTGGGTTCACGTCGGTAGTGCAATGGGTGAGTTTCGAACCGGCAACCACATGATCGCAAGTCCTCCGCCGAATTATGCTGATTATTTTGTTATTTTAGCTGCTGTCTTGAAAACTGTATCGAATTTATTATTAGTAATTATTTTATAGGTGTTATCCAAATGAGACCATCTTATTCGTATTTTGATAAGCAAGATAAGCGGAAGAATGACAAGAATAAATCAGATTCTGATGATGAAGAGAAAGAACCTGAAGTTAAACAGGTAAATGATTGTTGTAACATTTTTTTATGACAATAAGAAATCAATATAAAGGGCTAGGTTAAAGGGTAAGAATTAATATTTTTAATCGTAAAATATGATTTATTACCTACCTGGTCTACTATTTTCAAAAAGATCTTTTCTTTCTAAAAAGTTTGATAAAATCATCCTTGAAAAGTTATGGTTGAGTAACAAAATAATTAATGTTTTATAGAGAATCTCTTAACATGATCTGTTATTTTAAAATTATAATATTCATATAAAAAATGTATACCTACATACCTAAATTAGTTCTAAAACGACTACTTCCTTTTTTCGCATAGGTGACAGTGAAATTCGCGCGTCAAGAGACAGAAATATCAAAGAAGGCGCGAGAGAAGTCGTTCGAGACGATATCTCAACGTATCAGCGAGGAGTCATGGTATGACGCTCTCTGGAAACCTAGCGATACGGACCACGCCGAGGTAAGTGACCAGAAAATTCCTCATTTAAATAAGTTGCTAAAATTTATCTTTCGCTATAGGATGTCACATGTTTGTAAACAAATTTTCGAGTCATAACATATAGTTACAAAAGGTGTGCATAAATAAGTCTATGAAGGTAAATAAAGGGGTTATTTTTAAAGAAAAATTCTGACCATAATCACATCTACTTCAGGCAAATTTCCACTATCTACTTTCACACAGTTGCTTGCCAGATTAGATAATATTCCATAATGTAATATGGAAATTGTAAAACGGTCTATAGTTTCTGCTTACCCTGTGGAAAAAATGCGTGAGTGTAATAACGTATGTATCTATGTTAACAATAACAATCATTACCAGCTGTATTTACCTGTATTTACAGACATGTGACACCATCTATAAAATAATGAATTATTTTCGGAGCTTTATGGGTAACATCAAATATTTCGCATTTAAATCCCCTAATCTATATTTATTTATTTATTTATCATTAACAATTTACATTGTGTTTGATACAATACATACATCATTATCAATAATATTATATAGATTAAAAAAAAAAAAATTACATGCAATAAACAAAGAATAAAACATAGTTAATAAGACAAAACAATAAATAGTGTTATTTTTGTTTTTCTAAAGTTAAAGTTCGTCCATTGAGTACAGGTTTTTATCTAACAGAAATGCTTTGAGCTTAGTCTTAAAAGAGCTAGTGTACAACATAACTTTTAAATCCGCTGGCAGTCTATTGAAAATTTGTACAGCTTGGTAATGAGAGCTATGCTTGACAGTATTAAAATTAGGTACAAGTTTATTTTTAAAGTCCTTTCTGCGAGTGTTTTCTCTGACTATTCTTTCTTCCGCTGTTTCGTATTCATGGATATGTTTTTTAAAATTAACCAACAATACAAGAATGTATAAACTAGGCAATGTCAAAATCTTTAAACGCTGAAAATGAGATCGACAGCTTTCTCTTTGGGTGATTCTGACAATTGTACGTATAGCTCTCTTTTGGAGAACGAAGGCTCGCTGTGAATTATAACCATAGCTTTTTCCCCAGAACTGTATACTGTATCGAAGTCTCGACTCGACAAGAGCGTAATATACTATCTTTAACTGTTCCATATTTATTTCATCTCTCAATGTCCTCAACGCATAACACGCAGATGATATAGTAGAGTCTATATGTGCTAGTTCTTTTTTCCAGTTCAGCAAATCATCCAAATGGATACCAAGAAATTTTACGTTTCTCACTAAATCAATTTTTACACTGTCCAGGGTTACATTCATATTATCTTTATTACCTGCTGTGGTTCGAAATAACATGATATTGGTTTTTTTAATATTTATTATTAATCTATTAGTGTTGAACCAAAACTGAAAAGCTGCCAATGTGGTATTGACCTCGTCTGTCAATTCACTAATACTTTTGGCCCCCACTATAGCGTTGGTGTCATCGGCAAACACAGTGAGATTAATTTCTGGAATGATTTTTTTTATGTAATTTATCAAATCATTTGTGAAGGTAATAAACAAAATGGGACCTAGTATGGAGCCCTGCGGTACGCCGGTAGTAATATTAATCATGGATGATTGGTATGTTGTACGATGTCCCCTTTGTCCTATGGTGCTGGTTTCTACATACATTTTCCTGTTTTTTAAATAGGATGTAAATAATTCTAGAGCTTTACCTCTGACACCATAATAATTTAGTTTAGCAATAAGTACATTATGATCAATCGTATCAAATGCAGAAGACAAATCCATAAAAATCCCTGCTACTTTTAATTTATGATTTAGTTTGCCGATTACATCATCCAAAAGCGTATAAATTGCATCTCCGGTGCCAATCCCTTTCTGGTAACCAAACTGTCTATCATGTAAAACTTTATTTAAATTAAGATGAGTCAATAGACGAGATTTCAATATTTTTTCAAAGACTTTTGATATTGTGGGTAGAAGCGAAATTGGTCTGTAATTCTTTGGGTCCGTTTTTGAACCTTTTTTATAAACTGGCACAACCTTTGCAATTTTTAATTGTTCTGGAAAAATACCCTGCTCAATGCAGTTGTTAAAGAATGTAGACAGTGGCCCAGCCAGTATTTGTATGTGCTCTTTAAGAATAGCAATAGGAATTTCGTCATATCCACTGGAGTGTTTGTTAGACATAGTTTTGATTATTTGTGTTATTTCTTTGGGTTTAGTGGGTGTGAGTGAAATATTATTTAAAACCCTTTCACAACTTTGTTGAAGAAGCAACAGAGCTTCCTCCGTCTTCGTTTCGGCTGAATCACAGTTATGGTAGAACTGTTTTACTAATATGTTAGCTACAGCAGTTGGCGAGTCTATGATTTGATCGTTAAGCCTTAATAAAAGTGGTTCTTGTTGATTATTTTTAAATCTGTTTGTGCGTTTGTTAATAACTTTCCAAACTTCTTTACCTACATTTTTGCAATTATTAATTTTCTCTGCGACCGCAATTTTTTTGGCTTTGGTAATTACTCTTCTATATATGCGAATATATTTATTTTTATAATTGAGTACACTTTCATGAACATGATTACCTGTATTTGTGCATAAAAATCTTTTCATTTTGCTAGACGTTTTTACTCCTTTCGATACCCATTTTAACTGTGATCCTCTTTTCAAATTGATTCTTATTTCGCGTTTTTTATAACATATCCGAAAAGTATTAATAAAATTACTTAAAAATGAGTTTATTCCCATTGAACTCTAATTTTGATTCAATAGTTTCTCTTTAAAAGATAAACTATTTCTACAATTAAAGATTATTTTATTCATTATTAAGACTTGAGTATTATAATTTCCTATTATATTTTCTAGTACAAATTCAGCCAACTGTGCACCATTACACGAATTACAGTAATAATATTTTTTTACATTGTCAAGCAATCTATTCTATTTATTGCTCATCACAGTATCGCTTAACATCAGGCGATCTAGCAGTCAAGCGTAGGTTTATCATGAATTAAAAAAAATATTCGTCCAGTTCTTAACCACAAGACGCAAGTTCGAATCCTGCCCGCGGTCGTATTTTTCCTTCACGAAAATAACGAGGAGTGTCCCTCGCGAACGCAACATTGTTGCACTGTTATCGCTGTCTCTATCCCTAACGATGTGAACGCGTGCCCGAGAGGTGAAAGAACAAGACATTTGCAACATTTTCGCGCGTTTTTCTTGTTCCGAAACTTGGAGATTACTCTTTTAATTAAGTTATTACGCATATTATTTCTTTTGGAAAAGGATATTTATTATATTATCTGGGTTCCCCATGTCAAAATGGTTCTGTATGATACATTATCTTGAAAGCATTGTCTAGCATTAAGTTGGGTCGTTTTCATCGAAAATTACCAAATTACAAAAGTTTTATATTCACGGAACACGTATTTTAATGATAAGATTGTTACTGCAAAATTTCAATGGCTTTCATTGGTTAAAATACAAGCTAGGGTCAAATTACGTTTGTATCGATACTATCCTCTTAATATTCGTCCAGTTGGAGCGCCTGAAGTTGTTCAGTGCGACGACGTCGGAGGGCTCGTCGCTGACGGTGCCGGCGCGGGAGTACGTGCGCGTGCTGGTGCCGGCGCCGCCCGACGACGAGGCCGACACTGCGCCTGCAAGGAGACCCTCGCCGCATGAACAACTCCAGGAAATACTTGTAAGAGGTATGAAAACATTCATTCACTATCTTCATTCTTTATTGACAGACTTGGAGAAAGGAGTTTTTAATCCAATTGGAGTATTCTTATAAATTGTAAATTGAATTGCTGATAGAATGTTTCTGATATGGTACTAAACTGGGTTGGTGTCTGACCTTTGGTTGTGAAAATACCCTATAAAATTCATGAAGTTGATTTTCTTTTCATAAAGAAGTCTAAATTAATCTTTTTAAATGTTTTTTTTTGTTAATGACAATCAAGTATGCCTATAGATGTCAATAATACCGGGAGTATCAATCGCCCGTTGCTATATTGAGACCTAGGTTGTTAGCCGCAAGTGCCCAGTAATTTCACTTGTTACCTTCGAAACTGTAATATTATAATAATATTATAATAATATTTGAATGTAGATGAAGCGAAAGTAGTGTGCCAGGATCGTAGCAAGTGGAAATCTATAGTCTCTGCCTACCCCCATGGGAGACAGGCGTGACAATATGTATGTATGTTGTCTGTTGGGGGTTCGGGTTAAGCTCATCCCAACAGCTTTTGGATCCACACTTGACAATTTTTAAATTATTGATGTTACCTACTTTTTTAAATTAGAGACGGTTGCCTCCGGCCCCGGCTGAGGCTGCTCGAGGGGCCCGTGGCATTTTGCCTGTTCACCGATTGATACGACATTGAGCCCTGAACTCTTGGATCCGCCACTGATTCCACTGTTTTCTTTTAGCAAAATTAATGACATTCACCGATTTGCGCGCGCTGATCCGCACGGACGAGGGTCCCCTGAGCGAGTCCGCGCTGTTGTCGGCGCTGAGCGGGGCCGCCTGCTGTGTGCGGGGCCTGTGGGCGGCGCGCTCCGCCGACC